>CM066730.1:75393772-76110647 GCA_033961575.1 Aselliscus stoliczkanus
TACAAAAATGATGGAATAGTGGTAGGAAATGAGAGCAGCTAAAGAAGCAAATAGGAATCAATCCATGTAGATTCTTGGGTAGCTATTTTGGTCTTTATCCTTCCTAAGCATTTGTCTTGGGACCTCTAGGAAGTAAAGTCTAAGTTAAAGACTAAAGTGGTGATGCTTTATTGGAATGTGAAAGCCCAGGACAGTGAAGTGAGGAAAAAGGGAAGTGAGCCGAGGAAAGATGTGAAGCAATGAATGCAATGCTGTACTTATCACCCTGGTCACTGGGTCACAAGCAGCTGCAGCTGCAAAGAAACACAGCTGATCAATTCCTAGGTGTGTAGGTTCTGCACACAGGATTTCTTCAGGAATCTTACAAGGAAAACCATATTTCAGAGCAATTCTTAGCGAGGAGAAAGGAGGAGTTCATTTATCTGCCCTACTATTTTCCCCTCTTCTATTGTACGTTGTTCATGTTTCACTCTACAAAAAGCTAACTCCCCTGTTTTTCCAGACTGCATCACCGAGCCCCTCAGTTCATATGCCAGACATGGCATTTCATCCAAACCTGGAAGCTGAGGTGTGGCTGCAACACTAACCAGAAGAAAAAGAAGAACGCAGTCAAGGAAATCTGAGAAGCACATGGAGTTTGTGTCCAACATACCATTAAAGGATTCCATACAAGAGAGAGACATGGTCTGGCAATGTTGTGGAGAACAGCAGAGAGGGTTGAGAATGAATGTATGGAGACCAGCTGGGAAGCTATTGCAATGGTCCAGAAGAGAGCAGATGGTGTTGAGGGTTAGAATGTGGAAATGGAGAGAAGTTAGTGGATAGGAAAAATGTTAGGAGGTAAAATTGTCAGGGCTAAGGGAATGGTTTGATTTGAGTGGTAGGGAAACATGTCAAGGAGGTCAAGTTCCAGACCTGGGCAAACTGGTGGATGGTGGCATCATTTGCTGAGATAGGAATCTGGGGTAGAGAACCAAATTTGGGAGGAAAGATCCTGACTTGAGGGTTGGCTTGTGCCTATGAAAAACCCAACAGGAGATTTTGTTTAGTTAACTGAATATATAAGTTTGATTATTGGAGCTGTAGCTATAGATGGTAGGGATTGAATACAGAGTAAGAAAGGGAAGTTTATGAACATAAACATTTAATGCCTCTGTAGAGTAGGATGGGCTTGGAAAGAAGATAAAGAGCAGGCAAAGAGCTTGGAGGAAAACAAGAATAGCTTCATATCCTTGAAGCCCAAGGAAGAGTGTTTCAGGAGGCAAGCGCAGGTGAGGAGTGAGTCCTTTGCTGTAGCAACGTGGCATCATCAGTCATTTTAGCCAAAGGGATGTTGTTGAGAAGTGAGGGTTGTTGATGAAAAGGGAGAGGAGTATGAGCAACCTGGTCAAGAAGTTTCACTTGGAAGGAGAAAAGAAGGAAAAATAGCAGAAAGGGGCCATGGTTTGAGATAGGTGTTTTTGTTTGACCTTGAGACTTGAGTATGTTTAAAGGTAAAGAGAAGGATTCAGTGTTGGGAAATGGTTGAGTAATCAGGGGAGAGGAGACATGCTATGTAGCGTGAGACTCCAGAGAGAGTGGGAGGGACTGGGATTCAGAACACAGGGCCTGACCACAGGGTAGGAAGCATCCACTGAGGGAAGGAAGGTGCCAGGGGCAGTGGGGCCGTGGCTGGAATTTGGGGATCTGGTTCAATGGCATCAATTTTTAAAAAGTAGGAGACATATTATATGTAGAAATACATGGTGGGGGTTGGAAGGGTAGAGTAGGAGAGTGGGGAAGGTTTAACATAGAAGAAGCTCTCAACTTAGCAATCTCGAGAGAACTTCCTTCATGGGCAGCCTGAAGGAAAGATACCTGGGTGGAGGAAGAGGGGAAATGCAGGAGAGGGAAGGAAGGGGGTCTCAGTCAATCCCCCAACTTCTGCCTCTCTTCAGCTTACCAACTTCAGTCAATCTTGGCTCTGGTCTTCCAGCTCATAGACAAGGAAGCCAACAAGGTGGGTCTGAGACAGCAATTCCCAGTTTCTGGCTTTCACATAACTAAGAGGGTATCATTTTTATGACTCACAAATATTAGCTTAACACACAGACTAATCCATTTTTGAAAACTCTTCTTTTGTTGTGGCATCACAGTGATACTTCCAAAGGTTGACACCAGAAAATAAAATATTGTGAGCATCCACTAAAATTTTAACCCAGAAGTATGTTAAAAAGTCTTTTGTTAGGCTTTTCTTTTTCGGCTAGAACAGGACCTAACTGTTTAACTTGTGGTTCAGGATTATTTGTGCGGGGCACCTTGGTAGGTGAAATGTAGTGGCTTTGGCACTTTGCCTGTGGAACACTGGGCAGGGAGCTCCAGTTACAAATTGCAGCTGGATAAAATAACAGGAAATGTGGGGCTTTGAAAGATTCCACTGGAAAGATTAATTATTTGGAAAAGAGTTATGCAGCCGCTTCGTGTGTTTTTGGAGAAAAGGTGGCTCACGCCATTTTTAAGAGTGCGAAAGAAAATTCTGCTACCATGCTAAAGAGGGGGAGAGAAGAGCTCTCGTTTCCTGCAAGGGCTCACATTTAGTTTTGAAAACCATTTTTTCTCTTTGTTAGAAGACAAGGAGTTAGAAATGAAAGCCAGATGGAATCCCTGAAAGATCTGAAGCTTGTAAAAGAAAAGATCTGGATTTCCTAACTGTTTGAGATGACCTCCCTGTTTACTTTTTTTTTTTAAAGAAATTTCTCTTTACCATCCCCCATTCTGCCCCTCAACATCTAACAACTTCCTATATCCAGCATGGACATTCGTTTTTTCCTGTAGGCATACGTATGTCATTCAGATAAACCCACAACCTCTGGGTGAATACAGACTCTGAGTTTAGTGACCCTGTGATATCCAGAAGGATAAACCAACATTTATTACACAGCTGGGACATCCCTTAGTGATCAGACAAGCCGACACTCAAATGGATTTGAGCACAGTTTTCTGAGAACAATGTGTTTCTACACATTTGAAGTACAATAATTCAGTCTCCCCAGTGGACTCTGCAAACTGCCAAGAAATTGTAGGGGAGTTGGTATTTTGAGGGGGAGGAAACATTTTCTTGAGTTTCTGAGACATCCGTCTATAAATGTATATAGAAAAGGAATGTATGTTTCCGTGTAGGTTCATCACTTTGTTTTGTCTTGAACATCACTCATCTGAGGTCAGCTCTGGAGAGATTTATTTGGAGGTTTATTTGAGCAATGAAGGGAAGAAATTTTCTCCCTTCGTTTTTACATCTCTCATGGTTGAGCCTGACTACCAAATATGAGAAATGTTTGTTGTCTGACATGATTGGAGGGTGGAATGTTCAAGGTAACAAATAGTTTGGATTGATAAAGAGCAACCATTTGAAGACCTTATGTTCGGTAATGCTTCACACCCAGTTTGATGCTGTGGAAGTTGGACTGCCTAAGATGACCAGGACTGCAAGACTCAGAATCTTTCAGCGCTTTGGGTCATCTAGAAACAGCAGTTAATTTCATGGAAAGTCGATGAGTGGTAAATTGGATATTTCCAGTTAATAGAAGGCCAGAAAAACAAAAGCTTTTCCTATATAGTTCTGTTAAGTTTCTAATTAAATTTTTAAGTCACAGAAGTGCAGTTTTGGAGAGATTATGATGGAAGTGCATGATTTCCCTTCATTCTTAAGCTCTAATTGCACATTCCCGAGGCCGTCGCACACGTGAAGGAAGTGGATGAGCATAAATCTTGCCTGCTGTGTTCATCGTCTCCATTTTCTGTGCTCACTCCTCCACCTCCACCATTATTTTCTGCAGACCTTAAATCTGGTACGCATGATATCTCATCCTCTTCAATAATAAACTTTTGCAAGGAAACATTTTTTTTTTTTTCTTTAGCTGAACCATCCTGTAATAATAAACTTTTGATTGTCTTTGGGATAAGGGTTGATAATGAGAAAAGATACAGTCCCTGCCCTCAGGGGATATACATTTTAGCTGGAGAGACATAAGCACATGTCAGTTCAGGGAGCTGGATGCTTGGAGGAGAGAGAGCGGCCATGGGAAGGTTTTCCTGGCCAGAGCATGGGAAGAACTTAGAGAGACAGGCCACAAACAGCATTGTCAATCACCAAGGATATTACTCTAATTAATCCAGCTGGACCTGTGACTGAAATCTGGAAATGACTTTGCTGTGTTGGTCCCCTACCACTGGATGATAGAAAGACAGATCCCACCTCTTTTCCAGCCTTACTCAGGTATTACTCAAGAGTTGACTGCTAGCCCATTCTCAATCAAACCCTCACTCTCTCACGTGGTGTATAGTTTCTCTTTCTCCCCTAGACTTGGAAATCCTATATATCTCACATTTTTCTACCTATTCTTCTATCCCTCCTCTAGCCTCTGGCTTAGCAAAGACAGGTAAAGGGCCGAAGCTGCCTATGGGGCCATTATGAATACCCATGTGAAATGGCATAGGTGACCGTTCATGCTTTATTAGGTTCTTTTGAGACCTAGGGCAGGGACAGTGGGCATGCACTCAGTGTTGCTTAGTGAGAACGGTGCCCCTGCAGCCCACCACTTAACCTCCCACCTTGGCTCCAGCTTTTGTTGATAGAGCACACACATACACATACACACACGCACGCACGCATGCACACGCTACCTGCTACCCCAACTCTGTGGTCATCTGCCCTGGCAAACAGAGCTTAAAAGACTTTAAAAGAAATTTGAAAAGAACTCAAGCCAACTCTTTGCCACTATGTCCACTGGGCCCCACTCTGCCGAAGAGACCCTCTGAGACCCTTGGTGCCACATAGGCTTGTTTCTCGGCAGCATTTCCCTCACTCAGCTCTCAGTAGGAGGGGCAGCCAGCACCCCTCTTCTGAATTTTTCCACTCTTCCCAACTATAGGAAATCCATGTCAAGCACTCCGGGTCCACCTCTTGGGTCCCCCAACTTGGCTTGAGAGGATGAGAAATGTCCAGGACTCCAGGGCAGCTCTCCCTACTAGCTTCACCACTAGCATTTAAAATGAATCACTTAGGGGTGACTGGTTAGCTCAGTTAGGTAGAGCGTGGTGCTGAAAACACCATGATTGTCAGTTTGATCCCCACATGGGCCACTGTGAGCTGTGCCCTCCTTAAAAGTCAACTATGCCATTGTAGCATGAAAGCAATGGGTAATCAATGACCATGGCTGTTCCCCAATAAAAGAAAAATAAAATAAAATAAAATGAATCACTTGAAGGTGTATGTGAGTGATAGATTCAGAAAGGCAGGACTCTGGTTTCTTGGTTTTGTTTTGTGTTTAACAAGTCCTGCCCAGAAAGCCCAGTACTGTTTTTCTTAAAAAAGAGGGAGTTCTTGTCATCTATTTTATTAACTTAGGGGGACTCAGCTGTGCCTAACATAACAAGAAACATCCTGTATTAACTCTCTGTTGTTCTTAATAAAAGTAAACATCCAAAGTCTGTGTAGAGTTTTCCCAGGGCACCATTAGACACTGTGTTCCATGTGGATGGCACCTGCCTAGAGTTGTGCAGTGCACAGCTTGCACAGTTGAACGGGCAGCCTTATGCTTTATGGTTTTAAGAGAAATAGGCCCTTTCACATTTACAGTAGTAGTAATTATTGTAAAACCATAACGACCATTTGTTTAGCATATAGTATGTATCAGTATAATGTATGTGTTATTCTTAACCTTCACAAGAAGACTGCTTTCAGATAAAGAAACTAAAGCTCAACATCTTGCCCAGGATTTAATGCAGTCCTGTCTGTCTCCCTAAGCCATGCTATTTTTCCTTTTGAATCCAACCTCTCTTTTTACAGGTGAGAAAACTCCAGCTCAGAGAGGCTATAGGGCTGGCTGTGAGTCACATACAGTCTCCCACTTCATTTTACAGAACTTTTAGGGATTTGATGTATCTGCAGGAAGATTGCCTTAGAGGAGAATCCCAGGGAGTGGTATCATAATGTTAAACACACACACACGCACACACACACACGCACGTGCACAAGACATGGTTCAAGCAAGCTCTTTGGGGCATCTTACTGTGCCTTTTCCTTCATGTAGAGTTCTCTGGGCATCTTGGGGGAAGGTGGGGTGTGGCGGCAGGCAGGTTCTCTTAGCCTGGATCGATACGAAGGAATGGGGTTCCATGTGAGATGGGATCCACATGAATCTGACAAGTGAAAATTGAAATTGTGTAGCCTAAGAGTTGTATGTTTTTAAAAATGAATATTTACTAATTTTTTTCTGAGTAGAGACAATACATACTCATGTAGAAAATGTACATGATACTGCAAAGTATTAAAAAAACCTGATGGAGTTTGTTTGTTTATTATTTTAAAGCTGACAAAGGGAAATTGCATGTTTATTTGCTCCTACGGCTGTCTTATTGGGGCTGAGGTCACAGGCATTTTTTTAATCCTTAGGAAGTAAGCAAGAAGACAGAGAAGACTAGAACTCTCATTGCATAACAGGGAGATTGGCCTACAAAACACAAACTCAGTGCTGTTCTTAGTCAAAACTGCTTTTCCCGTGGTCTTCAGTTAAAAGCCAAGTCTCTTCTCTTCTAGTTCAGTACTGAAAGTGATTTTCAGAGTTATAAAACAATTCCTCCATTGTTTTGGGGGTTCAGTACGTACTCTTGAGTTGAAATGGAATGAAATAGATAGTCAATAGCATCAGGGATAGTGGTCTTAGATTTTATGAAATCTGCTCTGATTAAAGAATTAAGGCAAACACGTGGGTGGGTCAGGCAAAGCTGGCTCTGACCTAAACTTTCCAATGGGGAAATCCTCCCATGATATTTTGGTCAACCTGAGCACATAAAACTTTTAGTGACATCTATAGAATTGTGATATGCTTCGTCAATTTATGAACTTAGTTATACATCCATGTTTAAAACCATTTATACAATGGAATCAATTAATTTATTAGTACTGCTTTTTTTTCCCCACTTTCATATTTCACAAAACAAATGTATTCAAACTCTTCATGTGCCTCTTGGTCATCAGCATCCTCATTGTCCCTAGAGCCATTTGTTAGGGATTCTCACTTCCATCTGGATTGTTGGAGATTCTCTTGGACCCTGTGTGGGATGCTGTCACTGGAAATTTTATTCCAAACCACAAAGTGCCCATTTGCATAGCATTAGTCAGTTCATATTTTCACTGGTCTTTCCAACATAACTACTCACTGTTCTGCTTTTTAAAGTGATCGTAAAAGGCTTGTTTATAGTAACTTACAGCATTGCAAATGTGAGGTCATATTCCCAGGAATAATTAACAAACTGTGTTACATTTTCTTACCTCCTTTTGTACTGAGTTGGTGATCTCTAAGCTTTCAGCATTAGCACTAATTGAGGTCATTTTAGGCTAATGTCTTCCTCAAACTGTACTATGGTTGTTAATAGAAAGAAATTTAGAAAGCATTGGTGTAACATAAGGTTCACATGGTGTAACTTTGCAAGGATTTATGATATTGTGATTTATAGTAAGAAATAAATATATTTGGTCTTCATCCCCATTTCTGGCACAAAGTTCCAAAAATCCTTGAAATGTCCTAAGTGATAAGAGCCTTAATGGTGAAATGGGTGTCTTGTTATTTCTATAACAAGCCCCTTTCAAATACACCCAGAGTTTATCTCAATGAGGTGATTTTTAGAAAGATGCAAAATAAACTTAAGATGGGGGCTGGCTGCCAGGAGAACCAATCACGGAATTAGAAGGTTGGAATTTTTGGTACTATCCACCTAACCTCTGGTGGATAAACCATTAGCCAATGATTTAATCAATCATACCCAAACTGAGTGGTTATTTAGACTACTGTGTCACACTCAAGACAGTGTTCCAGAGCTTAGAGTAATGCTCCATACTCACATTGATTTTCAAAAATCCACCTAAGTTTGAACGTATTCAGACAAGATGCTGATTTTGAATGCTGCCACCTCCACTCCCTCTGGGTCCAGCCCCATAACTTTCTGGCGCCTGTGCTTTATGATGTCCCAGCAGAGGCAGAGCGGAGGTTTGCTCTGGGAAGCTAGTGTGGGTCTGGGGTGGGGGGTGGGAATGCTAGGGCTGGCAGGCCACAGCAGAGAAGGAAAGGGACCTACACTTTACTAAGACAATATTTAAGAATAGGGACTAGCAGCCAAAAGTGGGTTTGAATCCAAAAGCAAAAAAAGTGTAGACTCTGGGTGGCAGTTCCATTGACAGGTCAGAACAAAGGTAGAGAGAAATCACAGGAAAACTAAAAACCAGTCAGGACATGGGAAGAAAATCAAAACAGAATTCATATTGACTTACATGGGTATTACTCCACAACCCTGTCTATTAAGGGGAGTTGACCACAAGCCCTTAGTGCATGTGGGTATATATATGAGAGAGAGTCCTGTGTACACTAAGGTACAGAGGATGCCAGCTTCCTGCCCTGAAGGGGCTGAAAACATGGGCTCAATGAAGAAGGAAAACATGAATGCCTGCTGAGCACCGGGCATGCCAGGGCTCTGGCTCTGCTGCTAAGGGGCCTGGATTAGAAGCCCAGCTCCCTGCTTACCAGCTCTCCTGGCTAAGCTTAGCCCAGTTACTAACACCTTTTCTCTCAGTTTCCTGCTTTCAAATGTGGATACTAGTACCTGGCCCCTGGGGCTCTTGTGAGGATTACATAAATTAGGGCATGGTGTGGTGGGGTAAAGAGAGCCACCAATACTTTGCTATTACTGCCCTTACATAGTGGGACCTTCTACTGAGCCTGGTCTGTCCCTGTCACTGGTTTTGTCACGTGATTGGCAGAATAATGACCCCTTCCCCCACAACATGTCCATATCCTAGTCTCCGGAACCTGTAAATATACTATGCTACACAGCAAGGGGGAATTAAGTTTGCTAAACAGCTGACCTTGAGATGGGGAAATCATCTTTCCAGGTGGCCTAATGAAACCACAAGGGCCCTTAGAAGTGAGGAGGGAGGCAGAAGAGTCAGGGTCAGAGGGACACAGGGTAAGAAAAACTTGACCAGCCATTGCTGGCTTTGAAAATGGAAGATGCCACTAGCCAAGTAATGCAGGCAGCCTCTAGAAAACAGACAAGGCAAGAAAATAGATTCTTCCCTAGAGCCCCAGCAAAGACCACAGGCCGCTGACACCTTGGATTTAGCCCAATGAGTTCTATTTTTTTTAATAGTTTTTTTTTTTTCTTTTCAACTTCAGTTGACATATACTATTATATTAGCTTCAGGTGTACCCAATGATTTCTGACCTCCAAAATTGTAAGATAATAAAATTGTGTTGTTTAAAGCCACTAAATTTGTGGTCATTTTTTTGCAGTTGCAGTAGGAAGGTGAGACAGGCCAATAGAACGGGGTAGAGTTTTGCCGTGTGATATCTAAGGCTGGGCCCTAAGAGATCTGCAGCTTCTCACTTCATCCCTCTAGGAATTCAGCTGTCATGTAAGCCGCCCGGCTATGCTGAGTCCCCATGCAGTGAGGAAGCCCAAGTTTCCACATGGAGGAACATCAAGTTTCCAGATGTGTGAGTGAAGCCTTCTGGTGCCTTCCAGCCCAGCCCAGCCACCAGCTGAATGCAGTGGAATAAATGACCCCAGCTGACACATGTGGAGCAGAGCCACCCAACTGAGCCTGCCTGGGTTCCTGACCCACAGACACATGAGCAAATAAAACGGTTGTTGTTTTAAGCCCCCAAGTTTTAGGATTGTTTTTTCATACTGCAATAGATAACCAAAACTCCTGTAAAACACTTAGAAAGCTGCCTGCCACATAATAAGCATTTAATATATATTGATCATGGGCTGGCCAAGTGGTGCAGTGGTTGAGCGCTGGCTTGGGAAGCCAGTGGCCCTGGTTCGGGTCCTACATATGAGGGCCAGTGATACTGCCCTCAAAAACAAAACAAAACAAAAAATAGATAGATAGATAGATAGATAGATAGATAGATAATTATTATACTTGTTTAGTTATACATGTATAAACCTCTTAATCACCCTGCTAACTGGGTGTCTTACACAATTTTGGCTGCTATAACAAAAATACCATAGGCTGCATGGCTTATAAACAAACAGAAATTTATTTTTCATAGTTTTAGAGGGTACAATGTTCAAGGTTAAGGAATTAGCAGATTCTGTATCTTCAGGGGACCCACTTCCTGGTTCATAGTCGGCTGTCTTCTCTCTGTGTCTGGAGGAAAGGGCAAAGGAACTCTGTGGTGTTTTTTTTTATAGGGGCACTAATCTCATTCATATGGACTACACCTTCATGACCTAATCACCTCCCGAAGGCTGCATCTCCAAATACCATCACACTGAGGATTGGGTTTCAACATAGGAATTTGGGAGGCTACAAACATTTAGTCTATAGCAGTAGATATTATCCTATCTGTGACCATTGGGATTATTGTTAAACAAATATTCACTCCTCTTCCCCTCTCACTGTGAGCACAATGTACTTCCCACGCCATTGATACTGGGCGTGGCCTCGTGACTTGATTTGGCCAATGGAATGTTAGCAGATGGGCACATGGAGAGGCTTTAAATATGCTTACACAGTGGGGCTTCCCTACTTGGGCTTCTGCCATTACCATTAAAAAAAAAAAAAATGCCCAGGAGACCTGTAGGTCTCAGAAGAGCCAGAGACAAGTGAGCCTGGTAATACATGCTCACTGTTTTATGACACTGAGTTGTGCGGTCGTTTTAATGCAGCAATAGCTGACTGGTACACCATCTTTAGGTGAGAAAATTGAGGCCCAGAGAGCCTTGTGGAAGACAAAGCCCATGGAAATATTCATACTAAAGAAAACTTTTTATTTAAAGAGCCAAATAAGAGTCCCCAGTTTCCTAGGGATGCCATAACAAACGACCATGAACTGGATGACTTCAAACAACAGAAATGCATTCTCTCACGGTTCTTGAAGCTGGAAGTCCAAAATCAAGGTGTCAGCTGGGCCGTGCTCCCTCTGAAGGTCCTAGAGGAGAGTCCTTCCATGCCTCCTCCAGCTTCTGGTGGTCCCTGGGAACCCTTGACGTCCCTTGGCTCGTGGATGTATCACTTCAGTGTCCACCTCCATTGGCACATGGCCTTTATGTGTGCGTCTCATTCTCCCTCTCCTTTCTCCTAGGACACCAGTCATTGGATTTAGGGCTCACCCTAATCCAGGATGACCTCATCTTAACTAATTACATCTGCAAAGACCCTGTCTCCAAATAAGGTCACATTCTGAGGTTCTGGGTAGACATGAATTTCGGGGGCCACACTACTCAATCCAGTACAGTCACTCTTTTTAATACTAGACAACTAGAGATATCGTTAGGCAGACTATGCTCAAATGAGAGCTTCAGGCAAAAATTCAGAGAGGGACTAGTGTAAATCTTGAGGAGAACAGGTTGGGAAGATTTCCGGCAGAAGGTAAGACTGAACCTCCACTTAGACATTTCATAAATCTCTGAGAGTTTGGAACTATGGAAGAATGTTGTTGAATGCTATGTCTCTGGCTCAACCATGAAGGTGAGTGTTCCTGGCTTTGACTAAAACTCTCAAACCACTTTACACTTTAGAGGCTCACAGAATGAGGTGCCATTTTCTATCCACTGGTTTTCTTGTCAGCATCTTTTATGATGTGTTTCTGCCCTGATGAGCCCTCACTGGAGGTGGGGAGCCCCTGTACACCTTCTCCCTAATACCTGCTGTCCTCTGGGAGAGTTACTTCTGGAGGAATGTATTTTAGAAGTTTGGTGCCATGTGAGTCTCAGTAAAATTACTTTTGAATGCCTACAATCTGGCTGTTTCAAAATCAAATTTGTGTGTGGACAAAACCAAGCTTGCAGTCCTCAGCTAAGACATTGCATATGCCAAGTTCAAAATGAGAAAACATCATTTCTTGGGCTGCTTGATCCAAATACAAAACTGAATGTAAAACTTTATTACTGTTCAAAGTCCACTGGCTTAAACTTTCTTTAACATGCATGGGCTCTGGAGTTAGGCAGACCTGGGTTGGAATCCCATATCTGCTACTTGATGTGTTCCCTCTGTAAGCCTCAGTTTGAAAATCTACAGAACGTCCTAACACCTTCGTCAGAGGGCTGCTATGAGGAGTAAATGAAAGAGTAAAATGCAAAATGCCTAGAACAGTGCAGGGGCTGTATCCGGGCCTCACAATGTTGAAGTGTTCAGTTCTGTGCCTTTATCTTCCTGCACAGACACGGATGCCCATGGATCAAGATGGATTAGTCATCCTGATTTCAGGAGAGTCACCAAGTGTCAGGATTGTGCATCGTTCTCTTCTACATCAGACTTGGTCCTTGGTACACACCAAGGGTGGGGGGAGGGAGACACCAGAGTTGGGAGTTTGGAAGATTAAACAACCCAAAGGCTAAAGCAAAAGAGATACAAAAACACTCGGAAAAAGGAAGCGTTTTTCCTTCTTTGGTTTGCAGAGGGTTTTTTGCCCCTCATGAAAGGAGGGTGAGGCAGTAATGATCCTGGCAGGAAGAGTAGAAGAGGGAAGGTTTCCTGCCCAAGGCAGCAGGCATGAGGAAGGGGCACAAAGGACGGGTCTGCAGAGACTTGGAAAATGGCTCAGGTTAGAGGTGCCTGAGCTGTCCTCTCAGGCCCAGTCAGGAGAGCAGATCAAGTCAGAGGAGAAGTGCGGCGTGACAGCTAATCTGGAAGTGGGGCCGCTCTGTCTGGGCCACCTCATATAATAATTAGAGCTAACATTTATAGAGCCCTTACCATGGCTATATATCAGCTTATTTAATCTTTATTACAGTTCTATGAGGAGATACTGTTATTACCTTTCCGGAGGCCCAGAGACGGTGTGGTTGCCAATTCCAAGAGGGGATCCCCTGATCCTTACCTCCTGGTATTACCCCCCTGAGGACTTCCCCACCGCCTCAACCCCAGGCCCTGACATTTGCCTATGACCCTACCTTTGGAAAGCACGTTTCTGCAGCTCAGTCTTAGCACCCCTTTGCACAAGCTGATGGCATTTGCCCCTCTACTATCGGTAACAAATACTGAGACACTCTGACCTCACTCTGAGGTCCTGAACGAGCAGGCTTGATCCTTCTGGCCTGACCTCTGAGGGCTGGGAAATGAGGGGCAAGTAGTGAAGGAAGGAGGTGAGCAGATCTCCCACCTCCAAACACTCAACTGTTCCTGCTGTAGGGGAATCCAAAAGTCTTAGGGAGATGAGGAGCCTTTAGTTCTATAGTTACAGTAAGAAGTTTAAAGGGCAAATACCACAAGAAAAGAAAAGTTGACACTGACTTGAATTCATACTAAGTCTAAATGATTCTGAGATCAGAGGTCAGAGCCAAGAGAGACCAGAGACTGGGGTCAGGGTGGGAGGTAGAAATGAAAAGATCCCACAGAAGTTGAAAGAGGCAGGCAGAAAGGGAAGGAAGCCTTGGTTTAATCAAAATGGACAATGGTTCCTTCAACTAGTCCTGTCTGGAAGAGCTCATGAGATCCATCTTCAGAAATCTACAGATTTCAGCCAACGCAATAAAATAGGCAACCACTGCAAATGGTACCACACCCGACACATTTCAGAATAGAATAAGAACTCGTACTAGTATTTTTAAGGCTTCCAGAGAGCAGTGCCTAGTTGCCACCTTTAAATTAAAGGACAACAAAGATACCTCAAGAATACTTTTTTAAAAAGCTAGCTCCAAAAAGGTTGCACACAACCTTGTTACCTTTTATTAAGATTAAGTAAATTGTGGTACATTCAGACAATGGAATACTATGTGACCATGAAAAAAAACTAGTTGCTTCCTGCTGGTATGGAATGATCACCAAGATAAATGTGAAAAAAGCTAGGGGCAGAACAGTCTGGGTAATATGCTACAGAGTGTGCAAAATACATTTTAGAACATTTGTACAAAATAATAACATGTCCTTATTCTTGTATATGCGTAGGACATCTCTAAAAGAACACACATGAATGTGTATTAGCTACTAAAAATAATAACTGGGTTATAAGAAAGGGTAGTGATTCTCCTCATAGGAGTACACGGGGGGGTGGGGCTTCTGGGGTGCTGCTAATATTCTGTTCTTGACCTAGGTGCTGGTTACACGATACGTTCAGTGTGTGAAGACTCATTTATCTGTATTTATGATTCGTGCACTTTTCTATGTTACACTCCAATATACACCTTGAAAAAATAATTTTGAATAATAATAAGTAAATAATATATAATAGTTTTTAAAAATAATTGTGAGAAATAATGAAAACATAATAACTCCGAAGTCAGGCATTCGAAGAGGTCAGTCCCTTTCCCAACAGAGTAGTCCTGACGATTACTCACACACCCAGTCCAGGACAGGGGATGAAAGAGGCTTAAGTTTCAACGTTCTCCAATCTGGCCTCATTTACTCTTCCTTCACACTGACCTCAGCCTCTTGTTTATCAATTGCTTCAGGACTTTTTTTTTTTTTTCAAAACAGATTAAGCCACAGTTGTTCATCTGTTCAACAAAGTCTGTCCGCTGTGCAATCTGTGGTTCCCAGGGTTGGGGTGTTGAAGAAAACCTGCTGGCTGTGAAACAGAAGGGGAGTTGTTTTATTTTATGCTGGTACTTTTCAGTGTGAGCAGGCACGTTTTTGGTTATTAAAAAAAAAAAAAAAAATTTTTTTTTAAGAGATGGAAACAATCCTTTGACCCCTTTAATTAAAAAGAAAGAAAAGACCAACAATTTTCCTGATCTAAGCTGATGACATTTTTCCTAAGGAGGGGGTCACAGGTTGCCCCAAAAAGAAAAAAATCAAGTGCTCTCCAACTCCCTTTTCAGATGTGATCCTCGGCATTCCCTTTGAGGGAAGTTGGGTGTTCGCCCAAGAAGTTCAGGGCAGCAACCAAGATTCACTCACACCTGGGATATATAACCTCCTGGAGCAGGGGCAGCAAGGAGCCTGGCATTGACTGAAGGCCTACTGTGTGCCTGGCACAGTGCTAGGCACTTCCCCCATTATCATATTCCTATCACAATAACTCTATGAAGGAGATTCTGCTTTTTTGCCCATTTTACAGAAGGAAACCAAACCTCTGAGTGGTTAAATATCTTACCTGAGGTCAAACTCTGTACACACTCCAATATACAATAGTATGGCTTAAAAGAGCACTTTATTATTGCTTGGGACTCTCTGGACATCAGTTGCGTGGTTTTCTTGGGGTCTTTCATGCATTGCGGCTAGATGTTAGCTATGGCTACAGTTATTTAAAGGCTTTACTGAGCTGGATGTCCAAGCACAATTTGCTGAACAAATGCTGGCTGGGGCTGTCACCCAAAGTGCTAATGTGTGGCCTTGCTAAGAGGGAGTATCCCAAGAGTAAGCATTCTGAGAGACCCAGGCAGAGGCTGCAAGTTTTCTGTCCTAGCACCACTTCTACAGCATCCTGTTGGTCAAAGTGAATCACAGGCCCAGCTTAAATTAAAGGAGAAGGGGAATAGATTCCCTATCTCAATGAGGAAGAGTAGGGAAGAATTTGTAGCCATCTTTAATCTACCAGACCTAGAAAATGGTGAAGCCAGAATTTGAATACAAGTTGGCCTGACTCCTTTTTATACAGTCCCTTCAGGCTTAATTCTGAACCTGCTCACTATTGAAAATGGCTACTATTGATTCTGCTGTTTGAAAAGGAAGTTAAGTGGCAACAACACCTCTTAGATACCTCTTGATAAAGAGGCCAGTGCAGGCTGCACCAAGCTCTACCAGGAAGAGCTTGATCCATCGGAAGCTGCTCTTTTCTAACAAAAGGCGAGTGTCTTGGAGACCAATGCCTGCAAAGTTTCTGAGGTGCCAGGCATCCCTCCTTCTGATGTGGCTGATTCTCCCTCCTTAAGACAATAGGTTCCAATTGAACCTGGACACTTGGTTAGGAGTTCTCTGAGGGTTCTCCAAGAAGTGCTATTTGGAATCCTGAGCAAAAATCTGTGAGCTCCAAAAAATGACTTTACCATTGTTCCTTATAGAAATGAGAGCTCCAGCCATGTTCCCTTGCCACCCATCCTTGGCTACTGTCCCTACAGTAACCCACCCTCTCCAAAGACACATCTGCACACTCATCTTTGGTTCATCTCTGCTGTTGAGTCCAATGCTTCCCCAGGTTTCTCTACTGTGCTGTCTGGGACTATGATTCTAAGGTACCAATGGGCTCCACTGGGGTATATATGAAAAGTCTAGTCATCCTGGGGCATCGAGGTTCAGTCAAGGTAGGTCAATGAGAGAACCTTCTACAGAAAATTGAGGTATTCTCCCAAGATGGGTGGAGAGGGTGTTTCATTCCTTTAATAACATCGCAGCTTTCATTTATCCCTCACACATTAGCTTGGTGCCTGAGCTGTGCCAGGCACTGCCTTCACCCCATCTGATTCTAAGCACCTCTTCCCTGACCTCGCCTACCTTCTTTCCTTGGAGAGGGTCCCAGACTTCACCTCCAGTGCAGAGCCTCCTGCTTCATGTATTTACTGAATAAAGAAATTTTACTATTAAATTTTAGAAAAAGATGTTAAAGTCAAGGGGAGGAGGCAGCTTAAAGAACCTGAATGCTGCGAACTGGAGAGTTCAAAACCTAATTACTCTTTAGACATGGGCCTGGCAATGGTCTCAGTCAATATTTATTGAATGATTAAGTAAACTTTACATTCACACTGTTGGTAAATAAAAGGATTTTTCTAATAAGCTAATCATTAGAAGAGATTGCAAGAGGGAGTTTAACTTAATTAAAAAGGATAGTTCTCAAACCTGTTTTATCCATTCCAAATAATAGGCTTTATACAAATTTCAAGTGTGCCTTAGGCATTTGCTAAAGAAAGTCTAAGCCTTGTCTCCATTAGACAAGATTGCCTATCGGGTTAGTTTGTGTTTACGCTTAAAAGTGTGGACCAAAAATGGGGAGTTTTATGGAAAGTAACCTTACAGGGTGATCTGATCATAAATTCCTAACTGGGCAGGTCAGTAACTGGGTAGTTATGCCCGAGGCCTATAACTTCTTTGGTGAAATGTTTTAAGCCAGCCTTGTCCATTGTTCTTGTGCATCTAGGTTAACACACCTTTGAAATACCAGAAGTAATAACCCTGAAAGAGGGTATTAATCCTCAAGAAAGCACATAAATTTGTTCTGTTTTTCCTTATGTCCCCTTCTTAATTTCAAATGCATAAAAGAAGCTACAGAACTTTATCCTTCAGAGCATTTGATATCTTGCTTCCCAGCATACGTCATCAGTTTATGACAAATAAACTCTTATAAAAATTCTTTACAGGTTTGTACATTCTTACATTGACAAAAGTAATGACAGTAAATGTCTTTGAAATAGTCCTTCTCCGAACTTTGCACCAGTTCAAAATGAACTTTACTTCTTTCTCCCACCATATACCAAAGAGTCCTGGCAAAGTAGCTTTTAAGAATTATAGCTTAGTGTGTCTTATCTGTCAAATAGAGATAATAATGGCACCTGTATCACAGAGTGGTCATTGAGAATTAAATGAGATTGTGACAGGAAAATATTTTGAGACATTTACACATTTTTTTTAACCCGGTATTTATTTCCCAGTATCCCTTGCCCTGCTCCCAATTCAGTCTACAGTCTTTCCTTATCATCTTGAAGTCAGTAGCACTTACTGCCTCAGGGAAGAAGTGATAAGGCAGAAAAGCCACAAAACACTTAGGAGTGGTAAGAAGGGGACCTTTTGACCTGCAAAAAAATTTCACCCTTGAATAACCAAAGCATCAAATTTGTGCCATAAACATTACAAATAGAAAAACAGAGAACTAGGAATATAAGAATTATTAAGACTATGGAAGGGAGAATTGAGGAGAGGAGGCAAAACACTGGTAGTAGGGTCCCAGAGAAAGGGGCTTGCCCCCTGAAAGGTTGAATGATGGTATGCACCTCCTGGCTTCAGGGCAGAGAAATGTGTCAGGCAGAAAGGCTGAGCATGGAGATGGAAGTGTTTGGTTCTTTCCAGGTGCTGGAACCAGTGGCTTATTCTCTGTGAAGTGGGAGGTAATTTTGAGGTAGCATGGAGAACCATGGTTTTGAGATGTGGAGCAAAGGAGCAACCCAGGCAGGGCCCTGATTGAATGTCAAGTCCAGCAATTGGACTGGCAAAGTTAATTCATATATTGGGACCCACAAAATGGAGGCTGCCCATGTAGGCACAAATCTAAACATAAGTCAGTTCACACTTACAGGAAACACCTGTCAAGGAAACCTAACATACATCAATCACAATCCTCTAATTCATCGTTAGCTTACCTTACCCTAAAAAATAGGACCTGCTAGCCTTGTAAGGAAATCCCTGACCTCCTAGATGATCTTGGCCTGTTTTTGAGTTGCTGGATGCTTCTAACACTCTCTATAAAACTCACTCTTGCACAAATATCCCTCCACTGCTTGTGAGGCATTTGACTTCCTCAGCCTGTGGGCTGTTTTTCCTTGAATAAAGGACATCAAACTCAAGTTGTTTCAGTTTTGTCATTTGATAGGGTATAATAGCAGATGCCCTTATGGATAGATGAATGACACGACACTGAGTCCCAGCTACTCCCTATCACCTGGGAACTTAGACAAAATCTGGGATAGAGTAGGAGCCAAAATCAATTGAAATTAAGTTTCTGCTGTCCAGAAGAATGAGCATTCAAAATAGAAATTAAAGCCATTTATAAAAATAAAAAAAAAGTAAAGTAAACTGCATTATTCAATTAATTCCACATATCTCGTCTAGTCCTTGAGATTCACTCCCCCTCTAAGATAATGCATGTAAGTCCCTAATACTTGCTATGTGCTCGATAAATGCTAGTTACTATTATTATTACCTATAATCCCAGGACAAGACACCGAAGTAAGTGCTATTGTAACAGAGTGAAATACTTGGCCTCTCTGACTCCATCTTGTTCAATCCTGCTTTGTTGCCATAGCCTTCAGCCTAATAGCTTCTGTCTAGTCTTGCATGTAGATGGGCTGGCTAATCACAGAGGAATTCTGCTTGGGGCTTGATGTTTACAAAAACAGCCCCTTACCAGAAAATGCCTCTCCCGAGGAGATAAGGGAATTATGTATTACTTATTAAAGATTTGCAAGAACTTCATGACTGGACTGACATCAACTAGCACAATCTTCCTGGGACCCCTGCTGACAGCCAGATATCTGCCCTGGTCAGTCACCTCTTTTCCCTCCCATTCCCCTCTCCCTTCACATAAAAAGAGAGTGAACATTGCACTTTAGGAAGATGGATTTGAGGAGCCACTAGGCCTTCCATCTTCTCAGTTGGTGCCCTCTTGATGAATAAAATTTTCCTTACTCCAAACTCTAACGTTTTGAGGTTTGGCCTTTTGAAGCATCAGATGCAAGGCCTTTGGACTGGTGACTATTACACAATTTAAGAAAGTCCTGTTCTCTTCTCTTAGAGAACCAAAGAAGGAAAAGGGGTGCACTTTATTCCTGCCCCTGGACAATCAAGGTAGAACTCTGAACAGTCATTGTGGGAAAATGGGCCATCGACAATCCAGAGAGGACGACATTGGAGAGTCCCCATGACTGGCTGTGTAAGTTCCCTCTTTACTTTTCAGTGTTAAGATTGACTTGACTACTTATGGGCGTCTATAAAGAACACAGGTATTCATCCAAGGCAGCTTTCTTTGGGGCATGCAGTAAGTCTTCAAATCCCAGTTTCTCCTGGGAAGTTAGGTAGGATCTTGTGACTGATCCTGGCCAATGGAAGGGGGCAGAAGTAAGAGATGCCACTTCTTGAACCCTAAAAGCCTCTACAACTGGAAACAAAGGGCTTTGAGAACCTATAAGACAGGCAGGGACACAGACAGAAGCAGGTTTCTGAGAAGCCCCATGGAGGAGAGCCACAGAACTAGGACACTTGGGTTGGACTGGCCCTAAGCGAGAAATAAACTTTCCTTTGAGTTAAGCCATTGAGACGTGGGGGCTGTTTGACAGAGCAGCCAACCCTAATACACTCGATCTAAGTGCTGGAGTAAGTTTGTCAAACATGATTGTGGCTCCTACCACTGAACCCCCACTTTCAACCTGTTACCTTCCCAGAAGTCAGAGAGTGCGTGAGGACAATCGCAGCTTACTTGCCTCCTAAATGTTCCTTGGGAGTTAGGCAAACATAAAAGAATGAGCATGAGATGGTTTCACTTTAGAAACTTGAAAAACCTAGATTGAGAGAATTTTAGAAATGGAAGGCACATTTGTAGTCATCTGGTTCAACCACTGAAACAACTGAGGAGGAAAATGAAGCTTTGCAGGGCAAAGTACTGACTTAAGGCCAGTACTTTGGGTAGTACTGGAAACAAAAGCAGCATCCACCTTTCTCAGAGCTCCCTTCAACGTGCCTGGTGATATATCTGGATATGTAGCATAACATCGCATTAATAACTCAAGCTTTAGAATCAGACCGAACTAGTTTAAAATTCTGGCTCTCCCTCTTACGAGACAGACCATTTCAGGAATAGCATTTAACATCTCTAAACACCATTTGACCTCATCTATAATAGTATTTTCCTTTCAGTGTTGTTATATCAACTAAACAGATTAATGCATTTGAGTGCTTAGCACACATCTGATCTTAATAAAATTTTATAATGTTAGTTTCTGCTGTTATTTAAAAAAATACCGAAGTTGTATAAAAACAATGCAGCAGCCTTAACAGTCCAACATCCCACACAGCTTGAGAATTACTTCCTCTGTGAACAGAACTTTGCATTCTCTACTCATGCTTTTGAAGGAGTTCAAAATGGAGTGAAGCGGTGCCACCCCAAAATATGCTGCTTTGGTGTGTTGATTATTTTGAGCTGAAGGCACTTGGGAAACAGCAAATGCAGAGAGAGGCTTTCTTTGAACTCCCCTTATCTGTCTAAAGACAGATCCTCCAAAAGGAAGTCAATTGTCATAAACCCCCTCCATTCTCCCCAAGAGTTTCATCAACCAGGCAAGACTCACTCTTATCACAAAAGAGAGGAGACTAGAAATCCATACCACATCCAGGCAAACTTTGTCACACACTGTCATATCTCGCATCTATTCTTCTAAGGGCCCATTCATCTTTCATAAACATTATTTACTGTCCCCTAAGTGACCTACATCTCCCCTGCCCTTCTCCTAACAAGATGGCATATAAACTCTCAAATCCCACTACTTTTTGGGGGTATTCACTTTTTTTGTTTGATGCCCCTACCCATGTAATATCAAAAACCTGCCTGTTCTCAATTTATTTCATAGACCCAGTTATCAAACCCAGTAGGGTAAAGGGACAGTCTTTTTTCTCTGACACTTTATTTGAGACATTGATTCCTTACTTTACATGCCAATGCTCTCTGCTAGATGGGAAATTTGTTACCTTATCTCTTTCTGAATCCCTCAAGGCCCCAGAAATGCCTGGCCAGTTCTGGCCACCAGCAGGCAGGCCTGATTTATTGGGCTCTTGCTGTCTATCAGCTTCATCCTCAGTACAAGAACTGCTTTATGAAAACCAGAAGGCTGGGGAGTCTTGATAAGTCTAGCTCCTTGTTTCAGTGTTGCAATTCTCACTTGGTATACCCTGCCTCTAGAGGCTGGCCTGGCCTTCAGAATCCTGACTATTTCACTCTATATTAGCATCCCCAGAGCAAGGAGAGTTGGGGAACATAAAACTAACTATAGCTCTGAGAAATGGGAAGATTTGAAACTGTTTCTCTAAGAATCAGCTACACTGCTTGTTGATTGGAATTAGAGGATTATCTGGGTGAATCAGAATTTTCCAAGGCCTGTTCAGTCTAGAAGCCCTAAGAAGACCCCCTTGTCAGTAAAGCCTCAAATTGCCTTGGCTTAGGGCCCTACTTGTATAACCCAGAACCTCAGCCTCCTCTGATGTCAATTTTAGGAGGCACAGGAGCTCAGGGTCGTGGCCCTTGAAACCACAGCATGCATTGGCTCTGACACCCCTGTCAGAGGCTATGAGGAGGCTGAGGTTCCAGCCCAAGGCACTGACCCTGGAATCTCAGGTTGCTAGCTTCACAGCCTTCATGCCCTGAGGTCTTCACTACCCAGTGAATGAACCACACTGTGCACTCCTTAGGATGATTTGGACCTCTCCCCAGCCAACATGGCATGGTGACCCCTGCTCACCCAAGGAATCTCTGCCTGTGCTGCTCTGTGCAGGTCAGACCCAAGGCCAGATCTTGTCTCCTGGCAGGCCTTTGAATATAGTGGGTGTTTGGCTAAGCAAAACTGGTATTTTTTTTTTTAGCCCTTGAAACAGCAATTTAAGGGCTGCCAGCTGCTTCCGGGGCTTGGTGAAGGCAGGAAGTCATCTGGGGGCAGATTTTCTTTGTTCTGGGATCATACTTGGAGTGATCCCTCTTGATCAGGTCAGATAAGTGTAAAGGCTAAGAAGTGCTCCATGCCCTGGGAGAAAGGGTGCTGCAAGAATTTTTGCAGAAGACAAAGCCTCTTTACCCTTCATATGCAGAGTTGATCTTGAGGAAAAGGAGGGCCAATTTGCAAAAAGACACAGAAACTTGCTGGAGCTCAGGATGCTGAGGAGGCTAATTAGAAAGGTCAGGAACACCAACAGGAGCCTATCTTCAGAGATGCAGCACTGGACATGACCTGGGATCCATCAGGAACCCTGATGGTGCACGGGGTTGCCCGATTCGGCCACTTCTCTCTTCCCAGCTACCCTGCGAGGAAGCCTGACTTGGAGTACGGGGGCAGTGCCTGAGCCTCCAGCCCATTCACAACCCTGCTGCACATTCGAATCAGCAAAGGAGCATCTAAAAGATATGGATACTGCAGCACTCCAACAGCTATTTGCACACCAGTGTTTATAGCAGAGTTATTCACAATAACCAAAAGGTGGAAATAATCAACATTCCAGATGAAGGATGAACAAAACATGACATATCCATTCAATGGAATATTATTTAGCCTTAAAAAAGAAATGAAATTCTGACACATGTTATTATACAATGTGGATGAACATTGAAGACTTTATGCTAAGTGAAATAATCAGGACAAATATTATATTGAAACCAGTGGCCAAAGGAGTCTGGGGCTCGTGCTGCTTGTGCTGGCCACTCAGCCAATAGACCGACACAGGGTTGGGTCACAGGATAAGCATTTATTATCAGAGCACCGGTGGTCTGAGAAGTCAGCAGATTAACACCTCCAAAAACTGCCTTAACACCTTGGGTATTTAAGGGAAAAAGTGGGCATTCCTCCAGAGGCCATGAGAAGGTTCCAGGGCTCTGCATGCAGCCTTCCCTGTGGCCATGTGATTCTCCAATGGCATCAGCAACCCAGGAACAATGATGGGATTAGCCTGGTAGACCATTGAGATTGTGATCAATAAGCCTAAAGGGATTAATAATAAATTTCAGGGTAATTTTCCAAAACAGGGACCAGGGTGGGACAGGGGACATTCCCAGCTCAAGCTGCAGGGGGGTGATCTATTGTTAAGCTATAGGTAGGTCCAGCAAAGGTGAGGCCAGGGACGTGGAGAGGCCTCTACCATGGGGGTGCCAACCGGGCCCTGTTTCAATATGATTCCACTTACATGAAGTACTTAGAATACTTAAAATAGGCAAATTTATAGAGACATGTAGAATGTAGAATGGTGGTGGCCAAGGGCTGTGGGGAAGGAGGAAAGGGGCATTATATTTTAATGGTATCAAGTTTCAGTTTGGGATGCTGAAAAAGTTCTGGAAGATGAACAGTGGTGATGGTTTGAACAACAATATGAATGTACTTAATGCCATTGAACTGTACACTTAAAATGGTTAAAACAGTAAATTTTATGTTATGCATATTTTACCATGCACACAAAAAGCAGTATCAGGGAGGAAATATGGGCCTTTCCTTGTTGTGTTAAACACACCTGAGGTCCCCCAATTTTAAAAGTAGGTGACAAGAACACCATTTTTATAGAAAGCTGCTGAACCTTCTAGGCAGGACTTTTTTTTTTTTTTTTCTTTTTTTAAGGATTTTATTGGGGAATTGGGGAAGGGAAAGGGAACAGTGTTGGGGAATTGGGGAAAGGGAACAGCCAAGTTGTTGTCCTTCAGTCTAAGTTGTGGAGGGCACAGCTAGCTCAGCTCCAAGTCCAGTCGCCATCCAGCCTTCTGTCGCTGAGCTGCAGCTCACTGGCCCATGTGGAAATCGAACCGGCAACCCTGTTGCTCAGAGCTCGTGCTCTTAACCAACTGAGCCACTCAGCCGGAACCTAGGCAGGACTTTTAAAATTGAAAACCAAAAACCGAGGCAGAGAAGAGCCAAAGCCCTAAAAACTAACAAATGTTTAAAAATAAAATTCAACCAAGTAAATTTGAAGATCTAATTGGCTTTATTAAGCAATTCATAAACCAGGCAATACCACATCTAGCAACTTTATAAGAGTGCTCCAAGGGGGTAGTACAAAATGGAAGGTTTTTATAGGGAAAAGGGTGGGGTAAGGGAACTATTAACAAAAGAATGGATTATTTTGGGGCTGGTACATTTAAATACTTTATTTGGAGGGGAGAGAAAAGGGAAAGGGTTTTTATTATGCAGATTCCCTCTTTTTTCTATGGGGGGGGCGGATGGAGAGGGTTCATGTGACAGACTACCTCATTGGTGTTGATCAGAAAATGCCTTGCTTGCTGATTATGCTTCCAGGAAAGGTTGCAACTGCAATCAGATCAGGTATTAAATCTAGGTTTCATATTTTGGGCTTCTAACATGAGCAATACCATTTTGGGTATATGGTTTTCTCTTGAATACCAACAAAAAAACCCACCAGAGTTCTTCCTTTCTGAACCCATCAGGCACTCATTTTCAAACAATTTGTTCTAAATGTTATTAGTGAAGATTCTAGAAATATAGGTGTCCTGGAGTTCTGGGCATTTCCCTTCCCTTCAGTCTAAGAGAAGGGACCCAAGAGGTGGACCCAAACTACTTACTAGATATGGGTTTCCTGAGAATCATAGCAGAATATGCCTCTCTAAAATATGCACTTTGGCATAAGGATTATTTTGAGCTGAAGGCAATTGAGAAGAAGCAGATAAAACAAAAGCTGTCTGCTTTCCCCCATTTGCCTAAAAAAAAGCAAGATACAAATGTGTAAAGGTGTCGCCCCTCCCCCTCTCTACAGACAGGACCAAAGTTAATCACTGGAGACTACTCCTGACCCTTATCTGCTCAGAGATGGTACCAGAGAAATCTACATAACAAACCTTGCTAATCTAGCTCTTATCTACCATTAGTTTCTCCAAATATTTGCCTTCCCACAATTTGCCTGTAGAAGTTCAAAGCCCTTTTCTTTTATCTTGTCACTTTCCTAAAAATATATTGTTCTTTTATCATCTTTGAGTGCTCCATGTATATGTGCAATGCACACGTTAATAACTTCTTCTTGCTTTTCTCTTGTTATTCTGTCTTTTGTCAGTCTAATTTATAAAGCCCCAAGCAATGAATCTAAGATGACTAAAAGGCAAAAAGAAGTGTTTCCTCTCCTAAACCAGCAGTTGGGAAGACTAGGAAAGTTGAAAAGAGAGATACTGGCTGCTCTTTCTCTGATTGGATGGGCCTCAATATTACCATGTATATCTGAAGGCTTTGGTGGGACTGGAAGCTTTCCACACCTTGAATATTAATCTTAGTGGGAAATACCCAGGTGCAAAGATTCATCACACTTAAGATGTATGTGCTTTGCTATACCTAAGTTATACCTCAATTAAAAAATATCAGTGGGCCGGCCGAATGGCTCAGTTGGTTAAGAGCTCGCTCAAGAGTGCAGAGCTGAGCTCTGAGCAACAGCAGTTCGATGCCCAGCCCGAGCTGAGCTGCCTGCTGAGCTGCCAACAGGTGGCAGGATGGCTCAGCTAAAAAACAAACAGACAAACAAACAAAAAATACCAGTGGCCAGGCTTACCCCCCAAGAAAATTCTAGATTTAAATGGTATGGAGCAGGGATCAGGCGTCAATATTTCTAAAGCTCTCCAGTTAGTTCTAATATGTAGCCAGCACTGAGAAACACAAGTAGGGGCCTCATAGCATATCCTCATAGAGGCTGGCTGGTGACTGGTCTGTGCCTGGCCTTTGGACGCAGGATTAGCCTCTGTGGACTAAGTGAATTCCAGGGGTTATAGGACAATTCATGCGATGGGGCAGAGGAGCATTATTATTTGTGAACTCCCACCTGTCCCTATATCTTACTTAGACCTCCCTTTCCCCTTTCCCCAAACTAATCAACTTTGCAAATGCACCCTGCAGGCCATACTACACTAGGACTCATAAGCTCCGCCTAGACATCTGAACCCTGGTGGCAAGGCCTCCCCTTAGTAACAGCCAAAAGTCCAAGGTTTCAGCCACAAGTGCCTCTGGCCCGAGTATCACCTCATGGTAAGCCAGAAAGCCCACAGCTTATGACTGCAGAAAACCAGGGCCCACAGCTTCAACCTGACATCAAGACACATGACCTGCCAGGAAAGGGGTACACAGTGAGGCAGGTGGTAGGGGGACACAGACATTTCCAAGGACCCTAGAGAAGAATGAGCAAGATGATTTTGGCCGGGGAACCCTGAGTAAATGCACTATAAAAGCTCTGTGACTATGGCCTGGGGAGTCGTTGGGATGAGTATTTATGCCTGTATTTTTCATTGAGCTTAGCTAGATGGCTTCAGAAATGAAAGATTCCTTGGCACCAGGAGCCTCACACCAACCAGGGTGTCTCTAAATTAAGTAGTGAAGCAGACAGGCTCAGAGTTACTGGACACTAATTTCATGCCTGGGCATGTAAATTCAAGCTGCTTAGAATGGGCTCTTGCAATTAGACATTTAAAAATATCTAATGAATACCAATGAAGAAAGAAAAAAATGAAGTGACATTTATTATTCAAGTAACTGTTTCATGGCAGAAAGAGCGAGTATAGGGTTTCCCTGCAGGGCAACCCATGGCAGAGACCCCTATTCCCTTTCTTGAGGATCAGAGCCACCCTAACCCACTTCCAGCTTTTCAGAATAACTTCCCCAAGTCTCCTAAGCAGTCGGGATACTTTTGAGATATCACCAATACCCCTCTCAAATCATCTCATCTTTACCTCAGGCCCCAGACATAAAAGCCAGGCTCCTCTGCCATTCCTCTTAGCCCTCATCTTTCTCACTTCACTGTCTCAGTTCAGCCCTACCACTGCCCCTCAACCCCTGGCATAGTTTCACTTCTCTCATTCTTACTGTTTTCTTTCTCTTTTCTTCTTGGTCGCCTTCCCTTTTCTTCTCTACTTCAGTCCCCAATTCAAGTCATTTTGTGCCATCCTAGTGATTGTTTGCATATCCTAATATTTACTTAATCTTTTTTTTACATGGACTAATTTTTTTTTTCTTTTGACTTCCTTTTTAAAACCTAAATAACTTTTATTTATTTATTCTTTTAAGGGCAGTGTCACTGGCCCTCATATGTGGGATCTGAACCCAGGCTGCTGGCGTCCCAAGCCAGCTCTTAACCACCGCGCCACTCAGCCAGCCCACTAAATAACTTATAAAAGAAACTTTGTATCAATAGAAAACCAATACCCCTTGCTATAAATAAGAGGGAAATTATAATTTAATTCTGTGTCCTTAGATCATTTTGTGTGGCCCAGAAAATCATGGTGGGAAGAATACTCTAGTTTGTTCTCACTCTCTCATTTCTTCCCTGTTTCCCTGTTTGTCTCTTCATTTTCTCCCATCTCTCCCTCCCTTTCTCCTCTCTTTTTTAGTGGAGTAAGCAAGTTCTTCTGTTATCTTTGATGTACTAACTACCCATGAGAAAAAAGGGAAAATAATTTAAACCCAGGAAAGATCATCTGGTTAGGATACCAGTTGAGCTATTTCCATGTCCCTTATAAACCTTGCTTCCAGGGACTGTCCCTCTCCTCCAAGCTGGCTTCCTGCTCTCAGAAGCAGGTAAAACCTCTTCCCTGACATAGTTCTGGGATACAATGTCAAAAGAGGAACACCAATCAGTGAGTAGGGAAGCAGGGCCCAGGTCAGCCACCTTGGTTCAGCCCTAGCTGCCATCCTGGACACGTGGTCGCCTGAGTCAGACCCAGAGAAGAATATCGCTGGTTGGATTCATGTGGACACAAAAACAGACTCATCCCGCAGCTGGTCACCACACCACAGGGTGGGATGCCTGGGCCTAGTGGACAAGGTATGACATTGTCATTAGGTAAAATCATGACTGCCATAAAAAAGTAAGAAAGGAAAATATGTTAAAGAATTTATTTTGCCCAAATAACATGACAAAACTAAACAGATAGATGTTATAACTGGGTCAAAGGAAAAATCAGAACAGCGCAAATTTACATGGAGTAAAAGAATGTTGAGATGACTTGCAAATGAAGACAGGAGTGGTTTTTATTTTTCCTGCCAACGGGCTGAGGATGAGAAGAAGTCAACTCTCTACCAAACAGGACAGAATTCATAGATCTATCAATAACCTACAAATTACAAAGTAGCAAAAGAGCTTAAAAACAATGAACAGGGCTTGAATCTCATAACTTTGGAGGGTATGCTAGAGATGATATTGTGGGGAGAAGAATTTTTCCTCTACTACACTAGGTTCTGTTGGTTAGTCTAATATGAAATTGACATCTAACAGATTAACAAGAGAAAAACAAATTTAATTACGTACATACAGGGCCCCATAAGAATATGGGACTCCCAGAAAGTAAGGCTGTTGAGGCTTATATACCATCCTGAGCTAAGAAAAAGGGGGTAGGGGTCTGGGAGACTTCAAAGAGAGGAAGGCAATTTATAGGAAGCTGGGAAAATCAAATGTTTGGTCCTGTGAAGACAATGGGACAAAGAGAGGATTTTGATCTCCAGGCCCTGAGAGGTATCCCTGGCCTATCACACAGAACCCATATTTTTTGTAGCTATCTCTGGTCAGAATTCTCTTTCTGGGCCAGGCCCTCTCTCTTTTAGGTAGTTAAAGGAGAGGTAAAAGTTTTTCTTGAATCTGCTGGGTCTTGATTGTCTTCAGCTCAAAATAGTCAACATGCCAAAGCGGCACATTTTGGGGAAGCTCGCTCTGAACCTCTTCCTTACATATAGATGATTCAGTTTTCCACTGAAACACAAAATTGTTTCTATGTAGAGTTCTTAACCCAAGGGAAACCCCATTCATTTGATGAATGTTTCCTAACACCAGATCCTTTGAGTGTACATCACACCCTCTGCTTCCCCACTAATCCTCCACCTGGCAGGGGAGGCTGGGTGCAGATGTTCATTTGATAATAGCTTTAAGGAGAGTTGGGGACTTGGGTTCCGTGTGTGACTCATCGTTAATTCATAGCAGGAACAATATAGTCTCCATCAATGTACCTAACTCGGTAGGTCTGGTCATTAAAATGAGGTCCGACAACTATAGGTACTCTCTAAGGTTGCTCTAGCTTTAAAGTTCTAAAATTTTGGGGGCTGAACAGCTGATGTTCATAAATCTTAAACTAGCTCAAGGACTTATAGCAAGTAAGTGGCAACCCACAGGTTGACTGATTCATACCTTACCAAGTCAGTCATTGCTCTGGGGTAAATGGCAAGTAAGATAACAAAAAAGGTTCTTCCTTTTTTGGTTTGGTATTATTCTTATCCACACCCCCTCCCACCACTACGCTTAACAGCTTAGGGCCCCTGATCAATGCAGTCATTTTGATTAACTGACTGAGAAGGTCTCTTTCCCTTTTCCATCTGGTTTTCCAGGAAGTGAGCAGCCGAAGATGTTGGTGCAGATCGCCCTTCCCATTCCAGATAGGTGTTTTCCTCCAGCTGCGGGCAGAGGAAACGACTTTAAACGTGGTGTGTGGACTGGGAGTCATCCAAAGAAGGCTCAGACAAGCTGTGAGGCCAGCTCGGGTCACACACCCAAGCCAGCCACACACGTCACGTCAGGAATGGGCAGGGCACGTGCCACATAAGTGGTGCGTTCAGCAGGGCACAACCGGGTTCCTCTTTGGGCCCCCTCTGGAGGGGGTGGGGGGAGGTGTGAGTCACCCAGCGTCGGTCGGAATGTCCGAGGAGCAATTAACATGACAACTCTCCCGCGGCCCTGCGGGGGGGAGGGGCGAGGGGCGGGGATGAAAAAACCCGCCGTGGAGCGCACCCCAGGAAACAAAACAAAGTTCGGATCCAGAGTGTTTTAGCCTCTGACTCTCCTGGCCCAGGAGCAGCAGAAGGAGCCAAACGGGGGGACAGGGGTGACGTGGGGGCGGGGGGGCGGGTAGAGAACGAGGGCGGGGGAGAGGGCGGAATCTAGTTTCCAGTCTCATCAGTCCTAAATTCTCCCTGAGACTACCAGAGAAGATACTAATTGAAAGACCAATTGTGTGGCCCAATCTTGGGACAACTGCCCCGGAACTGGATAGAAAGCCCAGAAGCAGGGTCACCAGCCCCATCCTGTGGCAACACCCTTTACTTGATACTGACCTCTTCTGGGGTACAGCATCAAGAGGATATTGACCTCTTCTGGGCACAGCTAGTAGAGGGTTGGGGGCAGCTGAGAGGGAGATAAACTAGAGCTGGACACAACTATTGGGTTCTTAAACCCCGCATCTCTTCGAGGATGGATTCTACCTAAACCTCAGGCCACAGATTCAGAGGCTCAAACCTTGGCACTTTTCTTTTCTCCAAGGAGCCCCAAGCCCTTTCACACGGGATTTCTCTTTTGCCTGAATCTCCCTAATATTTTGTCCTGGGGAAATGGAGGGTCTCATTGAAAACCTTTAGGAGAATGAAATGAACATAGTCAGATGTTGGCAACATCACCCTAGCTGCAGAGCAAAGGGTGGATTTGGAAGCAAGGCTAAGGTCAGCCAGGTCCTTAACAGTTATTTACTGCTGTCCTACTAGGTGCTGACTCCAGTAGGGGCTGCAGCAATAACCCCATTGAAGGATCTGGAAGGGCTGTAGGAGGACAAGGGCAGTGGGTGGAGAGAAGAGTCTGGGCTTCTTTGGGGATTGGATGGGGGAGCCAACACCTCCCCCTCCACACCCTCCTTTCCCCTGGGAGGATGGTTTTTGCTGACAAAGTAAATGCTGTCATCCTTCCAGCAAAATTGTATTCTAAGCATTAGGGCAAGTGTGGAATGAGGAAAGGAGGATTAATTTTGATTTGGGTTAATTGTAGTGCTGAGAAGGACTGTGGCATCAGTCTATTCAAAGCCTGGCGTGGCCATTGCCAGACTGACCTTGCAGAAGGTGCTTTGTTTCTCAGCCTCAGTTTCTTCACCTGTGAAGAGAGAATACTATGCCTGCCTCATGATATTTTATTTATTTGTTTGTTTTAAATGATTAAATGACATAAATTCCTTAGTGCCGAGCAATTCAGGAAATAAAAGCTTAAAAAAAAAACGATGAGTAATAGGCTGTATTGATTGTTACTACCAGCCAGACATTGTTGTAAGCACTCTACATAATCTCATTTAATCTTCTCAACAACCCCATAAAGTAAGTTCATGATGACCTCAGGTTTACAATTGAGGAAACTGAAGCACAGAGAGCTTAAGATACCTGACCAAAGTCACACAGCTAATACATGGCAGAACTCAAACCTAGGTCTGTTTGACTCCAAAACCATGAAGCTTAACAATCCCACTGATGGCTTCACAACACATTCAGGTCACAGCATAGGAGAAAGGTCTTAGCCTAAGCTACAGATTGAGGCATTGCCAAGAATTGAAGATAGTTGAAACCATGGTAGATGAAATCATCCAAAAAAAAGTATATGCAGTTGAGGAGAGAAGGCATCACCAACATTTACATTGCAGACAGAGGAAGAGAAGCCTTAAATAGACTGAGCAAGAACAGCTAGAAAGGTAGGAGGGGGTAAGGTCAAGAAAGGAAGGAAGGCTTCATGGAGGGGGTGGTCAACAGCAGTGCATTGAGCAGCCAGCTGTGACTTCAGACGAGTCTAGTAAAGAACTGGTCCTTGGAAAGCTCGGCAAGAGCAGTGGTGGGGCAGAGGCCAGGTTGAAGGGAGACTTAGGAACAGACAGCAAATGAGGCTTGTATCATCATGGAGGGAGGGAGAAAGGGTAAGAGCTAGAAATATGTGCAGAGGAAAAGAGAGGTGGCCTCTGGAATCTGATGAATGCATTGGGATGGAGACAGTCTTCCTCCAGCAGCAGGAAAGGAAGTGCATTCTGAGTGAGAGTGCAGGTGGGTGAGGGGCTCCATGGCCAATAGTCTGTCTTTTCTCTTCTGTGCAATTGCAAGTCAGCTGCAAAGGGAGTGCAATGGGAGTTGGGTAGGCAGTTTGAGAGCCATGGGGAAGATTTTATGCCAGCACTATGGTGAACAGGGGGAATTGGTGCCAGGCTAGCCAGGCTGGGAAATAGGACTGCCAAGCAGGAGTCAGCTCTGGTGGGGATTAGAGACTGAGCATTGGGAACAGCCACCGATTACATTGTTGGGTATTTTCCCCAGCCGCCTCACCAGCCCACCAGAGTCACTCTTGATCCCAGTTTACCCAGGACAGTTCCAGTTTTGCACTTAAAGTCTGGAACTCCAGGAAGCCCCTCAGTGTCAGGCAAACCTAGACAATAGTCTGTTACCCTAGCTCAGGGCTGGGAGCAGCAAAAGTAGAGTCATATTGACTGTGACTAGGGACTTGGTGGATAAGTATGCTGGGGGTGGGGGTGGGAGTGAGGATTGGAAGGGTGAAGGTGATGTACTGCAAGGATTCTGAGGTGACATGAAAGACAGTAATGACAGGAACGGGTAGAGAGAACTAGAGAAACAGGAAGGCTCATGGGACTAGAGTCCCCACTGTGAGCAGAGAGTGGGTTTCATGGGGGAAAAAGGATTTCAAGAGTGGGAGGAAGCAGTGAGTGAGGATGCTTTGGGCTTCAAGTGACAAAAAAACCTGACTCAAAGTAGCTTAACCAATATGGAAACATATTATGTCACATGACAGGAAGGGCAGATTTCAGGGTGGCTGATTCAATGGCTCAACCATATAATCAGAGAGTCAATTTCTTTCCATCTCTCTGCCTTGCTACCTTCATGACTGGCTTCATCCCTAGACTAGAGACAAAGTGGCCACCTCCAGGCATGACAATATTCAAAGAAAAAAAGTAAGATCGTCTCTTCTTGTGAATTGCCCTTAGAAACAAGAATATTTTTCTCAGAGATCCCCTGCTAGACATCCCTTCACCTCTCATTGGCCAGAACTGGGTCATGTGCTCATGCTAGAACCAATCATTGGTAAAATAAGCCAATCAGACAGAGTCTGGAGCATGGAGTGGGCCAGCTTCCCCTGAAGCACATAGCTGCATGTGGGACAGAGTAGATCTTGAAGAAAATTTGAGCTCTGTTAGAAAGAAAGAAGTAGGAGTGGGTGCTGAGTGCAAAACCAACAGTGTCCACCACAGAGGCAGCAGTGGACAAGTGGGATATGAACGCTTTAGGAAAAGTATTCAGCTTTAGTTTTTCACCTGCTCAGATTCTCACTGGCTGTCTTCTACTTATGAGATATATTACATTACATACTTAATTAGCTCTAGCCAATATTGCAGTAAACCTTCTATCATTTCTTCATAAAGATCCTCTGCTCTGGCCAAGCATGTTGACCCCCTGATCCCAGAATGCACCTTGTACTTTCTCACTTCTCCACCTTTCCAAGTCCTTGGGATATAACATCCCCTACTCCCCAACTCCTTCTAACAGGTAGCCACACCCTACCCATCCATCAGGGCCTGGCCCAAACCCAATTGCTTAGTCAATAACCGCATGACATTAGTGACCTGAAGAAACTTCAAGACCATCCAGTCCAGGATCATCTGTCTTCAGGGATCTCCCTTTGTAGATAGAGTTCCTGGAGAATGGGTCCAGTTTTACACTTCTCAGGGGTCCTCTTAGCTCCCAGCACAATGTCTGATACACACAACAGATGTTCACTAAGTACTTATCGACCAACAGATTAATCAATAAATGTTCACAGATTGAAGAGTGGGTGTAACCCATCCTGCTTTTGAATCTGAAGACACTCTCAGGAGAGAGAGCTGAAGAAGATGGGGAGGAGAGGCCACCTGTGAACCAAGGATGCACTGTTGGCAAACCTGGGATGTCAGGGTGGGAAACAATAGCCATTACAAAGCTGAAAAGCATGGAAATTATCTTCCCAAAAAGGAACACGTTAAATAACAATTATAGCCCTTGTCTATCTTCTAAGATACACTTTGGTATCATCTCTGCTAAAGTGAGTCTGCCTACTGCCATCCCATCACTGGCTACTTTTATCCCAGCCCTTAAGGCCGGGATCTTTGGTGGGAAGGAAATGGACAGGAATTCTTGAACCAGCCCACAGAGACCTCCAGGTAAAAGCTGCCTCTTCCGGGACCTGCCCTGGGAGATATGGGAGCACTGGGCGCAGAGAGGTCTTTTTTTTTTTTTTTTTTAAATTGGGGAATGGTGTGTGTTTTTTTCCACGACCCATCAGCTCCAAGTCAAGTAGTTGTTTCAATTTAGTTATGGAGAGAGCATCTCAGTGGCCCATGTGGGGAATTGAACGTGCAACCTTGGTGCTATGACCCTGCGCTCTAGCCACCTGAGCTAACCCGCTGCCCAAGAGTTCCTTTTTTATTCTTGATGGCAGCCATGGCAGGAGGCCTGGATTTCCCCTGATTATTTTTGATTTCGTAAGAGCCTGAAAGATCCCAAGGATTCTGGATCCATGCTAAGCTTCAGGGATTTGTCTTTGCGGTGATTAGTGGTCCTGGCCAGCCAGGTTGGTTTTGAGAGTTAATCAACCATTGAGCAAACATTTACTGAGGGTCTGTTTATTGGAGGCACCAGACACTGGAGCAAGCATAAGCGAGAATCCCCTCTGAGGAGTTCACAGTGTAGACAGGCCTGAAGGTCAATGAACACCTGCAACGATTAGCATATGATAGGACATTAATGATCTGTGAGGCTCAGACTGCCTCTTCTTCCCAGCATTATCTTCCTCCAAACTCTCTTGAAAGACTTCACACTGGGATGGACTCCACCAGCCTGGAGAGGGAGAGGTGCTTCTCCTGCTTACAAAGTTGTAAGGCAAGAAACCTAAAGTGCCAAAACCGTGATCTAGACTTAGGGGACAGCCAGCCTGGGAGGAGGAAATGGACCTAAAGAACAAAACACACTGAGAGCGCCAGGCAGGGACAGCTGGATAGATGAAGTCCTTATTCTACCATGTCTCCCCGAGGCTGCAGGCTCTAGCTTGGAGCTTTCCTCAGATTGGCTATGATGGGGTTCAGGACACACACCCCAAAAGGTGGCACTTTGGCATATTGAATATTTTAAACTGAAGGTGTTTGAGCAAATGAAGAGCAGGAAAGTTACTCTGACCTTCCCGCCCTCACCAAGCCCACCCTTCTCGTCTGAAATAGATCATAAAACCCTCAGGTGAGAGGTGCCCTCCCTACCCCAGAGGAAAGGAGCATTGTTATCTTGGAAGATAAAGGGAAACCAAGAAGAATCCTAACAAACAGGCCTTGCTAAGTTTTCCCCAGTTTAGTACAATTATCTCACGCTCCTTAACCTCTTCTATTTCTCCATGACTGTCCACTCTTCCTCAAACCTAGCATACCAGGTTTTCATTTCCTTATGAAGGCTCCCATGTCACGTAAAACTTATATTAAATATATTTCTATGCTTTTCTCCTGTTGTTCTGTCTTTGTTAGTTCAATTTTCAGACTCACCCAGGGATACTAAGAGGGCTAAGGAAATGTTTTCCTCCCTACGTTTAGTTACATGAGCCAACACATTTCCTTCCCCCCTATTTTCTTCCAGCTAGTATAGGCCAGGTCCCCACCCTGCGGGGTCAGAGGAGCCCCAGGAATGAACATCCAGCACTTGTTCAGTGAGGGCTGAAGTAATTCAGGAGGGTGGCCTTGAAGGATGGAATGGAGAGAGGACAGCAGCCCAGTTGAGAAAAGGAGTACAGGAAAGAATCCTCTAGATAGAGATGAGCAGGGACGGTGGCCAGACAGACGAAGGGGTGGGTCTGGGAGGGTGAATGTGGAGGTTGGGGGCCAGCTGGGCAGACTGCATGAGTGAACCCTCTCTCCAGGGGTCCCTGGGAGGGAAGCTTGGGTTTCTGCTGATGGAGGCGGGGCTGACAGGCCAGCCTGGCCTCAGAGCTCAGCAGGAGGCCGGCAGCTGTCTGACTGGCGCTGGCCTCCGGCACACTTCCTCTCCACACAGTAATCCCTTTCCACTTTATAAAGCAGAGCTGGAACTGTACACTCAGATTACACCATGACTAACCAGTGATGGCATCCTATAGCTGGCTTTATTTCATGTTCGTTTTTGTCCACATCCCCTCCAACCATTCTATGCTTTCTACTTCCTTCTAACACTCAGCTTTTCTCATTTCTCATTTTTCGAGGTGTCCAAAAACTTGCTCAACGTTGAGAACCTTGCTCTGGGGAGGAGGAGTGGCAGCTAAAGGACCTTAAATCTCTACTTTTCAGAATGTATATTGGGCACTCTAGACAGCAGCTTCTGAACTTCAAACCAGACAAAGGCAAGGTTCTGGATGTTCTCATGGCAACTCTGATTTACATCCCAGAAGGGAATCACCAACTGGGACCTGGGTGGTTTTCATTAGGCAATGTTTGCATCAAAGGCCTGTTTGCCAGCCACATCAGGGATCTGCTGAGCCCTGAGACAGCCTTCCTCCCCCTGCCTGCCCCACCCACCCTGTGACTCTTCCCGACCTGGCCCCTTCCTGGCTCCACGGAGGTGGGGCCCAGCCACCCTCCCCCACTCAGCCTTCTGTGACTCAGTGGAAGCCAGTGGCCACTTCCCCCCACCCCACCCACACTCACATTCCAATGGCCAGCTCACTTGCTTCTTGGCACTTGACCCACACCCACCAGCACCAGGCCTCTGCCTAGAGTAAATAGTCATTTCTTTATGGGACGCTTTATGACCAGAGCCAGACCTGTATAGGAAGGGGTCATGTGTATCTTAGCCTCTGAGTGCATGCCTTTCTTCCCATAGCTAAGGGCTGACCTCTGTGAATCTTCTTTTTGACCCCCGGCTGACCTGGGACATTTTGTTTAAGGCAACTAGAGACTTATTCTTCAGTGTCGTACCTAGCACAGTACTGGCTCAATACATGTTTGAAGAAAAGAATTCAAAAGAAAAAAAAAAAGAGATATTAATAAATGGAAAGTAATTTAGGGGGCGCCCAGGCTCACTCAGCACCTGACAGAGCCTACCACCCCCATAAGGGCTTGTTGGGGCCAAGTTACAGGTGCAATCAATGATGCCTGGACTGAACCCCAGCTCTGCCAACTCCTAGGTCTCAAGGGTGTTCTATGACTCACCTAAACCTCTGACCTCTCCTATATACTGGGGATGATAGTTTCGTATTTCATCAATTCCAGGATGTACAGTTTTTTACCTTTTAATATCTGAAACCAGGGTATGTCTTCTAGTCGATACAGAAGTGGGGAATTGTATTACTGTTTGTTGCAGTAACCCTTCCTGCTGAACTCAGAGGTGACCATGGGACTTGCTCTGGCCAATGGAGCATGTAGGGAAGTGACATGTATCACTTCCAGGCCGAAGCTTTAAAAGCCAGCCGCAATAGCCAGCCAAGTTCCAGACAGAGGCTGTTTCAGACAGTGGCTTCATTAGCTCTCACAGTGAAGATGATGTGGAGCTAAACAGTAGCCAGTGGGCATCTACGGGGAGACAAACACAAACTTTTCTTCTTCAGCCATTGAACTTGGGGGTTCTGGGTTTTGACAGCACAGTCTAGCATATCCTGACTGGTCCTGCAACTTCCAGTTAATTGACAGCCTTTTTTTTTTTCTTTCTTAGTGGTACATAATGGTACAACTCACAATTGATGGTATTGTCGATTCAATGAAACACAATAGTACCTCTCACCAACTGGAGTTAATCCACATACACCACTGAGCACAATGCCTTGCCTACAGTAAATGTTCGATTCCTGTTAGCCATTGTTATATTTCTAGCCCTCTGCACATAACCAGTGTTCGTTATGAGTTTGGAGTAATGACCTGAAAGATGGCAGCTCCCTCAGACTCCTTGTGAAATGAGAAAGGGCATAAATAAGTTCAAGAACATAAAAACAGCTTTGGCACTTGCTGTTGGAAGCTCTTGTAGGTGTTTCAGATGGCCTTCCCGAAAGCCAGCCTTTGAAAAAGCCACTTGTTTTTGTAGGTAACTAAGAATGCTGATTTTTTTTTCTTACTAATTAATTAATAGCTTGTCCTCTGAGGTATGAGGAGGTGGGAGAAATGACAAAGTCATGGGATGGCAAGTTTTGGGCAGAACAGAATAAAGAAGCTCCACACTCTTTTAGATGGAGCAAAATATAAGAATCTCCAACTTTTACAGAATCAGGTCTGGGCCACAGATCCAGGCTGAAGACAGCAGACTTCTTTACCTTGTGTATTATACCTTTGTGCTTTGAAACAACCCTCTCTAGGAATGTTAGAGCCAGCCTCTGCACTCCCAAAGGCAGTGAGATGGTTGTGCATGCTGGGCTGGGCCTCAGTACAATTGGGAGGGCACCCAGGTCTGTCTCTGACTTTTCACAGCCACTGTCCACCCCCTCAACATCTGCTCCCCTGAAGCTCATGTTATCTGCCTGCCTCCTCCTTCACTTCCTCCATTAAGAAAGATGATAAAAGTCATTTATCTTAAAGTATTAGTGACTAATGCATTATTCCCTCAGGAGTATTTATATTTTAAAAGGGAAACTAGAAAATGAAAAAAGAAACTACAGGACAGTATGTAAGGTTGTGTTAAGGATATGCTAATTGCAAGAAACAGAAACTCAGTTGGCTGAGTGTTTTTTGTTTTTTTTTAAGGCTTATTATTAGGAAACTGGAATTCACATGACGCTTGGTTGCAGATAGTAAAGTGTGGCCTTAAGGAAACTGAAAAGTTCTCAGGAAGCTACCTTCTCCAACTCTTACTCTCTGGGGTTCCATGCTCTGGATCTGCCTGTAGCCACCTCAGTCTTTTCTCTCACACATGGCTTTCTTCACACATGACTAATTATGAGCTCTCACATGGCCCCATCATGGCTGCCCTAAAACGGTGGTCCCAGCATCTCAGGCCCCAACACCAAATAACTAGGGTTATTCTAACCTAATTGCTAATTCCTGAGGGGGGCAGATCTGACTTCATACACCCTATAGCTGATTTAATTGGGGTCAGTTGACCATATCAGGTTGAATCAGCTGTGCTGCTGCCACTATGGGCCAGTCAGTTTCTCTAAAATGACAGCATGGTTGCAGATCATACAGAATTTGGTTTAGCTGCATGTGGTAGAATACCCCAAATAATAGCAGCTTAAAAGATAGAAGTGCATTTCTTTCTCATCTAAGAGGTGAGCAGTCCAAAACTGGTATGGTGACCTCTTGATTACTGTTTTGGTATGTGGCTTCTGCCCTCAAAGTTACCTCATGATCCAATATAGCTGCTGAAGCTCCAGTCATCACATCACATTGGGTTGCAGGCTGGAAGGAGGAGGAGAAAAAAGACTGAAGCTCTGTCCTACTTCCTGATGAGTCAGCTTTCCTAAAGCAGCAGTATCAGTAATCCCATAGAACACTTCCACTTATGTCATTGCCAGAACCTTGTCACATAGGCACACCTAGCTTCAAGAAAGTCTGAGAGATTTTTTTGTTTTTTTTAAGCAAGACACATTGCAACCAAGAATATAATCAGAGTTCTTTCAAAGGAAGGAAGGAAGAAAAGGAGGGAGTGAAGAAGAAGGAAGGAAGGGTATTTGGGACACTCAGAATAGGAAAGAAATATAGGACATCTCTAGCATGTTTTTAAGTTTTATTTTCTGTAAGAAATGTGTCACCTTGGAAATGAAAAAAAAATTAGTAAAAGAATCACTTTGGTGGGGAGGGGGGTAAAAAAGAGAGAAAAACTCTGGAAAAGAAAGATTAGTGTTTAACCCAAAGGAATAATTTCTGGAGGTGGAATTTCAGGCATCAAGAGGATGGTTGTGTTTTGGAAGTGGAGGTAGAGACCTCAAAAGAGACCCTTGTCATTCCACATGAACATATGGAAGCCCTATCCAATTTGTGTGAGAGTTTTGTGGGCACGGATGTCCATTCCCTCCTCTAATTGAAGCCACAGTTGGTCTACATGCCTGTTCACCCTTCCCCATTTCACATCACTCATGGTGGTGGAGAGTGAAACTCACAGTCCACTGTCTTCTCACTGCAATCACCCCCTATGCAACTACTTGAGAGCTCTGTGTAAAATGCAAAGCAAGCCTGTCCCTCTACTGTTTCAATCCTTCTCAGCCTCCCTGATCAAAGCAGGGAAACTCCCTCCCTGTGGAGTCCCTACCCTTGTTTTCAGCATTGCCTTCAGCTTCCTCCCTTTCCCCAGAGCCAGCCTCCAAGAAGCTCCTGTCCCCTGAGATGCTCTGCCCTCTCCCCCTGTGCCTCCCTTTCAAGCTCCTACTTTCCCTTCAATGCCCTGCTCAAAGCCACCTCCTCTGAGAAGCCTTCCTTGATTGCCCACAGCCATGGGCTCTTGTTTTTTCTTGTGTGTTCCTATGACCCTTTGTGTATCCATCTCTGCCAGCAGGTCTGTCTTCTACCTTAGAGCATGAACACTTTCATGGCAGGGACTGAACTTTATTTTTGTCTGTGCCTCAGTGCCAAGCACAGAGCCTGGCAGGCACTAGGTGCCCAGTGTAAGGCAGCTGCAAGACAGTAGAGCATAATGGCTCTGAGCAGAGACTCTGGTGTTACCTCATCCGAGTTCAAAGCAAGGCTCTGCTACTTACTGTAGCTTAACATCTCCATGCCTCAGTTTCCCTACCTGTAAAAAGGGGATATTGATACTTCTTACCCCACGAGTGTTTGTTGAAGTATAAATGAGGGAACATAAGCCAAGGGTTTGTCACTCATTGTGTGTGAGTTATTACTATTATCTTTATTATTTCTGAATAAGGAGCTAGTGTAGTAGGAGGGGTACAATAGCCCTGCTCCTTACCAACTCAATGATTGTGGTTAGACAAGACTATCTCGCTGAGAGATGCAGGCTGATGTAACTTAAAAAAATATTTTGTGGCAATGACACACTGGCATGTCGACCTCCTGGAGAAATTCAGGGAAGTTACAAAACACCATCCCTTTGCTTGAAGAACTTTGCGTATTTCCTCAGCCCTTGTCCATTTGCAGGGAACACATTTAGTAACCCAAACAGAGTGTTAGAAAAGGCCTAGCTGGAAAGGGTTAATCCCAGAGCCTTAGAAGCAATTGGGCTCTGGGGAAAGAGGGGTTTCTAGGGATGGTGGCCAATGAGTCCTCCCTGCCTCCATCTGGGGCACAGGAAGTCATCACCATAGTGATGCAGAGTGTGGGTCCACTTTGCACTTACGTGGGGCTTTTTTATATCTTCTGTTCTGGTGAGTTTCAGTTGAACTACATTATGGAGAAATGAGGCACAGAGAGAGGGAAACGCTTTGTTCCACCAGGGTGGCACAGGAAGTTATTGGAAAGATGGGGACTAGATCCCTGACTCATTCAATGACAAATATTTATGGAGCCCCATCTGTGCCAGGCCCAACCCATTCCAGGTACGGAGGACTCAGCAGAGAACAAGGCAGACAGGGTCTCCAACCTAATGGGGACAGCAGACAATAATCAAAGAAGCGATTACATACCACATTTCACTGATGCTAAGATGCTCCCCAATTTTAAAATCTCTGAAATCAGAGTGGATGCATTTTACAATTAGTGGTATGTCTTGAGATTATTTTTTCATGCCTTGTGATACATAAAATAATGTTTCACCTTACAACTGATGGAATCTGAGATTTGATAAAATATAATAATATGATTTAGGTGATGGCATCCTAACCCTCCATGATTTATTTTCCTTGCAAGCAAGTTACAGTAGGAGAAACCCAAAGCCTGAAATGGACAATGATTTCTTTGACTTATCTATTCCTGACTTCTTTAGAAATACTCAGCCATCTCAGTTATAGTTCTGTGAATATGCTTTCCTTTGAAACTCACAAGAATCCTGCCCTTATCATCAGTAAGGAATTGATTTGGCTGCAACTAAGGGACAATCCAACCAGCAGTGACTTATACTAATCTACACCTTAGGCAGGGCTGTTGCATCTACCTAAATAAGTCATCAGTTACCCGGGCTTCTCCTATCATCCTCAGCTCATGACTTTAATCCTCATGGTCCCAGGATGGCTGCTGGCCTTCCTGGCCTCATACCCATGTTCTAGGCAGGAAAGACAAGGAAGGGCAAAGGGATCATCAAGTCTTTTTTTTTTTTTAAGTCAGGAAAAGAGGCTTTTCTAGAAGTCTCATTTGGCTGACTTTTTCTACAATCACAGGTCATTGTGGTGTCATATGCTCACCCTGAACTAGAAGGTGGCCATTGAAAAGGTAGTTATGGATGAAGATGAGAAGCAACAGTGTCTGCTCTGCAGAAGAAACAGGACAATGCAGCTCTCACGAGGGCATTGTGCACACGTGTGTAATGGCATTGGTGGTGGGAGTTAGAAGGAAGAGGGGATACCTTTCTTACTCCTGAAGGGAAATCACTAAACAGATATGTCACACCTGAAAATGTGACAGAAGCCAGTCAGCGCACATGGAGACAAAGCCTGGGTTTCTTCACACTTGTCTCCAAATATCCAGCCAGCTCAAGGAACAGGGTGATCTCATGGACAATGGCCATATGTTACTAGCCACTTACTGACTTCCAGATAAGAGGGCAATAAACATTCCAGATGGGGTAATGAACCCCGGACTCTCAGAGCAGAGATTCCATTCTGTCTGGAGAGACTGAAATGATTCCATTGAGAAGATGAGTAGCTCACTTGGGAACAGGAATATGAGATAAGGAGCCAGAAGATGGAGAAAGTCTCCTTAACTACATGCTGGTGTCCTGAGGGCAGGACTCTAGTCCGAGGCAGGGCCCAGCCAGGTTCTCACATCAGGAGGAGGGGAAAGTGGGGCTGGGTCAAGGGAGGGACTCTGGGGCAAGGGTGAGGTTGGCTGTTGGGGGACAGAAAACACATTAACAAAGGTGTCCACCTTTGACTATTTTCTTTACCAGTCTGATCATCTTGCTTCCCCATACATCTTTTCATCCTAGGCTTGTCAACTAACACATCAATAAAATGCCCTTTGGATGTGTTGAAAAACTATACACACTCACAGAATTTATTGGTACCTACAGCGATAGATTGTAAAAAATGGCCATAATCCTTCACCACTCCCTTATGCTCACTGCTGGCAAGGTGATTTTGCGGCCCCTCCTACCAAGAGCCTCCGGCTATTTCTCCATTCCTTGAAGCCCGGCCACCCTAGTGACTTGTTTTTCCCAGTGGAATGCAGTGGGTGTTATATGTGTAGTTCTGAGGCTAGGCCTCAAGAGAACGTGCCTACCTCTCTCTCAGACACTCGTGTGCGTGGGCCAGGCTAGCTTGCTGGAGAAGGAGGGACCCTGTGGAACAGAGGAGCTGCAGCAGCTGAGGCCATCCCAGACCAGCCAGACCCCAACCTATCGAGCAGCTGACCTCAGAGCACGAGCCAGCCAGTCTAAGTACGCTGAACTGCCGAATCATGAGCTAAACGACTGTTGTTGTTTTAAACCACTAAGTTTTGGACGGTTTGTTAAACAGAAAGAGCTACTTGGTACATTTACTATGTGTCAGACACTGCCTGAGGACTTTATGTAATTGTCCTGTTTTGTTTTGTTTTTAACTATATTAGTACCTATCAGTGTGTACAATACGTGTACTTGTTTGGGGAGAAATAGCCCCCAGCCTACCCCTCAGTTTTCTTCTGCCCGTTCTTCCATTCTGATTGAATTTCTGGGTAGCCATGTGCTCCAAGGAGCTCTCAGGCTCTGACAGAAGGACCGGAATTTTCTGTGATAACTCCCTATCATTCCTCAGTCTCCTGTCACTTAAAGGTGTGTGGGGTTACAGAGGTGGCACTCCAGTTGGAATCCATTCAACTTCTCATTCTTCAAGCAGCTCTTCTTGGAGCTTTCTTGCCATTTTTGAGCATTTGTAGGTTCCTACATGTCAGGAACCGAGAGGTGATCCTTCAGTGCATGTATCAGACAGTCCTGGGAAGAATGTAAGATACTTGATTCTTTCTATGCAGAAAGAAGTGAGAGCAGATGGAAAGTGGTAGCTGACAGTCCCTGGCAGGATGACAGTCATCAAAGCAGTGACCATACAAGTGCCAACCTAGGGCAGCCTCATGTCAAGGAGGAAGGCATAGCCTCAGGCTGGTGGTGTTCCCACCTGCATAGCCGCATACCAGTATGAAAACCTTCCTCTGACTCTCACTGTGGAATACAAGGCACAGTTTGCCCCAGCCCCTCGGGGTAACAGACACTTACTTAAAGTCAAGGTGTCTGCCAAGAGATAATAGCTTTAAATGTAAAATTACAAATCATTATGGATAATGTGATGCAAATTGCAATAGAAGCATTGGCAGTATTTGACTTTGATTTCATTTTTGCTTTTCTTTCATGGTCAGGCTTGTCTGAAGTTGCTGCTAGGGACGCCTCATTCACACACTATTCACCCTTCAGCTATGGCATTGATACTGTCCAAAGAGGACAGGAATGGAGGCCAAGGAGATTTGGGGGGAGCCCTCCCAATCACACAAACTATGGTTATTTTTAAGAAACCCAGATTTAACATTTTCAATGTTGATTTCTTCATTTACCCTCTGGGCAGTGCCTGGACATGTTTGGTTTCCACTGGGAATTGGAAGTCACTTTTAATGGTTAGTCCAAGAGGCATCCTTCATCAAATGCTAAGTGAAAGCTTTAAAATAACCAGTTGGCTGGATTTGTTTCCTTTACTGTCTACAGGCCTCTGCTGGGGAGGAAATACGTGTAAGCACCTTGGTCCTTAAACAGTTCAGAGTAGAGTTGGGGATACCTTCTTCCCAAAGGAGGTGGGACAATTGAAAAGTGGTCATTTTTCAACTGCTTCCCCTTATAGCCCTGGAGAGGTATGTGTTGCTGAATTAAAGGTCTGTCTCTAAGCAGCGAAGCCAGAAAAGAAAGGGGTAAAGTGAAAAAAAAAAAAACAAAACCCACAAAAATATTAAAACACTTTTTATAAGTATTTTACATTAAACTTCTTTCAAGGAACAAGGCTCAGCTGGCTGACTTTGACACTGAGAGCAGCCCTACCAAACATATTCTCCACAAAAGTAGGTGTCTCAAAGGGGCGACTCTGAGAGGATTTTTGACAAAGGTTAGATTGAGAACAGTCTCCTTGTGGGGCTGTGTGGGTCTCGCTTCATCTTCCTCTTTTTTATCTCCCCAGTGGCCACCTGTTTCCGAGGAGCTCAGTGCTTGTAATGACAAGGAAACCTCGAGACAGAAAATAGAGCTGATTTCCCAGAATCTCAGGTACTGAGAGGAGAGAGGGGCGGGGACTTCTTGGACATGAGCTCACATTAGCTGATGAAATGCGGCTGTCCTGGGCCCCCACAGCTCTGTCTAGCTCCTGGTGACAGGGAAAAAAAGCCATTTTCACTGAGAAATACTGCAGAGGTTTTTCCACTGTGTTTTCATGGGAAGGGCTGAGAAACATGGGCCAGGCTCAAGTGAACATGGCTGCAACTGCTTTTTCTAATGAAAGTGCTCAGTCAGTTCCTAACCGTGAGAACTGCTTTAGATCAATAGTCCCATAACTCTCATTTTGATGTTTGTCACCTGCGAACTTGAGGTCATCGGTGAACGAGGTCTGTCAGCCCAGGCCTCGCCTCCCTGAGACCACTGACTTCTGAAGCACCCTTCAGATTGGGGTGCAACTTACCATTTCAAAAGAAGCTTTGCAACTTGTCCAGATGGTCCTGAACACATCACGTTATACACAACGTAGGAGCAAGGTGTGCTCAGTTAGTGATACTGTTCAGTTAGCACACCACTGCCTTCCCCAGCTTTTTTGCTCAGGGTACTGACCCAAGAAAATTATGTATTCTTTCTCTATTACTCTGTAATAAATTACCCACCCCCCCCAACTTAGCTGCTTCAAACAACAACATTTATTATCTCACACAGTTTCTGTGGCTCAGAAATTCCAGAGTAACTTAGCTTAACCGTTCTGGTTCAGGATCTCTTACAATGTTTCAGTCAAGATTTCAGCTGTGTCTCTCGTCATCTGAAAGCTTGACTAGGGCTGGAAGATCCACTCCCAAGATGGCTCCCTTACGTGGCTGGCAACTTGCGGCTGTTAGTAGGAGGTCTCATATCCTAAACTATGGGAAGGCATTCCTTTGGTTAAAATTTCAAAATCTGTATTAAACTAAGTAAATAGATATCCACTAGCAGGGATCTAAACCCAAATTTCCCTACCACTGGAATTTTGTCTGTCCTTTTTTATGCTGCCAACCAGTCTCCTCTGCATACATGTCTATCTCCCCCACGGAGCCTTAGGTTATTAATATTTCCAGTGCTCTGCCACTCCATAGCCCCACCTAGCTCTTCCTCCACTGCCCAAGAATTTGCCCTGTATGAGTAGGACACACACAGAAGGCACCCAAGATGAAGAGAATTCTACCCGAAGTTCATTCCACAGTGGGGAATACACTAACTCTGAGGAGACTCTCAGCCTATGTTCAATTAGCATGAGCAGAAACACGCATCTCAATTGTCCTGGTTTGATCCCCGCAAAATAGACTGATAGCATCAGGGGTGCAGAGAGGGTGGACGGTGGGATGAAGGAACAGGACCAGAGGCCCCAGTGATTTCTTTTCTAAGTGGGGTCAGGGCTTCACTCTACCTGAAGTCCCAGGAAGAGTGAAAGTGTTTAAAAGTGGCTGACCACCCTCAAACGTGGTCCTGTGTGCTGACCTGCGGCTCATCACAATTCCTGGCAGAGCTGTGGGAGGCACAGAGGGAAACAAACCCTTGTTTAAAAAGAAAAGTTTGTTCTCTCCCACCCAGACTACTCCCCGTTGGTTCATCACTGCACAGGCATTGTCAGGAAGGGGAGGAAAAAGAGAAAGAGGAAGGAGGAGGCATTTCCTGCTTTGGGTTACCAAAGCAGCTGCTTGAAGATTCCTCTTCTCCGAAGATCTGCCAGACAATACGGCCCTACGCCTTGTCCAGAAAAATGCTTTCTCATGTGGCACTCCCGCTAGAGAATGTGCTTTCTCCAGTCTCTGTTTGCCATATCTCTGCTGCTGTTTGCCCACTCTCTCCAGGCAGAGCACTTTCCTTGCTGCTCTCTGCTTTGGCCATGTTGGTTTGTCTTTCAAGGCCCAAGTAGGTCAGGGCTCCTTTGGTTGCTCAGGAAAGAAACCCACTTCACATTAGCTCAAACTAGAAAAGGAATGTGTGGACAAAGCATTACCATATGACCCAGCAATTCCACTCCTAGGTATATACCGCCCAAAATTGAATACAGGTACTCAAACAAATCCTTATGCATGAATGTTCATAGCACCATATTCATAATAGCCAAAAGGTAGAAACAACTCAAATGTCCATCAGTATGGACAAATTGTAGTAGGTATATCCACACAGTGGAATATTATTCAGCCCTAAAAAGGAACAGAGCACTTAAACATTCTACAACATGGATAAACCTTGAAAATATCATGCTACGTGAAAGAAACCAGACGCAAAAGGCTACATGTTTTATGATTCCATTTATATGAAATTTCCAGATAAGGTAAAGCCACTAGAGTCAGAAAATAGACTAGTAGTTGCCAGGGGTGGAAAGGAAGAGGGGAGTAGGAAGTGATTGCTTGATGGGTACAGGGTTTCCTTTTGGGGTGATGAAATGTTTGGAACTGGACAGAGGAAATGATTATACAACACTGTGAATGTATTCAAAGTGGATTGCACACTTTAAAATGGGTAATGGTTAGTTTTATGTTATGTGAAATTTATTTCAATAAACAAAGAAACAACTCAATGTCTAAAAAATAAAATTTAATAACAATTTGGGTGCGGGTGGGAGGGAAGATAAAAGGAATATATGGGGTCATGTAAATGAAAAGTCCAGGATAGGCCCCGTTGGCTTTAAACACAGCTGGATCATGGGGACAGCTCAGCCATGCTGTCAAGGTGTCTCCATCTCTCAGCTCAGCATTCACCTCAGCAGCCCTCTGGTGGTGGGAAGAGAAGGTCACTGCCAGCTCTGGTGCCAGATGATGCTTAGTGGGCAAGACAGGGGACTTCTTGGGTTGGTCATCTATCTGTCCTTAGACCAATCACCCAACTAGGGTATGGAGACCTCTGACTGATCTGGCTCCAGTCATATGGTCACCCCTGTGGCTGGCCCAGGATGGGTGGGGGAGAAGGTGTGAGGTCAGTGCCACCCAAAGCTCATGGGCTGAATGGGTTACAATGGAATGAAGAAAAGGTGACTCCCCAAAGGAAAGGATGCTGGGTAGCAAAAGTACATCATCTTACATACAGCCTTCAGTGGGCTTTCTTGCCATCTTCCCTGGAAGACCCTCCCTTCTCCCTCACCTTATGCTACAGCTCAGCTCCTTCCCAAAGCATCTCTGCCCACCGCGTCGCCTGGGACTTCCCTTTACCAGCATCACTTCACTGAAGAGCAGAATCCAGTTCTGAAGTTGGTTGTATTAATTTGTCCAGTCTTTTCAGAGAGCAACTTGGCACTGTGCACTAAATTTTAAATGTTCCTATCTTTTGACCCTGCAGCTAGGCTTTTAGGAATATATCCCAAGGACAAATTCAGCAAGAGTGCAAAGACATATATGCATAGGGATAGCTTCTGGGTAATTGTTGATAATGGTGAACATGGACTAACAAAGATCCTCAACAGGGGAGGGCTCAAATAAATTACGCTGAAGACAAATGGAGAACTGCGTGCAGCTGTTTAAAAGGATAACAAGGGCCAGCTGAGTGGCGTGGTGGTTAAGCGCTGGCTTGGGAAGCTAACGGCCCCGGTTCGGTCCCACATATGAGGGCCGGTAACACTGCCCTCAAAAAAAAAAAAAAAAAAAGGATAACAAATATCTGCATTAATTGACTTTACCATGAAATTTAATTTTAGAAAAAAGAGATTAAGGGAAATATCCTGTGACCCCATCTTTAAAAAACATAACCCTGGTAAGTGAGAGAAGGGACCATGGGGCTCAGTCTCTATATGGACTTAACGCATAGTTAAATGGCCAGAGTTAATACAAAATGAATTCCATTATTTTAATCACATCTCTGAAAGAATATTAAAAGGGCTCAGGTTATAACTATACCAGCCCATCTCAGAAACCCATTCCTCCAAGCCCAGTTCTCTGAGCTACTCCAGAGCCTCCAATGTGCTACAATCTGAACACTCAGCTACCTTCTTGTCCCACTGCATTCCTTTATTATGTAGATCAACTTAGCACTTCTCAGCAATTAATAATTCTCTCTCTCTCTCTAGAAGAGAGAAATGAAGGAAAACTGAATAGGCAAGTTCAAGATTTTCTTCAGTGAGCATGGGGAGAAAGAAGGTTAAGACCACTCTTGTGTTAATGATTTTAATTTCTGTAAAAACACGTATCTGCATGCATAGGAAATAGTAAGGTGAAAATACACAAAAATCATACCAGGGCTATCACTGAGTGGTGGGATTATAGGTGATTTTTTTGCTCCATCCTTTATACTTTTTGTCTGAATTTCTTTTTATAGATCATGTTCTACTTTTATATTCAGAAAGCTTTAAAAAAAAAGCCTTCGTACTGCGGCATTTTTTACTTCTGCCCCCTCCCCCCCCCAGATCCAGCAAAGGACAGGACTTGAGACACTGCATTCATCCTCAACACAGGACGATTTCTTTTTTTCTTGAATTTTAGAACTTTAAAAAAGTAACCCCTTCACACATTACAAGGACTATAAATAAAAGAAAAGTCCTTGGTAGATTTATAAGTTTTACCAATAACATGCTATTGTGCAGCTTCATTTAAAATAAGGCAGGCTGAGCCTGCAGTGTAAGGACTGAGCTTGTTCTGAGGCCCAAGGTCAGTGCCTCCATAGCCTGGGGCTGGGGCTGGGGGTGCTGTCTTGCCTGAACGATGCCCAGACAAACTCCCCTTCTTTAAATGGAAGCTGACCCATGCAGCCTGGCCACTGGGTTTGGTGACTCCCGGCTGCCACGTTGGAGTTTCCATAGCCTCTTGTGAGAGCCTCCAGTGGGTCTGAGTGACCTTGGCCTTCAGCGAGTCCAAGCAGGAACTCCCGCCTCTGCAGACCTGCTGTATGAGGGCTGTGGGGTCTGAGCAGGGTAAAAATTACCCGCTGCCTGCTTTCCTCTTCCTGCTGGGTCCCTCCCAGCCTCCTCCACCACCTCCCCTGGGTCTTCTCTGGCCAGCTCTGTTTCTGGGTTTGGGCCAGGCGCAGGGGGTGGAGGGGAGGGGGATGGGGGGCGGGTGAAGGGGGGTACGGAGCGGGGAGCATTTGGCTCAGCTCCTTGTTTGTCAAGAGTCCAACATTACCAGGGGTCTCGCCTGGTTTCAAGTATTTCCCGGTGCCTTTCGTTGCTCTGTAGTCAAGTTTCTAGCCAGGATTTCTTGGCTCTGGGAAAGATTGAGTGCCTGTCTGAGCCTTCTAGGCCTGTGTTTCATTTGCAACCGCTGGGCTCAGACTGGGTGACAGTCCCAGCCCTCCCTTCAGCCTATCCCCTTCTGCTTGGCCAGCAGAGGAAGCCCTTTGTGTCTTGGTCCTGGCGCTTCAGAGGAAGGAGGCTCCTAGTTTCCATCCCAGCCCCGTGTCCTGGGTTTACTGCAGCCCCAGCACAGGCTCAGGGGTAGCACTGCCTTCCAAGAGCAAGCAATTCCTGCCTGTCTGCAAAGGCAAGAATGCCAACCCCAAACAGCCCAGCTCCTAACTGTTTCTAAGTCAGACTGGGACCTGTTCAGCACCTGGTGCTTTCCTGCTAGAAATTTCCAGCTGTTCTGATCTTTCACACAGGGCTTGGCAAGGTCGAAAAGGACTGGGAGCAAATGAATTCAGGAAGCCTGCAGAACATCAGGCCTGGGCTGGTGGGCACCTCTCCCTCTCTCTGCTTATGGACCCCCTCATAAACTCCCAGGTCACTTCCTGCTTTTGGATTCATCTGGGGCAGAGGTGGGGGTGCTGCCAGGCCCTGGAGTCCAAGCCCCAGGGAAGAGGGAACAGTTTACCGATGTGACACTGTACCCCAGGCAAGGTGCTCCAGGGTTGTCAGCCCAGTGCCGAGAAAGGGTGTGAACAAAGACTGCAGGTTCCAGGAGCCAACCTGGGAGCCTGTTCAGGACATGGACATAGAAACAAGGAACTCAGTGGACCCCCTCCCCCCAATGTGCCCACATCACCACAGACAACGCATGCCTTTCCATCGTGGGGGCGTGGGGAGGCTGTAAATATTAAAATAATGCTCCCTTGATAAAGACTTCCTCTCTTCCTCTTCTTTAAGACTATAAGGCATTTCCTGAGCTCTCATTTGCTTTTCTTTCAGGTACCATGATCAAAGGTATGGAGAAATATGTGAGTATTTGTAGCCTGTGGACAGTAACTGTCAGGAGTGTGCAGCTGTAATCATTCCAGGAGGAAAAAGGCATTGTCGGTGAGGCTTTCCTCTTTACACTTCTGACACTCTAGAAAGTTATGGAGATAAACTAGGTAGTTGGAAAGGTGCCCTGCCTGCTTCATCCTGCCAGCCCAGCACATACTTCCAGCTCTTTCCCCTAGGGTTGCTAAACCCCAGCAGCTGACTTCAGTCTTGGGAGTGAGGAACTGCAGGAAATGTGGCACTGGGGGTGTTAAGAAAAGCTATGTTGGGCTCTTCCTTTGAACCCAGGGAATTCCCTGGATGGTGGGTGGGACTTGGGATGGTGGGTAGGAGGAGCTGCAGATCTCCTCTGCTGCTAGGACGGTTGCTGACAGGTCGCCGTGACTTGGGGTTGGCCCATCCTCATAGTACCGCACTCCGAGGTGGGTGGGTACTAACCTCAACTGCATATGAGGAAACTGAGGCTGAAAGGTTCCCTGACTGAGGCCCAAGGTCTCTCAGCTGGTAACGCCAAAGCAGGGACCTACGACCCAAGAGTCCTGACTCTGGGTGCCCCAGTTGCCGGGGCCCCGAGCCTAGCATTTCTGCCTCCCGGCTTGAGGCAGAGAGCATCGTGTGTCTAGGACCGGCGGGGGCGAGGCTAAGAAGGTGAGCTGGAGGCCATGGCTGAGTCGCAGGCGGGCAAGCCTTTGCCTAAAGTGCCCCAGCTCCAGCCTGGTTGGGGCGGTGCCAGCAGGGCCCCGCGGCTCTGTGCGGAGGCTCTGGCCGCGGCCATTGGCCACTCAGAGCCCCGCTTCTGGAGGGGGAGCAGGACAAGGCGTCGGGTTACTTGGATGGAGCGGCTGCAGCCGCGGGGGGGAAGGGCGGGCACGCGGCAGCTGGCCCGGGTGGGGGTGGGGATGGGGGTGGAGTGGCGGCCTCTGGCAGAAGGATCCCCCCCAAACCCCAGGACGGCCTCATTCTTGGCCTTAAAGGGAAACCATTACCGCGGGTTTTATCCAACTCAATCAACAAACATTGGTGAAGCTCCCATGACGTGTCAGGTGCCTGTGTTGAACTTGAGCTGGTGCAAAATGGCATAGCTGGGGTTCTGCCCAAACTTGCGTCTAATTGAGGAAATAAGAAATGCACTCGGAAGAAGAACGCTGAAGACACCAGGCAGTTGATGATAAGGCCTAACTGAGAATCCCGAGCAACCAAAGTTACAGAGGTTCCTGTAAGGGAAGTCTATTTTCCTAGCAGGGTAATCTGAGAGCTTCCACAAAGGGGCCAGGTGTGGCCGCCCTGACACTCCCTCTGGGGCCTCCAATGGCCAGGGAGAGCAAGCCCATCATGCCTCATGCCCAGCAAAATCCCCTAGCCAACTTTCCACCCCCACCTCTCCCTACTCTCCCAAACCCTACTCCATTCCACTACTCTCCATTTCCTGCGAGACAGCGACCCCCGCTTCCTTCCTCTTGAAGCTTGACTGTCCCCTGAGGACACTGCTATCCCCAAAGCCCTCTCCAATAGAGGCTCTTTCTTCCTCGCGTCATGCACATCATGGCTTGGAGATGTCCTCACTCAGCACTGAACTTTTTTTTTAAAAGATTTTATTGGGGAATTGGGGGGAGGGGAACAGACAAGTTGCTGTCTTTTTGTTCTTCAGTCTAGTTGTGGAGGACGTTGCTTCACTGGCCCGTGTTGGTATCGTCATTGCGCTCTTCCCGGATGAGGCAGATCGGTCACCGGCCTCTGGATGGTCGCTCACTGCGGCTATTGGCAGCTCACGCTGGCTGCCAGCCGCTCACGCTGGCTGCCGGCCACTCACTGTAGCCCATGGCAGCCCACTGCAGCAGGGGCTGCAGCCTACTCTGTCACCGGGGCTTGCACAGCCCAGCTCCAGGTGGAGCTGTTGTTAGCTGTAGAGGGCAGTGTCACTGGCCCTCCTATGTGGGATCCGAACCAGAGCCGCTGGCATCCCAAAACCAGCTCTTAACCAATGCGCCACTCGTCCGGCCCAGCACTGAACTTTTTAATCTGTTTCTTCTACCTCCCAAAACCCTAGCGTTTTTGGAGAGTTTACCACTTCTCCTAGTTAGTGTCAACTTATCATCCTCCTGGTCACTTTCTCTGTTCCTTGGTGATTTTAGAACTGGGCTGTTTCTCTTCCACTGTCATCATTCTTGTGATTTCGGCACCAATGCTGATGATCCACCCAACACCTGGCCCCTAAGTCCCTCAACTACCTTAGCCCTAGCAATATATTTCTCCTGCCCCACCTTAGCTTCCTGGTCGTACCTTAGACTGAACCCCGGATGTATACACCATCTGTAAAATCTCAAAGACTCTACCACCAGCCAGTCCTCCAGCTTACTCCAGTCCTTCCACTCCACCAGTTCTCCCACCTGAGACCTCCAGTCCGTCACTCTGTTTTTTTTCACTATTTATCTTCCTCTCAGGTCTTCACTTCTCAGCCAGATGGGATTTCATGATCCAGCATGCAAATTCTCCCTTGCAAACACTCTTAACTTCCTTACACTAGTCTCTCTCCATCATATTCACCTGGCAAAAACCCAACTGTGGTTAAATCAAACTGTTTACTTCACACCTGCAATGGAGCAGTTGAACACCGCTAAAGAAAATTACTCAGCTCCTCTGGATGGATTCACTTCAAATTTATGGCCATAAATTTCCAATGGGCATTTGAACTGCCGGACAATCCTACTACAGTTTCTTAGAAAATTCTTTTTCGCTCTCCACAGTACAACATTTCACACTTTCTCCTCTCTCTGCATATTTTCAACACCCCTTCCTCTTTCATTCTCAGTCTGACCTCAGACTGTCCTTTACAGAGAAAATAGGTATAATCAGACCAACTGCATGATCTTCCTACCACCAAAGCCACCGGAATGCCTGAAGCTCTGTATTCTCTCTGCCTATCTGTGGCCAACCCCTTCCATCTGTGCCCTGGGTCCCTTCCCCTTTCACCAGCACAAGTATTCCCTTTCTTTCATGCATCATCAATTTCTTCCTCTCTACTAGATCCTTCCCATTGAAGTAAAATAGGACTTAATTCTCTAAATTTAAAAACATTAGTCTTAGCCTCACATCTCCTTCGGCTACTGCACCATTTTCTGTCCCTCTTCAGAGCAGCTGTTCCTGAGAGTTGTCTATATACTGATACCCGTCGTCCTCACCTCCCATTCTCACATCCACCCACTTCAACTGGGCTTTTTTCCTTACTATTTTATTGTAATCGCTCTTAGCAAGAATGTCAGCAACTTACATCTTTACCAGATCAGTGGCCAGTTCACAGTCCTCCTCTTCTCTGGAGTCCCAGTGACTCATGTTTGATCACTCTGTGGTAGACTGAATTATTGGGCTTAATGCTTCTCATTCCTCCCTGTGTCCATATTCCTTTCTATGTAACATGGTAGTCCCTTCCACTAGAGGTGGAATACACTTTCTTGCCCCTTGACTTTGGGCTTAGCTGTGTGACCTATTTTGGCTAATGGAATTGAGAAGGAAGTGACATGATGCCAGATTTAAGCCTCAGCCTTAGGAGGCATTTCATGTTTCTACCTGCCTATTTGTGCCAGTGTTATCACCCTGGGAGAAAACCTGCCCTAACTGGCCTGTTGGTGCTAGGATGATGAGGAACCTGTCTGTAGAACAGACTCAGGCCCAACTGCAGCTTGGAGCTGCCCAGCCAAGGCCAGCCATCTCGAGATGACCTCCAGATGACCCACAGATGCGTGAGTAAAGTATTTGCTGTTATACCGCATTAAGATTTTTGTGGTTGCTTGTTATCCAGCAATAGCAGACCAATATATCCTTCTTCTTAAAATACTTTCTTAGCCCAGTTTCCTTCTAATCATAATCCAACTTCACAGGTTGTTCTTGGTCTTCTGTGCTGGCTTTTCCTCTACCAGGCCTCTGAGTGGAAGGGCCTCGGTCTCAGCCCTCTCCTCTCTTTCCCTAAGTGGGATTACTCTGGCCACAGCTTTGAATACCATCTACGTGCTGGTTCTCAAATTTAAGTCTGAAGGCTAGACACCCCTGAACCCAGACTCAAACCTGTCTATACACATCCATCTGATGTCTGAGGTCTTGGTATGGCAAAAACAGAATTACTGACCCACTTCTTCTCCCTACATACGCATCCCAACCACTCAGCCTGAAAATGGAGGCATCATCCTCAACTCCGCTCTTCGGTCATAGGTCAGAAGACCTATATATATAGGTCAGATGAATATCAGTAAGTCCTGTCTGCTCCACCTCCAATGTTGGTCTAGAAACCAGTATCACATCTCACCATCTCCATAGCCCAAACCCTGGTTTTATCTCCTTCTGCCAGGACTTCTTCAACCACATCTTAATTAACTGTTTTCCTCAGTTCCTAGTCCATGCTCCACAAAGCAGCCAGAGTGAGCTTTCCGGAAGGTAAATGCAATCTTTTCACTCTCAGCTTAAAACCCTCCAAAGACTTTCATTACAGCCAAAATAAAATCCTTACTCCTTACCATGACCCAGGAGGACTTGATGGTGTAGTCCCTGCCTACGTCCCCTGAGCCCCTCAAATCTCCTGTTCATATTGCTCCAGTGACAATGACCTTCCTGGTGTCTCTTGGACAGAAGTACATTCCTGAGGCTTTTGCACTTACTATCCCTTCTGCTTGAAGCACTCCTCCTCAGATCTGATGGGCTCCTTCCCATCCATAAGGTCTCAAATGTCACTTCCTCAAAGAGGCCTTCCCTGTGTGAATAAAACACCATAAGCCCCTCCACCCCCATAACTTCAACTCTGTCATATTTAGCTTCTTTGTAGTACTTATCAACATGGAAAAATGTTTGGCCTTGTGTCTACTCTGTTCTGTCCTATTAAAACATGAAATCCTTAAGGGCAGGTATTTGTCTTAGTCTCTGATGTGTTCCCAGGGCCCAGATAATGAGCTTCCAGTAAATGCATGTTAGCTGATTGGCTGAAGCCAGAACTGACTGGAGAAAGGATGTGACTGGCTAGATCATGAAGGTGGGGAGAGTGTCCCAGGCAGACAACTGCAGGGCCAGAGAGGGAGGCTGGAGAATCTAAGGGATATCCAAGGGGCCATGAAGGGCCAGACTGGCTCAGGGGAGCATGGGGGAGTGGAGGAGGAAAGTCTACATGGTGGGTGGGAGGGCTTGATCGCTGTCACTCCAAGTCCCTTGAATTACTGGGTGCTGCTGACTACTGTGAATCAAGGACACAATGTGTTCAAAGCCACGGTTTTAGTATGATTAATGTGGTTAAAGGGTATGTAGTTCTGAGCTTCCTTAACTCAGTACTATCCTGTGGGAACAGAGAATTTTAGAAGACAAAGACATCTAGAAGAATCTGGGAACCCAGGGGAGTCAGAGATCCGTCCCCTCGGAGTCCAGATGCAAGAAAAGCCCATTACCCAACCTTTTAGGGACTAATATTTAGTTCCCAGTTTTGGAAGGTCTCCCTGGGTAATTAAGGGTTTGCTGAGCACACAGCAGGCACTCATATGCAAGTGTTAACGAGCTGGTGCCCATGCCTTGGGCTCCTTTACACCCTCCCCCAACACACACACACACACACACACACACACACACACACACACACACACACACGACTAATTGCTTTTCTGCACCCAGTGACTGAACACAGCTTCACCAGACCCCCACCCCACAGATACACCCTGGTCCCAGCTACTTGCTTTCCCAGCCCCCTCCACCCAATTCCATTGTCAGAGCTGAACAAAGGCCCAAGGCATCCTGGGTTAAAGGATTTTAACTCTGCCAATCCCAGGAGGCTCCAACATGCAGCAGCTTCCTGCAGGAGAAAAGTGACTGAGAAATCTCCCCAAGGGACAAGGGATTTTTTTCCCCCTGCTCTGAAAAACAGAATTTAGCTGCCAGTCAGACACTCCCCCCAGAACCCCACCCAGCCCCCACCCCAGGGATTAGGAGAGACCTCGCAGCAGTCAAAGGGGGCTTGAGGTCTTTTTGCTGATGACTTGTATTTGTGGTGGTCAGGCTTGTTAGCTCCCCCCCATGCCCCACCCCCATCCCCGAGCACGAGGAACTGTCCCCTACACTCCCATCGGACAGGACACCACCTCTCTCTCCTTCTCATGCTCCTGCCGGCCCTCTGCTTCCCTCGGGCCCCCTGCGCCCCGCACTACTGCCCCACAGCTCAGGGACTGTGTCCCCCACCCCCTTCCCGTGGCCCTCGGAGCCCCGCCCCGCGTCTCTGCTCCCGAGGCCCCGCACCTCGCTAGGGCCACGGCAGCAAGTCGGGGTTCGCCCCCCTAGCACGCCGCACTGTCCCTCTCGGCCACCGGCTCCTGACCCTGGCTGGCCGGAAACGATGCTGTCTTCTGGAGAGGAAAGCCCGCGGGCGTGTTGGGTCTTAGCAAGAGCATTTCCAGGCACTGGGTCCGGCGTATTTGTTGACCTGTGCCTCTGCCCTCACCTGAGAGTAGGGAGCAGCGTCTGGGGAGCCCTTGCTGGTTGCTCTGCCCTGGTCCCAGAGGTTTCTGGGGCAAAACTGCATTTGGTGTCCACCCTCTTGTGCCCACCCTGGAACTGAAGTTCAGCATGCATTTTTTTTTTCCTTCTTAAGTTTTTAACGTCGAAGAGATACCAGGTAAATGAGAAATCTGTTTGGGAAAGGAGTGAGCAGCAAACGCTGGCCTTGAAACAACACAAAAATGCCCAGGTCAGGCCACACGCCCTGGCAGCGCAGCGCACCCGGCGACTGCGCAGCGCCCTCTGGCGGCCGCGCTGGGTTCGGCCGGCCCCCGCCCCCACGCTCCAGAGTCGGTGGCAGAGCGGCTCCCCCAAGTGTGAGAAGCCCTGGGACAACTTTGGAGGAAGGGAATTAAAGGTGTCCGACGCCAAGGTCCTGAGCAATGCCTTGTGGCTAGGAGCCCGGGGAAAGGGGCAAACGCTTGTTCTGCTATCAGGGGTTGCCTGAAATTCCAATACAGCATCATCCCTTTACCTGCAGGCTTTTTAAAATTTAAATGCCTCAAGGAAGGGTAACCCTTCAAAACAAGGGCAGATGGCAGGCTATGTCAAACAATCACCAATGTCATCACCAAAAAGTCGTGATTGTACCATAATAGATACATTTTATATGGCAACAACATTTAATAAGTAGCATCTAATCCCTCACACACCTGCTATTGTTAGTTGCCAGGGCATCCTTTTGGACTCTCAACAGCAGTGTTATTTTAGGCTGCCCCTCCCAGTGCTCACTCCCTCCATTTCAATTGGCCCCAAGTTTTCTTGTCCCTTATATCTCAGATATTTCTCCCCTCTTTCCACTTCTCATTCTCACAGCTGCTACTTAAGTTTAGGTTCACAGGATATTGTCTGGATCACCGCTACCTCAGTGGGGGTAGCTGGACCTCTTCCATGGCACATAGGACCCCAGGGAGAGCAGAGGGGGGCCCCTCAAGTCCTCTCTCTGCCCAACACTGTATCTGCCAAGAAACAGCCCTCTGGGGCTGGTCTGGTGACCCTCTTCTGAAAGTCAGCAGAGTACTCCTGCATTCAGCTTCTTCTCTGTCTGGAATCTCTCTCCAGAAAAGTATTGCCACTCCTCCATCTGGTGGAAGCCAGAAGAAATGGGGGTGCTGGGTTTCTGAGGAACCCCGGCAGGTTCTTCCCCAGCTCCCACCGTTTTCCTCTGAATCCCTCTTGGGGTTTCTACTTATTCATACTGTCTGGTGGGAATTCTTCCAACTTTGTATCTTCCTTCTCTTTGAGGTATTTCCTGCTGTATTTATTGCTACATAACAAGCCATCCAGTGGCTTAAAACAATAAACATGTATTTATTTGCTCATGTCTCTGTGGGCCAGCTGGGCAATGTCTATTCTGGCTCTGCTGAGCTCGCTATGTGTCTGTGGTGAGCTGGCAAGTCGCTGGACGGTTTAGGAGGGCCTCGCTCACACGTCTGGTGGTTAGCAGACCGTCAGCTGGGGTGAAAGGGGCACTGGGCCATGTGCTTCTCATCCAGCAGGCTCTCTTACCCCAGGCATCTTCCTGGGGCAGCAGCGTTTCAAGGATGGGGAAAGTAGAGGCCACAAGGCTTCCTGAGGCCTCGGCTTGGAACTGGCACACCACCCTCACTCACGTTCACACCACATTCTTTTTTTTTTTTTTTTTTTGAGGGCAGTGTCACTGGCCTTCATATGTGGGACCTGAACCGGGGCCGCTGGCTTCCCAAGCCAGCGCTTAACCGCCACGCCACTCAGCCAGCCCTCACACCACATTCTCTTGGTCAAAGCAAGTCATAAGGCCAGGCCAAACTCAAGCAGTGGGGAAATGGACTTCAAGTCCTGATGGAAGGAACTGCCAACGATTGTAGCCATTTTTTTGCAATCCACCACACTTGCCCTCTTCTTTCTTGGGGTTCACTACCAATAAAGTAAACACACTTCAAGATATCCCATCTCTTATACACACCCAGGACAGGCAGCCTAGCACAGCACTGAAGTGTACAAGCCCAGCAGTCAACGTGCCTAGGTTCAAATCTTGACATTTATTAGACATATAACCTAGGAAAGTTATCTTGCCTCTCTGGGCCTTGGTTTTCTCATCTGTAAATATGGGAGTTGTGAATTTTTAAAAGTTAATCCATATTAAGTGCTTAGGAGGTGTCTGGCACATCATAAGTGCCCCAAAATGTCAGCTACTGTGCCATGAGGTGACTGCTGGCTGCCCACCATGATTGCTGAGACCACCAGCACCATCCTCCACGGCTGCCCCAAAGCCCCTCCCACCACTGCTGACACTGTCAGTGCCCAGCTGCTAGTTCTGCTGGTGGCACCTGGTATTTACAGTGCTCCACTGAGACGCCAGTGACGTGGTCCTGTCAGTTTTTACCTGCTCCTTTACTGAAGCCCATCTCTCTCGATCTGGGACAGGTTAGCTCTTACAAAAAGGACTCTGAAGTTAGATAAACCTGCGGTTTGCTTTCAGGTCTTCCTGAGGGATTTAGACAAGCTAATTCATCTTTCTGAGTTTCAGTTTCCTTGTCTGTAAAATAGGAGTGATAGCAATGCCTCCCACAGAACATAAGAAAGCATCATATGAAGAACTTAAGAGGCTGTGTTTAAAATTGCTGGCGGGGCGGCCAGGTTGCTCAGTTGGTTAGAGTATGTGCTTTGAACAAGGTTGCCAGTTTGATTCCTGCATGGGATGGTGGGCTGCGCCCCCTGCAACTAGAGTGACAACGGCAACTAGATTGAAGGACAACCACTTGACTTGGAGCTGATGGGTCCTGGAAAAAACACACTGTGACCCAATAAAAAAATAAAAAAATAAAAAAAATAATAAAACTGCTGATGCTCACTAAACACAGAACCAGTGTTGTCCCTGATATTGCCCCTCCTATAGGTGCTGAGAAATGGCTATGGATGAATACTATTCCCCCCAAATACCCTTAGTCTCTCAGAGCCCTCCCTCCCTCAATCCACCAAGATGGGCCAGGATGCTGGGGAACAAGCTGAGCTCTCCTGCAGTTGTTGGTTTAATATCTGGCCCCTCTACTTGCTGAGGACTGTACCTATGCTTCATTTGCAAGCTAATATCTCTAACAGTTAGCATATGACTTAGCATGGTAGGCGCTCCATAAATGTTTGATGGACGAATGAATGAATGAGGATGTAGGAGAATAAGACCTACCTTGTACCCTCCTAGGTTTGATAGCTGGGTCTATGAAATAAGATGACTACAGGCAGATTAACAGGAGAAAATGTATACAGATTTTTAATAATACATGGATAGGGACACCATAAGAGGGGAAAAAGTGAATACCTGAAATAGAGATGAGATTTGAGAGCCTATATGCCATCTTAATCGGAAAAGGGTAGGGCGAGGATATAGACAATTTAGGGGAGAGTAGATAATGTTTAGGAAAGATGCATGGGCACTTAGAAGAATAGATGGGAGATATGACAGTGTGTGAGATATGACAAAGTTTGCCTGGATGTGGTATGGATTTCTAGTCTCCTCTCTTGGAATAAGAGTGGGTCTTGCCTGGTTGATGAAACTCTTGGGGAGAAGGGAGGGAGTTTATGACAACTGAGTTCCTTTTGGAGGATCTCTCTTTAGGCAGATAAGGGGAGTTCAGGGAAAGACTCTCTCTGCATTTGCTGTTTCCAAGTGCCTTCAGCTCGAAATAATCAACACACCAAAGTAGCATAATTTGGGGTGGCATGTCCTGAACTCCAAGGACTTCACTTCATTCTGATAGCTTTTCTTTTCCTTGGGTGAAACCAGCTTCTTTTGGATGACTTCAAAGCGCAGTCAGGTCACTAAGGCAGAAGGGAAGATGTTCCAAGAGCTGGGTGGTGGTATCCTCAACCTGTCTGCCAGCTGCGATCCCCAGGGCAGCCCAGACTCAAGCCCAGGACTCAGACATGCTTCGCCTGGAAGCCGCCTTGGTGTCCAGAACTGGAAGACAACCCTGATCTGTGCACATTCATAATTTTCATCACATCTCTCCCAAAACTGACTTTCCAGAGCTGACAGTGAAGAACCCAGATTCCGCTGGTTGGTTCTCACAGAGTTCAGACCACAGCAGAAAATGAATGAGGCTAGGCAGGGATTAACAAGTCCACTTCCATTACGAAGTGTGTGTTGGTGTGTGCCTAAACACACTGGGGGGGAAAAAGCCACTCATCACCACTTGATGCTTTCAGGGCCTCATGAAATGAGTAAATATTCACAAACATGTGTGTCGTGCAGAATAAACGTGAAAGCCAGAGGCAAAATCAGAGGATGAGGAGGGCTGGCTGCACAACAGACACTAGGGGCCCATGGACTAGCCCCGGGAAGCCAGGGTCCAGGAGTCCTGTTGAGAAACTCTGTGAGCCAGTCAGACAGGTGGCCATTCAACCTAGTGGCCTGGGGAGGGGCTAGATGGAGAGGCAGGAGGAGTTCGTACTGTGATGATGGGACTGAAATATCTCCTACAAAATTGGAGAAGGAGGCAGCAAGACTCCTGGTATGAAGAAAGCTGAGTTCATACTTTTTTTTTTTTTTTTTTTTGGTTTGCTTGTTTGTTTGTTTTGCCTGCTGCACCTTCAGCTTGGCTCTTTTGAGCAATGGATGTATAGCCAACACATTGACCCATGCCCATATTAGAAAAATGACAGAAACCCTTTACACAGAGAAGCCACCAAAAGCAAAGAGGGAAGCTCCTGCCCTTCCCATAAGCTGAGGCCAAACCAAAGGCTTTGAAGGCAAAGAAAGCAGAGCTGAAAGGCGTCCACAACCACACACACACACAAAAGAAGATCTGCATATCACCCACCTTCTGAAGGCCCAAGACACTGTGCCTCTGAAGGCAGCCCAGATATCCTGGATAGAGAGCCCCCAGGAGAAATAAGCTTGACCACTATGCCATCAGCAAGCTCCCCCTAACGACGGAGTCAGCCATGAAGATAGAAGACAACAATATTCTTGTGTTCATTGTGGATGTCAAGGCCAGCAAGCACCAGATCAAAACAAGCTGTGCAGGAGCTCTGTGACATTGACGTGGCCAAGGTCAACATCCTGATCAGGCCTGATGGAGAGAAGAAGGCATATGTTTGACTGGCTCCCGACTAGGATGCTTTCAATGTTGCCAACAAAATTGGGATCATTTAAACTGAGTCCAGCTGACTAATTCTAAATATAATTTTTTTTTCACTGTATTAAAAAAAAAATGGCAGAAAAGTGTGGAGCAGACAAGTGGATGCTTGTGGGCATGTGTGTGTGTGTGTGTGTGTGTGTGTGTGTGTGTGTGTAAGCAGTGCTCAGGCAGGTGCCAGGTTGTTGTTTAAGAAGATGGGGATCTTCTTGGAAATGCATAGTTCTGGAATTGGGGAGGAAGATTGTCACCTTCATAGAATGAGATTTGCAAACCCTGGAATTTAAATCTAGGCCTCCAGGAAGAGGTCTGATTGTTCAAAGGATAAGGGAAGTAAGGCGAAGGTTGTACCAGATTCTGAGATGGGCTGTGGAATCTCTCTGTGACATGCAGGCTGCAATAACTTTGAGGCAAAGGGCTATTGGTAGCAGAATGAAGTGGGCCACTTGTTCAGAACTTGGTCCAGAGCCCATCCCAGATCTACCTAATCTCTAGGTACTAGGCTGTAGGGATTGGGCCTGGGGAATTCAAAATGTCAGATATGTGCCCTCAAGCAATTCCATGGTGCCTAAGGACCTTTGTAGAGCTGGTCAACAGGGATAAGGAGGCCAGAAGCTTCCAAATCTGGGGGTTTGATAGTGGACCCAGAGCTTTGAAAGCTGGACTCTGTCCCTGGTTAATCTGAAGTGGGCCTAGAAATCAGTATTCTTATTCCATTTCTCATATGAGTATGATGGTTATGCAGGTTAGATGTTCTTTGAGGGAATTAACTGGAAAGAAACTTTCCTGATGTGTTACTAGATTCTGGAGGTCTGTACATAATGCCTCCTTATTCAGGCTGGGGCATTCTGCACAGAACCCCAGAGCAGGCCTTGGGGCATGGAGATGCTGGGGCCATGTGGTTCCCTCCCCCACCAGCTTCAATGAGATATAATTGACATATAACATTGTGTACATTTAAAATGTACAATGTGTTGATTTGTACACTTATATATTGCAAAATGATTACCACCATAGCATTGGCCAACACCTCCATTACGTCTCATAATTACCATTTCTTTTTTGTGGTAAGAACACTTAAGATCTATTCGCTTAGCAACTTCCAAGTATATAATACAATATTATTAACTATAATCACCACACTATATATTAGATCCCCAGAACTTATTCATCTTATACTGAAAGTTTGTTCCCTTTGACCAACATCTCCCCATTTTCCACACCCCCAACCCCTGGTAACCACCGTTCTACTCTGTTTCTATGTTTTCAACTTTTTTAGATCCTACAGATATACAAGTGATATTTTACAGTATTTGTCTTTCTCTAGCTGACTTATTTTACTTAGCACAATGCCCTCAATGTTGTTGCAAATAGAAGGATTTCCTTCCTTCTCATGGCTGGCGGGCCCCTTCCCCTCCCTCCTCTAGTAGGTAGGGTGGGGGTCCCCTCCTTGCTTGTGAGAGCTGGGAGACCTTCTCCATGCTTTGTCATCACACACCACATCTTTGTTATCCATTTATCTGTTGATGGACACTTAGGTTGTTTCCATATCTTGGCTATTGTGAATAATACTGCGATGACCATGGGAGTACAGATACGTATTCTAAATCCTGTTTTCACTTCCTTGGGATAAATACCCAGAAGTGGGATTGCTGGGTCATATGGTAGTCCTATTTTTAATTTTTTGAGGAACCTCCATACTGTTTTCTATAGTGGCTGCACTGATTTATATCTCACTAACACTGAAGTTCCCTTTTCTCCACATCCTCGCCAACACTTGTTATCTCTTGTCTTTTTGATGATAGCTATTTAACAGGTGTGAGGTGAGTGGAGCCATTGTTTTGAAATATTTTTGGACTGATAAGAACCCCCCAAATGGGTTCAAAGTCAGCAAAGTATCTGAATCAGAAAACAAGACCCTCCCCAAGGAGAATCAACTTTCTCATGTGCTTTTGGTGTCAAAAGAAGGAGTCTGGCTGCCATTCTGCCAGCTATAATTCAGAATAGCAGGCAGTCGGCTGTGATAGAGTTCTAATGCTCACAGGATGTGAATGTACACACAGTACATATGTCTACGCCAACTGAGGCCTTGCTTTCTGGTTCCACTGGCCATGGAGACCACATCTTTGCCAGCAGGTGAACTTCAAGGCAACCTGACCCTTAGCCCTCACCAAAGGCAACCTTTCTTTTACAAAAAGTATTCAATTCTTGTCCAAAAGTAACACTGTATGCAATTTATACTCTATTTAAGATTAAAATGGACAGGGGGTCCACAAGGTCAAAACTATTTTCGTAATAAGATATTATTTGCCTCTTTTTTTTACTCTCATTTTTTTCATAAATGTACAAAGCTACATGCTTTGGGAAAACTCAGTCTGGTATCACAGCAAAGTAAGTCCAGAAGCAGATACGAGACTCCATCCATTGTTTATTAAGCTAAACATTTTAAAAATCTGCAGAAATGTGAAATGGTGCCACACTTCTCTCTAACATTTTTTGTTCGGGAAAATATAGTTTTTTAAAAATTATGTTAACTTTTATTATAATTTTATGTAAGTAAATATATATGTATTTTTAATTTGTTTTAATTTCTAATATGGTAAGTATTGGGAGGTAGAGCCCATGTAAATAAAAAGCTCCTTGAGTTCCTCAATAATGTTCAAGAGTATAAAGGGGTCCTGAGATCAAGAAGTTTGAGAACGCTGCCTTATTTCTTGCCCAAATCCTAGATTGTCCCTTAGGCTCCATCCCAAAGTTTTCAAGTGTACAAGCTCCCCCACCCCACCAAAGTTTGGGTTCCACCTTGGTGACCATGTGACATCTCTCCTTTCCAGACCAGCTGCCTTAAAGTTCCCCACTGCCCTTCACATCCCCGCTCCTGGCCCTCCCTGCCTGCTTTCCAGAAAGAGAATGCATTCCTTTCACTAGGCTCAGCAAACCTAGGATGCGGGACTCACGTGCAGTCGGGGAAGCAAGAGACGAAAACACAGTCACTGCCCTCAAGGAACTTCTGATTTTGTGGGAGATACGGGTAGGTAAGCAGCTGCTCCTGAGATACCTGTCGTTGTTTGCCAGCAAATACCCTGGACGGAGCACTGGCGTGAGCTAGTCCTCCTGCTGTTCCAGATTCCCGAGATCCCAGGCCCCCGTGCGCCCCCTTGTGGCTGTGACTCGTCATTGCAGCCTTTTTCCTCTAGAGCTGCAGGGCGCGCACTAGAGGAGGATCTCAAGTCTGGGGATCTCAGCTCTGTGGCCCCCTCACTGTGTGAAGATCTATCTCGGTCGTCGGCGACCTTCTGTTTGTCTCTCTGCGCGCATGTACCCCTTGATGACTAATTCCAGACCTCTTCTGCCTCTGCGCCTGCCCTTTAGGGGTGCTAGCACCAAGGTCATTAGTAGGTGACAGAGAGAGAGTATATCGGGGTAGAAATAATATGTGGTGCTGATGGGACACAAGTCCATGGAGCCGGATGCCAAAGTTCCACTTTTTTTTTGATATGCCCGATTGCAAATAACCTGACCCTCTAAAGCAGCCCTGGACATTGGCGTTGATGGCTCTTCAGTCTGGGGTCAAGTTTCTTCAGGAGGGGAAAGTGAGTCTGGACCCGCTGAATCTATTGGCTTCGGCTGTATTCCTTGCTCTTCCCGAGTGTGTGATTGTACTTTCTTCATCTAACATGGGGATCAATCCCCTCAAGGTCTCCAACAGTCCTTCTAGGGCTTTCTTCCAGGGACGTAGGTACCTGCCTATTGTAAACAGGATTGGAGACAGTAGTCTACTGTAAAACCGTCAAGCTCCTCAAAGTGAGCATGCAGATGACCACTTTGGTTTGCTCAACACAAAATAAAGTAAGTCCAAAACAGAAGAACGAAACACCAGGGTCTCTCTTTTAATCAAACCCTAGAAAATCAGAATGAGCATATCCTCCAACTGAGAACACTGTTGGGGGTGGGGTGCGGAGTGGGGGGAGTTTAGAGACAGCAAGATATCCTGGGGGTCCGGCCTAAGGGATTCTCCTGCAGCTCTGACCCGGAGTCCATTTACAGGAACCTCACTGCCCCAGAAGCAAACTCAGCCATCTTAACCAGTGGTTTCCATGGTAACTGTCAAAGCGTGGCCCCCTTTTCTTTCCTACAGATGTTCCTCCCACCCCTCCCCAACCAGTCACTTTCAGACATGACCCAGAACTGGATTCTATACAAATATTATTTGCGTAGGTATCATTTCTCCCTTTCAAGCTAGGTTTTAAGAAAGTACAAGCTGTTTAATGTACACAAATACCCTTTAAAAATAAACCAGTAATGTCAGGTACACGGGGGGAGGGGGGAGGGTTTATTTTATTATTCTTTTTACATTTGTGTATGCTTAAAATTTTCCATATAAAATACTTTTAATTAAAAACTTTTTCCAAAAAAAAAAAATTAAACTAAAAAGACACATTCAAAACAATCCTTCTTTCAACATTTCTGAAGAAAATCTGGTCTTTGTGAAGAATGATAAGAGGTTATGACATAACTACCATTTTCTACTAAAGGAAATCATAGGCTCGAAGTCTCATTCCTTATTTGGGATATGGGGAAGATGGACTGGCCTAAGACTTTAATTTAAAAGCACAAGAAGAATACAAACAAACCTGTAATGTATAATATGATAAAACATAGATTTGGGGAGGGGGGAATGTAAAACTCAATCAACTTGTCCTTCCATAACCACCCTCTTCCCATCTTTTCTCCATGCAGTGCCCTCACCCTTCACAACCTTCCAAACTTTCACAATGAGAAACCCAGCATGTGTGAATACCTGTTGCCCTGTACTAAGGCAGAGGCTGGGTAAACTCTGGTTCTTGGGCCAATTCTGGCTTGGGGCTTGTTTTTATACAGCCAGTCAGCTAAGAATGGTTTTTACAATGTTAAAGGGCTGTAAAACAAGCACCCAAACAAAGAAGAATGAGCGACAGAGACTAGATGTCCACCCTCTGGCTATGTCTGATCTGTGAACCATCTCTGCCCTAGTCTGGCTGGAGCCCTGGTGAGTGGTGGCTTTTCTTCCATCCAGGCAGCAATGACAAGAGGTGCAATCGGGGAGTTGCCATGCCGACAGGGAATTCAGTTCTTAAAATAGTTGACTGTGCGCAGGCATTTTTGGGGTGGGTGGATTTTGAGAGAGGGGGTTAGGGAAAGGGGTGGGGAGAGATGATCAACGAATGAGTCAGACCCAACTGGTGACAGGTGTTTCGTCATCCCTCTGGCAGCACGAGGTGGGAAGGGGACAACTCTCTAAACCAAGGTCTGAAAAAGGCATTTTCCATTCTAAGAGTAGGGATAGCTTGTTCCCCTCTGACAGAAGGACATTCCCCTGCCACCCCTCCTCCCTCCCACGACTACTCCCTAGCCGCCTCCCTACAGGGAACAGAAATAGGAACACGCCCATCTTGCAAAGAGCCTGCCTAATTCAGAGGGCCTGGGAGGAGCTCGCTCTCACAGGTGGAGGCCTCGGGAGGCCTGATTCTCACCATTAGCACGGTCACCAGCGTCTTCCTTTTCATCATCATGGGACCAAAATGAAAGAGTATCACTAAAAATGTGTCTTTTATCCAGAGAAATCAATCAATTAGCACTCATTCTTTGAAAATCTCCTGTCACCCTTTTGTGGTGCCTTTAATGCCTGGAAAGATGAACTAACTCCATTTTTTTTTTTATTGTGGTAAAACATGCATAACATAAAATTTACCATTCTAACCATTTCTTAACTGCACAGTTCAGTGGCATTAAGTACACTCACATTGTTATGCAACTATCACCACTATCCATCTTCAGAACTCCTTTATCATCTCATATTCTGCAATTCTACACATAACTCCCCATTCCATACTCATCCCCCCCAAATCCTGGCAACTTCTGTTCTGATTTCTGTCTCTACGAATCTGGGTATTTCAGGAATCTTATATAAGCGGAATCATACAGTATTTGTTCTTTGTGTCTGGCTTATTTCACTTAGCATATCTTCAGGGTTCATCCATATTGAAACATATGTATGAATTTCATTCCTTCTTAAGTTCTAATAATAGTCCATTGTGTGTGTGTGTGTGTGTGTGTGTGTGTGTGTGTTTGTTATTGTTGTTGTTTATCCATTCATTCATTGATGGGCATTTGAGTTGTTTCCACCTTTGGCTACTTTGAATAATGCTGCTATGAACTCTGTTGTACAAAAAGCTGTTTTGAATTCCTGTTTTTAATCCTTTTGATGGCTAAGCACATTTTCAGGAAGGAAACAATAAGCAGATAGAGATCCCACCCAGGGTGCAGAAGATGCTACAGGAGCATTTTCTTATAATTTCGATCTCGTTCATTCAAAACCCATCTCCTATGAGGCCAGCAAGCCCCTTGGCTTCTGTCCTCCCCCTCCTCCATGCTTCTGCCTTCTGCTTTTACTGCCCATTGCCATGAGGTCAAGGCTAGGAACCTCTGGTCCCAGATCCTTCATCAAGGACAGTTGGGAGCTTTTTTTTTTTTTTTTTTTTTTTTTTTTTTTTAAAGATTTTATTGGGGATTGGTGGAGGGGAACAGCATTGGGGAATCGGGGAAGGGGAACAGACAAGTTGCTATCTTCTTGTTCTTCAGTTTTAGTTGCGGAGGATGTTGCTTCACTGTTGGTATCGTCATTGTGCTCTTCCCGGTTGAGGCAGATCGGTCGCTGGCCTCTGGATGTCGCTCATCGCGGCTATTGGCAGCTCACGCTTGGCTGCCAGCCGCTCACGCTGGCTGCGGGCCACTCACTGCAGCCTGTGGCAGCCCACTGCAGCCCACACCATCACCGGGGCTCGCACAGCCCAGCTCCAGGTGGAGTTGTTGTTAGCTGTAGAGGGCAGTGTCACTGGCCCTCATGTGGGATCCGAACCAGGGCCGCTGGCATCCCAAAACCAGCGCTTAACCAATGCGCCACTCGGCCGGCCCCATGGGAGCTTTAAGATTGATACTAGTTAGCTTTTTCATATTTTTTAGAGTTGAGCATCATTAAAGCAAAACTTTCTGGTTGTAACCAATTGTATCTTTTAGCATGATTTCAATTTTTTTTTTTTTCTAAAAACGATAAGAGAAAGAATTGATAACAGCTATGCTGGCAAGACTGTGGGGCAGCAGGCATCCTAAGACGTTGCTGACAGTATGGGAGCCTAAAGAAGCACTTCTTCAGGCAGGGAATGTGGTGTCAGTTCTCCAGATGACACATACCTGTGTCCTTTGACATGGAAACTCCACTCCTGGGAATTGGGCTTACATTGTCCCCACCCAGGAGGGAACTGCAGGAGGGGGAGGGGGTTATTCACTGCAGCTTTATTTGTTTTGTTTTGTTTTGTTTTGTTTTGTTTGAGGGCAGTGTCACTGGCCCTCATATGTGGGACTGAACCGGGGCCGCTGGCTTCCCAAGCCAGCGCTTAACCACCGCGCCACTCGGCCGGCCCCTCAATGTGTTTTTGTATTAAAGGACCCATTTCCCACCAAGGACAGGGAAGGGAAGGGCTCAGTGGATGGCATATCACTAGGAATTTTTTGGTTGGGAATGGGCACATGGCCTCAGCTGACTCACTCAGGGTGAGGGGAATGAATTTTATTTCATGGCCAGGCAAGATGTTCTTTTTTTTCCCTTTGGAATTGTTCTACTTGATGGTGATGAAAAGGAAGATGGGCTGTGAATAAAGCCGACAGCTAGAGAGGAAGTTAGAGCTGAGGGAATAGCAGAATATGATGGTGGAGCCCTGATCATACAATACCTGAAGCTCCAGTTACATGTTAGGGAGTTAATACATTGCCTTGTATTTTAAGCCTATTTTGGTGGGGCTTTCTGATCCCAGGGCCAAAAACATTCTAACAGACTCAGTCTGCACAGTGTTAGAATTTTGTTTTTGATTTTTATCCCAGGAACAGTGGAAAGTCATTACCAGGTATAAGCAGGAAGAATCCAGGGAGAGAGTGACACAATCAGACCTGCATTCAAAGGATCACCCTGGTTGCAGGGTGAAAATGGATTACTGGGGATCTGGGGTGGTTGCAGTTCGGCTGCTACTGGGCTAGTTCTGGTGGGAGATTATGGAGGAAAGAGGGGAACAGATCTGGGAGATTTTAAGGAAATTAGATGAGTTTGATAGAAGTTAGTAAGGTTGACAAGCATTGATGGTTTGGAAAGGGGATGGAGGTATCAAGGCTGACCTCTAGGTTTGTGGCTTGCTCAGCTGGATGAATGTGGCGCTACCTACCAACAGGGCTGTTGTTGAGGGGAAAAAGACTGAACACTGACAGTACCTGATTCTTGGAGGGACTGGACTTCAGTAGGAGAAACAACAGTCAACATTAGCTCAGTGCTAGCCATGAACCAAGTGTGAGTCAAAGTGCTTTACCTGTATAAACCCATTAATATAATGACCTCAGTCCCTTTTTACAGATGACTTCTAGGTCTAGCATGCTGCCAGCAGGGAGGAAGAGAGAGCCACACAGAAAGGAAGGCATGAGTGAGCCTGCTCAGAGGGAAGGGTCCGGCTATACTGGTCACCTGGGAAGAAGAGAGAGAAGAGAGAGCCACCTCCATGTGCTCCATCTCCTTGGAAAGCACCATCATCGAAGTCTGCAGCCTGAAGTCAGATCAGTTCTCATCCGTACAATGGAGGATATAGTTCTTCATCATGGCTTCTTTTGGTCAACACACAGTGTTAACATGTCCTCAACAAAGTCCTTCCAGTAATACAGAGATGAGCTTCCTAGAACACTGTCCTAGCATGTCCATCAGTAGAGGGGACTCCATGGAGTCAATTCAGCACTAAGACTATGGCGGGAGAGGAAGAGCAGGTCAGCTCTGTGTGTGTGTGTGTGTGTGTGTGTGAGTGTGTGTGTGTGTGTGTGTGATTGTCATCACCACCACCATCACCGTCTTCCTCATCAATATCATCATAGCAGCTTCAATTCACTAAGAGAATGGACTGAGCAAGACACTTCATACTTACCTTACTATTTTATATTGTAACCCAAATGTCGAATGGGGACTGCTTTTCCCTTGAGATCTATATGAAATCACATTGATACCTACCCCCAAATACAGACATGTAGGTTACAGAGTCAATGGGGATGCAAAGTCTTATTTCCTTTCTACTAATTTTGGAGAGCAGGGAAGAGGTTTCATTTCTCATGGGTGTTTCTGCCTCACTCCTAAGAATGGTTTCATTTTTTCTGCCAGGTCATGGCTGGTAGGAAACTTAGTCCTTGGTTGGTTTCCACAAACACAGCCCCTCACAAAGACAGTCCTGGAGAGGTGGACTCTGTCGGACATGATCTTCTGCCACGTTGTCTCATTGCTTTGCTTTTCCTCCTCTCAACTCTGTGCTCGATCCCCTCCCTCATGGGTTACTTGGGGAGCTCCAATTTTTCTCCTTTCATGGTGGAGAAAAATTTGGCTTTCCCAGCTTTCTTCCACAAATTCACACATCTGTCACAGAAGACCAAAGGGTTCCATTGGGCAGTCTGCTCTCCTTACAAGCCAGGTGGGTTATAAACAGCCAGCATTACACCCTTGTCACCCAAAGAATATGGATACTTATCTTGTCTCCCACTTCTGGATTGTAAATTCCTTGAAGGCAGGGACCATGTTCTCTGTAAGGTCCACTGCCCATAGCACAACGCTTGGCACTTGTGGGCATGTGTGAAACTGGTCAAAGTCCTTGCTTGTTCCGAAGCAGCCTAACCACAAGCCATAAGCCAGTTAAATCCAAAGTGTCTTCAGGAAGATGAGAGATTTAAGAGACACTGATTCATTGATGGCTCCTTTGCGTAGGAAAGACTTGACATGATTTCATTAAGCAAATATTTGTTAAGCATTTCCTAGGTGCAGCTCTGGGGCATACAAAGATGAGACCGCCCCTCTGCCCTTGAAGGTCCCACCACAGAGAGGAGGACACACACACACTGCTGATTGCCAAGCCGTAGACCAAAGAGGTACTGAGTATGGACAAAGGGATCTCAGAGGGAATGCATTATATTTTGGGGTGGGAAGGTGGATTGAGTGATTTGGGGTGGGAAGGTGGATTGAAAGGGCTTTACAGAGGATATGACACTAAGTGGACATTTGAGGCAAAAGTGGTGAGGTGTGGAAGTACCTAGCGCCCTCCACGGTGGGGAGTGGTCAGCAGAGGAAGTGTGCCTGGAGGAGGGCTGAAGGGAAGGGACAGGCTGTATAGGGCTTGTGCCTTGCCCAGGAGTTGGTACTTTCTTGTAGGTAATGGCTGGGCACCCAGCAAGTGTCGTAGCTCGATTTCTTGTGTCCATTGCTCCTCCATTCATGCCAGGGAAGAGCAGGGGGCAGGATGGGTGAAAATCTTGGAGATGTTTATTTCCCTCAGTCAGCCCCTCCAGCTCCCTCACATTTTGGCTCCCTGGAGTCGAAAAGGGAAGAAGAAAGTGGATCGAAAATGAGAAAATATTTGTGTGAAGGAGGCAAAAGCAGCTGGAACTACAACATTCATTTGGAGATGGAATGAATAAATGAGATAAAAATCCTAAATAAATATCTTGAATGGTACTAATTGCGTTTTAAAAGCTGCCACTAGAGAATAGATAAAACGATGCTGTATTTCATTAGAGGCTTCCTTAATTCTATGGTATTTGCCAGCAAGCCCTATTAAAGCATTCTGTAATTAAAGACCAGTTCTGGGTCCTGTAATTTAGCGCATTATCAAAATATGGCAAGTGAGTGGAGGTGAGGACACGGAAACAAACACCACTTTCATGAGGTCCCTATAGATCACACAGAACATGAATTTTAAAAGCTCAGCCTTTGTACTGCCCCTGCCAGAGGGATCTGTCCACATCAGTGCTTTCCATTCGACAGGCAACCAGTTATTTTTTTTTATTATCCCACAGGAGTGTGGACGGAGAAGTAAATTAGTTCTTTTTTTTAAAATGATTTTTTTAAATTACGATATAATTCTCATAACATAAAATTACCACTTTAAAGTGTACAATCCAGTGGAGTGTTTTTTTTTACAGCACATTCATAATGCTATACAACCACACCACTATCTAATTCCAGATCATTTTCATCAACCCAGAAAGAAACCCCAGACCCATCAGCAGCCAGTCCCCATTCCTGTCCCCTCAACCCCCACCCAGCCCTTGGCAACCACTAATTTCCATTCCGCTTCTATAGATATGCCTATCCTGGACATTTCATATAAATGGAATCATACAGTATGTGGTCATGTGTGACAGTCTGCTTTTACTCAAAATATTTTCAAGATTCATCCATGTTGTAGTATGTATCCGTACTTCATTCCTTTTGTGGCTGAATAATATTCTGTTGTGTAGATATACCACATTTGTTTATCCATCAGCTGATGAACATTTGGTTTGCTTCTGCTTTTTAATTATTTAATGCTGCTATGAACATTTACGTACAAGTTTTTGTGTGAACATATGTTTTCAGTTCTCTCAGATACATACCTAGGAGTGGGATCGCCGGGTCATGTGACAGCTCCATGTTGAAACCTTTGAGGAACTTCTCGACTGTTTTCTGCAGGAGCGGCACCACCTGACCTTCCCAGAAGCAATGTGTGGAGGTTCTGACGTCTCCATATCCTCACCAACACTGGTTATTGTCCATTGCTTTTTATTACAGCCATCCTGAAGGTGAGAAGCAGTGTCTCACTGTGGCCCAAGCTCTCCTTTAACCACAGAGATAGCCATCCTTTGCCTTTGCTCCCTGGTCAACTGTGCACATTGTCTCTGCATTTGGCGAGCGGGACACAGCCTGTGACCCTGCTGCTCCCACGCGCCCTCCATCAGAAACTGGCCTGGAAGACCTCCTCCTGACCCCAGACACTGCAGAGAATGGTTAGTGGGAGTCAGGTAGATGGAGTCCTAATCCTGCTTCTGCCGCTTATTAGTTAGGGTGACCCCGGGAATGTTATTAAACCTTCCTGAGCCTCATTCAAAGATGGAAACCACTTATGTGAGTGCTGTTGTCTTTCAAGGACCCTAAGAGCCATCTCTCTCACATCTCACCATCTCTGAAGTCAGAGTGTCTTCTTACAATGTATGTCGGTCAGGCTGCAGTTGTGACATAGTTTTACTCCCTAGGCATCCACATCCAAACTGGCCAATTGGGTGTCAGATGCCTGGGAGAAAACCCCGGAGACAAAAGTGGAGCCTCTTTTTAGCAATACGGTCTCACCAATGCTCTTGACACATGGGGCAACATTGTGGAGAGAAAACCAGGGCCTCCATGACTGTGTCAAAGGGGGACCAGAAGAGTGAACCCCAAGTGCGAGGAAGTGTAGGGATACCATAACCAATTTATTTCATTTGTATTTTTCTTTTTATCTATGTATGGCAAACATCCCTGTTTAAACCAATCCTTTAGTATAAAAAAGAACTCCTTCAGTATAAAATAAAAATTCTAAGGGCTATGAAACCCTTGTGTCAATTAATTGGCACTTTTTTTTTCTTTTTAGGGGAGCATAAAATTATGACCTGTGTTACAATCAGTGATGAAATAAAATACAGGAATCTCTGTCCACAATGAGAGGCTGTGCTGGGGATGTGTGTGAAACACTCATTACAGGGCCTGGCAAGGGCAGCCACGTTGTCAATGTTGATGGTTAAGATGTCATTGATAGTAATGCACCTACCTGGCTAGTATTATGACATGTGTAACTATTGCCCAGGTTTTTATGAGTGACCTCTCTTCTGACCCTTCACACTGACTCACGGTGAAGTGGTAGGCAGCTGGAAGGCAACCTTGGCTGAAAGAAAGTGAGAGGTGAACATCCAGATTCCATGGCTACTCTGTCATGGCAGCTTGGGGGGATCTTTGAGGAACACCTAGAGTGCCCACGAGCATGAGTCGTTTTCCCCACCTGCCACCCAGAGGACCCCAGTGTCTGGGCACAAGGGCACACCTTTGGATTTTGCCCTTTCTCCCTGTGGATAGGGATCCTGTAAGCCTGCAGGTGGGAAAGGAGGGCGAAAAAGTCCCCTTTTCCAGGCAGCCAGGAAGACAGAAGGGAATGTGATGCCCTCTGCTTGTTTATGCATCATGTTTGCTTAAAATGCCAGACACACACACACACACACACACACACACACACACACACACACACACATCTTACAAAATTTTTTTATTTCCCTATGATAAAAACTTCTGGATGTCATGGCTGATGCCACTTTTGTGACCCTGGGTGCCTGGCAGCATACCTGGCACACATTAGGCACTCACAGTGGCTATCTGCCCACTAATGCCTTCATTCTTTTGCTCAGCATTTACTGAGAAGCCATGCTTGTTGCTAGTGATAGAGTGGGAAATGAAATGGATGTGCCTCTTGTCTTCCAGGATCTTGCTGTCAGCAGGGCTGGTGTAAGAGGAGCTCCATGGAGCTCACACCCCTCCAAATTCAAATCCCTGTGGGGTCAGGCAGCCCACGAACGTGTCCAGTGGGCAAATATAAGACAGTGGGAGTGCTGGCGCCTGTGGCAGAGCAGGATGCCCACCGCGCCCCTCGAAAGTCAGTAGCTTTCCTAGTGTCCTCTGAGAATCCAAGCCCACTGTCACCACATTGCCCACTTGCCCAAAAGGTGGAAGAAATCTGGGTTTTCTTATGATACATCCCCAAGAAAACACAGCTGTGGGCCAGGTCAGTCCCAAGGTCAGTACCTGGGGCCTCTGGGCTGTTATCCCTCGCTCGCCCTGGTCTTCTCCTGTAGCGAGAGGGGCTGCCAGCAGTGGAGAGCCACATGCTGCTCCTTTAAGAATTAACTAGCCAGGTCTTTCGAGAAGCTTTATACAAAGAACTTAGCTTTATTAAAACACTCCTTTGGCTCAAAGCATAAATATTTTAAAAATCCCAACCCTGGGCCGGCTGAGTGGCACAGTTGTTAAGAGCTGGCTTGGTACGCCAGCGGCCCTGGTTCGGATCCCACATATGAGGGCAGTGACACTGCCCTCAAAATAAATAAATAAATAAATAAATAAATAAATAAATAAATAAATAAAATAAAAATCCGAACCCTAAGTGCTAAAATATGCAACAAATAAAAGGAACACTCTGAAGAGGGCTCACTTCCTGTTTCAGAAGCTTCCCCCCACCCCCTACGATCTGATTTACAGAGAAGTGGCCCTTCCTGCCAGGGCTATGACAAGAAGCCACCGGCAAACCAAGTCACAGCTTGAGAGGAACTAGTCAGCAAGTTGCATGAACTGCAATTTCATGACTTTGAAAATGAGTCCCTCAATTGGAGACCTAGTGACAACTGCTGGGGCTGATCCCCCTGTCTGGGGCTTTCCCTTGCACCCTGCCCTGGCACTGCGGGGATCATATGGCCCAGAAGCCATGCTATAAGTGGAACTGCAGAAATTCTGGGAGACCACACACCACACAACAGGCAGCCCAGGAGAGAGCGCTACCTGAAATACCTTCTCTCCATGATCCATGTCTTGTTCTGAGGACAGACCCAGGGTGGCACTGTATATAGGTATGATATATGACTCCCACGGTACAAATACAGTCACATTTCTTATTTTCACTATTAATAACTCCCATGTCCATTTATTAGCAAGGAATGTATTCTTTTACCTCTTGAGCCATCTCTGTAAACTTTGTAAGAACCCTAAATTCTTAATCCAAAAAGGTCACATTGCGTTTCAAGCCAGTTTACCAGGACTGTTATTTCAGATACTGCCACAAGATGTCGCTGCTGAAGGCTGGTTTGGCGTAGACCAGCACTCTCTTGCCCTATACTTTTGTGGTGCCTTTGCTGGTAGTTGGCAGCCCACACAGTAGGGCCACATGCCAGGTTTTGAGGTGGCAATGTTTTTTCATTAATACACATATGTATTCCCAAAGCTTCCCACTGCCAGGGTGGCTACCTCTGGGTTGCCTATATGCTCTCTTATGGAGGTCACAATCCCAGAGTCCCCATAGTCTCCTGCAAATGTCTCCATTTTGGCCTCAGGGTGTCCTTTCCTGCCATCATAGTTTACTCAATGACATCTTAACAAAATTTTTTTTTTTTTTTGAGGGCAATGTCACTGGCCCTCATATGTGGGACCGAACCGGGGCCGCTGGCTTCCCAAACCAGCGCTTAACCACCGTGCCACTCAGCCGGCCCTTAACAAATTTTTGTAAGCTTAAATCTCGGAGAGCTACAGGTAAGAGGGTTTTACCTTCTTTAAGACTCTGAGATGGTTCTGGAAATGTGTCTCTTCCAACTCTGTATATCAGAGGGTCTTAGCATGGGACAATCTTGCTAAATCAAGCAACAAGTCCTGTTAATCCTTTTAATCGTCAAAAATGAAGCTCTTATACCTAGGGCAGGGGGCCTGTTTTCTCTTTCTCCTCCCCCACCCCCACATGTATATATATATTTGGTGGGGGGCGGCAAATAGCAGCTCTTCTCATAACAAAAAAAAACTTGATCCAACATGACTCTCTCCTAACTGTACAAAGAAGCAGTTGGTAACTTCTTAAAAATTAATTAAGACCTTGCCTCACTATGCTCCCTGTTCCAGGTTGTTGAAGACAAGAAGAGATAACTGAGACTCAAGGAAGCTAAATAAGTTGCCCAAGATCATACAGGGAATGAGGGAATGGGGGAAGAGTCAAGATGAGGCCCCGATCTGTCTGGCTCCCAAGTCTGGGCACTTTCTACTACTCCACTTCCTTTTCCAAAAGGTTCTGTAAAAAGAAGAAAGCAGATCACCAAAAGTTGAGGTGGTCAGGAAAGGCTTAAAAGAGAAGTGAGATCTTGAACTGAGCACAGAAATAGGGGCTGGGTTTCTCCCAGGGGACTGGAGGAGGGAGGCCCCTGCATGGGTTATATTTAGGAGGTAGGAAAAGACCCAACAGCTGGAGAGGGTTCCCAAGGAAGCACCTAGTGATGTGGTGGCTATACAAGTGCCAGAGGTTTCTGTGGCCAATCCCTATATATGTTATACCCTATTCCTTAGTTAAAAGCGTCCCAGAATATTGTTTACTTGTCCCAGTCTCTCTTTCAGCTATGTATTTTCATGTGACTTGGTTTTAACCAATGAGATATAAGTAGGAGTGTTTTGTAGAAGCCTCTGGGAGTCCCTCTAAAATAGAACAAGTTCTCCTTTAACCCTACTTCCTCCCTTGCTCTATCCTGATGCCTGGGAGATGTATGTAATGGCTGGTCCTCTAGCCATCATCTGAGACCATGAGGACAAGGGCTGCATTTTAGAAATGATGTAATGGTGAACCTGTAACACTTATAACGATGTGGAGCTACTGTATGTACCATCCTAGACTGCTGATCTTCATTTAGGTACTAGGCAGAAACTTCTACCTTGTTTACATCATGGTTACTTCGGGTTTTCTACCCCATGCAGCTGAATTCTGTTCCCAATTGCCACAGCCTGCCTAGCTTACTGGGGAATCCTTGAATGCCAGGCCAAAGAGTCCGGATTTTATCCTATGGGCCCATGGGGAGCAGGAAAGTGTCATGACAAAAGCTGTGTTTTAGTAACGTTCACTTGGCCACTAAGTACAACATCCATTACTGTGAAGAAAGTCCAGGGGTATAGGCCAGCTAGAAGACTTCTATTGTAGCACAATGGTTGGGATGGTGAGGGAGTGGAGGGTGTGCCTAAACTGCTTTCTCAACTGCCCACTGTGAGATAGCAGGCCAGCCGCTATCTCTGTTTCTGTAAAGTCTCCATAGCTTTCTAGAAGGGAAACAAAACTTGAGGACTGACAACCAGGTCCTGACACACAGGGTGAGCCCTCCTGTGCTGTGAGAAGGCAGTGGGCAGTGGTTAAGAGCAGAGTTTTGAAGTCAGATCCACTTTGGTTCAAATCCTGGCCTTTTTCCTTAGTAGCTGTATGATACAGGACAAGTGATTTCATTATTTGGGGCTTCAGTTTTCTCATCTATAAAATAAGGAAGACTAAAAATACCTGTTTCATAGGATTGAGAGCTAAGCCATGGGAAAAGCTTAGCATGGGGTCTGACCATGCCTAATTCATAACTGAAATGGCCACACTTACTTGTTTTATTTGGATCTCAGTTATCCTGATGTTTTTATCGAAATGGACCTATTATAATTTCATAACTGCAGACAAGGAATACATTTTGGCTTGAAACTTTTGATAAATTGGATAAGGCCACCAACCTGTCTCCTATTCTTATTTTTTAATGTTCAAATAATAGGAAAAAATATTTTTATTCTCCAGTCCTATCCAGGGCTGGCCTTGTGTGGTACTTGACAGAATGAGTTAAATTATCAGCATCTGCTTTTTAGCTCTTGTGCTTTTATTTATTTATTTATTTTTAATTTTTAATTTTATTTATTGGGGAATTGGGGGAGGGGAACAGCGTTGGGGAATCGGGGAAGGGGAACAGACAAGTTGCCATCCCTCTGTTCTTCAGTCTAGTTGCGGAGGACGCCGCTCCACTGGCCCATGTTGGTATCGTCATTGCGCTCTTCCCCGATGAGGCAGATCGGCTGCCAGCCCCCGGATGGTTGCTCACCTCGGCCACTGGCAGCTCCCGCTGGCTGCTGGCCTCTCACTGTAGCCTATGGCAGGCAGCTCACTGCAGCAGGGGCTGCAGCCTACACTGTCGCCGGGGCTCGCACAGCCCAGCTCCAGGTGGAGCTGTTGTTCACCATCTTAGCTGTAGAGGGCAGTGTCACTGGCCCTCATATGTGGGATCTGAACCGGGGCCGCTGGTGTCCCAAACCAGCTCTTAACCAATGCGCCACTCGCGGCCCTAGCTCTTGTGCTTTTAGACAACACACACAGACAGCTATGGAAAGGATGCATGGCCTCTCTCCCACCTCAGAACACGCCCCTAAACTCTGGGAGCTTTACTTTCTTGCTTCTCTCTCTTCACACAGGACCTCATCCCTTTTCACTGATTAAATGGAATTAATTAAGAAAGAGCTACCTTTGCTACTAAGTCTCCTGCATTGGCCCCCGTCTGCCCTTCCCCTTGGCTGAGTGAAGTGGTCACTCAGACAAGGAGTGAAGTCACTCCTGCCACCCAGGCCAGGTCCCTCCAGCAGGGCTCTCGACCCCCTTTCCTCCTGCCTTCTCAGGACCCTTGCACTACACCATTATCCTAGATCTCTCTTTGTTTTCAACCTCTCTTCTCCTGGCTTCTTCCAGTTGACCTTGGAATATGTTCAAAATTCATTAAATACAAAAAGTGAAGAAACTTCTTTCCACCTGTGTTAATTAGGAAGTACGTTTGGCTGCTATCATGACCCCAAATAATGGAAGCTTGATAGATGAAAGTTTATTTGTCTGTTGTGTCAGTGTTCAGGCCTAAGCAGCCTAGGGCTGGCAGGGTAGCACCACGGTGTCAAGGACCTCAGCCTCTTCAGCCCATTTGCTCCACCATTCCCCAGGTATGGCCCTTGTCTGTGGGCACAGCCTGTGGAACACACATTCCTGCCAGCAGAATGGGGAAAACGTGACAGGGAGGATGGGGAGCCCTTTCTCATAGCATATGACTTCCACTCACATCCCAGTGGGCCAGAACTTAGGGACATGGCCACTCCTCTCTGCAAGGGAGACGGGAAATGGAGCCATTATTCTGGTACAAGCTAAACACAGAGGCTCTATTACTCTAGAAGAAAAGAAGATATCTTCTACCACTCCATGTGACATCTCCAAGTATCGCCGAATCTCTATTTTCCCTTTCTTAGTCTAATGTTTCAAAGGAGCTGTCCATACCCATTTTCTCTATTTCCTTCTTGTGTTTATTGTTTAAATGGATGAGGGTTTGCAAAAGTGTTTTGGAGAAACAAGAGGGGAATATTAGACAAGTCCATTACTTGAAGGTAGGCCATATTAGGGATGGGGTATTAGGCTGCTTGAGAAGACCGTGTATAGGAAGGTGAGGTCAGAAGAGCCAGGAGAGGCACAATTGTCCAGGAATACTCGTATGCTGAGCCAAAGAGCAGACTCGAAAGCATGCGCAGGAGGGAAACTGGGTTGAGAGAGGGGGATCTTGTGTCACACTGAAGAAAGGAGGTGAGAACATGATGGTGGGAAGGTAATGAGATTGGCCCTCAAGCGTGGGTGGGAGGACGGTTGGGTGGGACAGATGGGAGGCAGTGAGGGTGCACCTTTCCAATTTCTGATCTTCTTTGGGTATATGGGTGATGGGGGCTCCTTTTCATGTGGTATCAATTGTGCCTATAAATTCCCTTTTACTGTTAAAGCCAGTTTGGATTAGGTTTTCTGCTTTCAACCATCCTTACTGAAACTAGACATATGATTATTATCCCCACTTTATAAACTAGAAACAGAGGAGTTAAGTCACTTACCCAAAGTCACAGAGCTCATTAGTATAGGAACCAAGATTTGATCCCAGGTAGTATGACTCCAGAAATTATCCAGATTAATCTTTTTCTTACATTAAATTTATTGGGATTACAATGAGTAGTAAAATTACATAGGTTCCAAGTGTACAATTCTATAATACATCATCTACCAGATTAATCTTAACATGTGGTTTGCATTGATATCAAATGCTATGTTTTCACAGATTGTATCACTAAGTTGACATACAGGTGATTATGAATTATATATTAAAACATTTTGTCCAACTTAAAAGTTCATTTCTTTCTCCAAATTTAAAAAAGTAATTAAAGCACTTTTGTGGACCCCTAAAAGTGTCATGAGTCCTGGGCACTTATTAGTCACTGTACTTATTGTGCCTAATAGATTAAGTTGGCCCTGTTTTTACCCTAGTGCACACACAATAGGAGAAAGACTTTTGATAGCCAACTTTCCAAGAATTTTTGCCTTCTTTATGTCACCCATATCGGCTCTGCTGGAGCTCGTTCTGCCATCTTACTTTTGAAAACTCCAAGTTATCTAATGTTTCCATGGCAGAATGGGGAATCCAGGTCTCTACTAGGGCCATAACATTTTGAAGGTGAGATGGAGGCCTGAGAGAGATGCCCGAAAAATAATTAGCTGGGCTCACCTGTGAGAGGAAAGGAAAGTGTTCTTTGCAGCGTCCAGGCATTGGAGCTGTCCCCTCTTAAGGCAACTGTCACCCCATACCCCAGTGAATGAGGAGTGAGGAAGAACCCTAAAATGGTCCCAACTGCTGGTATACTTTCTTCCCTTCTCTTTTATATTAAGCTTCTATAACCTTGAGTATATTCATCTTTTTAATAATGTACTCATTCAGGGTATGTTAGGTTATGCTGTGGTAACAAATAATACCCAAATCAGTACTTAAAACAACAAAGACTTATTTTGTATTCATTCTACATGCCCATTTTGGCATGGTTGGGGGTTGTCCATGGTCCTCATTCAGGGGTCCAAGCTGATGGAATAGCCGCCAGACAGAATGGTGACAGCAGCAGTGGCAGGAAGAAGGAAAATGTGACAAATTGTGAATTGGCTTATAGAGTCTGCCACCTGGAAGTAACCCATGTCACTTCAACTCATTTTCTTTTGGCTTCCAAAAATCCTAGGGCCTCATTAAGAGGGTGTGGAAATGCAATGCTACCAAGTTTCCAGAAGAGGGAGAATGAGAACATAGGTGGCCAGCCTTAGGGACTACAACAAAACTTTTAATCCTTTTTTCCCCGATTGAATTCTCATAAAACCTGTACATGGTAACTAAGCTCCATTTCAGGGTTGAGGAGACAGGCTGGGTCGCTGACATTGCTGTGGACAAGAAACGGCATCTACCTGCCAAGCCTTTGGTGGTGATATCTTGTGGCAACCAAGAAGCAGCTGACTCCCGGAGAGGAGGAAGGTGACCTGCTCTCTGGCCTCCAAGGGAAAGTTCCCAGAACTGTCCTGGCCTGCTGGGCAGAGGAGACACAGAGGTTGGGGTTATAATAGGTTATAACAGGGCTGCGGGCTCTTGGGGAGGGAAGGGAGGGTTTCTCTTGATAGGTTCTATGGGACATGGGGTCTTTCAAGAGTGAAGGAATTGTGACCGCACTCTGCACTAAGCAGGACATGTCATGATGTGCGACACTGTAAGTGATGTGTGGCAGGAGACTTTGTGGACAAGATTGGGAAGTATAGATACCATGTTTCCCCGAAAATAAGACCTAGTCAGAGAAGACGCCCTAGCATGACTCCTCCAGGATATGGAGGGAACGCACCCCTCACATGAGGGTTTTATGACCTGTTTCAGGGAGAAGGGTGTTTTTTCCACAAAGTCCTTCAGCTTAAAATATTCAGTATGCTAGGGTGCCATATTTTGGCACCTAAAATCATGTGAAGGCTCATTTTCTGGCTAGGTCTTATTTTGGGGGAAACAGGGTAATGACATTACATCATGTCCATAATATAAGCTAAGTGAAAAAAGCAGGATACAAAAAATATGACTATAGACCACAATTTTAAAAGAACGTGTGTGTGTGTGTAGCAGATATGAATCTCAGCTTGCAAACTATATGAGCAAGAAATATTTAATTATTTTATTTCCTTTCAATCAACTTACTTCTGCTTTCAGGCCCTCACTTGTCCTAGTGAGACTTTACCCTCAGTGATTCTTAGCAGTCCCTGCCACCACAGTTGCATTGTGGTCCCTGGTCCTGGGCTGCTACACACCAGGATGCTGCTGTGATTCTTGGTTGTATCTATGCACAGGCCCCGTTGCAGCCTTCCTCCCATCTCCACTCAGTCCCTGTGGGTTTCAGTGCCTGGCCGGGGTGCGGGAATCCTGGAGAGCCTGGAGGCTTGCTGCCTTGGACAACACTCTCTGAAACATCGCGTCTGATGTCTTGCAGCCTCCCTTCTCTCATACTTGCCTTTCCTGTCTCCCTTCATCCCTGAATCTCTCTCTGCCACCTCAAGACCTCCCTCTCTCTCCTAACCTCTTTCAGAACACCTAGCCCCTTCACTGGGTCTGCGTCTTCCTTGACAAGCACTCCCAAAGCCACCCTGAGCCTCCCACATGAGGGACCCTGCTCTATCCAGCAGGGAAGACCCTAGCCACAGGGGGTTCTTTAAATTTAAATTAATAGAAGTTAACTAAAATGAAAATTTAGTTTCTCAGCTGCAGTAGTCACATTTCAAGAGCTCATGGCCAATGTGTTGGGCAGCATAGAGCTAGAACACTTGTGAAATAGGGCCTGGCTGGGGCCCCCACAAAAGAGGCCTAGCGTCTTCCTGCCCTAGAGCTTAACAGTTGATCAATCCATGTGGTTTGAGCTTGGAATGTCCCTGTCCCAGTTCCCTGCTTTAGATAATTACCCTGAAACTTAGCTTGTTTACTAGTCACAATGCCCCCCTCCTCTTTCCTTCCCCCATGCTTTCTGATTACAATCTTTATGGCCTAGCATTCTTTCCAGGTGACTGTCATCATTGCTCCTGGGTTGATGACCACGTTAGAAAGCCACATTGACTGAGGGAAAGCTCCATGCAGACCCTCAGAAACATCACGTGGCCTCTGGAGGAATGCCCAGATTTTCCCTTAAATATCCCAGGCTAGAATGAGAATATTAAGACAGTTTTCGGAGGTGTTAACCTGCTGCCTTCTCAGACCACCAGTGCTCTGATAATAAATGATTATTCAGGGCCGGCTGAGTGGCTGAGTTGGTTAAGAGTTGGCTTTCAGCGCGAGCTCTGAGCAACAGGGCCACCGGTTCTATTTCCACATGGACCAGTGAACACTGCGCGCCCAAGCTGAGCTGTCACTGAGCTGTCCGCTGAGCTGCCAACAGGTGGCAGGATGGCTCAGCTGGTATAACAACAAGATTGCCTGTTTGATGGTGGGCTATGCCCACCCGCAACTAAGACTAAACTCTGCACCTTGAGCTGAGCTGCCGCCCAGATGGCTCAGAGGATAGAACGTGCGCTCTTAACAACAAGACTGCTGGTTCGACTCCGGCATGGGATGGTGGCTACACCCACCCGAAACTAAGATTGAACACAGCACCTTGAGCTTAGAGGCCACGAGCTGCCGATGGGAAGCCAGATGGCGACTGGCGCCCTCCACAACGAAGATTGAAGAACAACAGTCTTTAATTTTGGCTGGTCCCCTTCCCCGATTTCCCAATACTGTTCTCCTGCTCCATTCCCCAATAAAATTCCCCAATAAAATCTTTAAAAAAATAAAAATAAACGCTTATTCTATGACCCAACTCCTGTGTAGATCTATTGGCTTAGTGGTGCAGGCAGCACGATCCCCGGACTTGTTCGGCCTCCAGTTTCACTTTCATTTCACAGAAAGTTCTCTTGGACAGCAATGTAGTCCAAGAACCAGCATCAGTGTCACCTGGGAGCCCTCAGAAATGCAGGATCTTGAGTCCCTCTCCAGACCTGCTGAATCAAAATCTGCATGTTAACAAGATCCCAGGTTGCTGCCTCCACGTGTGAGTTTGAGAAGCACCACTTTAAGGAGCATTGCCCACGGAGCAGGTGGCTAGAAGGACAGTGGGGCTTAGCTGTGTGGCCTCTGTGTAGACCCCAGGGACTCATAGCCTGGCTCTGTTTTCAGCTGTGTGACTTTATCTACCGCATAGAAAAATCTGAGGCTATAACAAGATACAGCAATGATCACTGTGCCTAACACATAGTAATGCTCTTTAAATAGCCGTTTTGTTACGTATGGATTTGATGAGGTGTTAGGTCTCTGCCCATCCCAAGCCCAGTGCAGACTGCAGGACCAAGACAGTCTTTTCCCCTCGCTGTCACAGGGTGGCGCCGTGGCACCAACGTTCTTACCTCTCCAGCAGGCTTGTAGCTGGCTGCGCTGCAGGAAGCCAGAATTTGCCTTGAGACTTCCAGGTCTCTGTTTCGAATTACCAAGCACGACCGGGCAACCTGGACGCCAATCCAAGCATTCATCCGACAGATAATGGGAAAACAGGCCTCAGCTTTGTGCTCAGTTGGAATGCAAAAGTAAGGTCAGCACAAAGCGTTGAATAAGGACTGTGAAAGTCGAGGGGCTCCTGGGGCAAAGCTAGGGGGAAGGAAGACAATGATTTGTAACTCAGATTCTGAATGACCTGGGCTACTCACCGCACAGATTCAAGCCATGGCTCTCTGCCAGCCAATGTGGGGGGCGGGGCCGAGAGGAAGAGGGAGAAGGATTATATGATCAGGGGTAGGATGGTGAGGGATGTTTTTAAGGAGTCAATTTGTAAAGATTCTCAAACTTTAGCCTCCAACACAGTAACGTGTTGATCACAGATTTAGTCTGTTAAAATACATGTTGCTGAGCTCCACCTCCAGAGTTTTCCAATTCAGTGGGGTGGCCTGATAATTTGCATTTCTAACAGGTGCCCAGGTGATGCTGAGGCTCTCTCTGTTCCAGGAATGCTCTTTGAGCACCACTGCTTAAACTTCTGAAAAGTTCACATGGAGTCCGTTTTGCCAAGAGCCTCCCCTTCCTCCCCAATGCAGCTGGGGGCCCCCTCTCAATTCTTTCCAGTTCAGCACCAACAACTTGCTGTGAAATCTTGGCTATCTGGGCCCGTACTGATTTTGTTCTCAAAACCTTTCAAGTGGCGACTAACTCTGTGATCTTCCTGTAATGCCTAGTTACAAAATCTGGTGGCTTCCCTGATAGCCGCCAGAGACTCTTGTCCTTCTGGAAAGAAACCCGGATGCCTGGGCCACTAGGGTCAGCCTTGTGTTTATCCAGAAACCCCCAGGTCTCAGGGGTCAGCACCTTTCACCAGGTTATTTAAAAGCCACACGGATAATTGCTAAGGGGCGTGGTAAAGCACTGGAGTCTCATTTCTACCTTCCTTTCCAGTTAACAAATATTGATCGTGGCCCACTGTGTGCAAGTGAGGAACAAACCAGACAATGTTCTCAGGACCTATTACAGTCCAGTGCTGCTTGTTGGCTAGGTTAAAGGTCAAGGAAATAAGATAACATTAGCTGAGCCCATTCTTGCAATATTTAAACCAGGTCAATTCTTCCAGCCTAGTACACCATTTAACTCTTGTGGTAGCTGAACGGTCTGCTAGTCCTGGCAGCTCAGAGAGGGCTCAGAAGGGCAGGAGGTTCTGGAAAGAAAACCAGACCCACGAGCTACTGGAATCAGCCTTGTGTTTATCTTGGAACCCCAAGGTCTTAGAGCTCAGAAGAAAACATATAAGGCAAGGTAGGTGACCTAACTGGGGGCCTGCAGCTGGGTTTCCGCCCCTACTCACCACTGACCAGCTGTGTGGCCTTCGGACAAGTCACTTACCTCTCTGTGCTGTTTTCACTTGTCATTTTCCAATCATTGTGGAAATAAGACCATAGTCTCAGAATGTTTTGAAATGTGACTTTTGCAGTTTACTAAAAATTCTGCAGGCAGAAGTGAGGGGAGAAGCCACCAACTCAAAGTGGTAACTACTTTTTCTCAGTTTTTAAGCTAGCATTTCATGGGTTTCATTCACATAAGTAGTTACCCCCAAGGCTCCCACATACACCCCCATCCCTCACACCCACTTTTCCAGAAATGGTGTTAGGATTCACAGAGGAAGGAAGTCTTGTACTTATAAGTAAACAAACTTTTATTATATGTTTGAAAAATAATTCAAGTAGGTATTTTGAAAGTAGGTAGAGTAATAGTAAACAAGGTAAAATATATTCTTGAAAAGAGATTCTATATAAAACGAAGAGAATCTCAATAAATAAGGTAAAGCAAACATCTGAAAGAGTTCAGAGATACATTACAAATCCAATTTTAAAAAGGGGGTCATGATCATTAGATAATTGTGAATTAAAACAACAATGACAGGGCCGGCCGAGTGGGGCATTGGTTAAGAGCTGGCTTCGGACACCAGCAGTCCCGATTTGGATACCACATATGAACGCCAGTGACACTGCCCTCTACAGCTAACAACAGCTCCATGTGGAGCTGGGCTGTGTGAGCCCCGGCGACGGTGTAGGCTGCAGCCCCTACTGCAGTGGGCTACAGTGAGTGGCCGGCAGCCAGCGTGAGCTGCCAATAGCCGCGGTGAGCGACCATCCAGAGGCCGGCGACCTATCTGCCTCATCCGGGAAGAGTGTAATGATGATACCAACATGGGCCAGTGAAGCAACGTCCTCCACCACTAGACTGAAGAACAAAAAGACAGCAACTTGTCTGTTCCCCTTCCCCGATTCCCCAACGCTGTTCCTCTCCCCCAATTCCCCAATAAAATCTTAAAAAAAAAAATCAAAACAACAACAACGATATACCACTACATACCTATGAGAATGGCTAAAATCCAAGACACTGACAACAAATGCTGGCAAGGATGTGAATCCCCAGGAACTTTTATTGCTGGTGGGAATGCAAAATGATATGGCTGCTTCAGAAGACAGTTTGGTGATTTCTTATAAATTTAATAATACTCTTACCATGTGACCCTGTGATTACCCTTCCTTGGTATTAAATGAGTTGAAAACTTATGTCCACATAAAAGCTCCACACAGATGTTTATAGCAGCTTGAATCATAATTGCCCAAACTTGGAAGCAACTAAAATGCCCTTTCAGATAAATGACTAAACAGTGGTACATCCAGACAATGGACTATTATTTGTTTCTAAAAAAAAAAAATCGTTCCTCAAGCCATGAAAAGACATGGAGGAATGTTAAATGCCTATTACCAGGTGAAAGGAGACAACCTGAAAATGGTATATACTTAATGCTTCCAGCTATATGACATTCTGGAAAAGGCAAAACTATGGAGACAGTAAAAGGATCAGTGGTTGCCAAGGGTTGGGGAGAAGGAGGAATGCATAGATGGAACACGGAGGGTTTTTAGGGCAGTGAAATTACTCTGATATTTTAATGGCGGAATCATGTCATTATACATTTGTTCACATCCATAGATTGTACAACACCAAGAGTGACCCCTAATGTAAACTCCAGACTTTGTGTCAATATAGGCTTATAGATTGTGACAACTGTAGTACTCCCGTGGGGGATGTTGCTAGTGGGGGAGGCTGTGTGGGGGGGGTGGGGGGGGACAAGGATATATAGAAACTCTTTGTAGCTTCTGCTCAAACACTGCTCTGAAAATTAAAGTCTACTTAAAAAGGGAGGGGGGATCATGATATTCATTTAAAGTTTTTAACTTTTTGAATATCTGACATAAAGTTCTTTTAATTATGTGGGGCTTACTTATTTCTATCATTACCATGTCTTGAAATACTCTTTTGAAATACTATTTTAATGCTCATATACAATGCTAGTGTATCAATGCATCATGATTTATTTAATTACTCTCCAAATTTTGGATAGTTTATTTCCTGTGTGTGTGTGTGTGTGTGTGTGTGTGTGTGTGTGTGTGTGTTGCTATTATGAACAATACCGCATCTATGTGTCAAGCACTGTTGTAAGCACTTTGCAAGTATTAATAAATATTAAATCCAGATAACAGCCCTAACATGCTTTATAATGCCCGTGTGTACCGATGGGGAAATTGAGTCCTACAGAGGTCGAACGGCAGGCCCAGATTTGAACTAGACAGCCTGGGCTCTAATCCAATGTGCCACGTTTAAATTCATTGCTGGTTATTCCTTCCGTTCTGGAAGAGAAATTCCCAGACAAAAAAGGACATGATGTTCTTCTGGGGGCACTGAATATTATATTTGGTCATATTTTCTAATCCGAAAAATGAGATTTTTAATCATGGTTTGAATTTTCATTTCTTTGATTTCTGGGGCACCAGAGCATTTTTCTTAGGTTTACTAGTCATTTGTATTTTTCTGTTTCAGCAAATAAGCTGATGTGTCATTTGTCTTTATTTTCCATTAAGATTTTAATGTTTTTCTTAGTGAGTTGAATAATTCTATCTACATTGACTAGCAAACCTTTGCCTGTTTTATTCATTGCAACTGTTTTTCTCAGTGTATGACAGTTTCATTTTATTCAAGGCTTTGTTTCATGTTCAGTCATTTTTCATTTTTGTATAGTAAGATCTATTGATTCCCCCCACCCCCCATTGTGGTTTCTTTATTACATTACTCCTTAGAAAGCATTGGGCCAAAGAGGATCAGTTTTCCCCTGAAGTCAGGGCTCGTACAGCAGGTCCCATCACTTCTTCCTTCTCTGGATCCACGGGTCTCCAAACCTCCACACTAAACTAACCCACAAACATCCTCCGGAGTCCCCATGGCAGCCTGTGCTCTGGCAGCGCAGGTGAGCTCGGGGCTCCCTCGTAAGCCAGGCGTTTGTGGGTTGGGAGCTATCTATGTTCTAAAAGGGTTTTAGCATAGACCATTGAAACAAAATGGCCTTTCCACCCTTGAGGACCTGGATAGGCGTGAAGGTCAACTACACCTCTATTCACAAGAGAAACTGGGAGAGAGGGCCTGACCGCAGCAGTGGTCTCTGTATTCCACCAAGGGATCTTTGCCTCACACTCATGTTAGATGGGATTTCTCAAACTCCCCAGGAAGGGAATTCAGAGGCTGGGCAGCTAAAAATTCAACAAATGTCCTTTAGAGCAGAAGACCAGCCAATCAGTCTTGGAGGCTGTGTTCACTGACCAGAGGCATGAAGTGTTCAAGGGGCAACAGGGGCTCCAACCCAGAGTAACAGGGCCTCCAGGTGGCAGCAGTGGGGACCCTCAGAAAAAGTTTTATCCCTGTGATTCCTAATCAGGGGCAATTTGGGTAATGTCTAAGGACATTTTAGGTTGTCATAACTCGGGTGGGGTGCTACTAGCATCTAGTGGGTAGAGGCTGGGGATGCTGCAAAACATCCTGCCATACACAGCACACACCACCCCCCGCCGCCCCAATAAGGAATGATCTAAACCAAAATGTCAACAGTGCTGAAGTTGTGAAACCTGCTTTATCCAGAGGTCCTCACAGGTCATGTCAGCTCACCAGGCATGTCTGCTCACAGAGGACTACAGCCCAGGCACTTGGCCAGAACTCAGGGACAGACTCCTGCAGCCAAGGCCAGAGAAAGGAACAGTGATTGGAAAGCACAAGGTGGGACTGGCATCCTAAGCAACTAGAGCTCCTGGGCAGGTGGTGAAAACTGAGACACAGGAATGCGACTGGATAGGGATTTGCTTGCTTCACTTAACTAAATGCAGGATGCTGGCACAGGCAGATGCTAGACATAGGGCAGGATGGCCCACGAGGCAGGGGTTGGTGGGGACCAGAGGTGGGCCTATGACTTCAGCTCTGGAGAGACGAGAGACGAAGGGTAAGGACCCAGGTGGGGCTGCTGGTTTCCAGTCAGCCCTTAAAATTAACCACAATTCAGCCCTTGAGTCATGTCTCAGTTAGATTGGAATTTCCTTAAATACATCATGGAGTGGACGGTGGTAACCAGGGGAGCAACTTGAGATCTCCAGAGGCGCAGGAGTTTGTATAATCGGGAAACAAGACAAATATCTATTTGTTTTCATAACACAACAGTCAGAGGTTAAAGCTCAGCCTAAGCTCCTTGATTGGTGGGATAGTGTTTAAAAATGATGGAGAAGCCAATTACTAGACTTCATTTCTCCAAGTTCTCTCTGGTTTCTGATAGATACTCAAGTGGTGCTAATTGTCACGGCATAGCTTACGTTTGCCAAATGCATTTGCAAAAACACTTTCACTCTCAGCAACCCAGTGAGGTGGGTGCTAGCATTCCCATTTGACAGACAAGGAAACTGAGGCATGGAAAGGCCAGGCTGCTCACCCACAGCCAGAGGGCTGGCTACTGACTGCTGTCTGCCGCCAGGGCCCCCGTGCTCTTCTTCCATAGGGAACACTGAGGTCAGTGCCAAGGGGCTTTTGAGAACACTCAGGCACTGTGACCTGGGCACTTTCCTTTTTGGTTGTTTTCCTTTGTGGTGAGCACACTCTCTCCCTCCTGGCAGCCCTCTTCCACTTGGGTTTGGCACACTTTCCCCTTTGGGGAAAAACAATCTCTTAGCTGCCGTCTACTTACCATGTGTCTCACGTGGCCCAGAGCTGCCTAGCAGCTGCTGCCCTTTGTGAAAAGCTGAATTAAACCAAAGGAGGAGTTGCGCATCTTTAGATAGGAAGATTCAAGTGTGGAGAGAAAGCCCCAGGAACGGGCTTCCATTTAAGGAACTGTAGGCTGTCTGGATAGTCATTTTACTAACTTGATGCTAATTGGTATTGGGGACATTTGTTTCATCTTTTTCTTTTTGAGACGTATTTTTTTTACTCCTAGGTTTATTGTTAAATGAATGTATAATTGTTGTTTGGAAGTATTAATAATCCGTTCGAGACTGTTCAAGGGGCAACTATTTTAGCATTGGAAAATATTTACATATGTCTTAGGGGTTTGTTATTCTGGATACAACTATAAGTAAAATAAAACTACTATAAAAAAATTAAAATTACAAGAAATATACTATAAGCAGGAATTGTACATTAATTCATATTCTTCTTGATTTTTGAGTCAGATCTCTTTAAGTTATTTCACCAGTTCAGGGTGTTTAATCAATAAGTTGACCTTCACTTCACATCCAGGTCAACTGGGTTCCCTTTTTGGCAAAGCTGAGACTCTTAATCTGCAAAAGTAGTTTTTTAATTTCTTTGTTGACACATAATTGATGGATAATAAACTACATATATTTAAAGTGTGCAATTTGATGTTTTAGTATATGTATACACCCATGAAACCACCAGCACAATCAACATAATATATCCATCACCCCCCAAATTTTCTCGTTCATAATTCCTCACTCCTGTCTGTCCCTCTCCTCCTCCCTTCTCATTTCCCAAGCAACAACTGATTTGCCTTCTGTCACCATAAATTAGTTTGCATTTTCTAGAATTTTGTATAAATGGAATCATAGAGATGTATTTTTATTTTTAAGATTTTTTTTATTGGGGAATTGGGGTAGGGGAACAGCGTTAGGGAATTGGGGAAGGGGAACAGACAAGTTGCTGTCCTTTCGGTCTTCAGTCTAGTTGTGGAGGACGTCGCTTCACTGGCCCATGTCAGTATTATCATTGTGCTCATCCCAGGTAAGGCAGTCCCTCACTGGCCATTGGACAGCTGGTCATGGCTGCTCACAGCGGCTCACTAAAACGCATGCCAGCTGCCCACCAGCCCGACTGCAGCTTGCACCATCGCCAGTGACTCATGGCAGCCCAACTCCAGGTCCAGCAGTTGTTCACCATCTTAGCTGTAGAGGGCGCAACATGACTGGCGCTAAAGTGGGATCCGAACTGGGGACTTCCTGCTCAGAGCTGGCGTCCCAAGCCAACTCTTAACCAACACACCACTAGGCCAGCCCTAGAGATGTATTCTTTTGGTCTGGCTTCTTTCACTCAACATAGTAATGCTGTGAATTATCCATGTTGCTCTGTTTTTATTTCTGAGAAGTATGTCCATGGCATGGATAGCCCCTGTTTGTTTATCCATCCATGTCCCTGTTAAAGGATATTTGGCTTGTTTTCAGTTTTGGGCTATTATAGCTAAAGCTGCTCTGAACATCTGTGTACACATCTTTGTGTGAACATATGTCTTCTTTCCTTTTGGCTAAATATCTAAGAGTAGAATGGCTTGGTCTTATGGTAGATGTATTTAACATTTTAAGGCTTTGCCATAAAATGAAAAAGAAAAGAAAAAAGAAGCTGCAAAACTTTTTTCCAAACATTTTACGTTCCCATGAACAGTATGAGAGTTCTAGTTCCCCTACATCCTTGCCCAAACTTGGTAAGACTGGTTTTTAAAAACATTCTTTTTTTTTTTTTTTTTTTTTTTTGAGCCAGCGCTTAACCACCGCGCCACTCAGCTGGCCCCTTAAAAACATTCTAATATGTGTGTAGTGGTATATCATTGTAGTTTTTATTTGCATTTCCCTAGTGACTAATGAGGTTGAGCATCTTCTTATGAGCTTATTTATGTCTTCCTTGGTGAAATGTTTGTTTGTTTAAATCTTTGCAAACGTGCATTTTTTTTTTTTTTGAATTGGGGAAGGGGAACAGACAAGTTGCTGTTCTTTTGTTCTTCAGTCTAGTTGTGGAGGACATTGCTTCACTGGCTCATGTTGGTATCATCATTGTGCTTTTCTCAGGTGAGGCAGATCGGTCGCTGTCATCTGGACGGCCGCTCACGGCAGCTCTTGGCAGCTCACACTGGCTGCTGGCTGCTCATGCTAGCTGCTGGCCATTCACTGTAGCCTATGGCAGCCCCCTGCAGCAGGGGCTGCAGCCTACACTGTTGCCCGGCAACTCACAGTAGCCCAGCTCCAAGTAGAGCTGTTGTTCACTATCTTAGCTGTAGAGGGCAGTGTCACTGGCTCTCGTATATGGGATCCAAACCGGGACCGCTGGCGTCCCAAGCCAGCTCTTAACCAACGTGCCACTCGACCGGCCCCAAAAGTGCATTTTTGATTGATTTGTCAACAAGCACAGTGCCGTGACCTACTGGTTGAAACTGACTCAACTCCTCTAAGTGTGCAATCAAAATCTTAGTATCAGTAAAAACTAACACAACATACCAAGGCCTGTGCTAAGTGTTTTATGTATGTTAAGTCATTTAATCTTCACGACTAGCCCAAGGTCACACAGCCAGCTCAGTAGTAGAGCTAGGATTCAAAGAGTTGTGTGGGAACATGGAAGAGAGGAGCATAAAGAAGCATTAGTGGGCAGCATTGAGAGTTCATCTAAGGTTTCTCTACCCCCTTACGTAGAAGGGGGATAGATGGTGGAATTGACGCAGGATTAAAGTTGTACCATGTGCAGAGGACCAGTGACTGAGTTGGTTGAAGTGATTGATGAAGAGTTCTTGGCTGGTGTGAGAAGGGAGTAAAGAGAGGAGGGAGAGGAGCAATGAAGGTATTTTCGAAGGCTCTGAAAGGGCAAGAGAGTGCTGGAAATATGGATGGTTTTGGGTAAAATGGGATGTAGGAATTTGGAAATTCAGATGTGGTGGGTTTCCTGATGCTGATGGGGTACAGGGCACTTGGATGATAGGAATCAGAAAGTGGAGGGAGACGTCACTGGATGGCTTGAGTCTCAAAGGAGATATTCATTTATTGTAATTTTCTTCTAGAGGAAAACATTGAAATTTAGATGCATTTAGACTATTTTCTGGTTTTTATTCATGTTATTTTCGCTCATTGAAATATGTCGATCCTTTCCTCTGATTTTGGATGATGCTTTGGAGTGATCAGCCATTTCAGTTTGCCAGGGACTGTCCCACATTTTGGGAAACATCTCAGTCCTGGAAAAACCAGGACAGCTGGTCACCCCAGAAGCCATGGACTCTCTCTTTGTTTGTTACAAATAGCCTCCCAACCAGTTGTCTCCTTTCATTCATACCTCGCTCCTTTCCAGAATAAATTCATTCTGAAACCCAGCTCTAATTGTTCCACTCTATTATCTACAACACAAAAGAACAAACCTCACAGACTGGTAGGAAACTGTATCTTCAATTCTAATTCTCATTACTCCCTTTAGGTACCCAACATTCTAGCCAAATTGACTTAAACATAATCCCCCAAACACTCCTTACTCTAGGCTTTCCTTTCTCAGGCATCTGTTTAAGATCTTTTCATTCCCTGCGTTGTCTCTCCCTTCCCAGCCTACCTACATCCCATTCTTCCTTTCAGATCCTTCTTTGATGCAGGAAGACTTATGTGGTCTGAAGTCTTCCTCCTTAGATAGTCATAGCACTCTGAGCTCCTCTATTAACACATTGTATGTGGGAAACGAGTAAACTCGTCATATAGCTTTTTATGCCCGATTACAAAGTGTATGTGGGAAACGAGTAAACTCGTCATATAGCTTTTTATGCCCGCTTACAAAGTGTTAATTATAACAAGATAGCAAGTGATAAAAGATCTGACACCAACTGACTCAAACAAACAAGTAAGCAAAAAGTAGTCATGGGTAGATCCATATTCAGGCATGGTTGAATTATAGGGACCGAACGAAGCCATCTATATTCTGTTTCTCTTCTTCCATCTCTCACCTCCAGGTGACCTCTCCTCAGTCAGGCTCTCTCCTCTCATGGCTGTAAGACAGCATCAGCAGCTTCTGGGTTTCATTCTTCCAAGAAGTGGGAAAAGAGTGGGCATCATTGTCCCAACATCCCTAGGAGAGGTCCTGAGTTGCCCTTTGATTGGACCATCTTATTCCCTCCTTATTCCAGAAGGACATGCAGGGCCATGAGGCTACCCAGGTGGTAGTTGTGCCCTGCACAACTCTAGCAGGTGCCATTCACAAAGACTGCACTACTAGCTCTGGGATTGAAGAAATCCCTTCACATTGCTGGGTCCCAATTTATTCATCAGTCAGGCAGGATTGGCAGGTCCCTGAGGTCTCTTCCAGTCCTACAGATCCACCATTCCGTCGTCCTGCGACTCTCTCAGTTGAAATAGTATTTTATTGGCTTGGCTATGTTTCAGTGAAGAGTTCATGCAAAGCTTTAGTTCTTTTTGGTCTGTGGTCATCCTCTTTCAAAAACAAAAACAAAAAAGCAAGTGGGGCTGGCTAAGTGGTGCAGTGGTTAAGCATTGCCTTGGAATGCCAGTGGCCCCGGTTTGGGTCCCACATATGAGGGCCAGTGACACTGCCCTCAAAAAGAAAAAAAAAAAATCCATATTAAAAAAAAAAAGAGCAAGTGGATATGAGGTCTTTTTTAAAAGAGGAAGCAGAGAAGCTCAAAGAAATTAAGATGTGAAAATAGCACATTGTGAAAATTCTCAGTTCCGTATGGCCACTGGTAGTATTCTATTTTGGGCAACAAGCTACAATGTGGCTCCAATTTGCTGGGTGTTCATTATATGCGTGGTAATAAATGGTCTATGTGTATTATCTGATCTAATGTGTCCTAGTGACTCCCATGGAACAGGTCATACTCTGCTTGTTATTTCTTCCCATTTTATAAATGAAATAAAAATTAAAATGTGGAAAGGTTATGGAAGTTGTCCAAGGCTGCACATTCATTGAATGGCAGCATCTGGATTCAAACCTATGTTTGCTGGGCTCCAAAGTTCTGCTTGGAATCAATATGCCAAGTAACCCATTTTTAAGATCCTGGGCTGGAACTCACAGATTCTCAGCCAGGGCTCCTCTCCCCAGGGAGGAATATGGTCACAGGTGCAAGAACATGGGTGTTTTAGAGAAAGCTTCAAGTTTATAACAATTTAATATTTGGAGAATGTATATTTATAATAAAAATACAGAAAACAAAATTCACTAAAATGTTCTTGGCAAATGGGGATACAGAGGTGAGAGGTGCTTTTCCATATATCAGAATGTTGGGTGGGGTGTGACCTTGAGATTTTTATGTTGATCCGAAGAAGACATAGAGTTTTTAAAAGTTAAGAAACACAGATCTATACAGACAGTGCCAGGTTTTATTTCAATCACGGCATGTGGTTTCCTTCAGTCTCTATTTCGCTGCCTAGGGCTGTGTGTGCTTTACCAATTTTCACAGGGAGGTCCGGTTGACCAAGAGAGCCAGCTGGAGACCGCCGGGGAGCCAGCCCCCTGGAGGCAGAAGCACATAGACTGTGGCTGAGGCAGCAGCTCCAACCACCCTGGCTTACCTGGGTCTTTGTTCAACCCTGATTGTGACAGGAAGCACACAGTGCATAAATGATCAAAGAGACCTTCCTTTGGGTCACTGCAAGCGACAAGAACTTTTCATCTGAAAATATCACATTAAGGAAGGAACACGATGCTGGTCAATGGACTACTGTTCCGTGATAAAGAGGAACAAAGGTAGTCTGAGTTCCCAGTAGGGGGCCCCATCTCTTGGTGGTGAGAGAATCATGAATAATGTTCTTGTATTCCAGGTGACCGGTCAGTGGGTGGGTTCACTGACCTATCTATTTGCAGGCCTAGATTTTTCTGTGTAAAAATGAACACTTCATTCTGGCCTTGGCTTGAACTGGTGCTTGCCACCCATAAATCCAGCCTGATTCCATCTATGAACTTGGCTGGAGTCACTGTGTTCACCAAATTCCTTTAGTATTCCTCCTGGCACATGTAGGATTATACATCCCTGACTCTTGAAGTGGGGTGTGGCTACATCCCTTGCGTTGGTGAGTGAAAGTGAACAGAATTAAGGTATGTCAATGCCAGATAGGATCTTTAAAAGCCAGTGCACGATTCACAATCTGTCTCACTCTGGCAAAGCAACTGGCAACATCTGACATGGAACAGCTCCCTCTGTCAGCCTGGGTCTCTGAGTGACTGTGAGGGACAGAGTCCCTCTGCTGACACCTGATGGACATGAGGCATGAGAGAGAAATAAATGTTTGTTCCTTTGAGCCACTGTGATATTGGGGTTATTTGTTACCACAGCATAATATAATGAATACTGACTGATACAAACTCCTACTCACTCCAAGACTGGTACCACCACACTCCTCAGTAATTATACACTGTTTTCCTTTAATTCGCCATTATTCTGGGCATTTCAGGCTTGCTCCTACAACTGAATTGCCCACTTGTTATATGTGGTTATAAGAACCAAGCCTCACATCTTATACTTCTACATCTTTCACAATAATTGAGTGTAATGAATGGTTAATTGCACTGCCTTTGGAGTCAAGCAGAACTGGGTCCAAATCCCACATCTATTCAGTGTAACTTACATGTATGATATAATCAGACTGAGCCTCAGTTTCCTTGTCTCAAAAATGGGGGTGACAAGGTCTACCTCCTAGAATGGCTGGAAGATTGGAAACTATTGTATCTCTGGCACTTAGAAGGAGCCTGGCACACAGTGAGAGCTCAGTGATGTAACTGTGACAGTCCTGCACACACAGGAGGTGCTGAAATGCTGCCTGACTGGCCTGCTTATTAGCAAGGTCTTCTAACTTTGGGCCAGGAGCCACAGCAACTTATAAGTCCTCCCTTACAACTGACAAGTCCTCAAATATTTGGAGACAGCTCTCACGCACACCCTTAGTCATATTCTTTGAACACAACAGCATCCATCAAAGCCACAATGAGCTACCACGTCACACCTACAAGGATGGCCATTATCAAAGTCAGGAATTACAAGTGTTGGTGAGGATGTGGAGAAATTGGAACCTTCATGCACTGCTGTGGGAATGTAAAATAGTACAGTAGCTTTGGCAAACAGCCAGGCAGTTCCTCAAAAAGTTATTATATGACCCAACAATTCAACTCCCAAGTATATTCATGGCAGAATTATTTATAACAGCCAAGAAATAGAAACAACTCAAATGTCCATCAGCTGAAGAATGGATAAATGAAAGGTGATATATCCATCCAATGGAATATTATTTGGTCATAAAAAAGAATGAAGCACTGACACATGCTACAACGTACATAAATTTTGAAAACATTATGCCAAGTGAAAGAAGCCAGATTCAAAATTGTATAATTCCATTTGTATGAAATTTCTAGAATACACAGGTCGTAGAGACAGAAAATAGATTGCAAGGGGCTAACGGCTTGCAGTGGGGAGTTAGGGGGTAATTGCTAAAGGGTAGCGGCTTTCTTTATGGAGTGATAAAAATGTTCTGTGAAATTAGCGGTGATGGTTGAAGAACATTATGGATATAACAAAAGCTACTAAACTGTATACTTTAAAAAGTGAATGTATGGTGTAAGAATTTGATCTCAATTGAAAAAATAACCTCGTCATCATCAAAGCACAGGTAGGCACCTCTCTGCATGGGAGGCTTTCCTAGGTGCAGAATATTTAGATATTCATGTGGCACATGTGGTCAGAAGAACTTGCCTGTCAGAAAGGGCAGCTTGGAGCCTCTCAGAAAAACTCTGCAGGTAGCAGCCTAGTCCTGACCTCTCCAGGCACCTGAGAGGTAGATTCAGTGGCCTCTCAACTGAAAATCTATGCAAACATACTCGTGGTTCAGCCAGATGGTTCTGAAGCCAGGTTATTATGTGGGCTAAAGAAGAAGGCAGGTGGGCTGTTGGAAGTAGGAGGATGGCAGGAAGGGCAAAGCCAAACTATAGATGACACATGAGCCACACTGAGATTGTTTCTGAAAGTCAATGGTGGCCACCCTATGAATAAGCCAGTCAGCATTCAGTGTTCAACTCACACCCCTCCGCATATTTCATAGTGCTATTCCCTGGGGTGGTAGACAATGCCAGCTTCCAGCAGTTCTCAAAACTATCTCCCTGGTCACCAGCATCAACTGGGAAAATGGTGGGGCGAGGGGAAGGGATACATCTGAGATTTAACAAGCCCTCCAGGTGGTTTTTGAGGCACGCTAAAGTTTGAAAACCACTGACATATATTTTCTGTTCTCACCTTCTAACAGAACCCTGGTTTTGTTTGGAGTGACAGGTGCATGCACTATTTTGCAGCTGGAGTCACCATGTCACATAATTCTGCTAAGTGAGATGCAAATTAAAGTCACTGAGTGGGGTTTCTGAGAAAGCTCTGTTGGCCTGTGGCTTTTATCTATTGTCCTTTTTCCTCTGCCTCCCTGGACTGTGGACAAAATGGTGGAAGACGTGCAGCCATCTTGGGAGCATGAGCATGAGGGCCCTATGCTCAGGAAGGGACAGCAGAAAGACTGAAAGAGCAGGGCCACTGAGAACATGAGGGGGTCACTACAGCTGCCCTCACCTGCGTACCTCTAGTCTAGACTTGCGATGCTGGAAAATTTAAACTAGTTTGTGTGAGGCACTATTTTCCAGATTCCTGTAATTTGCAAATGAACCCAATCTCCAGTTGGTGTACCTGGAGACAGGGAGTTCTGAAAATACCTCTGTGGAAGAAGTGTGAGACTTCTTTCTTGCTGAAACCAAGCACGTGGGCTATTATATAAGTGAGGCACCAAGGCTAAGAGCTAGATTTCTGATTTCACTTTCCCAATACCTATGGTTAGCAAGCTGAAGACCTAGGAGAGCGGATGGTATAGATCCCATCCAAGTATGAAGGCTTGACAACCAGGGGAGTTCATGGCCTAAGTTCTAGTCTGAAAGCCAACAGCCATGAGACCCAAGAAGAGCCAATGTTTCAGTTGGAGTCCAAAGGCAAGAAAAGACCAGTGTCCCAGCTCAATCAGTCAGATAGGAGGAGTTCCCTTTTACTCATGGGGGTGGGGGGTCAGTTCTTTTGTTCTATTCAGACCTTCAACTGATGGGACGAGGCCCACCATTATTAGGCAGAACCATCTGCTTTACTCAGTCAACTGATACAAATGTCAATTTCACTTAAAAAGACCCTCACAGACACACCTAGAATAATGTTTGACGAAACATCTGGGCACCGCATGGCCCAGTCAAGTTGACACATAAAATTAATCATCACAGTACCTCATGGGCTAGCAGTGGGCTGGAAATGAAATGGAATGGCCCACCATTCCCCCACCAAAAACCTGTGAGCACACAGAACAGTCACTTCCCACTGTATAATCAGTTACTAAGTCCTGTTAATTCTCTCTGTCCTGCTTGCTCCAACTCTAAGGCTATTAGCCTGGCCCTGGCCACCATCACCTCTTGCCTGTGACAGCTGGGAACACTGATTTCCCATTCTCATACTTCTAAGACTAACACCCATGGCCTTCCCCACCCGATTGACTCCCCCCGGTGGATGACAGCTGTTCATGTTTCTGTTGGGAGGAGATTCCCAGTGAAAAGCCCATAGGAAGTGCTAGAGTTTCAGCCTCTTCTCTCCCTGATTCTGTAGAGGAGGCCCAAACTGAGGCTTGGGTGGGCTGTCTCAAGGCCCAGACTGGAGGGAGCAATTGGGCAGAGAGAGCTAGGACACCATTTGTCCCTCAAAACCAAGGGTATTCGGGCCGGCTGAGTGTCTCAATTGGTTAAGAGCGCAAGCTCTGAGCAACAGGGTTCGTTCCCACATGGGCCAGTGAGCTGCACCCAAGCTGAGATGCTGCTGAACTGCCAACAGGTGGCAGGACAGCTCAGCTGGAAACAGCACGTGCTTCCAACAACAAAGTTGCCAGTTCGACTCCTGAACACGGCACCTTGAGCTGAGTGGCGGCGAGCTGCCGACGGGCGCCCAGATGGTGACTGGACTTGGAGCTGAGCTAGCTGTGCCCTCCATAACTAAGATTGAAAGACAACAACTTGGCTGTTCCCCTTCCCCAATTCCCAAATAAAATCTTTGAAAAACAACAACAACAAAAACCCAAGACACATTCTCCAGCATCTTCATCAGAAATGAAGGTGATATCTGACTTCCTCTAGGAGGCCTCCTGTGTCTATTTCTCAAAGTGCTTCAGAATGAGGATGGAGTAAAAAGAGCACTGTGCTTTGACCCCCTTAACCAACTTCCAGGAATACTGCTCTAGACTTCTTTCAGGTTTTGATTTTTTTTTCTATACTATGGTCAAGGTGATCCTCTGGCATGCAAATCCAGTCATTTACCTGCCGTGCACAAAACCACACTGTGGTATCCCACTACCCTTAGGATAAAGCCTAACTCTTTGATAGGGCCTGGAGGACCCTTCATGATCTGGCCCCTGCTTGGCTTTCCAGACTCGCCTCTCCCCACTTCCTCTCTTGTCCTCTGCTTGTTGGGCAGTCATGGAATTGTGCCACTGAGATCTGCTGCAGGGAGCAGAGTCGACTGACAGCTTCAGCTTCACTGGGAGGCCACACATCCCTTGAGCTATTCCCAGCCAAGGACTGAGCACAGCAGATTCTAGACCAGACCTATTCCTCTCAATGGAGGGTTCCTATGAGGGATAACTGGCTCAGGAACCCTGCATCAGCCTGCTAAAACTGTTTTACACTGTACCACTGTACCAAGAGTCTGAAACTCTTCCTCCAATCCTCCCTTCTTTCCCAGCATTTTACAGGTATCAGACCTGCATCACGGTTCAAAAACTTCCCCTGCCTCCTCCTCTTCCTTCCCCTAATTCTTCACAGGAATATTCTCCCAAGAAATCTCTTGCATGTCTCATCCCTTCTTGGCTCCTGCTTCTGAGTGGACCACCCAAACTAACCCATTTGCCATATTGCATTACTTCCTGTAATTCTGTTCTCTTCCCCCAGCCTTTGCACATGCTGTTCCCTCCACCTGGAAGATCTGCTCTTCTCTCCCTGACCCTGTCGCTGGCCAACCCCTAGTCATCTTTTGGGATCCAGCTTAGAGGTCACTTCATTCATCAGAGACATTTATCAGTGGCTCACTGCGGCCCAGACATCGTTCTATGCACTGGGGATACAGTAAGGAATAAAGAATGGGTAGATTAAGTTCCTGGTCTCATCAAGTTCACTTTATAGTAGGTAAATTTTGGTCAATGAAATATTTTCCAGAGCATATCCATAGTATAATGGTGGAGAGTGTAAGGACTATAAAGAAAATAAAGCAGGGTATGGGATGGAATACCATAGGAGGTGGGCCAGGCGGGGTTCTTTTAGACAGAAAGATCAGGGAAGGCTCCTTGGGAGGTGGTGACATTTGAGCAGAGTCCTGAATAACAGGAGGGAGTGAGTCATGCAGATAACTGGGGGAAGATATTTCCAGTGGAGGAGAGCACTCCAGACAGCAGGAGGGGGGCTGCGGGAGCTGACGACCCAAATTCTGGGGCAGTGCCCCTGGTACGTGCTCCTGCCTTACCTCCTGCATCCCTAGAAGAGTATCCGCATACTAGTTAATGCATACTGGTGCTGCCTCCCTTCCAGAGAGTAACTCTGAGGTCTGGGGCCCTGGTTGACAGGCTAATAGGCTAGCACTCTATGCCCGGAGTCTGGCACAGTTTCAGGCACTCAATAGTACTGATACCACACAGATAATTATAGTAATAGCTGTCATTTAAAGGAGCACTTGCCTGCCTCTGTGCTAAAGGTTTCACTCATATTTTCTCACTTAATATTCCTAAGAACAAAGTAAGTAGCATTATCATCCCCAGTGTATAGGGCCACAATGGGCCCCTTTATACTTTCTCTGCAGGCACAGAGAGATAAAGTTGCCCACAGCTGAAAATGTATAAAAAGTGTATAAAGCTCAGTGTGATTTCCAAAGTGGGGTTCTAGCAAAAGGCTCTTGGAACACAGACTCAGAGGGACCCACTCTATACCTTGCACATAAGGAGACCAAACTGGAGGGCTGGGATGATTTTGAGGCTGCCTTACTGTTTACCTTTTTCTGTTCCCTAGTCCAAGCTTCAACTTGACAGTGAGGATTGCAAAAGCTGAGGCCTGGCACCACCCCACTGAGGAGACACTTGTTGCTATGAAGACAGTTATGTAAGAAGAGGATGTGGTTCATGGCCTGGCACTGCCCACACTCGGTTGGAGCTCTGCCGCCATGACATCAGTGTCCTGGCCACACTGGTGAGGCTGGCAACACTTGCTTGTTCTTTGCCTTAACATTGCCGTTCTGCTTGCTGCCATGCCAGCTGGCTGCCATGTGCCCACCACTCCCTGTCACCTTGGCAGTTTCTCTGGTGCTCCTGGCTGTACCAGGCACCAGGCCATGGTAGCAAAGACCCTGAGTCATTGCAGCGAGAGAAGCTGCATCCAGCCCCACTGTTTTACAGAACTGGACACTGAGTCCCAGAGAGATGCTGTGACTTGCTCAAGGTCCCAAGGCTAGTTGGTGGCAGAGCCTAAGCAAGGCCCCCGTCAGTGGTCTCTTCCTCCTTGTCTGACTGCTGCCTCATATCTGGCTTCCTTCTCCATTGAGCCTCCATGCTGCTTCCCACCCCAGACCTGGCAGACATCTCTCCCTCCTTGCTCAAGGCCCCACACTAGTCCCACCCACCATCATCACGCACACCCAATGGCAGCCACAACCTCCCCAAGGCCTCCATTCTTGCCCCCTCCATCCCATTCTCCACCCTGAAGCCAGAGTGACCTTTCCAAAAACCAAGTCAGGTTAGGCCACTGCCCTATTAAAAGCCCCTGATAACTTCCCCTCATCCCGTGGATGAATCCTCAGCATGGCATCTGGTCCTCTCTAGCAAGTCCCAACCTACCTCAACAGATTCATTCCCAGTGCATCCCTTATGCACACCTGACATCCCAGCCACACAGCTTCCCTAACTCAAAGCGGCTGTGAGAATTAAATGCTACCTGACTGTGCACAGCACCAGGAGCTGCCCTGGTAGGCTGGGCCTCCTTCACCAGGCTGTCTTCTCGAGCCCACCTGTGCTGGTTAGTGGTTGAGCTCTGCTCTGTTCTTCAAGCCAGGAGACATGCCCTTAACTATGACCCTGGTCAGGCCCTCAACTCCCTAGATCCAGGTCATACTCCCCAGGAAGATGAGGGGTAAAAGGAAGACTACCTGGCCTGTCCAATATTTCTCAGGGATTTTTTTGGAGGCAGGGGTGAGAGGGGGATTGAGGCAGTGCATATGGGGTAGTCACAGTTTATTATTATTTCTCATCCCCTGAGAGCAAGGGAGCCATTGTCCCCTTAGGTTCCTATAGCCACAGCTGCAGGTCTCAGCTCAGGACTGGGAAAGGATGCCAGGAATATTTTACCCCATGGCATGAGGGGGATGATCAGCAGTAGGTGCTGTTTGTGTTCTAACTACTTATTACCACATGTAGATACTTGTATAATATAATAGCCTCACAGGCAAAAGCACAAGGGGCCTAGTTTATGAATGCATGGCACTGTATTAGACCCAGAAGTGAGCAGTGAGCAGTCCTACAGCCACAGGGCACAGCCTGTGTGAGCCTTCATGAAGAGGGAAGGTTCCAGCCTCCACTAAGAACTGGTAGCTGTTGGCTCATTAGGTTGTTCACCCATTCATCCATCTCCCTCCCTCTCTCCCTCCCTCCCTCCCTCCCTCCCTCCCTCCTTCCCTCCCTCCTTCTCTCCGCCCGCCCTCCCTCCCTCCCTTTCTCCTTCCTTTCTTCCTTCTTTCCTTCCATCCATTTATCCAGAGGACATTGATTTTGCTTCTTTCCCTTGTTTATTGCTAAATAAGACATTGTAGGAGCATACTATGGACTAAATGTTTGTGTCCTCCCAAAAACCCATAGGTTGAAGCCCAATTCCCCAATGTGATGGTATTTGCAGGTGGGCCTTTGGGAAGTGATTAGGTTTAGATGGAGTCATGAGGGTGGAGCCCCCATGGTGGGATTAGTGCCCTTAGAAGAAGAGGATACAGTAGGATGGTAGCTGTCTGCAAACCAGGAGGAGGGCTCTCACCAGGTACAGATTCTCCTGGCACCTTGATTTTGGATTTAAAAGGCACCCAGTCTATGGTATTTTGTTATAGCAGCCCAAACTGACAAGACAAAGAATAAGGAAAATCAGGAAAGCAAACTAGCTCTTTCAAACTCATTTGGGTCCTCCCTTCCTTCACCTTTCCTGCCCTCCTTTTTTCTACCTGAAGGATGTATAGGGAGTTGCAATAAGATGATAAGTTACAAATAAGGTAAACTCAGTCCTTTTTTTTTATCCTTATGTAAATGAATTTAACTACCTTTACTTAATGAGTTTATGAAATACTTCAAACATATGAAAAATTATGAAGAGTAATGTAATAGTCATCCAAATACCCATCAGCCTCTCCAATGATCATTAACCTTTTGCCGTATTTTCTTTGAGGGTTTTGTTTGTTTTGTGTTTTTTTAAGGACGTAAGACATCACAGATCCAATTGAAGCTGCCTCTCTGGGGCCTATTGCACCTCCCGTCTCTAACAGCTCCCCCAGCTAATGTGCAGTGTTTGGGCAGGTTTGGGCTTTTACTGCTTAATTATAGCCCCATGAACAATACATAGTATTATTTTTTGTAGTTTTGGATTTTATATATATCATCTCATACTTCATGCATCCTTTTGCAACTTGCTTTTTCATTGTATTAGATTTTTAAAAAATTGTATGCATTATGGGTGCTGGTTGTAACAAGTCAAGCAACACAGATGTGGATAAAGGAAAAGCCCCTCATCTCCATGTGCCCCCTCCAATTTCACCACTTGAGGTAACTGCTGGTAACAGTGACAACCATCTTTCTGCCTTTCCTTCTGCTGGCACAAACACACACAAGTACTCTGCCATCAAAGCTCCAGTGCTGAGGGAAGGGCCAGGAGAGGCTCAGAACAGGCTGGAGAAGCAAACAGACGTTGCCTCTCTGGTGCTGTGGAGTGACAGAAAGGGCAATCAGAAGAAGGACTGCAGAGCAGGGTGTGCAATTTCCCTGGCTGTTAGGCCACAGTCTGCAGGTTTCGCCACGCACACCCTTCTTGCCACAGACCCTATGATCTGAAGGGTGTTCGTGGTCAATTGATGCGCAATATTCTTTCTACTAAGTGTCCTTGGGCTGGGACATGGGGAAGGTGTGCCCCTGTCCAGCTGGGTGACCATGCAAGCCATGTAACCTCTGTAATGCAGGGACCACAAGACCTCTGCAGTCCTTTCCAATTGACGATTATCACTCAGATTGTTCTAGTCAAGAGCTGACCTGCTGGTGGATCTGAGATCTTGGAGAAGCCTTTGAGAGGCCAAGCTGGCGTTAGCTGTGACCAAGAAGGGGTTCATAGATGGTATGTTTTCTGACCGCTCAATAAATCTGGAATGAGAACACAGTATGTCAAGAAAATTTCCAAGTGGGTTTGTTTTTTTCTTCTACTTTTTAAAGGTTTTTTTTTTTTTTGAGGGCAGTGTCACTGGCCCCCATATGTGGGACCCGAACCGGGGCCGCTGGCTTCCCAAGCCAGCGCTTAACCACCACGCCACTCAGCCGGCCCTCTTCTACTTTTTAAAAGCGAATAAGACCAGACACGTTATGCTCAACATTGGACTGGAATTTTGTTTCCTTTGCCAAAAAAGGAGCCAATAATTAGGGCTTAACTTGCTTCTTTATTTTTTGCAAAATGAATTTCATGCTACTGCAAAGCAGTAAAAGAACCTCAATGGAAACCTGTTGGAGCTCCATCACGGAGCTCAACTTTTCCACCCTTGAGGCTGTGAGAGCTTGGAGAAAAGTATAAACCTTGTTAGGGCTTAGAAATTGAGGTTTGAGATGGACCTGAAAAACCCCTCCAGTTGTTAAATTCTGTAGTTCTAGGGCCCTCCGAGTGGCGCGGTGGTTAAGCGCTGGCTTCGGAAGCTGGCGGCCCCGGTTCGGGTCCCACATATGAGGGCCAGTGACACTGCCCTCAAAAATAAATAAATAAATAAATAAATAAATAAATAAATAAATAAATAAATAAAATTTTGTAGTTCTATGCTTTTTTTTTCTCGCATTTATTTATTCAACATTTTTTGAGTACTACTATATGTCAGTCATGTTCTAAGAGCTGGGGATATCAACGAAAAATTAGACAAGTCCCTGTCCTCATGGAGTTACTCTTTACAATCTCAAAACACAAAGACTTCCACTCTTTATCAATATTGCAATAATTCATTCATTCATCTTTCAAAGTGAATTGATTCCCACAGCATCCTCATGCCAATGGATAGGAAAGGTGTTCCCAGCCCCATTTTCCAAATGGGCAAACCAAGAACTAATAAATATGAGAGAGGAACATCAGCCTTTAAGGAAACACAGTGGTGAAGAGGCCCAGATCTCCCTTCCTGGAACCTCTATCTAGCTCATCTCACTGGGAAAACTCGAATGTGCACATTTTCTGATTTAATACCAAGAAGAAACCTTAGTTTCCAGACCTGACTCAAGAAGTAGGTGATGAATTCTGAAAAATGATAGACTCTGAGGTAAGAGTGGTAAGCATTCCTGATTCCTTGGGCAAATAAATTCTCCCTACCTTCCTCCACTTCTTCATAAATGTTTGAATCCCCATTTGGCATCCCAAAAGCTGGAATGGTCTCTTTTTCTTCATTCTTTTCTCTCTTCTTTTCCCTGGCCGGGTGTCGGCCCCCAGGACACTGACCTGCTGCCATACACAGGTTAAGGTACTGACATCTTCTCAGTCCCTACAGAGGGCCCAGTGGCCATTCAGTCCCTTCCATTGATGCCATCCAATAGTGAGCTGGGAATTCCATAAATTGCCCAGTGGGGTTTTTATCGGGCACTTAATAATTTACCCATGGCTCTGGTTCCACCCAGCTCCAGGCTCCTGGCCAAGTTCTCCACATAGTTTTCATTAGCAATGAAAGGACTCTTAGTCTTTCCACAGAATGCAGGGGCTTTTCTCTCTTTTCCTTGCAGGGCTGGGAAGTCCCTTTCAGACTACTGTTCTCTCCCAGCACAGCCCACCTGTCAGAAGGTGTCCAGTCCTAAACGTGGACCTGCTAGGTCAGAAAGTGGCTCCCAATAAACTCCACAGGCCACCTCAAGTTGGGGGCACAGCCATAATGTGTTCCCTGAATCTAATCTGTTCCTAAAAAACATGCTGGAGATTTTAGAATAGGTGTCTATAGTTCAATAGTTAAAATGAGGAAAATGATTATGCATTTCCAACATACAAAAAAAAAAACCCAACCAATATCCTCCCAATCACTAATACTCAAACACTTATAAACAATCCACCAGGGAGCTCTAACTAATATAAATCAGTGGTTCCCAAATTGTGGTCCTGGTCCAGCAAGCACCAGCATCATGTGGGAACTCAAAGTTGTCAGTTCTCAGATCCCATCATAAACCTACTGAATCAGAAACTCTGGGATGGGGTCCAGCAATGTGAGTTTTAGCAAGACCTCCATGGGACTCTGATGCTAAGGTCTAGAAACCACTGATAGAAAGCATTCAACAATTACTTAATTATTTAACATTTAATGAATTCATTGGCGGGTAGCTTTGTATGCAAAACATAATACTGGATTGGATTATTGGATATGAATTGCATTTTCCTTCCCCATCACAACAGTGTAATATAAAGAAATAATGAGCTTATTTGATAAAGATCCAAAATTAAAGCATAGAGTGCATAGAAATAAGTTGCACACGTACGTAGTAGATGGGAGATGTACATGGCAACCTTATGTCTCTGATATTTTTACCTCTGGCAGTACACTTTATCACTTCTGAACTTTTCTTCTTCTAAGTTATGGGGTTTTTAGGCCTCTTAGGCTCAACTACTTAACTCACAGGCTTTTCAACTTTCTTATGAGACATCTTCACAATAGGTATGAACATTATAAGCATGAGAGGTGCTTCTTGCAGGGGAAGAGCTGCGATGTGTCTATGGCTCACCCTCCACCTGGGATTCCAGAAAAGTTATGGGGTAATTTTTGATTCACACAGCGAATTTTGAGTAAAATGGCTGCCAAGTCTTTATAGCAAACATTTGGAGAGTGAGAGTTCAGGTGGTGGTGGACATCTAATGATGGAGAGAAACAATAGGTTTCTCTCTTTGAAGAAACCTTCTCCACTGGATAGATGGATGCTGGCCTCAATCCTGGACCTGCCCATGTCCAGAGGGCTCATTTCAGGAGCTAACGCCCACTTCCTGGAAGGATTAGACACACTCCCAACTCACTTGTTCACAAAATTCTCCAGGCAGTTGTGCCACCCTGGCCTTGTTTCAGATGCCAACATCACAAGGACTTCCTCTGCAGGCCCACCACGAAATGCTGGGCAAAGGTTTTATCTTTTATCTTCACTTGGGCACTTAAATGAAGAACCAGGAGTAGAAATAAATTAATTCACTGAATCATTACTGAGGCCTATAGTGTCTGAGAGGGGGGCCAGACATGGTTAAGACTGGGGATGCTGGTTTCTATGCATTTACAATTTAGAGGACTTGTAACAGAAATTCTGAAAACTCAAGACTCTTGTCTCCTGGGGGAGGGTGTACTCACCATGTAATGCCTCTCATTTATTATGTGTTAAAACAAATAATAACTATGGTTTAATACTTAGTTGTTAAAAGCCATTACAAAGAATGCGTTGCCTCTCTTTGCTGTATCTACAATGAGGATGAAGACCATTCTCAGCAATCAGACAGTGGACATTCCAGAAATTGTGGACATCACTCTGAAGGGATGCACAGTTACTGTGAAGGGGCCCAGAGGCACCTTGCGGAGGCATTTCAATCACATCAATGTAGAACTTAGTCTCCTGGGAAGAAAAAGAAGAGGCTCTGGGTTGACAAATGGTGGGGAAATAGATAGGAAGTGGCTACTGTTCACACTCTCTGTAGTCATGCACAGAACACGATCAAGGGTGTTACATGGGGCTTCCGTTACAAGATGAGGTCTGTGTGTGCTCACTTCCCCATCAATGTCACTATTCAGGAGAATGGTTCTCTTGTTGAAATCTGAAATTTCTTAGGTGAAAAATACATCCAGAGGGTTCGAATGAGATCAGGTATTGCTTGTTCAGCCATTCAAGCCCAGAAAGATGAATTAATTCTTGAAGGAAATGACATTGAACTTGTATCAAATTCAGTTGTTCTCATTCAACAAGTCACAACAGCTAAAAACAAGGGTATCAGAAAAATTTTGGATGGTGTCTATGCTTCTGAAAAAGGAACAGTGCAGCAGGCTGATGAATAAGATCTAAGTTCTCCAGCTACGGAAATGACAAGATATCAAGTGATTCCTCAGACTTATTTGTGATATTTTAAAGATGCAAAAGTGATGTATTGAACAAAAAAAGAATGCATTGCATTCTTTATAAAAAAACCCAACAACTCATGCTCACTACTTTCCATAAAAATTTGCATAGTGAGGAGGCTCTCGCCCTGACTCTGCTGCTGTCTGGTGACCTCTGGGGGTGAGGTACTCTGGGGGAGGTCTCCCCATTCCAAATCTGTGGCGTGTGATCTGGGTGGATGCCTTCCTATCTTTTCTGTGGTGGGAAAACTGTGAGGGGCGGTGCAAATGAGTGGCTTTGGCAGTTTCCCCTGATGGCAAAATCAGTGGTGTCCAGTTTCCAAGGCACATCAAAGACCAAATATACCCACTTTTCCACCTACTCCCAATCCCATGCCTATGTCCTGGAAGCAGGAGCTTCTCTTGCCTCATGGGACAATTGCTAGGCCATTGTTTTCTAAAGCTCAGGCTTAGGTCGCCGAGGGGGTGAGGTGAGGCTAAAGATTAAGGGGTAGATCTGAACTGCTTAGAGGGAGACAAGGACTCTGGAGATGGAGGACCCGGGGATGGAGGGGGTGCCACCGTAGCAAGGCCTGCATGTACCCTTTATAGTGGGAGTACACTCTAAGACCTGTGGGAGGCTCCTGGTGAGTCCCATAAGTCATGAAGTGTTTCTCTGAACCCACTCAGGGCAGCAAGTGGTTGGACCAGCTCGGCAGCCACATCCTGCAGCAAAATAATGGACCAAAATAATGTCTAAATACTCCCAGAATTTAAAAATTACAATATCCCTTGCCTTCCGAACATAATTTTAAAGACGTTTCCACCACATGTGATGGTTCATTTTATGTGGCAACTTGGCTGGGCCACAGTTCCCAGATATGTAGCCAAACATTGTTCTGGATGTTTCTGTGAGGGTATTGTTGGATGAGATTAATGTTGAAATCTGTGGTCTATCCCAAAAGAGGAAGGGGCTGGGGTCTGCATACCCAGATCCCTCTCTCTCAGAGTCACCTACAAGATGTCACTTCTGAGAGGAAGATGGAGACAGAGAAAGGAGAAAAGCGGGAGTGTGGCTCTAGGTAGGTGCTGCCACAGGAAATGTGAGGGGTGGTGAACAAGTGTCCTCATAACGGCACCCAGCTATGTGTCCTCTCAGCACATTGGGTTTCTCTGTCAAGTCTGCCATAAACTAGGATGTGACAATCCCTCACAGGAAAGAAGAAACGTCAAACTAAGTAGATGCACTTGCTCCCACCTTCTGATCCTGAATGGTGCTCTGACCATTATATAACAAGAGAGAAAATTCCTGCCTCAGCCTTCCCAGTTTGTCTGGGGTGGGGGGTGGGGGGTGGATCCCAGGTGGTGAGCAGCTTTGTGCCCATTTGCCAGTTCCATGTAGACATTTTGGAAAGAAGAGGTGGAGATACCTAGCAGTGGGGAAGGGAATGGAGTTGCTGTACTGTCAGTTTTACTCTAATCCAGTGACAGCTAGACTCCTGACTCTTGGAGAACCTGGCCTTGTCACCTGGAGAACCTGGCCTTGTCACCTGGAGTACCTCATGGGAAGTGTGGCAACTTGCCAAGTCATCAACTCCCAGATTGAGACTCTACTGCTCATTGCCCAGGGATTACCAACAATTGAGTCTCCAACATGTAGGTGATGACCAGTGGGCCCTGGGCAACAGCAGGGTGTGGCCACCGGCTAGGGGAGCAGAGTGGGGAACAGGGGCAGAAGGGACGCAGTGCTAGCTGGTCCTAGCATCCCCCATTGGCATAAGGCTGGATTTGTCCCATGGGCTGTAGCTTGCTGGTGTTTATAAGCTCAGGTAAATTCTGCATCATTAATAAGACTGGTTAAAAGTTTAGATCTGGAATCACATGGATTAGATTTGAACCCTGGCTCCACCATCTATTAGCTGTGAGATTTGATCAAGTTAATTTATCTCCCCAAGACTCAGTTTCCTCAGCAGTAATATGATGGTCTTAAATGTGTCTATCACACAAGATTGCTAGGGAAATTAAGTCACAGAAAACTTGGTGCTTTGTACATTGTAAGGTCCTGGTGAAAGGTAAATGGCTAAGGGTTTGCTCTTTCAGGGGACTTCATGTCAACATGAGAGAATGAATGTGATAAGATAAATATATAACAAAAATAAATTAAGATGTACCTTTATGCTAATCTTCTTAAATTATTATGGATAATAATTTGATAATAGTTGAAAAACATGTTAAATGGGTTGGTAGCAATTCCTCAGAGCAGCTAAGAACCCAAATATCAACAACGGAAATCAGAAATATATTGGCTAAAAATGCCATCATCAGTAACTGTTAAGCAAAGAAATATAAAGCTTGGTCAACATTACATTCTGCTTGGAGTCACAATCCCATCATCAGCGGAGTCTGATATTATTAATGATAACACTTTATATAAAAGGAACCAAATATGAAGACTTCTCTCATTCCTGCATGAAGCCTTCACCACTGGGCAGGCTTCCATTTGCCCGGGCCAGGCACGAGCATCCAGGAGGCCCACAGGGCACAGAGTGCTGGGGCTGAAGCAAGGTTGACTAAGCCTTGAACCCCAAACTAGAATGAACCCACTAATGTGCTGAACCACAAACCCAACCCCAATACTGCCATGCCTCATTTGCCTCTCATTTGGAGAAGGGATGTGATGTGAGGGATGTAATTTGGATAATCAAGTTTACTCTTTGTAAAGCCCTAATGCTTAAAAAAAAAAATTCCGTTCTTTTGAATGCAATTTTTGTTCCTCAAATGTCTTGCCTATTGTCTTGCCATCTTAAATATGCCATAAGGAAGCTATTCAATCCCTTCTTGATGTAGATGCATGATCACCTTGAACGTCCATACTGTAAGAGCAAGAGGTGAGATTATTAAGGCTATTTTCCCTACAAATGGTGCCAGAATACTGTTAGTTCCTTTGTTTATGCTTACCATTTTGCTGTTTCCCCATTTGTTGACACCCACTAGTTATTATTTTCTGCTTCCTTGAAGCAACCTAGTCAATACCCTGGCTTTCACTCCAGCCCATTCACATATTTCATTAAATGGTGACATCCTGTTTTATTCTTCTTCACTGAAGATGTATTTCCAGTATTGTGACAGACGCCTGGATCCTGATGTAGAAGTGAGGTTTGATCCCAACCTCATCCCCATGGTGACAGCTGTGCAATAAATGTGTTAGCTGTTTACTATTTGCATTTTTGTTTGTCAAGATTTGACATAAAAAGATATCTGAGGCTTCTAAACCTTTTTTTTTTTAAAAAAAAACATTTTATTGGGGAATTTGGGGAGGGAAACAGTGTTGGGGAATCGGGGAAGGGGACCAGCCAAGTTGTTGTTCTTCAGTCTTCGTTGTGGAGGGTGCCAGTTGCCATCTGGCTTCCTGTCTGCAGCTTGTGGCCTCTAAGCTCAAGGTGCTGTGTTCAATCTTAGTTGCAGGTGGGTGTAGCCACCATCCCATGCGGGAATCGAACCAGCAGCCTTGTTAAGAGCGTTGGCTCTATGTACTCAGCCATCTGGGAGGCAGCTCAGTTCAAAACGCAGAGTTCAGTCTTAGTTGCAGGTAGGCATAGCCCACCATCGAACAGGCAATCTTGTTGTTATACCAACTGAGCCATCCTGCCACCTGTTGGCAGCTCAGCGACAGCTCAGCTTGGGCGCAGCATTACTGGCCCATGTGGGAATCAAACCGACAGTCCTGTTGCTCAGAGTTCGTGCTTGCAAGCCAACTCTTAACCAACTGAGCCACTTGGCCTGCCCCTGAGGCTCCTAACCTTGAGCTGATATCACATTCTTTCCCTATATTCATTTCTTATTGTTGCTGTAACAAATTACCACAAATTTACTGGCTTAAAACAACACAAATATATTATCTTACAGTTCTGAAGGTCAGAAGTCCAAAGTGGGTCTCACTGGACTAAAATCAAGGTGTCAGCAGAATCACTTTCCTTTTGGAGGCTCTAGGGGAGAATCCATTTTCTCACCTTTTGCACCTTCTAGAAGCACCCACATTTCTTGGCTTGTGATCCCTTCTAGCTTCAAAACTAGCAATGACCTGTAAAGTCCTCTCACATTACATCACTCTGACGCTGAGTTTTCTTCCTCTCTGCTCCACATGGAAGGACCCTTGTGATCAGCTGGTCCTACCTGGATAATCCGGGGTACTCTCCCGATTTTAAGGTGAGCTGATTAGCAACCTAATTCCATCTGCTACAATTACCCTGTCATGGGAGGTAAAATAGTCAAAGGTTCTGGGGATTTGGACTCAGACATATGTGGGGGCCATTATTCAGTTTACCACAGTCCCCTTTTTTATGATAAGAATCTTGAAGTGAATTTTTTTTTTAAATTTAAGAAAACACTAGAAAATACAGTGATGGCAAAGTTGAGGGGAACAATAATGCAATCCATACTGGACCTCAGATGTGCTCATTCTTTAGGCATCTGTGAAATAGTTTTGATTTCCCTCACACACATTTGCCCACCCTCTTTCAGAATGAACTTCAAACAACAAGGTGCCTGTAAACAATTATATGAGTATATTTTCTCATTTGCTATTTTTATCTGGTTTAATTCAGCTTAGGAAACTAGACGGTTTATTTTGGAATTGTATCAAAAATGAGAATAACAAATATTTACACAATGCTCAGTCAGTGCCAGAAGCTGCTCTAAGTGCTTTTATGCATCATTTCCAGTCCTCCCAACACTGGAAAAACTACCTTAGAAGGTAGTTTTATTAGGCCCATTTTAAAAACAAAGCAACTGAGGCTTAGAGACATGGCCTTTGATGGTGTTACTGAGCTTCTGAGCTAAGCCCCAGACTACCCCCATCTCCAGACTTCCTGTTATGAGAGAGAATAATAAAGACCCTATCTTAGAGCCAATTTTCAATGAATTTTCTATTACTTGCTGTGAAAATGATCCTAAGTAATATATTATTTAACTTTCCAAAAGAAAAATGTCTTTCAAGGGTAATGCTGAAAATTTTCTGATACAGAAATGTTCTTAACACAGTTTTTTCCCCAATACACTACCTTTTTGCATCTTTATTTTATTTATTTATTTATTTATTTATTTATTTATTTATTTATTTATTTATTTATTTATTTTTAAGATTTTATTAGGGAATTGGGGGAGGGGAATAGTGTTGGGGAATTGGGGAAGGGGAACAGCCAAGTTGTTGTCCTTCAATCTTAGTTGTGGAGGGTGCAGCTAGCTCAGCTCCAAGTCCAGTCACCATCCGACTGCCTTTTTGCATCTTTAAAATATCACGAATTACTCTGAAGAATCACTCGATATCTTGGCATTTCGGTAGCTGGACAACTTAGATCTTATTCATCAGCCTGCTGCACTGTTCCTTTTTCAGAAGCATAGATACCATCCAAAATTTTTCTGATATCCTTGTTTTTAATTGTTGTGGCTTGTTGAATGAAAGCAACTGAATTTGATACAAGTTCACTATTATTTCCTTCAAGAATTAACTCATATTTCTGGGCTTGAGAAGCTGAGCAAGCAATACCTGACTTCATCCGAACCCTGCGGATGTATTTTTCACCTGAGAACTTTCAGATTTCAAGAGAACCATTCTCCTGAATAACGACGTTGATGGGGAAGTAAGCATACACAGACCTCATCTTGTAACAGAAGCCCCGTGTAACACCCTTGATCGTGTTCTGCGCATGACTACAGATAGAGTGTATAGTGGCCAGTTAGTTTCTATTTCCTCACCGTTTGTCAACTCGGAGGCTCTTTTTCTTTTCAAGGAGACTGAGTTCTACATTGATGTGATTGAAGTGCCTCCTCAAGGTGCCTCTGGGTCCCTTCACAGTAACTGTGCATCCCTTCAGAGTGATGTCCACATTTTCTGGAATGTCCACCATCTGATTGCTGAGAAGGTCCTCATCCTCACAGTAGATGCAGCAAAAAAAAGGGCACAAAAATATTTTTGATCTAATCATTCACCCAAATATTGGTTGTTCATTCTGCTACCAAAGTAAAATTTAACCTATATTCCAGCAAATTCATCTCAAGTTTGAAAGACTGGAAACATTCACTTGGAGTGAAATGCAAGACTGGAGAGCCTCTGTGGTGACATCAGCAAATTCTCCTTCAAACCTGGAGTCAGTGAGGATGGAACAAATAAGAAAGTGACATGTGGAATGAAAATGGCAGACACATAATTCCATTAAGAGGGGCTGATGAGAAAGTTAAAACACGATACAGTGCCTCGGGATTTTTTGTTTCTTTATTTTATGGATTCTGTTGCCTACTCATGGATCATTTTATTATAAAATCTTAGAAGCAAAGAAAAAAAGAGTTGAGATCAGAATGCTTATATAACCCTTCTTTTAAAACCAAAAGGGAATAATATTACTGACAAAAGTAATGGGTCAGGTTAATTAAAAAGTTACCAGAATGAAAGGCGCGGTGGTTGAGCGCTGGCTTGGGATGCCAGCGGCTCCGGATCGGATCCCACATGTGAGGGCCACTGACACTGCCCTCAAAAAAAAAAAAAGTTACCAAAATGACCCATCCAAAGGAATCCTAAATAGCCCCAAATTAATAAAAAAAATATGTGTTTATATATCAATACAGAAAGATATGCAAGATATACAGAGGGTGCCAAAAAAATGTATACACATCTTAAGAAAGGAAAACTGTATTAAAATTGTAATACTCAATATATACCAATAATAAAACATGAAGACAAGTCAAGTTTGACTTCTGAAATTACAAGAGGTGCTCAACGTGGTTACCATCAAGCGTCCAGACACTTATGATTATGGCGAACTACTACAGCTTGAGCAACACTGACCAAAGTGATCCCTTGTATACATTTTTTTGGCACCCTGATAGTAAGTGAAGAAAAAGTTGCAGAAGTATCTATAATGTAGGGTGATCAATGTTCTGGATTTTCCAAAGACTGAAAGGGTTCCTGGCATGTAGGACTTTCAGTTTTCAGACCTGGGAAGACCCATGCAAAGGAGGACAAGATAATCAACCTAGTTAATGAGATTCCATTTCTATAATAATAAAACAAATACCGGGGAGCCAAATAATGTATGCACATGACTTGTATTCATATTTTCTTATTGGTATATATTATTACAATTTTAATACAGTTTTTTCCTTTCTTAAAATGTATATGCATTTTTTTTGGCACCCTTTGTATATAGTCTATCAGTTATGATGTATTCAGTGGAAAAATACAGAAAACCCTGGCCTGTTTGACTTAAACAATGAGAATATTTACCACCATGCCCTCACAAGAAGTCCATATTCGGGCTGGCCAAGTGGATAAGAGCTGGCTTGGGAAGCCAGCGGCCCCGGTTCGGGTCTCACATATGAGGGCCAGTGGTACTGCCCTCAAAAAAAAAAAAAAAAAGAAGTCCATATTCATGTCACCTTGGTCCTCTTGCTCACTCCCTCATGGACACAATGGTAGCAGTGGTTCTGTGCATCCAGTTCAGATAGGGCAGAATCAGTGGAGGAACAGAGGCTGCCTTTGCCTGGTGTTGGAGAAGTCTTTTTTAGAAACCCCCAGAAGACTTCTTCTCAAGTCTTGATGCCCAGAATTTCATCATGTGCCCTTTCTTAATTGAAAGGCTTACATAATAGCTTGAATTTCTTCAACAAAATAGGGTTGTTTAGAAGAGAACAAGAGTGGATGTTGTATAGGCAGTTAACTATATCTTTTACATGCACATTTTTGCATATTAAATATATATATATATATTCTAAAACTCTGCAAGAATATAAATAATACTAATAGCTATCTATAAGATAATTATGCTAGGTAAGACATAAATGTTTGTGGGGGGTTTTTTGTTTGTTTGTTTGTTTGTTTTTGCAATGAGCTTGTATTCTCATAACAGGCATTGTTTTTACATTTAAAAATGAAGTCCAGAATTGAGTACAAGAAAGAAGGATTAATTTCACTCAGGACGTGGACCAGTGTCAGTAGAAAGAGTAAAAGAAGTCTTTGTAACTGTGGCAGGGAGAATGCCAAAAGAATGAAGCAGATTCTAAAATGATTCAGATTAATAGGTGCACATTATAGTTTTCAGAAGATTTACCATAGATGTGTTATTATTTATCCATTTGAAATTTTGAAATAAAAATTTGTAGTCCTAAGGTGGCTGGTTAGCTTAGGTTGTTAGAGCACAGACTCATTACACCAAGGTTGCCGGTTCGATTCCCACATGGGTCAGTGAGCTGCGCCCTCCACAACTAGATTGAAGACAACTATTTGACTTGGAGCTGATGGCTCCTGGAAAAACACACTGTTCCCCAATAAATTTCTAAAAAATAAAAATTTGTAGCCCTAGGGGTGTGTGTGTGTGTGTGTGTGTGTGTGTGTGTGTGTGTGTATATATATATATATATATATATATATATATGTTTTTAAATTTTAAATTAAATTTAAAAATTTTAATCTAACAGAGGATATGATTTAAAGAAATATTGAAGTAAGTTTTGAGTTTTCTTAATGTAAAATATATCTGTCATTTGGAATTGGTTATTTCTATGACTTAGGCCAGAATGTCCTAAACTGTGCTCTAAAGAAATTTAATATTTGTTCCATGAAAATAATTGATGTCGATGCTTTTTTTTCTACCCAAATTTATTTCAGAAAAACATATATGTAAGAAACCAATTAAACAAATATTGTTATTTTAATTATATAATAATCTGCCTTTACCAGAACAGCTGGGGCAATTCCTGAAGGCCATTTGCTCTGTGCTTTGAGGCAGGGGCGAAATTTATCACCTGGCTTGTAAGCTCATGATGGCAGATCCTGAAATCGCCTATATAACATCCACTCTCCCAGCCTTCCTTACCAGTAGAACCCTGATTTTGTGAAAGGTGCCCAAGGCCCAGCTACAAGACTTGATTTTTCTCAGCTCCTTTGCAGCTAATAGTGGCCATATAACAGAGCTTGGGTCAGTGAGATGTAAGGGGATGTGGACTGAATGGGCTTCCAGAAAGATGTTTTGCTGGTGTAAGGCAAAAACTCAGCTGCTTTGCACCTTTTGCCTTTTGTTTTTATCTTCCTTTTTCCTGCCTAAGACTGATCTGACATCTGAAGCTGCAGCAGCCACCTTGTGACCGACATGAGGGCAAAAGTCCCATGCTAAGGATGGTAATCCAAGGAGCTAGATGAAGCTGGGGTCCTTGATGACATCACAGAGTCACTGCACCAGCCCTGGTCTGCTCACTTCCAAATTTCTTTGTATAGGAAAAAAAAGAAACAAATCCTATTTAGTTAAGCCATTATTGTCAGATTCCTATTACATGCGGCTAAGGACAATCCTATTTTATACCCATGTACATCATCTATTGATTGATTGCCATAAATGTCACATACCTTGTTACATAATTTCAGCATAGTTCAGCATATGTTCATAATATTAAGCAATATTGTTTATTCATGTTAAACAACTATATAATACTAACGTGTTTAACTTTGATCTATGACCAAAATAAGAAAGCTTTAAATGAAAAGAAGGGTCTTGGCATTCTAAATGGTATCTAAACCAAACACAAATTTAGAATACTTTAAAGTGAAAATGAGCAACTTGAGTTTTAACTTTCTAAAAGAAAAAAATAATATAGATGTGGATCGTCCAAGAGGAAACAATGAACACTATTTGGAGTAGCCTAATTTAAGGGGACATAAACATCACACAGCATTGAGCTCACGTTCTTTGCCCCTTTGCTCCAATGTATCTGGGCACAGTGAGACTTTTCATAGCACCCTGCCCTGAAAGGACAGATTGGAGGCTGTGCCTGATATACCTCTCAGTCACAACAAAGCTGTTTCCAACAGAGAGACTTCCAATAGAGGTGATTTTCAAAAGACACAAAATAATTAAAACACAAATATATAAAAGACACAAAATATTATATTAAGGGTATATATTATCAATATGACTTATCACTGTTGATAATCTGCTCCTATGCAGATTTTGCCATTCCTCATATACTGCCAAATGCAGTCTCTCTGCCTTTCATGTCAAGACAGGGATCTGATTCCAGTTCATAACAATCAGTGTCCTCAGTTAACTTGGACTTCAGCAGCCTAAACACGGAGATGATTCAAAAGAGAGATGTGTGACCTTCACACTGGCCCTTGGCGTGGGAGGAGAGTACAGGGTAGAGAGGAATCAGGATGACCTGCCCACTCCTACAACATGCCAAACCTGCAGGGAAGGCTTGCCAAGGGCCAACGTCAGCTGCCAAGCAGGGCCAACTGCCCAGTCCTCTTCCTGTCCACTGGTGATAATCTTTCATGGTGCATCTTGGATTTTCCAACCCCCTCTCTGCAAGGGCCTTCCTGTTAGTGGTGATTCACACCCCAGCACTCTCAGAGGTAGTAAGAGTACAGGAAAGCTGGGCCAGAATAGGAGGTGAAAGAAAAAGAAAACAAGTTCACCAGAAAATATCTAACATCCTCCTCTGTTCCACTGCAAAGATTTGCTGGATTCTTCCTTGCAATATTCAAATAAGAATTCAAATTCTTTTTTCCTTGGGTGGAATTGGGATTTGGAGTGTTGTTCCCCCCACCCACCCACCCTCTTTATTCTGACACATGAACTCATTCAAGTAACTGAACTAGACCACATACAATAATAACAAATGTATTTTATATAATTATTGTTTTAGTTAACATTTCTTAAGCATTCTACCATGTATCAGGAGCTGTGCTCATTATTTTATGTACATAGCTCATTTAATTCTTAGCAACATGATAAAGTTGTTAACTCCATTTTCCAGAAGATAAAATGAGGCATAGAAAGGTTAAGTAATTTCCCCAAGATCACATAGCTAATAAGTGGCCAGGAAAGATATAAACACACTCTGACTCCTCATTCCATACTCTGTACCATTCAACAAACCACACCTCTCTCTTGCCACACAGTTCGTCAAACCACTACATCATATAGCTACTCATCAACAAACCACTGTTCCATGCTGCTGCACAACTCAGCACACCACAACACCATACAGCTCCTCATCAATAAACCACCACACCAGACTGCTGTACTGTGCAACAAGTGTCTGTACTATACAGTAGTGTCTGCAATGCTCCCAAGTGACTGGCAAGGCGCTGAGAATAGAAAGATGAATAAAACAGGGTCCTGGCCAGAAGGATCTCACTGTTGGTGCACTTATTCCCAGAAGTTCCCCCAGGCCCAGGAGCAGACTCAGGGGTTACTGGGAAAGTTGGCTATCTAAAGGAGACCTAAAGTCAGGATAAAGAACTTCAGCATGTGGTGACTTTGAGACCAAAAGAAATGGCATGGAACATGACCTTGATCCAGAATAACTAACAATATTCAAAACGCTGAATAATGAGTTTAGTCCCAACCCCTCAGAAGAGACATCCATCCATCAAGATAGAGGATAGGACAATCAGAACAGTGGCAGCTGGAACAACTGGGAGGTGGTGGACATTGACCCTGAGACAGCCCCTGGAGATGGAGCAGCAAGTGCTAGAGGGGGCCCTGCATCACCACAGGGTCCCCTAGGTGCCCCTCCATGCCATGATAACGAGCACCAGGGGAGGACTGTTGGGTTTTTACCATCCATAGGAGTTAGTATATGTGGAAAAGAATACTAGCTATTACTCATGTTTTTATTAATATTGTACTAGTTTATAAACCTAGAAATCTAATTATTTTCTAAAGCCTCTAAACCTAGAAATCTAATTATTTTCTAAAGCCTCTAAGTTCTATAGAAAGGTTTTATTTATTTATAAGTCTAGTAATTTTTGTATTAAAATGAAAACACTCACTTTCAATTTCTCTTTGATTTATTCTTTTTTTAAAATTTTAATTAGCTTCAGGTGTACAACACAGTGCAATAGCTATACTTTTTACCCCTCAAAATGACAACCCACCTCCCCCAATTCTCCCCCCCACTCCCCCCCATGTCATACTATCTATTACAATTCCTTTGACTCCCTTCCACTGTATAATCCACATCCCATGACTATCTATATATTGATTTATTCTTAAACAAGCAAATACATTTTGATTAATTTCTCCCTAAACGCTGAATATATTTTCAAAATTGATTAATTAAATTCCTTTAGAGATTTCAAACCAGTCACAAATACAAAATATCTGACTCTTCCAAGAACTTCAAACACCAAACAGAAGACTTATAAGTCTAAAAGTGAAATCTTCCTCATCACTCAAGTGACTCCTATAAATCCAAAGCAGATTTACAAATTTAATAAATAAATCAGATTAACTTAAACTGAAAGCATCATATAAAACAAGCCATATACAAATAGCACAAAATTTATTTTTTTATTTTTTTTAAATTAGTTTCAGGTGTACAACACAGTGCAATAGTTATACTTTCTACCCCTCAAAGTGACAACTCCCCTACCCCACAGGGAGCACAAAATGTTTAAACTTGCTCTTTGTACTTAAGCACAATTCACACTAAGGTAGCAATGCTATTGATTCATTATTTCATCCTGGAGTTACAAGAAGAGCAGAACTGTCATCTCAGCTTATCAACTGAGGTTATGGACTATGGATATTGGAGGTCCCCAGTACTTAGCAGTTGGACTTTTCATTTTTCTCTCTCTGCACTCACTTCCTGGTCATCTCATCCAGTTCTATGGCGTGAAATGGCATCTATATGCCAATGGCTTTCTATTGTGTCTCACATTAATGTTGCTCACCCACACCTCTGGTTCTTCTCTTTTTAGGAACACAGGAGAATTATACTTCCTTACCCCCTGAGTTTAACTGTGGCCATAGATTTACCTAGGCCAAGGAAATGTGAGTGGAAGTTATGAGCCACGTCAAGGTGGAAGCATTTCATCGCTAGGGTGAGACAGCAATAGTTCAAGTAGTGGAGTCTCTATTAGTCTGAATCATAGAGTGAAAATGAATGAAGCAGAGCCCTACACATAAAAAATCAACGCCTGTCCTGTTAATCTAGTGAGATCTTACAATTGTTGCTATAGCCTCTCCTTGACCATTTGATTAATATTTTTCAGCCCACACCTCTCTCCTGAACCCTAGACACAGATCCCAGATACTGACTCAACAGCGCCCCTGGGATATCTAGGTAGACATTTTAAAACTAACAGGTACACAACTGAATTTTTTTCTTATTTCTTTTTTCAGATTTTTTTTGGAGAATTAGGGAAGGGGAACAGTGTTGGGGAATCAGGGAAGGGGAACAGACAAGTTGTCATCCTTCAAACTTAATTGTGGAGGGTACAGCCAGCTCAGCTCCAAGTCCAGTAGCCACACATCGCACGATGGTCGCTCAGGACAGCTCGGCTCAAGGTGCCTGCCGTGTTCAATCTTAGTTGCTGGTGGGGGGCGGGGAGGTGAGAAAGGCTGGGGGGAGGGCTGGGGGACACAGCCCATCATTCCATGCGGGAGTCGAACAGGCAACCTTGCTGTTAGGAGCTCGTGATCTCACCAGCTGAGCCATCCTGCCACCTGTTGGCAGCTCAGTGGCAGCTCAGCTCAGGCGCAGCTCACTAGCCCCTGTGGGAATCAAACAGTCGCTCAGAGCTTGTGCTCTTAACCAACTGAGCCACTCTGCCAGCCCCCTTGTTTCTTTTCTTTCTCTCACATCCTATATCCAATCTCTTAGCAAACACCTTTGGCCTCATTTAAAAAATATATTCAAAACTGGACCATTTCTCACCAAAAATCATCTCTCCCAAAAGATCTTACTGCTTCTATTCTAGCACCCTCCTTACAGGCTTCTTAACAAAGCAGGCCATGCTAAACTAGCCAAATCATACCTAAAACCTTGCAGCAGCTCTCCATTTCACTCCTATAAAAGCCAAAGTCTTTTTAATGACCTACAAGACCCTGCATGATGTGTTTCTCTCAACGCCTCTCTGACCACAGCTCCTATCGCTCCTTTCCCCTTTATTCATTTCACTCCAGCCACACTGGCCTTTTTCTAGTCCTTGACCCCACCAGGTGTATTTTCAAGTTAAGACTTCTGCTTTGGCTGTTCTCTGTTCCTGGAATATTCTTTTCCCAGATAACCTCCTCATCTCCTTCAAGTTTTTGCTCAAATTTCACATTCCCAATGAGACCTACCAATTTAAAACTGCAAACTGCACGCCTCTGGATTTCCTCGTTCTGTTTACCCTGTTCTACTTTTTCTTTTTTTCACAGTGTTTACCGCCCCTTCACCTATTGTATAATCTACTTCTTTATTAAGCTTATTGTGTATAGACTTCTCTCAGCTATAATGTTAGCTTCATGAGGACAGATATTTTTGTGTGTTTTTTTCTTCACTGTTTAATCCCAGGTGCCTGGAATAGCGCACCTAATAGACACCCAATAAATATGTATTCAAATATATATTAATTATTAATTGTTCTTATTTATTAACAATATGTAGTTAAATTACTGAATACATGAATTACTGTTTGGGATTGGAACACAGGATCAGAGTTCTCTTTCTAAGCAAATTCTTTCCCAAGGAATATTTGTTGGGCTAAGCTGAATTTTTACTACCTGGTTTTTACTGATGGTACTTAGGTGCTAACTAAATCTGACTGTGGTGTGTATATGTTTATATGTTTTATTGTGAGTGAATACCTGGGAATGATCATATAGGGAATAAATGAAATAATTAAATGTTTGCTCATTGAGCATGGTGGCCACAGCCACAAACACAGACTGTCTCAGGAGCATTGTGTTGGTAATTCAAATCACAAGCAGTGTTGCTTGGTCGCTTGATTTCCTAATATGGGTAACCAACACTTTGTAAAGTTTGAAATGAAGCGATCTTTCTTCAATGTCCACAACAATTATAATCTTAGAAATGAAGTACATATTTTATTTTGGGGGGGAGCAAAATATATTTGATATTTCTGTGTAGAACAGAATTAGGTATTGACTCAGATAATTTTAAACAGATTATGCCCTTTGTGGACACCATAGAGGACATAGAAAATTTGTGTAGGACACAGGATGATTTGTTGTGCAGGAGGGCCCAGTGATTTGCAGGACATCTAGCATCTTTGGCCCATGCCCACTAAATGCTAGTAGTACCCCTTTCAATCATGATGACAGCCAAGAAATGCCCCTAGACATTTCCAAAATGACCCCTAGGAGGCAATACCGCTCATAGTAAGAGCTGCTATTCTACAAGTAAGTAGTCTCTGTGTCTCTATTAGTTAAGTCTTACCAAGATAACACTGTGTAACTGTGGCTGCCGTGAGACAAAACCTTGCAGACTTATTAGTCTAATTGGCCAATTAGTGTGCTCTGAAATCCACTGCCAAGTTCGTGCCACAGCCATGCTTCTCATAGGTTGTTCCCAGCCAATGGCTGAGCGCAGTGGGGATACTTCAGCAGACTGGCTCCTGGAAGCCTCAAGGCTCCCCTAACAGCTGACTTTGGCTTAAGGTTCCTAGTAGCCTTCATGAAACTTCCTTAGACTGCAGGACAATCTAGGATATTTTTACACAACCTTCCTTCCCTCTCTCCTTCACTTGGGTTCAGATTTGCACTGTCTTTTGACAGCTCTCTGAGCTCACAGCTCCTTCCCTATTTTCTCTCTCATAGATATTTCCGGAATAAAATCCTTGTATGTTTTATCTCATCTTGGCACCTGCTTCTTGGAGGACCCAGACAAACACAGTAACAAAGAACCACGAAACCTGCATAGCACACAACAATAACTTTTTATTGCTCACGTTTCAGGGTGGGGTAAGGGGGTGGTGACTAGACAGTTCCGTTGATCTTGGCAGGGCTTGCTCCCATATCTGGGGCTGACTGCCTGATAGTTGATCTAGAATGATCTCTGCTATGGTAACTGAGGACTCAGCTGTGCTCCATGTGTCTTTCATCCTTCAGCAGGTTAGCCCAGGTATGTTCTGATGGCAATGATACAGGCAAAAGAGAAAAGCCCCAATGTATAATCCTATTTCAAATCTCTGCTTGCCTTGAGTAAACTATATCTATTGACTAAAGAAAATCATATGGCTGAGCCCAGATTGAGTTGGAGGGCCCTGTAATTTGACAAAGGGTTGGGATACAGGGACCAATGAAGTACGAGACTATTTTCATAATCAATTACAATGTCCATGTATTTTTTCTTATTAGTGAAGCACCACTCTTTCTCAGTTTTTAAAAAAATTGTAACTTCTCTTAAATTTTTCTATAATCATAACATTGTAAAGTCAGTTATTAATAGAGAAGTCTGACATGCTGAGTATTTACCAAAAGACTCTAAGTTATCCACATGAAGCTATTTAAACTGGAAAGGACCTTTATTACATTCACGGTCAAGTTAAAGCCATTTTTCCCTCCCTACAGTGACCCAGTGCTATGACTGTCCATGAAAAAGATTAGATCAGTTACGTATAGCAAGTAATCTACATTTTCTTTGTACATCAGAGTGATTTATTTAATTTTCAAACCCTTTCCACACAAAAGGACAGAAATTAGGACATCATTACCTTTTTTATTTTATTTATTTTATTTTATTTTATTTTATTTTATTTTATTTTATTAGTTTCAGGTGTACAACACAATGCAATAGTTATACTCTTTACCCCCCAAAGTGAAAACCCCCTCCCCCAGTTCACCACCCCACTCCCCCCCATATCATACATATCCATCACAACTCCCCTGACTCCCCTCCACAGTATACTCCACATCCCGTGACCATCCACATATTCAGTTGCTGTTGGCATACAATACTATACAACATCAGTTTCAGGTGTACAGTGCAGTGATCAAGCCTCTACTCCATCCATGAAGTGGTCTCCCTAACAAGACATGTGACTATCTGACATGCCACAAAATTTTTACAACATTATTTTATTCCCCGAACTGTGTTTCATATCCCTGTGGCAATATTGTAGTTGTCTATTTATGCTGTCTAATCCCTTCCCCTTACCCCCGTCCCCACCCCCTTCCCAACTAGCAACCCTCAGTTTTTCCACTACATCTACGAGTCTGTTTACTTTGATCGTTCACTCAGCTCTTCAGACTCCACACACAAGTGAGATCACATGGTACCTGTCCTTCTCCGACTGACTTATTTCTTGCAACATAATAGTCTCTCCACAACATTATCAATTACATTCCCAGAACTGTCCCCATATCCCTGCGGCAACATTGTAGTCGCACATACACTGTCCAAAACCTTCTCCCTCTCCTTCTTCCCCACTCCCTCCCAGCCAGCAACCATCAGTTTTTCCTTTATATCTGCTTGATATGACTTCCAATCTTCTTAAATTGTCTCTCTGGGTTAGCTTGTTTACCCCTTTCTTTTGTTTAAAAAAGCCCTTTTAACATTTCTTGCAATGCTGGCTTGGTGGTAATGAATTCCTTAAGCTTATTCTTTTCTGAGAAGCTCTTTATTTCTCCTTCAATTTTAAGTGATAGCCGTGCTGGGTAGAGCAATCTTGGTTGTAGGCTGTTATTTTGTGTCACTTTGAGTATCTCCTGCCACTCCCTTCTGGCCTGCAGAGTTTCTGTAGACAAGTCAGCTGTTAGTCTAACAGGAGTTCCTTTGTATGTAACCTGCTGTCTTTCTCTTGCAGCCTCTAGGATTCTGTCTCTGTCTTTAACCTTTGCCATTTTCACTATGATGTGTCTTGGTGTGAACCTGTTTGGGTTCAGCTTGTTTGGAACCCTCTGCACTTCCTGGGCATGTATGTTGATTTCCTTCACCAGGGTAGGGAAGTTTTCAGTCATTATTTATTCAAATACATTTTCAACCCCTTGCTTCTTCTCTTCTCCTTCTGGTATCCCTATGATTCGAAGGTGGTTGTGCTTAACCTTGTCCCATAGGGCTCTTAAACTATTTTCATTGTTTTTTATTCTTTGGTCTTTTTGCTGTGCCAACTGGGTGAGTTCTGCTATTTTATCTTCCAAATTGCTGATCCACTCCTCTGCTTCATCTATTCTACTGGTGATTCCTTCGAGTGTGTTCATTTCAGTTATTGTATTCTTTAGTTCTAACAGGTTGTTTTTCATGGTTTCCCTATCCTTCTTTATGTCCTCGCTAAGTTCCTTAAACATTCTTATCATCAGTGTTCTAAACTGTGTCTCTGAAAGGTTGGATCTGAAAGGTTGAACCTCTGTTTCATTTGGTTCCATTTCTGGAGGTTTCTTCTGATCTTTTACTTGTGACATGTTTCTTTGTTTCCCCATTCTGGCTGTCGCTCTGGGATTGCTTTGATGTATTAGATCACCAGGAGAGCCCTGGCTGGATCACGCAGGCACACAGCTCACGGCCCAACACTCCCAGGAAAACTCCCAGTCTCAGCCTGTCCCAATCAGCCGCTCGCAGACCAGGCCAAGCAGCCCGACAACCAATCACCAGCCTGGCAACTCTGCAAGCGGAGTGCGGAGAGCGGGGACCCGAGGCGGCTTGCACGCTCCCGCGTCTCAGTGAGCAGCTGTTGGAGTCGGAGGGCACCTGCCCTGCATTTCCCTGGCAACGCAGTATAAGCCGGGCAGAGGGTGGGGATCCAAGGCCGCAGGCGCGCGCGCACGCACACATGCACTTCTGTGCCAATTCCACCAGACCAATTAGGTCTCGGACCTGATCCTTCGTGGGATGGCCCAAGCCTGATAAAATGGCGCCCTCCCCACACCACTTGTGTGCAGGCTCCGCACCACGGGAACAATAGTTCAAAAACCTCCAGCCTTTGCACCAAAGGTGCTCAGCTCAGTCTGTCCCCGCAGGCTCCCGGCTTGCACAGCCACTTCCTCCACCAGGAACCAGGTAAGTGCTCACCGGCGAGCAAGCCCGGGCGCCGGCCCCACTGATTCTCCAGCTGCTCTTAGCCTCACCGAGCTGAGCAAAGATAGTCCTTACTAATGTACTGCCGGCTATCTTAGAATTTCTCTTCCCGGCAAAGGAGCTCTGGCTGGTGAGCTTGGGGTGCGGCTGGAGGGTCTCTCCCCAAACCGGAGAAGCCTCGCCACAGCTGGGACCTCCCTCATGGGTTTGCCCTCTCTCGTCTCCGCCCGTCCTACCAGACCCGATGCGGCTTCCTCTTTAAGTTCTTTAGTGGTTCTGTTCCTCCAGTGTTCTGGGGACCTCCAGGGTTGAATGCTGTATAATTTGCTTGTAATTTTGGTGTGATCCTGGGAGGCAGTTAGCACAGCGTCTGTCTATTGCGCCATTTTACCGGAAGTCCAGCAGGACATCATTACCTTTAAAATAAACTTGAATGAATTCAAAGGTAGATCTATGATAACCTCACTTAGTTGCAGGTCAGCATTCTTTCTTAAGGAAGAGGAAAACCTGTTGTGTTATAGATGGGTAGCCAAGAATTATATTTAAGCCTAGGTCTACCTGCAGCTATGGGCACTGTGTATAAGCATCATATATCGTGTGTGTCCTAGCAGAAAATGAGTCAAGAACCACAGTTCTAGCCCATGGTAGTCTCTCTCTGTTCCAAACTTCTGGAATCCATACCTTTCTACTAAGGTTGCTCAATTCTGTGCAACAAAATCAAAGATAGAGTGTCTCTCCCCTACATTTATTCCCTCTTGTAAAAAAAAATTAATGATGGGCTGGCCGAATGGCTCAGTTGGTTAAGAGCTCACTCAAGAGTGTGAGCTGAGCTCTGAGTAACGGCGGTTCGATGCCAGCCCGAGCTGAGTTGCCGTTGAGCTGCCAACAGGTGGCAGGATGGCTCAGCTAAAAAAAAAAAAAAAAAAAAATTAATGTTTTGTGATTTTGAAACATTGTTAGCCTACAGAAAAGTTTCAAGAAGAAAACAGTAAACACCCATCTACTCCTCACCTAGTTTTACCAGCCTTTAACATCTTGCCTCCCCCACTGCATCATACTCTTTATACTTACACACTCTTCCCTTTTGTCAACCCATCTGAGAGTGGTGTGCAGAAACCATAACACTTCATTCCTAAATACTTCTCCATCCTCTCCCAAGAATGAGGTCAATGTCCTATCATCCAGAACACTGTTGCCAAACCTAAAAACTCAACATTAAGTTCAACATACAGGAGGACATCCAAGATGGTGGAGTAGAGAAACACCATCCCTGCTTCCTTCTATGAACACATTAAAATTACAACTAAATTATAGAACCTGGAGAGCCATCTGAATTCTGGCTGAACAGAAGTTTTATAACTAAGGATATAAAGAAGCCATGTTGAGACTGGTAGGAGGGGCAGAAATATAAATTGGGCTCATCCCAAACCTCCATGTGGCAGCTGAAAATAGGGAGGGATACCTCAGCCATGGAGGTTCCCCATAGAGAAGCGAAGGACCCCAACCCCATTCCAGGATCTCCAGTTCGGAGAACTGGTGCTGCAAAGAGGTGCTCCCACAACATCTGGCTGTGAAAAACAGTGGGGATTCCATCCCGGTGTGATGGAAGGCTGCGGTAAACACAGCCATCCTCTTAAATGGCCCTCACAGAAACTCACTTGCTCACAGGCACTCACCGTGGGCTCCAGCAGAGGGACAGTGATCAGGAGGCATCAGAGGCATATGGGGAGCAGACTGAGGTATGTGGCTTTAAGGTCAGGGCTGGAGGACAGTCTCCATTTTCCCTGGGTGGGGACCTTCTCCTGAGCTGCTGGGCAGCTGGCAGCCATTTTTAATATGCTGAGCCCACCCCCCTACGCTTATCGCCAAATCTGAATCTGATTGGCCTGCTGAGCTGTGGGGCTCCACACTGCTAACTCACTGGGATCCCACCCCACTCAACTCCACCAATGCAGGAGGCACTTCCTCTGCAAGCAGCCAGGCCTGCCCGCATTGCACTCTTTCTTAGAAAACTATTGGAGTCCACAGGCCCCAAGTAGGCAACAAACAACTGGCGTGGGTGTGCTGTGAGACTTTTCCTAGTAGCTCTAGGCTCACCACTGGCACTAAACCAGAATCTACATTAACCTGATGAACACAACTCTTCCCACTCTAGTGGTTCCCTGAGATCCTGCCTCACCCAACTTGCATAGAGCATGAGGCTTTAATCAGTGACTGACCTTTAAGGGGGCTGGCAGGTAGCAACAGGCCTCAGAGTGTTCTGGCTTTTTGTAGAGCTACCCCAGGCTTGGTACTGATGGCAGCTGTCCATGGTTTGCTGCATGGCTTCTCCCATATGCCTCCAGATTTAGCACAGGCAGATCGTTTTGTAGCTCCTATCAGGTAGTCCCCAGTTGGTCACAGGCAAATGAGTGACCTGGGCCTGTACCACAGCCCCTCTCAAGAGGCTCCAGAATCAAATATATCTGGAGGTTGGCTTCAGGCCACAGTAAAGCACCGCCCAATTAGCCCCATAATTCAGTGCAGCATTGTTTACAATGTCCAAGATGTGGAGGCAGCCTGGGTGTCCATTGATGAAAGAATGGGTAAAGAAAAGGTGGTACCTATATACAATGAAATATTGCTTAGCTATGGAAGGGAATGGGTTTTTGTCATCTGTGGCAGTATGGATGGGCCTGGAGGATATTGTGCTGAGTGGAGTATGTCAAACAGAGAAAGACAGGGCTGTCCAATTGGCACATTGGTTAGGAGTAGGCTTGGGACACCAGCTCTGAGCGGCAGGACCCCGGTTCAGATCCCACATGAGGGCCAGTGACACTGTGCCCTCTATAGCTAAGATGGTGAACAACAGCTTGACCTGGAGCTGGGCTGCCGTGAGTCTCCCGCAACGGAGTAGGCTGCAGTGGGGCTAGCCGGCAGTTGGCCTGAGCTTTTGTGAGCGGCCGTTGGCTGCCATGAGAGGCCATCTAATGGCCGGTGAGCGACTGCCTCAGCCAGGAAGAGTGCAATGACAATACCAACATGGGCCAGTGAAGCAACATCCTCCACAACTAGACTGAAGAACAAAAAGGACAGCAACTTGTCTGTTCCCCTTCCCTGATTCCCCAACGCTGTTCCCCTCCCCCAGTTCCCCAATTTAAAAAAAACAAAACACCTTTAAAAAAAAGCAGAGAAAGACAAATGCAATATAATTTTGCTTATATGTAGTATCTAAAGGACAAAATAAACAACAAAGAAAACAGAAACAGACTCATAGATACAGAGAACATTTTGATGGTTGCCAGATGGGAGGGGAGTTGGCGTTGTGGGTGAAAAAAAGGGGAAGGGATTAAGAAGCACAAATTAGGGCCAGCTGAGTGGCTCAGTTGGTTAAGAGAACGAGCTCTGAGCAACAGGGTTGCCAGTTAGATTACCACATGGGCCAGTGAGCTGCATCCGAGCTGAGCTTTCGCTGAGCTGCCAACTGGTGGCAGGATGGCTCAGCTAGTGAGAGCATGTGCTCCTAACAACAAGGTTTCCGGTTCCACTTCTGCATAGGATGGTGGGGTTGGGTGCCCACCCACAACTAAGATTGAACAAGGCACCTTGAGCTGAGTGGCCACAAGCTGTCGATGGGCAGCTGGATGGTGACTGGACTTGGAGCTGAGTTAGCTGCATCCTCCACAACTAAGATTGAAGGACAATGGCTGTTCACCTTTCCTAATTCCCCAAGACTGTTCCCCTTCTGCAATTCCCTAATAAAATTTAAAAAAAAAGAAGCACAAATTAGTTGTTACACAATAGTCATGGGGATATAGGGTATAGCATAAGGAATATAGTCAATAATACTGTAATAACTATGTATGGTTTCAGATGGGTACTAGATTTGTTGGGGTGATAGGTGGGAGGAGAGTTGGGGGCAGGGTGAAAAAGTTGAAGGGATTAAGTAGTACAAATTGGTAGTTACAAAATAGTCATGGGGATGTGAAGTACAGCATAGGGAATACAGTCAATAATATGGTAATACCTATGTATAGTGCCAGGTGGGTACTAGACTAGTCAAGGGGATCACTTCTTAAATTATATAAATGTCTAACCAGTATGCTGTACCCCTGAAATTAATATAAAATAATATTGAATATCAACTGTAATTGAAAAATTAAAAAGGAGAGGGGAAACATGAAGGCAAAAAGTGGTCCAAATTTTCAGGTATAAAACAAATAAATCATGGGGATGTAACATACAGCACAGGGAATATAGTCAATAATATTATGATAACATAGTATGGTGTCAGATGGTTGCTGGACTTATCATGGTGATCACTTCTTTAGGTCTATAAACATTGAACAACTATGGTGTACCCCTGAAAATCATATAATATTGTATGTTAGCCATATTTTTAATAAAAATATATTTTTTTAAAGTTCAACATACAGTACACATGAAATTTCCCAGTGGTCTCAAAATTATGCTTTAGATTTCTTTTAGTCAGGATTCCAGTGCATTTGGTTAATAAATCTCATTAATCTACTAACCGGAAAAAAAAAATATAGATGCCTGAGTCCTATCCCAGAGCTACAAAAACAAACTTTCCAAGGTTGGAGCCCTGGAACCTATCCTTTTAAAACTCTTTCTAGATGGTTTTGATGGGAGTCAAGTTGGGGGATCACTGAGTTATTCTTGTAAGGTTAATTATATTTTTAGGAGTCTCTGGCTGTTTCCCAAACAGACTTCAGTGAATTCTGTGCCAGGCATAATAAATTTGGGTGAGAAGTATAACTCATTATAATTATCCATTTCTTCTCTACCTTATCCAATCCTCCTCCCCTCTAATCCCACCTGCTTCTCACCTCTTAGCATTGTACTCAGTAAGAAGGACTAGACTGACAGGCTTTGAAGGCCTAGCCCTACACCTTACATTGGACTTCTCTTAAATTCTAAACTCTGTTAATTCAGTGCCCTTGTAAATACTTTTTGATTGAATAATCTGGGTGGGAGGAAGCATGTGGGAGGGGGGGATTGGCTTGTTGTAATGCAGATTCCTAGCCCTTCTTCAGTCTCAGAATATGCATTAATCAGCTCCCCAGGTAACCCATACTCCCTTTTCTGTATTTCACCATACAGGCCTTGCAAAGTGATTTACTCTTGCTTTACTCAGACACATATGGTTGTCTCACTGAATTAAATCCCTACTCTTAGAACACTTTCCCACAAAATACAAAACCAAACTAATATTCCCATCTTTTACCTCATCTCTTTCAATGCTCCTATTTCACCAATCCTCTCTAAGAAGAAATGTCAGTGAGCAGAGCTTTAGCTCTTCCCTCAAACTGTAGAAACAAACATCTTATTTCTATTTCTTCCTTCCTTTTATTCCCCTGTGACCAAATTCCCTTTTAGTATTGACTCAAATTGTTTTTCTGAGTCTGTGCCTGACCTTTCGGTTCTAAGCCATCTTTATGGCCCCTTTTTTTTTTCTTTTTTGGTGAGTAGAAATAAAACTGAGGGTAGGTTAGAGGGAGGAGTACAGATTGCAAGATCACCAGCACTTTGTTTCCAGTATGCCACTGCGTGCTAAGTCGTCCACCATGGAAGAAAAAGAACTTAACTATTCAAAAAGCAACTATTCTTTTTTTAAAAACACACTGCATTTTCTACAAAGCTGTGTTTTGCTAACATGAGCAGAATTGAACTGAAGTTTAAACTTTTTTAAAAATTTTTTTTAGAGATTTTATTGGGGAATTGGGGGAGGGGAACAGCGTTGGGGAACCAGGGAAGGTGAACAGACAAGTTGCTGTCCTTTTGTTCTTCAGTCTAGTTGTGGAGGACATTGCTTCACTGGCCCATGTTGGTATTGTCATTGCTTTCTTCTCGGGTGAGGCAGATTGGTCTCCAGGCTCTGGACGGCCACTCACAGTGACTCTTGCAGCTCACACCAGCTGCCAGCCACTCACGCTGGCTGCTGCCCACTCACTGTAGCTTATGGCAGCCCACTGCAGCAGGGGCTGTAGCTATGCGGACCTGGGGACCCATGGCAGCCCAGCTCCAGGTGGAGCTGTTGTTCACCATCTTAGCTGTAGAGGGCAGTGTCATTGGCCCTCAGATGTGGGATCCAAACCAGGGCCGCTGGCGTACCAAGCCAGCTCTTAACCAACACGCCATGCGGCTGGGCCCTGAAGTTTAAACTTTTTAATGTAATTGTTAGTTAAACTACCTGGTGTCTCTCAGTAAAGGTAAAGAAGTACTCTAGAACCCAAATTTGCCTGTGATACAGGATACAATTTTCTTTTTCAGTCCATTTATGGCAGACAGTAATTCCTGATCTGTGATTCTAGTGATGCCACTAGCGATTCCAGTGAAATAATGTAGAAAATATTGAACTGTCACCAGATGTGAAGTTAGAACTCGAAAACCTCTTTACTAGCAAAAGATAACATGTGTACATAATAAAAATTATCCACCAGAATTGAAAAACCAGAAATAAATCCACATAAATATGGACAGAAAATTTTCAACAAAGGAGCCAAAAACTTACAATGGAGAAAAGGCAGCCTCTTCAATAAATGGTGCTGGGAAAATTGAAAAGCCACTTTTGCAAAAGAATGAAACTACACCACATAGCAAAATTAACTCAAAATGGTTCAAAGTCCTAAATATAAGACCTGAAACAATAAACTGCGTAGAAGAAAACATAGGTATTAAACTTATGGACCTTGGGTTCAAAGAAGATTTTATGAATTCGACCTCAAAAGCAAGGGAAGTAAAAGCTAAAATAAATGAATAAGACTATATCAAATTAAAAAGCTTCTGCACAACAAAAAAATCCATCGACAAAATAAAGAGGCAACCAACCGAATGGGAGAAGATATTTGCAAACAATGCCTCCAATAAGGGGCTAATATCCAAAATATATAAAGAACTCATACAACTTAACAACAAAAAGACAAACATTCCAGTTTAAAGATGAGCAGAGGACATGAACAAAACCTTCTTCCAAAGAGACATACAAACAGCCAATAGATATATGAAAAAATGCTCAACTTCACTACCTATTAGAGAAATGCAAACCAAAATCAAAATAAGATATAACCTCATACCTGTTAGAATGGCTATTATCATTATTTTTGTTTGTTTGTTTGTTTGTTTTTGTTTTTTGTTTTGTTTTTTTAAAAAAGATTTTATTGGGGAATTGGGGGAGGAGAACAGCGTTGAGGAATTGGGGAAGGGGAACAGACAAGTTGCTGTCTTTTTGTTCTTCAGTCTAGTTGTGGAGGACGTTGCTTCACTGGCCCATATTGGTATCGTCATTGCACTCTTCCCAGATGAGGCAGATCGGTCGCCGGCCTCTGGATGTCACTCACCGTGACTATTGGCACCTCGTGCTGGCTGCCAGCCACTCAAGCTGGCTGCTGGCCACTGACTGTAGCCTATAGCAGCCCACACCATTGCCGGGGCTTGCACAGCCCAACTCCAGGTGGAGCTGTTTTTAGCTGTAAAGGGCAGTGTCACTGGCCCTCATATGTGGGATCCGAACCGGGGCTGCTGGCATCCCAAAACCAACTCTTAACCAATGCGCCACTCGGCCGGCCCTGTTTGTTTGTTTTTTTAGCTGAGCCATCCTGCTACCTGTTGGCAGCTCAGTGGCTGCTCAGCTCAGGATGGGCATCGAACTGCTGTTGCTCAGAGCTCAGCTCACACTCTTGGGAGAGCTCTTAACCAACTGAGCCATTCGGCCTGCCCTAAAATGGCTATTATCAATAAGATAAATAATAACAAGTTTTGGAGAAGCTGTGGAGAAAAAGGAACCCTCATACCCTGTTGGTGGGAATGCAGATTGGTGCAGCTGCTATGGAAGGCAGTGTGGAGGTTCCTCAAAAAATTAGGAATAAATTACCATATGACCAAACAATCCCTCTCCTGAGTATACCCCCAGAAAATATGAAAACATTTATCCATAAAGATATATGTACTCTGATGTTCATTGCAGTTTTATTTACGGTGGCCAAGACATGGAAACAACAAAAGTGTCCTGCGATAGATGATTGTATAAGGAAGATGTGGTATATATACACAATGGAATATTACTCTGCCATAAGAAAAGATGAAATACTGCCATTTGTGACAACATGGATGGATCTTGAGATTATAATGCTAAGCAAAATAAGTCAGACAGAAAAAGTTGAGAGCCATATGACTTAACTCATATGTGGGACACAAAACTGAAAGCAAGAAAGGAACAAGACAAACAAAGAAACAAAAACTCATAGACACAGACAACAGTTTAGTGATTGCCAGAGGGTAAGGAAGAGGGAGGATGATAGAAAAGGGTAAAGGGGATCAAATATATGGTGATGGGAAGAGAACTGACTCTGGGTGGTGAGCACACAATGCGATGTTTAGATGATTTATTGCAGAATTGTACACTTGAAACCTATGTAATTTTACTAACCATTGTCACCAATAAATTTAATTTAAAAAACTTATCCACCCATACATAAGTATTTTGGGAGTAATAAATAGTCCCTTTGACAAGGTAGGAAAAACACCATTGTTATTACTTTATTAGTAAAAAATCCATAGTATTGCTTAAATAAGAGGAACTGATTCTTCTTCATGATGGATGGTGCAGTCATGGTTTTAAGAACATGACTAAATGATGCCAGAGGAACTTTCTAACAGTCATACAAAGAGACACCAGAGCAAGAGCACTTCTGGAAGTGGTGACTTATGTGTGCTACTCTGGTACTCTAAAATATATGCACATTTAAGCTTTGATCCATTTACTGTGGATCAAAGATGGCTGCACATTCTTTGCTACTCCCCCCTTTTAGAAGTGGCATCTAATTCTCCTCCCTTGAATTTGGGCTGGCCTTAGTCATTTGCTTGACTAACAGAATGTGAAAGAAGTGATGTTCTTGAACTTCTGAGGCCAGGTCAAAAGCAGTCTTGTAGCTTCTACCTAGATTTCTTGGAACATTCATTCTGAGGGAAGTCAACCTCTAGATAAGAAGTTTGACTGTACTGAGATCACCCAGCTGGCCACATTGAGAGAGAGAGAGAGATGGCCAGCCAGCCCCAGCTATTACAGCCACACTAGACCAGGCACCAGTTGTGTGAAGGAGTCATATTGGACATCCCAGCCTTAGTAGATGCTGTATGTAGAAGAACCAAGGATCCCAGAGTATAGGCAGAACCAAGGCACAGGCAAATGGCCTCGGTTGAGCTATTCCAGTCATAGCCATTACACCTCCCAACTGAGGCTCCAGTCACCATGGAGCAGAAATGAGACTCCCTGCTGTGTCCTCTCTGAATTTCTGGCCTGCAAAATCACGAGCATAAGAAAATGGTTGTTGTTTTATGCCACTGTATTTCAGAGTGGTTTCTTATGCAGTGATAACGGGAACGGATGTCGAAGAGAGGATTTTTAGTACTTAGCTATTGCCACAATAATGCAGCATAACAATTGATTTCAGAAATTGGTAGGTTTCAACAACAGCGTTCATTTTTTTCTCACTCATGGGTCTGTGCATTGTCCGAGGAGCTCTTTTAGGCTGTGAGGGAGCGGGGCTTGCTCAAGACTGCAAGCAGTATTCAGGCACACTCCTCTGTCTTTGTTCTGGTGCCAGCATGAAGGGGGAACATCTACTGGGAGCACGCTAGGTCACATGTATGCAGGAGTCCAAGACCAACGCTGAAAAACATTTTGACACCTCGGCTGGCTCCACATCCACTCCATTTGCCAGGTAGGTCACATGATCAAGCTCAAAGTCAAAGGGATGAGTAAGTATAATACATTCCCATCCAAGTGGGAGGAAGAAGAGAATAAAGACGTGCTGAATAATACTCCAACCTATAGAGATTCAAGCATCAAATGATGGTGGCAGAGATGGTGAGTGGTGTCAGAACCCAGAGAGAACATATATAAGTGTTGTGGTGGGGGGAAGTGTCTAAATACAGGAATCAATAATTTTTTGTACTAAATACCAACAAGGATGTTGGTATGTAAAATTATGAAAAGGTAAAAAAAAAATGTAATAGAAGAGCAAAAGGAATTTTTTTTTTAAAAAAAGGAGAGAAAGAGAAGGCAGAAAATGAAACTCTTTACCAATTGTTGGGAAGGCCAGGAGCAGACACCTGTTTCTCGATTTGCCTCACTTAGAGGCAGAGCAGCTACAGAGCAGTCAGTCCCTGAAAGAAGCCCGGAGACCAGCTCCTTCTTAATGAGAGGTTTTTGCCAGTTCAATAACAGATAACATTCGGCATAGCACAGGGCACCCTCAAACACTGCTCTCCCGCTCAGCACCACGCTTATATCCATTGAAAGTGCCCACAGTGCAGGGAGTGCCCCACTCCCAGTTGAGGGTTAACTATCAACACAGCTCTAAGGTGCACAAGAATAGCACAAAACCTATGGGCAGTAAACAGAGTTGGAGCAAAGGGGATAAAGAAAGGCTCTGGGAGAGAAGTGGTATCTGAACTGGGACCAAATGAAGAGGCAAGAAAATGTGCTGAAAGCAGCACAGAGTCTCATCTTTTTGCATACATAGAGGGCACGAGGCTGGTGAGTAAGCTAAGGTCATGTCATGGTGCATCTTCAGTAACAGGATGAAGAGCATATTCTTAATTTAGTGGGAGCCACTGGAAGCTTTTGAACAAGAAATGATATGAAGGAATTGTCCTCCAATATCATTCTTTCCTGCTTCTGTAATAACAGAAGCCCTGGGTATATGCCTATGCAAAATAAAGATTACATTTCCTAACATCTCTTGCAGCTAGGTGTGGTCATGTGACTAAATTCTGGTTATGAAACATAAAGGAAATAGTATGTGCAACTTTTAGGATGTGTTCTTAAAAGAAGGACATTGCTCCTTCTTTTTTCTCTGTTGGATGGAAGCTGAACCTGATCCTAACATGTATATTATTTATTAGGAAGATTGGCCTGGGGCATGGCAAAAATATAAGATGGTTGGAACAAGAGGAGTATTGGAGGTGGGAAGACTAGTTAGGAGAACAATTCCATAGTCAAGATAAGAAGTGAAGAAATAAGAACTGAGCCAAGTATGGTAGCAGTGGGAATGGATGGACGGGGTAGATGTGATGAATATTGTGAAAAGAGTTGTCTGTGGGACTTGGCAATTGATCAGATGAGAGGAGACAGGAGAGAAGGAACAATCAAAGGTCACTTGGAGGTTTCAAGCAGAGGTGACTGGAGGTCAATGATGCTGGTACCAGAAGTTGGGCAGTCAGAAGGATAAGCAGGATTAAGGAAGGCAACCATGAGTTCGGTTTCAGACATGTTGAGTTGGGATGCCTGTGGGATATCCAGGTGGAGATGTAAAGTAGGCAACTGGAAATTCATATCTGGAGAACGATTTGAGAGTCCTCTGTACAAAAACGGCAGTCAAAACAAAGGGAGGGGCTGGTTGGTTAAATAGAGAGTGTGTCTCTAGAATTTCCTCTTAAGTGCACACAGAGAAATAAACTGTGTTCTGCAAAACCAGATAAAAATATGTTCAGCTCTTCGCCTGACATGCTCCTAAAAGCTTGAGCCAATGGCTGGCTGGCAGAATGGCTGGCTTCAAGCCACGAAATCCGCACTGTCTCAAATTTTGGACAGCTCCTTAACGTTCCTTAGGAAGGCATTCTGATTTGCACAAATATCTGTCATGACATGTTTTAAGATGACTCCTTTTCAACAAGAGATCTATAGTAAATCGCCTTTCTCAGCTTAGCCACTTGGAGAAGACTTCCCATTCACAAAAGTCTTGAAAGAATTCTTCTCAAAAGCAGAAGGAGAAACTATAAAAACCTACTAAATGTGAGAGTGAAAGGACTCTACGGAGGTTTCCATTGCATCTGTCGTGACCAGATCAAATATTAAATAAAAGCTGAAATAAAAAGGAAATGACTCGAATGTGACGAGTCAGGAACCATCTGTGCAGACTGGCTCAACAACTGATTGTGGGCCCCGTTGCCGGGAGGCGGCGGGGGGGGGGATGGAAGGGGTTAAAATCCAGCGGCTGGTATGTTTCGGCTGAGGTTACGTGGTAGAAACGCAACTGGAAGTGGTGGCGTGAGAGCTCGTGTTTCTTCTAGAAAAGTTGTGCCTCCTCACCAGGGAGGAGGGGACCCACACGATGCTCCCCGGAGTGGCAGTGGCGGGGTCGGGCGCTGGGTTTGGGGCCCCCGTGGACCCCGTTTCACTTAGGGGTGTAGCTTTGTCAGAGTCCTTTAAAGAGCGTGTGATTAAGCTTTCCTGATTCCTCCATCCATGCACCCATTGTCCTGTCCCAGGGCCAGGGGCTGCGCTGGGCACCCCCGCGTGTTGTATCTCCTGCAACCCCGCACAGGACTTCACGGGAGGAGGGGGGTTCACGCAGGAGGAGGACGCGGCCTGACGACGGCCCTAGGCCCCCGCACCACGCGGGACCCCTTCGCAAGAGGGGCCGGCGAGCTCTCAGGGCAACCGTGGGCCGTGGGGAGCGAAAGCAGCAACCCTGCAGGAAACCTCTCCCCGCCCCGAAGCCCCAGGACAGAGGCATTTCACAGGCTCCCCAGCCCTCCGACCCCGCGGGCCCAGAGTCCCCGGCAGGTGCCAATGAGCCGGAGCCGCCCCTCAGGCCGCGCCTCCCTGCGGTCGCCAGGAGCCGGCCCCCATCAGAGTGGCCGGGAGGCGGCTGCGGGCGCGAGGATTGGCCGGCTCCACCTGCGCCCCAAGGCCTCAGGCCGCCCCGGGGGCCTGGCCGCCCCTCCCCCGCGCAGGCGGCCTGGAGCGGGAGTGGGGGTGACGCCCGGCGGCCGCGGCTCCCCTACCGGGCGCTGATTGGCCAGAGCTGAGGGGGGCGGGGCGGCTGGTGTGAAGGGGGCGGGGCCAGGCCGGTCCCTTCTTCCCCCGCGTCCTCCCTCCCGGCTCCCCCGTTGCATCATCTCCAGCCGGCGGCTGCGGTGGGAAGGCTGGGCGCGGCGCGATCCACTTAGCCCGGGGCTCCAGCCGTTCTCCAGCACCTGCTCCAGCGCCTAGGCCGGGAGTTTCCCGTGGGCCGGCTCCCAGACCCCGCGGGGCACAGCTGGTGAACCTCGCCAGCTGCGCCTCTCCGCCCGAGCCATTCATTGAGAGCCCCGTCTCTTAACAGAGCCCAAGTCGCCCGCCTCCTTCGGTTCCGCGCCGCGGGTGGCGCCATGGAAAAGAGAAGCGAGACCAACGGCTACCTAGACAGCGCCCAGGCCGAGCCTGCAGCGGGACCGGGAGCGCCCGTGACCGCCGCGGGCCGCGCGCGGCGGTGCGCAGGCTTTCTGCGGCGCCACGCGCTGGTGCTGCTGACCGTGTCCGGGGTGGTGGCGGGCGCCGGCCTGGGCGCGGCGCTTCGCGGGCTCCAGCTCAGCCGCACGCAGATCGCCTATTTGGCCTTCCCCGGCGAGATGCTGCTCCGCATGCTGCGCATGATCATCCTGCCGCTGGTGGTCTGCAGCCTGGTGTCGGGCGCCGCCTCCCTTGACGCCAGTTCTCTCGGGCGCCTGGGCGGCATCGCTATCGCCTACTTTGGCCTTACCACGCTAGGCGCCTCGGCACTCGCTGTTGCTTTGGCGTTCATCATCAAGCCTGGGTCTGGCGCACAGACCCTTCAGTCCAGTGACCTGGGGCTGGAGGAATCGGGCCCCCCTCCGGTCCCCAAAGAGACAGTGGATTCTTTCCTCGACCTGACCAGGTAAGGATCCCCCCACCTGTCCGAGTGTGCATGGAGACGCCAGTCCTACCGTACACTCCAGTTCATTCACATTCACACACACACCTACACACCTACCTTCATATACCCCCGAGTTAACTCTTAATTGGCTTCTGGTGGCCTTTAACATTTTTTAAATATCAGAGTAACGTCTGGAGCCTGCATGCTGACCACACCTTTTCAAACATCAGCGGGATCGCATTGGACAATATCAAGGAGCAGGGCCACATCCTTTAGCTAGAGCCAGTCCTACCGTTAGGTGTGTGTGTACGCGTTAGGACAGAGGCAACCGCCTTACGTGCACTTTACTCTTTATATTCTCTGGCTACGTTCTAACCACTCCCAGATATCTTCACCCCATTTTCTCCCCACGGTGCCTGAAAGCTTCAGGGAGCATTGGTTAAATTTTGCCGATGGAGCCATCCTGGCCTGTAATCTATGGCCTTCTCTGTTTCAGCCCTTTGGCTGGGAGGAAGCTGGCAATTGTTTGAAGAATTGTCAGTGCACCCAAGGATAATGAGGCTGCGGTTAGTTGTGTGGGCCCATTACCCAGACAAGCCTCGCTTGGCACAGGTTGCTATCCACCCTATAGTCAGGACCACTGTAGAGTATTTTGAGTTTCAAGGGGTTTTATTTGTGGGAAGATGTGAGTTCTAGAGGAAAGGGAGAGAAAAGCATCTTAGCTTAGATTTTTGCCTGCTTTCTGTGACTCTGAGAAGTTGCTTTTCATCCCTTGAGATGTAGTGTAGTTTCTGTGGATTTCCCAAACCAGCCTCTCTTAGTTTCTCCGTTAGCCCAGAGTTCACACATGGGAAAACTGCAGCCTAAAGGCCTTTACTGACCTGGCCAAGTGCAGCTGAGTGAGGAGCTCAGCTGGCTCTCCCTCCAGGTTTCCGATAATTCTGGTGCGGAGTTTTGGAGAGGTATGTGTTTTGTCTTGAGTCACTGAGGCAAAACTCCTCATTGCTGAGGCTGTGAAAAAACCAGCAAATCCTGGGCAAAGTGACTAGACTTCCGGCTGTTTCCATTTCTCCCTCTGGAAAAAGTGACGACTGCCACTTAAGAGAAGAGTGTTCATTTGAAACTACAACAACAAAATGTTCAAGGCATTGCATTGAAAAATTAAAAAAAAAAAATCTCTGATGAGGCAGATCAGAAAGTTCTTACCAAAAGTACTTACCAAAAAGGCAGGTGGAGGTGGCCTATTAGGACTTTGATGAAATCATAGCCTTTGTTTAGTGTCTGGCAGCTTGATATTTGCAATCTTTAGAGATCCTTAAAGTTTTGGGACTCACCTTTAGGTGGGTGCTGAAGACAGCCTACTAAGGTTAAGAGAGTGATTTTGGCTTATTACCAAGGTATATCTGTCAGCTGTCCCAGGAGGGAAGGCAGTTATGGGATCAAAGGATTCTTTTTTGCAGGGATCAGTGGCGCAGGGAGGGAGTGTGGCTGCCCAGTTCTGATGTGCTGGCTGTACCCCCATAGGGAGGCTCAGTAGCATTCTCTTATCTCTAAAAGAGGGGCAGTGGCCAAAAAACAGGGTGGGGTGAGGTGAGGGGTTACCTTATTACCACCAGTCCCAGGAGGGATTTTTTATATCCTGATCATGGCTTTCTGGTTTTAGATCCAAGCCTCTTCAGCTCCTACTTCTGAAATGAATGGTGACCCAGCCTCATGGCCCAGCTGTCAGTGTAGATGCACACTTCTCAGTGACTGAGGCTGCAGATACAGGGAAGGACTAAGAGAACCTTTGTCGTGGCTTGTTGGGAAAAGGTAGTGTTTAAAATCCTTCCAGCGGCCAACCTCATTTAATCCCACATCTCATGGATAAAGGTACTGTAGGTGGTATGATCCTATTTTACCACTGAGGAAATTGAACTATCGATAGAGTGATTTATTTAAGGTCACAGAATGGTTTATCAGGAAAGGGATTAGAGGAACTATGGGTCTTGTGCCCCACAGTTCAGGGCTTTCTTTCTACCACTCTCCCATCCCCCAAGTCAACATGCCATAGTAAGGACACCATGCATGCTGCTAGTCTGTCTCAGAAATGCTTGCTCTGGGCCAAAAGAGGAACCAGGTAGGGGTATTGTTGGGTTAGGGCAGTTGCCCACTTCTTCTAAACAGAGGAGATGAGCCCCTTGGGTGAAGGAAAGTGTGTGTGCAGCTGTTCCAACTTGGCTTTCACATTGCTCTTGAGCCACGTGGAACTACTTCCTGGGTCTAGGGAGTGTCTGGGTAAACAATTTTTAATTGCTTCCTTCGAAGAAGCCTCACAGATGTCGATTTTATGTGACTCTGGGCATGTTCTTTGACAAAAGCAGGGCACAGTTCTTTCTGCCTGTGGGCATATGAGTGAAATGAGACTCGGCCAGTAAACACCTTAATTATCTAGCAGGCCCTCACTTGGTAACTGCCCAGAACATAAACACCTGGAAGGAGTGGGAAAAGCCTCTGATGTCGTAGTGTAGTGCAGCTGCTGCCAAGGCTCTGCTAAAGCCCATGACCTTTCCTGGTGGTGAAGTGCCCTAGAACTCCCACAGGATCTCTCTACCATGATTTCCGATTTGTTTTTTCAAGATGGGACCACAAGTCGGAAAGAAATGAAGCCAATAGCTATTAATTAGGCCTTTTAGAAAATTCAGAATGCCATTGCTGAGTGCTTGGAGTTCGTACCACACAATGGATTAGAAATAACAAAGTAGGCTAGAGAATGGGTATGAGACACTGGCACTAGGAGCAGGGCCTTTGAGAGCTGAGAAGTGTTGATGGGTAGCATCTGGCAGGTGGCAGAGTCACAGTCTCCTGCTGCTCAGCCTGGAGCTTTATGCCTGGTGACCTGGAACAGTACCAGATGCTCAGAACTGGGTGTGACCCAAGTGATTGAGCTGTGCTGTGCCTTTTCATCTAAAATGAAATTATTTTGGCACCGAAGAGACAGGTTATCAGGACCTCAGTCATTGTGGAAGTTCTTGGTCCCTAACAATACTTATTGGTTATGTGTCCTAGGGCATGTCCATAACTTTTTGTGCCTTGGCTTTCTCATCTTTATAATGGGGATCATGATAGTATCTACCTCACAGGATTGTTTTGAGGGTTGATGAGTTACACCTGTAAAGCTCCTAGAACAGGACTGGCCGAATATATGCTTGTTCTTGTTATAAATGGAGCAGTATTACAACAGAGTGATTGGGTTTTTCCAGTTCATGTGAACTAATGGGATGGTTCTTTTCATTAGTTCTTTTCATATTCTTAAACAAATGAGAGTAAATGGGAAGAAAAATGAATGTTTAGGGGAACTCAAGAAGACTTGCAGCTAATGTAGTCTCTAGGTATATTTGGAACCACATGGACAAAGCAAACAATGACTGACTGTTTTTGGACTAATGGAAAACAGAAGAGAGGTCAAAACTAAGCACAGAAGAGCCTTCCATTCTGACATGGGGCAGAAATCCTCACATGCCCTCCTCGACATTCCAGTTTCTTTTCTCCCTATGTTACATTTTTATGGCCTCCAGAGTTGACCTCAGCTTTCTTCAGCTGTGGATAGAAAGGATTGAGGCAACTGGCTTCTAAACATTCATCTAGATGCTAAAATTTATAGTTTTCAAATGGAAAACCAGAGGTGTATCTGCAGAGAGAGCCGGTAGGGACAGCTGCACTTGCAGCCAGAAGAATGGCCTTGGGCCACTGTCTTGTGCAGAAGTATAATGGGTGCTGCCCTATACCTGGTAAGCACAACTGAGATTTTGTCTATTGCCTGATTTTCTAGGTTTTACTGTTTCCTTGTGTGCTCATTTTCTCAACAGTGGACAGTGCTATGAGTCTTTCACTGAGGGAGGTGTGAGGGACTTACTTTGCTTTCCAAGGATTAGTGTGATGATGATGCCCATCACGCAGCAAAGAACATATTTCTTTAATAGGTGCAAAGAAATCTAGGGAGGCTGGGATCTAATATGAGTCCCTAGATCACAGCCAAAAGAATGAATAGTGAATAATTTATATTATATGTTGGCCATGGCAGGTTGTTTGACTTACGTCTATGTCTTTCTTTTCTATAGGCAAGGTGAAGACTCAGCAAATCTAACAAGGACCCAAATTGATGGAGGCTTCTCAGCCTAACTAGTCACTAAAGGGAAAAAATGGCAGCTTGTAATTAAAAAAAAAAAAAAAGGTTTAAATGCAACACTATTCCTTATATTACGCAGAGAATGCCTGAATAATTCAGAGACTGAAAAGAACATACACCCAGGGAGGCCCGATGGGTAGTGGTTAAGAGCAGGCTCTGAAGTCACCTGCCCGTGTTTGAGTCTAGCCCTCCCACTTACTAGCTGTATGGACAAGTCATGTAGTCTGACTCTGCCTCAGTTTCCTTATCTGTGAATGAGGCTAATAATAGTATCTACTACCTAGACTTGTTATGAGGAATAAATGAGTTAATATTTGAGTGTCTTGCTAATATTCTAGTGTGTCACAGCCTCTCAGGGACAGCTGGAGGCTACTTGATACAGAGAATGAATTCTGTTCTTAGCCTTATTTCCTAAAAAGTCCCCAACTCCAGAGGCCTGGCACCTTTTCAGCTGGAATCTAAACCTGGTTGTGGGCCTTAAAAAGAGGGTAGTTTACCCCCCCACCCCCGACTGTCACCATAGTGTGAGGCCACTCCCACCTTTCCTCTGCTGCCAGCCTTGTAGGGGACAGCAGGATCACAAGGAGCACATCCCTGTTAACTGACTCTGTAACAATAAACACCAGGGATAATAAATATCAGGTGGACTTACTGTGAGCCATATCCTGTTCTGAAGAGTCTTTGAAATGTTCATAAATTCAGTAAAGAATTTTTGAACTTAAATAAAAGGAAACATTTCTGGAACAAAAAATAGACCTAAGCAAAAGTAAATTGTTTTACATTCTTCTCATATAGAACAGGGAAATGCATACCACCCTTGACAGTAGGATCAGAAGAATAAATAGCACCAGATGTAGAAAGAAGGAACATTTTGAAGTTTTTCATCATGTAAGCTGCATGAGCCTATACCACTAACACTAGTTCTACTGTTGCCAGGTCAGCCTCAGCTCATACAGTTTTTCCCTTTATTTTAACTCTAATGTATCCAGAGATTCCTACAGCACTGGAAAGGCATGCCTATTCATTCTCTCCCAATTTGGCCTGACTTAGATCCCTGGATTTAGTACTATGGTCTTGGCATTTTTGCAAATGTTTTTCACTTTGACTCACTATAAGAAATACATTTCCACACATATACACCCCTATCCCACATACACAACCTGAAATACCAGTTCCACAAAATATTTAAAATGTGATACTCATACATGCTGATATTTTCTATTCTGTCTGACGTATTACATCTTTTATAAAATGCTGCTTAGAGCATTTTTGATTTCATGGCTTACTAATTTTTCAGAAACTTAGGTCTAATGTATATGTGGTATTAGGTACTTCAGGTAAATTTCTCAGGATCAAATAACAGAAAAAGGAAATATCTGCGAATGAGAGGAGTTGGGGAAAATGCTTGAGGACAGAGCTCTGGGGAGCAGCTTGCATGAGGAGCAGCTGATCCTTGAATACAGGAGAACTCAGGAGTAAGAAAAATCCAGAGTTCACAGCAGCGTCTATGTTTAAAAGCCAAAGGGGAGAGGGCTGAAAAGAGTGCAGGGAGAAGAACAAAGTTGGAAGACTGACAATGCCTGACCATAAGACTTACGATAAAGCCACGGTAATCAAAACAGTGAGGTATTGGCAAAATAATAGACAAATAGATCAATGGAATGGAATAGAGAGCAAGAATTAGACACACACACCCCCGCCCCCAATATAACTAACAGATCTTTGACAAAGGAGGAAAGGCAATATAATGGCAGAAAGATAATCTTTTCAACAAATGGTACTGGAACAGCTGGATGTCCACATGGACAAACAAAAACAAAAAACAACTCTAGACACAGATCTGCACCCTTCATAAAAATTAACTCAAAATGAACCACAGACCTAAATGTAAAATGCAAAACTATGAAACTCCTAGAAGACAAAAGGAGAAAAACTGGTGACTTTGGATATGGCAATTTTTAGTTCCAATACCAAAGGCACAGTCTGTCCAATGTTTTGCTTTACTCCTACAGCCTCAGCTCCTTGCTCCTTGGTGCAGGCAGAAGGGGACTGGTCCTGACCAAGGGAAAGGAGCATGATTTTGTGGATGCAGGAGCTTCAACTCACTACCCCTAGGCAATCCCTTCCCAGGGCTTAATAATATCTGAGAGCTCAGCTATGTAACTCACCTAAAGAAAGTTCAGTCATCTCAAGTGAATATACAAATCTGTGCTTTTGTGGTTGTAAAATCTCCTTGGCAGTTAGCACTGTATCTTTAAACCTTTTAAAGCAATTTTGAAATATGATTTACATACAATAAAATGCACTCATTTTAGGTGTACAGTTCAATGAGTTTTAACAAAGAGGTAACTCATTTAACCATCACCAGTTTAGTCCAGACACTGAACATTCCTGTCATCCATGACCCTTCTCAGCAATCCCCACTCACCACCCCTGGCTCCAGGGAGGTTTGAATAGAAAGTTTCGTTTTCTATCACTATAGATTTGCTTTTATTAGAGTTTCATATCAATGGAATCATTCAGCATATACTTGCCTTTGTCTGGCTTCTTTTGCTCAGCACAATATTGTTGAGATTATCTGTGTTGCCTATATCAGTAGTTGATTCCTTTTTATTGCCCAGTAGGATTCCATTGTGTGGATTTATCATAATCTGTTTGTGTGTTCATCTGTTGATGGACATTTGAGTTTTGGGCTATTATGAATAAGGCTGTTATACATACAGATATATATTTTCATTTCTCTTGGGTAAATATCCAAAAATCAAATTGCTGAGTCATGTGGTAAATGTATGTTTAACTTTATAAGAAACTACCAGAACACATTGTGTTCTTATTAGAAAGTTGATTTTTTTTTTTTTTTGGCAAGAGTTGTTTTGCCTCTAATATTGTCTATACCTCTTTGTTCCCATTGGATTGTGTAGACTAGATACTGTAGACTAGCTGGAAACAGGTCGGTATGTCAGTGGCTATTTGGTCTACAATTCAGTTAGGGTCAAGGTCCATTCTGGGTGAGACAGTACTGGGTTATTGTTCAGGCAGGCCAGATGGAAGGGTTTAAACAAATAGTGTGTGCTCTTTGAAAGAGCATGTTTCAAGGCTGTGTTTGCACCAGTTAAGGAAACTACTAATTCCTGAAGGATGCAAGGTACTTACAGGGGAAATTGTTCCCTGTGGGGAAAATGGAGCCTTCTAACCCAGCTCATCTCTTAACTTCCCTGCCCTCTTAAGGAGGGAACTCAGTGGCCAGCTCAGTCTGGGAATTATTGAGAGTTGACATTTGATGGTTGTAGAACAGGGAAACCTTGGCTCAGGACCTATTTCTGCTTCTAATATAGCAAATGGAAATGAAATACCAAACTTACCTCACAAGTTTGAAATGTAAGAGAAGTGCTATGTAATGGGATAAATAGGCAAATAAAAGTTGCTATTCATCTATACCAAAGGTTGGCAAACTATTGAGACGTAAAAGCCAATCCTGTCCTTCACAACAATTTAAAAATTATTTGAGAGCCATAAAACAAATGAAATCACCATTATGTGAATAATATCCTTTAAAAGTTTTATAAATGAAACTATGATAGTTTTAATTTCATTTTCAATTTTACTTCAGAGCCACATGTACGTACCCAAAGAGCCATATGTGGCTCGCGAGCCACAGTTTGCCGACTCCTGAGCTATACACTGAAGAAGAGCCAATACACATTGCCAGTCTGTTTCTACCTTTTTTTGTTAAGTACATATGCTTGTGATAGTACTACAATTTCTGATTACCATTTTGTAATGGTTAACTCAACTAAGGATCACATTTTTGTCTGCTAAAATACAGGTATGTACTTGCTGGTATCCTCCAAATATGTTAAAAGCAACTCTGGTTTCATAGACAAGTAGGTTTGGAAAATGCCATGTTGCCATCTCTACATGCTGGCTGTTTTATGGAAGCACCCTGAGTGTAATGAACTCATTTTTGCCCCTCATTAAGTAATCCTGTTGCCTGGTATATTAGTTATCTATTGATGCTTAACAAATTACCAACAATTTAGCAGCTTAAAATCACACGTATTAGTTATCTCACAGTATCTGTGGGTCAGGAACCCTGGCATGATTCAGCTGAGTCTTCTGGTTCAGAATTCCTTACAAGACCACAGGTAGGCTCTCATCCTAAGGCTTGACTGAGGAAGGGAGTCACTTGTGAGGTCACGGGGTTGTTGGCAGAATTCAGGTCCTTGAAGTTTAGACTGAGAGAGCCTCAATTCCTAGTTGGCTATTGGCTAGAGACCACCTTCAGTTTCTTGCCATATGGGCTTTTCCAACGTGGCAGCTTGTTTCACCAAACATGCAAGCCCAGAAGGCAGTAAAGAGAGTCTTCTAGCAAGAGGGAAGCCACAATTTTATGTAACCAAATCACAAAAGTGACATTCCATCATAACCTTTACTTTATTCTGTTGGCTAGAAGCAAGTCATAGGCCCCACCCACTTTCAAGGGGCGGTTATGACATGAAGGAGTGGTGTCAGGAGGCCATCTTAGATTCTTTCTGCCAAGCTGGGTTTCAGTTAGCTCTGCCTACCTCTGAAACTGAACACACTGTAAATAAATAGTTGCCTAGGGATTCTAATGCTAGGTGAACAACTCAACCCCAGAAATAAGAATTAGTGCATATGTATGGCACAAATTGGAAAGGAAGATCCAGAGTCTTTTACTGTTCTAGACTTACTCTTATAGGACGTGGGTAGAACTAATGGATTTTCCCAGCATCCTGTGCAGAGCCTGACCCAAAGGAGACCCTCAGTAAAACCTGTTTGCATGAATAGACTTTAGTTTCAAAATATAGCTTAACTTGATCAGCTCTATTGCCCTGCTTTTTGTAACAAATATTTTATAATGTCCTTTATCCTGAAATGAAATCCATAAATAGGAATTACCTACACACATAATTTCAAAATATCGATATGACTTAACTGTAATATAAAAGACAAAAAGAAGAGAAAGTTATAATAAAAGTAATGTGTTTCAATATGTAAATGCTCTAAACAAAGTGGTTAGGTGCTTGCTTCTGATTTAGATTCACAATTAATGACAGCTGTGAATACAAACTGATACTTGATACTGATATGTGCAGTTAAGGACTAAACTCTACAATTTGTCATTGGTGATGTGATTTTTCCAGAAAGATGAACAATTGTTGAAAACGTTCGACAAAACAAAACAAAAAATCATCCCACATTTTACACAATAGTTTTATTCCTAGGAAATTCAGTATGTGTTCAAATTATGCAAAAACTAGCTTGTTTTGGAGTTAGTTTAGGCTCAGGTAATTATAATAAGGTTTTCATCTATAGGTGTGTTATATAGGATATAGGAAAGCATGAGGGCTTTGAGACCATTCATTGTACAGGACTTTGTTCTACTTAGCAGAACAAATGGCTGAGACCTGGCACTTTCTCCTACACATATTTTCTCAATTCCAGGAATGCCCCCCAATTATTGAGACAACAAAAACACTATGGATTTCACTAATGGCAACACCACTCCCCATTGAAAAGCACTCCAATAGGGCTTAACCTCTTGGGGAAAGGAAATTGATGCAGTTATTCTGGTATGGTTAGACACAGTTAAGCTTAAATATCAAGGAGTTCCATGTAGGAAAGGAGATAAAAATCGGTGCACTCAAGTATCTATTGTGGCCCAACAGCTGGCATGGTTGGATGTTTGGATCAAGCAGAAGACTGCAATAATTGCAGGAGGAGGAGAGAGGGAACACTCTATGTTCTGTTAGGCTGTTGGGAATAGGCATCCTCAAATGCACACTTCAAATGCTGAATTTTAAGAATAATGATGAAATGCTTTCTTTTCCAACAGAAACCTGTTTCCCTCAAATCTTGTGGTTGCAGCTTTTCGAACGGTAAGTCTTAATGCTTTGCTAAAAATACGAAACTTTGATGGGGTGGGCAATATGTAAATTACTGCTACAGAATTAGGTAAGATGGAATAGGAAGGGATAGTGTTGTTAACAAAACTTGGTAACACTGGTCTAAAGTTTTATATATATATACTCTTGGAATAAAAACAAACAAAACAAAGAAATGCCAGCATTTTTTGAAATATCCCACTAGTTCCAACATCTTTTCACGTCATCTGAGAAATACCATCAAATTATACTTTGGGGCACTCTTAAATATTTTAGAATTTTAAAAAGTACACTTTTATGTTTTCTGTTTTTCTGATTATAAAGGTTAAATACATCCTCATTTGCAAAAAAAGTAAAGTACAAAATAGTGGAAGAAAATAAAAATCACCCCTAACGACTACCTGCAGCTACCCATGGACATTTTGGAGTATATACTTCAGAGCTGTTTTTTTCTACACGTGCCCATACATTTTAAAAATAATTGTAATTATACTGCATCTATTGTTTATATGTACACCTACTACACATGTTGTTTTGTGACCTGCCCTTTTTTAAGGTAGTATATTGTGGTCATTTTCTCAGGTAAATACCCTTTCGCATAATGTTATGGGCTATATTCCACTGTATGAGCATACCATAATTTTACTCCATCAGTCTCATGTTGATGGACATTCAGGTTGTTTCTAGTTTTTCCCTCATTTTACCAATGCTGCAAGTAATGTTCCTGTGGCCATGCTTTACACAGAGAAGGAATATATAGGTCTAGATTAGATGCACTAATCTGATTGCCCTTTTCAAGTAAAGACTTTTCTGTTTCTATTTTCAACCTCTCTTAAAAAAAAAATAAATCTGCATATAAGCACAGCTGCAGCTTGAATATATAATGTGAAGTAGGAGAGAAATAAAAGGTTTATGGGGTTTCAGAAGCTGTGGGATGAGTTGCTTCTCCTGCCACCTTTGATCACACGACTGCTAAACACCTCTGCCTGTCTGAAGGCTTGATAAATCAAAGCTGAGAGAGCTCAGAGCTCCTCTGGGTCTGTGCCTCTTAGTAGGCTGCTCTCGACAGTTCAGAAGTCAGGCGTCCTTAGAAAAGGTCAGGAAGGTGTTTCATAACAGAGCCTACTTGATAGTGCTCACTGCCACAGGGAAATGCCTGTGTGCATTGTGCAGAGGTATGTGAAGTCAAGTATCGGGCCAAGGCTGGAGAGAGGCTTCACCTCTGGAAAGTGGGTCTCCCTGAAGACTCTGCCAGAAAATACTATCTTGCCCGTCATCCTTTGGAGAGTGGAGGCTCAAGGCAGACTAGAAACGTGCTGAAAGGCAGTCACATTCAAATAAGTTCTGGGACAACGTGGAGCATAAATAAATGAATGAAAATAAATGACACATTGAAAAGTGAACTTGGGCATTATGGAATTAATAACCAAGGTTCTCCAAATAATATGAACTGTCAGCTGTTTGAAATATCAAACCATCAGCATGAAATTGGGCAGACCTCCTCCTCCAAACCACTGCCCAAAGGACATAAGGAAATCCTCCTTGTTTCCTTGGGTTCTTAAATAACCCAGAGGCCTTTTGAAGTGCACGCTGCCTTGGTGTTACGTTGCCTTTGTACAGTTCTTAGAGGGCCTTGTCCGGCCAACCACATGAGGAATGCCCAGAACACTTGGAGTGAGTAATGATGGAGTAGCGAGAGGCCCAGCAGAGCTCTTGGTTCCCCTGGGTCTATCTTCTGTGAACTGACGATGGGTTTTTTTTTCTTTCTCTTGCTCACAGTATACAACTGATTATAGAGAGGTGATCTACAACACAAGCACTGGAAACGTAACCCGTGAAAAGGTAAAGCTCTTTATATAAAGTCACTGTGACAAATACTCACAAAGCAAACAATGCTTCTTAATTGAAGGAGCATACACAATGCTGTAAACTTTGGGGTTTGGGTGGACTGTTTGAAGCACAGGGGCTGGGTTTGCTTCTTTGGTTATTTACCAACATGGCCAAAGGCCAGAATCCGTAGCTGTGGAATATTTAGCGGATGGATCCATGAAACTAACATCCCCTGTTTTCAAAAAATTTTATAACACCCCTTCTGCTATCCTGAAATATAATTAATAGGTGACTTAACCTACCCCTACATATAGAACTTGCCTGACGGGTTTAACTTACTCTAGTCATCATTCATTCACAAATTGTTTTTTTGAGTACCTATTGTTTGCCAGACACTGGACTAGGTCCCAGCCTTCATGACAGAACTGGAAGGGACAAGGGACCTCAAGGACTTTTCAGTCCAGCCATAGCATTGTCATGGGAAAAAGAGGTACTTGGCCCTTTCCCCAACCCCAAACATACACCTTCCTAGGGCTGAGAGGCTCTGAGTGCTACCAGCCTCTTTGAAGGAAACCTTTCAAAACTTTTAAAAAAAGAGTTGAAAACTACTAATTTAGTCCACTTTACTTCATCTTGAAGGTGAAGAATTTGAAGCTCAGAAAAGTTATTTAATATCAGAGCTGGGACTAGAACTGTGGTAAAAATGCTCTTTCTGTTTTTTACCATGCTGACATATGGTTCCTGTTGAGAATTTCATAATGTGTTTTGATGGAATAAAATGGCTGTCTAATACATGCTTGCAGTAGTGAGATTCAGCATCACTGGAAAAAATAAAGAACACATTATATGAGGTCTAACAATTAAGTTTGTGAACTTGTTGCAACGATATTGCTAACCATTTTTTGGTATTAGAGGGATTATTCATTATGAATTTGTACCAACTGGACAAACAGTTAACCAAGTTTACTATTTGGAAATGCTGAAAAGTCTGCATGAAAATGTTAGACAACCTGAACTTTTTGCCAATAATTCATGGCCCTTGTCTGTGAAGGAGTTTTTAGCCAGTAAACAAATAACTGTATTGAAACACCCTCCCTACTCACCTGATCTGGCCCCCAATGATTTCTTTCTTTACCTGAAGAGAAAGGAAATATTGAAAGGAAGACATTTTGATGACTGACATTCAGGACATCAAGGGTAACATGATGACGGCTCTGGTAGCTATTACAGAAAAAGAGTTCCAAAATTGCTTTGAAGGGCTGGCCAAGTGGCGTGGTGGTTAAGCTCTGGCTTGGGAAGCTAGCGGCCCCGGTTCGGTCCCACATATGAGGGCCAATGACACTGCCCTCAAAAAAACGAAAAAAAAACAAAAAACAAAAACAAACTTGCTTTGAAGGATGGACTAGGCCTTGATGTCAGTGCACAGCCTCCTGAGGGGAGTACTTCAAAGGTGACTCTAGTGATATTCAGCAATGAGGTATGTAGCACTTTTTCTAGGATGAATTCACAAACTTAATTGTCTGACCTTGTGTCTTCACATTTTAAGTCAATGATTTAGGAACGAATATCCTGAAAATATCCATGTTGATCCTGAAAAAGGATCCAGACAGATTTCTGAAATCTGTCTCCAAGGAGGCCATCATAACAGCCTAGCAACAAAGAATTTGTTGACATTTAGGAGGCAAAGTTATAATCATTGACTCTTGATCTGAGGAACTTTTCACCAACCAACTTTCCTTTTAAAAGCAACCCTTTGAAGTGAATGCCCAACCTCTACTTGAATATATCCAGTGACAAGGAGCTCACTACTTTCTCCTTCAACCTATGCCAGTTTTGAACAGCTTTTAGGGTTAACAACTAGGTGAAATTTTTGTTTGTTGACTTTCCATATCCTTAGACTCCATCGCCCCTTGATTTTCCTATTGCTTCATTTGTGAAACTGCTGCAGGTTAAAGGAAATACGCGTATGAACCTTTTCTCATTCTGGGCATAGTGTTTCAGTCTGGTGGAGACACTAAGCAAATGCATTTTTAGTTCTCACTCATCTGTTGTAAACTTAGATCCTCTGTCCTCTCTGATCCTACAGATCCCCATTGGCACCGAGATCGAAGGGATGAACATTTTAGGATTGGTCCTTTTTGCCTTGGTGTTAGGAGTGGCCCTAAAGAAACTAGGCTCTGAAGGAGAAGAGCTCATTCGTTTCTTCAATGCCTTCAATGAGGCAACGATGGTGCTGGTGTCGTGGATTATGTGGTGAGTGCTGCCCTGCAGCCTACTCTCCCTCTTATTTCTCCTGCCATCCAGAAAAGACCCTGACTCTGTTCTAGGTAACCCGAGTGGGACCACCTGGCCCAGGGCTCTGTATGTGGTTGATGCACCACCGGTTGGTCCTGGTACAGGGGGTGATGGAGGTGGAAGCATTTTCTCCTCTTGCCCAGGACCTTGGAGAATTAGGTGTGTAGCATAGTTACCAGCTGCTTCCTCAGCACCCACAGTAACTCATCATGGTTCTATCATCAGTGATTTATTTATGGGTTCCTACCATCACCCCATATCATATGGGATGCCCATATCATCTTGTGGGACAATGAATTCTGTACGTTTGCTATCAGCTGCATAAAATAAGACTCATTTATCTTAAAATAATAGACTTCAAGCTTCAAAGGGGCCCCTTGCTAATAGTATTTCAAAACATGGAGCACAGCTCCACCTATACCCCATGCATCTATAAGCTTAGAATAGTCTCTCTTTTTTAACATAAATATTTCTTTATATAATATCAATGAAAGTGTAATTGTTTAATAAAAATTGTTAGATTGATTTTTGGCTAAAAGGTAAAAATTTGACCACATCCCTTAAAGTAATTTCTCAGCAATCACACCAATTTCAGTGGCAATCCCTCATAAGCTTTCTTCTTCTGTTTTACTCAAGCCAAACGTCTGTGGGTTTTAGCTTCCACCCACTCGTTGTCGACAAATTAATTTATCCTTTTCATGCACAAAGCATTTTCCTAATCATCAACCCTTAAATATTCCAGAACTTCTCCCTCTCAGACGGCATTGGGGTGGCCACTAGACTAATTTTAGGAGAGAAGCTTGGAATTTGTTGGAAAGTTTGAAATTGAGTGGGAGGCCAAGCCCAGAGCCCCCACTGGTGGTGTTTATTTTGCTCAACCAAATTTTCTTGCTCAACCAAACATTCCAGAGCCTGACTCTTATTGCAAACATGACACTTCATTTGACTGTTGTTGTTCTGGGGAGAGGAATAGTTCCAGAAAGGAAAAACTGTTTTGATCACAGGTTATGTTCTTTCCTGGTTTATTTTTTTAGTCTAAAGTCCTCCCAAAGCATGGATTAAAGGAAACTTGGTGACGTTCTTATGTTAAGGCACTTGTTTTCAATCTGGAAACCAATTTATAGCCATTTCGTCACTGTGATGTACTAGTTACATAAGTGGGTATTCAGTAAGGCAGCCCCTGCTGTCTAACTGCAGTGTGAGCTCTGTGGCCCCAGAAAGTGCATCTCACACAGAATTGGGGTTTAATATGCCTTCACTGGTTAACAGACCTCAGCCAGGTGTGGGAGGGCTCTTCACAGTAGCTCTTTCTGCTTTGTTTCCGTCGCTAACTACCTACCCCAATATCAAAGCACCTGCCTCACCTGCATTATTTGCTGAAATACTTCTCAATGGATTAAATACAGGGCCAGCAAACTTTGTCCATATGGTCTCTAGTGCAACTGCTTACCTCTGCCATTGCAGGACAAAAGAAACCATAGATCATTAGTACTCAAATGAGTGTGGCTATGTTCCAGTAAAACTCATAGTGCCAACCCATGCATTAAACTACCCAGGGAGGAAGAAGGAAGAAGGAAAGAGTCCTTTAAAAGTATTAGAAAAAAATGTTTAAGTAGAAACAGCCAAATTCTACTGACGAACGAATAAACAAAATGCGGTGTATACATACAATGGAATATTATTCAGCCATAAGAAGGAATGAAATTCTTTTTTTTTTTTTTTTTTTAAAGATTTTATTGGGGAATTGGCGGAGGGGAACAGCGTTGGGGAATCGGGGAAGGGGAACAGACAAGTTGCTGTCTTTTTGTTCTTCAGTTTAGTTGCGGAGGATGTTGCTTCACTGTTGGTATCGTCATTGCGCTCTTCCCAGATGAGGCAGATCGGTCGCTGGCCTCTGGATGTCGCTCACTGCGGCTATTGGCAGCTCACTCTTGGCTGCCAGCCGCTCACGCTGGCTGCGGGCCACTCACTATAGCCTATGGCAGCCCACACCATCACCGGGGCTCGCACAGCCCAGCTCCAGGTGGAGCTGTTGTTAGCTGTAGAGGGCAGTGTCACTGGCCCTCATGTGGGATCCGAACCGGGGCCGCTGGCATCCCAAAACCAGCGCTTAACCAATGCGCCACTCGGCCGGCCCAGGAATGAAATTCTGACACATGTTACAGCATGGATGATCCTTAAAGACATTATGCTAAGTGAAATAAGCCAGACACAAAAGGATAAATATTGTATGATTCCATTTATAAGAAGTACCTCCAGTTGTCAAATTCACAGAGACAGAAAGTAGAACAGTGGTTGCCAGGACAGGAGAGGGGGGAATAGGAGTTATTGTTTAATGAATACAAAGTTTTAGTTTGGGATGATGAAAAAGTTCTGGAGATAGATGGTGGTAATGGTTGCACAACAATATGAGTGTACTTAATGCTACTAAACTGGATACTTAAAAATAGTTAAAATGGTCAATTTTATATTATGCATGCGAGTATTGACCACAATTTTAAAAACAGAATGATATAGATGTCTATGTATTGATATGAAAAGACCTCTAAGACATAATGCAGGGTTAAAAGTAAACATATAGAGGGGCGACCGGTTAGCTCAGTTGGTTAGAGTGTGGTGCTAATAACAACACAATTGCTGGTTCGATCCCCGCATGGGCCACTGAGCTGTGCCCTCCTTTAAAAATAAAAATTAAAAAGTAAAAGTAAACACATAGAGTTAAATACATATGTATGTATCTAAATGCATTGGAAGTAGGAATGGTTGTTATTTGTGGGGAGGGGTGTCCCAGCTTGAGGGTTGTGTCTAGAGAGGATTTGGGCCTAATCTATAATGTTTTAATTTTTTGAAAGGATAATGTATGCACATGTCACTGTGGGATTTAAAATTAATAATACTGCTTAGAATATCTCTGGAAAGAAAACTCAAGAAACCAGTAAATTGGCTTTTTCCAGGGAAGGAGACTGGGTACTTGGGGGACAGAGATGGAAGGGAGACTTTATACTATTCACATTTTTGTACCCTTTGAAATTTGAACTATGTGACCTTATTCACTACATAATTAAAATTTATCCAAAAACTCAATGGTTATAAACTTCTTCCTCAATTTGTATGAAATTCAAAACAACCGACTTTTGTTCATTGTGGGTCTCATCGTTTATTCTTTCCCTTCCTTTTTCCAATTCCCCATTAAAAAAAGTCTTCACGCTCCAGGAGTGTTTCCAGAGAGTCATTGTTCATGATTTTTTCCCACGGAATCATGTTTTCCAAACCACAAAGAATTTAAAACTTCACAAAAGTCCCAGCTTTGTCTCAGTTCCGTATCACAGCAATTCTGCTAAATAGGTATTAGTCTTTTGTGTTCCTAAGTTCTCAAAACAAGCCTAAGCAAAGCCAGTAGCCAAGCTCTAGCCCCAGAGGCAATCTTGACAAGCTCCTTGCCTTTCCACCTGGGAGCCCATGGTTGGTAGCACCTATCTGTCAAGAACATACTATATCCGGGGTGGAAAGCAGTCTGGGTTCTGGTCCTAACTCCATTACCCATGGTGATGTAGCGTGTTAATTTTACTCAGTTTCATGACCTGTAAAATGGGCCCATCCCTTTTTGTCCCTCAGGGTCACCTGAGGGAGAAATGAAGATCACCTAGTTGAAAGTGCCTGTGTTCTGTCTCAGGAAGGGCCTACACCTCCCAGCGCCTTCATCACATCACTGACAAGTACCTTGTGCTCATGCCCTAGGTACGTACCTGTGGGCATCATGTTCCTGGTCGGAAGCAAGATTGTGGAAATGAAGGACATCGTCGTACTCGTGACCAGCCTTGGGAAATATATCTTCACATCCATATTGGGCCATTTTATTCATGGAGGAATTGTCCTGCCACTTACATATTTTGTTTTCACACGGAAAAACCCGTTCACATTCCTCCTGGGCCTCCTCACACCATTTGCAACAGCATTTGCTACCTGCTCTAGGTGAGTGGGTTTCAGATGCCCTTTGGCTGCTCTGAACCATGTTAGTATGGGAAGCAGGTGAGCCCGGTGGTAGATGCACAACCGGCATCTTGACGTATTAGTTCTTTGAAAACTCCAAATTGATCTCATCCGATATTTTGTAGTACCAGCCCCACAGCTCTTACTTATAGGAGCAGAATTCTGGGATTGACCATATGAGGGATTGCTTCATTCCTTCTCCTCCTTCCGGCTCCTTGGAGGTCAACCAGGTCATTATTTAGCCCATAGAAACTGTGGGTCCTCACCCTAATTGGCAAGGCTTTTGCCTGAGTGAAAGAAGGCAGCCACTTTATGCACAACACACTGCAGGGAAGGTTCTAGAAGGCCACCTGCCAATTCTCCCTTTGGATGTGTGAATTAGAAAATAAGACCATGGCAAACAAAATAAGACCACCACATCATGGTGAAGGATATGTGCTCAGCTCTCTAAGGAGTCCACAGTATTGTAAGATTATGTAAATTAGCACAAAAGATACACCCTGTTGTTACTGGACATCCTAAAAAAAAAAAAAAAAATTGGGCTTTCCAAATAAATCCAAGGAAACTTTCAAAGGATGGCAGCACATCATTTCATTCTCACATTTAGTTTTTGCCTCTCTACTGCATGTTTCCTCCCATCCTGAAGGACTATATATATGACAAAGTAGTGCTGGTCAAAAGAATCAGGGAAGTAAGTTTCTCTTAGACAGAAACAAACCTACATTTCCGCTGTGCCAGTCACCCTCCAAGAAGCCTGCAGAGGCAGCTGCAACGAGCAGGTCTTGTTTTTTTCTAGTCATCTGTGAACAGAGATATGCTTTCTGAACTCCTAGAGCCATTTCTGCTTTTTGGCCTAAAAGGGGAAAAAAATCCTAGTTTGCCTTGTACTTTGCAGGGGGAAAAAAACATTCAAGAGAGGAGATGTATATATGGAGTCAATAGTTCTTTGTTCTCTTGAGAACATTTTACAGCACGAGGCAATGTGTGGTTCTTGAGAAATTTGACACAGGTGTATCCAGGTAAATAATAGGTAAGTCTAGGGAGTCAGATTTTTTAATTCTTTGGGAGTTGACAAAACCCTGCATTATGATAGAAACTTTGAAACAATTCTGATTCTCTTATTTCAAGAGAGAAAGCCAGAAACTAGTATGGTGCTCATTGCTCTGTTCTGGGGTCTGAGCTGAGTAATATGTTACCCTTGCAAGGATTGTTCTCATGGCTGGTTGCTTTTCCATTTCTAGCTCAGCAACCCTTCCCTCTATGATGAAGTGCATTGAAGAGAACAATGGTGTAGACAAGAGGATCAGCAGGTTCATTCTCCCCATCGGGGCCACTGTGAACATGGACGGAGCAGCCATCTTCCAGTGTGTGGCCGCGGTGTTCATTGCCCAGCTCAACAACATACAGCTGAGAGCAGGACAGATTTTCACCATTCTGTAAGTTCATTATTCTTTCCTTCATCGTTAGGCCTAGGTCAAAACTTGAGGTGTTTCTTCTGATTTCCTTTGGGGAAAAAAAACCTCATAAATACCAATCTGGTCATGACTCGGATGTCTCATTTATGAAATGAGCATAGTGTGAATTCATTATTTGAAGAGAGTGGATTATCTCTCACATGTTCACCTGGCAGAATCTAGGAATTGTGTGTTTATCAGTTTCCAAGCCGTGGCTGCCATGTGCTGCATTGCTCTGTGCCCACCCCATGCTCTGTGTTAATGGCTGCCCCTGCTGTGCCATCCCCTAGAGTGACGGCCACGGCATCCAGTGTTGGAGCAGCAGGCGTGCCAGCTGGAGGGGTCCTCACCATCGCCATTATCCTGGAGGCCATTGGGCTGCCTACTCATGACCTATCTTTGATCCTGGCTGTGGACTGGATTGTGTAAGTAGCAAGTCCTAAGGGCATCGAACAAAGGAAAGTCTGTATTCAGTCCTCAGGAGCTTGGCACTCTGCTGGGCCTGGGACATGCAGAGAAACTTCAAACATGCTCCCTGCCTAGTGAAGGAGCCCACCATCGTGTTGGCAAGATAAAATTTAAAGCTAGGAAAAATCAAACAACATGAGTGTCAAAGGCCCATGAATGATCATAAAAATGTCATTACTGAGAACTTGCTGAGAGTATCCAGGAAAGCCTGAGGCCAAGGCCCAGGCTCGGCCCCTCGCACAGGCCTAGGTGGGGCACAAACATCTGTGGAGATTGTTGGCTGCGTAGAAGTCACAGCCATTGGAGTAGTGAGCCTTCGAAAATGATTGTCCTAGGCCTGGAAGGTCCAAAGAGTGACTTCTGTGAGGGGAGAGAAGATGAACCCAGCTAATGTGAGTGCCTTGGCTTAGGCTCAGGGAAGGATTAAGAAGGAGGTATGATCTAGACTGCCATCACCAGGGTTCCTGGAAAGACAAAACAGTTTCTGAGTGTTGATTCGTGAGTTGCATGAAACTTTTTCAGATATGAACAATAGCTGTTTTATAGGGAAGGTCAGCTGAGGTACTAGTGTTGGACCGTAGAGCATATGGATTAGAAAATGAGCCCTGGAGCCCAGGGACCTGGGTTCAAATCCCAGCTTTGCCTGTTACTACCTGTGTGATAGGACTGTTCTGTGCTTTGCCTGCTCACCTGTGAAATGGGAATAATAATAGAGCCTACACCAGAGTTGTGGTGGAGATTAAATGAGTTCACATATGCACAGCACAAAGAAGAGTTCCAGACACACGGGAAACCGTGCAGTAAGCATTAGTGAATTAGGCACTGCTGGCCAGGCTAGCCAGAGCCCGGCATGGAAAAACCTAAATACTGGGGCCTGGCACTGAGCTCATGCCCTGCCCACTGTGGTGGGGAGGGACTTGGTGGTTTCCAACCTTTTTCCTTAAGCCCTGGAAACTTAAAGAGGCTTCTCGGAATCCTACAGCTCCTCAGAGCAATGAGAGTGAAATGTGCAGCAGAGACCTGCACTGTCCAGGCAACACGTCACGGGGAACTCAGTGCCTGAGCTGGGGAGGAGGGCCGGACCAGAGCCGAGGGTCAGAGGCCCCACCTCCTTCCTCGTCTGTGTGGGGAAGGCAGGCGCTCAACCAGGAATAGGAAAGCAGGGCACCAGGAGGGCTGCCCAGGAGAGACCTGAAGTCACATGAGCCCCCACCACCTTGTGGCCTCTTATTCCACAGCCCTCAGCTTTGCCAGTGCCCTCAGGCAAGTTCACATTTTCCCCATCTCTTCAAAGTGGGTACAATACTTCCTCTGAGCTCCAGGGACAAAGGATGGGTAATGGGCTAATCTATGGGAAGACAAGCTTGTGGAAAGGACAGTGCTATTTTCTGTGAGGTGGTATTGCCAATGGCCGTGGAATGCATATGAAGATTAATATTCAGTAGAGATGCAGTGTTGAGATGAGAAAAAGAAGGGGCGCTCCCACAGTGTAAGAAAAGCTGGACGTAAAGCCATATCTACATTATCATTCCAGTTATGTGTGATTTTTATATGGTGGTGTCTATTACACATAAAATACTTGCACAGAAAGAAGACTGGAAGGAAACAGATCAAAAATGTTAGTACTGATTCACTCAGAGTTGTGAAATGTAGGTGGGTAACTTCTGTTTTTCTCTTTAAATTTCTCTCTTTTCCCCCAAGTTTTCTACAGTGAGGATGTATGACTTTCATAAGAATAAAAAACATTAAAAGAAAATCAATGTGGAAGAAAGCGAGGCCTTATGCCCTCAGTAGCATGCTCTCCAGGGAACAGCAGGGCTTCTCTACAGTGGTTCAGCCTCCTGTGACGGGACTGCCCCCCTGGTAGCTCCAGGCGGCATTGGCTATAATACATACCTTGTTCTTTTCCCACCAGGGACCGTACCACCACTGTGGTAAACGTGGAAGGGGACGCCCTGGGTGCTGGCATTCTTCACTACCTGAACCAGAAGGCGATGAAGAAGGGGGAGCAGGAACTGAGCGAGGTGAAAGTGGAAGCTATCCCCAACTACAAGTCCGAGGAGGAGACGTCACCTCTGGTGACACACCAGAACCCGGCTGGCCTTGCGGCCAGTGCCCCAGAACTGGAATCCAAGGAGTCGGTTCTGTGATGGGGCTCAGCCTCAGGCTTGCCTGCCAATGGTGGTGCCCTGCCACGGCCACCAGGTACTGCTCTCACTGACTTTAGCCTCCCGGGCAATACTTTGGCTCAGTCACCACTTTGAGGGGCACTTCTCGGCACACGCATTGGGCTTCCCAGCGAGAACTGTTTATGGAGGACCAGGACACTCTGACATTTAGCTTGATCCACATCCAGGTGCAACTGTGTGTGCTCCAGGCTCTGTTTGAAACATGCCCTTGAGCTGCCAGGCTCTGGGAAATAACAGGCTCACTGGTACCTGGTGGTTAAGGCTTGGAAAGATGCAGATGTACTCTTCATTGCACCCAGTCAGCCACTCTACATTGGGTGCTTTCTGGGCAAATCTAGGAGGTTTGCAGTCATCTGTCACATTGCCTTGTGAGCTGTAGTAATTGAAAAAAATTCCCAAATTCTTAGCCTTGGCTGGAATTCACTGAACTGGGACTTTAAGAGTTTGTGCTACACCTCGATGTGGCTGCCTTCTAGCTCCCTGGCTGCTGGTGGGCTGCAGGCAATGCACACTGTCAAGTTAGATACTCCAGATGGTGTCAGCACTGCTGGGTTCTCTAGTCAGTGGCACTAGGTAAACAATCTAAATTCTGAGGTCAAAGAAAGGAGGGGGAGTCTAGCCTGCAGGTGAACAGGAAGCAACCTAATTAGGACAGGACATATACAGTTATCCCCATTCTCATCCCAGGCTTAGGGAAGTTTTCCTCGGCACCATGATCTAGGCCTCTGACAACACTATAGCTTTATCTCCATCGTCTCTGATTTGGCAGCAGGCCAGAGTGGAGCCTTTTCTGGGGAGGTGTGATGTGGTCATCCTACTCAGGACCCTACCCTGGTTGGTTTATTATCACTTTCTTTTAATTCAACTAGACCCTCCCTAAAATGCTGCTTTCTGGGGGGGAAAAAATGCACACACAAAAACCCCTGCAAACCCACTCACTAACTGGGGTGGGCTGCCCCCATTCCCAGGTCCCCAGATGCCCTAGCTTTGGCTGATTTTCAGGGACTTGTTTTCCTTTCCTGCTAGTATTTCTTAGTTTATAAGCCAAATGTCCATGTTCCTCCAGATACCTGGTTGGTTCAGTTTAAATCAAGATGAGGGGGCTGTATGGAGAAGACCGGTGTTGCCAGGGACAGGGAAGATTTTTAAGGCACAAGACTGCAGTGTCACTGTGACTGTTGGTGTGCATCTGAGGTGTGACCTGCAGCAAGTCCTGGGGCCTCACTTTACCCCATTTGTAAAATGGGGCTGATGCCACCGGCCTCTTTCCTACCTCAGAGGGATTTGGTGAGGCAAACTGAGTGAGTCCATGAAGACAATCATTTCCCTTCTTGGATATCAAGTATCACTGCAACACCCCTCTGCTCTTATTTCTTCCCTAAGTAGCACCTTTCTGCTCACAGGCCAGGATCTCCTGGTGAAAACCACGCTTATGGGCAGGGCTTTGTTCTCTATGTGCGTTAGCCACTTTCATCACACCACTTGCTCTCTTTGTAGTTACTTGATAGCATCAAAGGCAGCCTCTTCCCGATGTCCTTTAAATATTCATAAATTTACCATCGCACCTCCCATCTCATTTCCGGGCACCTGGCTTCCCTGTGACTCCCAGGCTCAGGGACCATTTCTGCCACTCCACAGCAGGCCATCAAAACTCCCAAAGGATCAGCCTCAATCGTTCCTTTGTTCCTCCTACTGCTGTGGTTTTGCCCTCACCCAGGCCCTCCATAAGGGGAACACACCATTATGATGCGTGTTCCATTGCGATAAGAATGGGTAGATGGGACAGAAGCAGTCAAGCGCCTCCATTTTAAAATTAGGGGCCTGTGCCTGAACAAAAGGGGTGGGGAAGAGCCATGGGGCACAGAGCTGACCTGGCCAGTGGGAAGGCCCAGCTCCCCCCAAACTCTATACCAGCTAAGCCACTCCCTGCTGTGAAGCCAGCAATGACCAGGAACTGAGCTGAGAGATGCCTGGAACCTTTTACCCTCTGGCTAGAGCTTGTTGCCAATACCCTTCCTTATGTTTTCAAAAGGGAAACAATCAAATTGTTTGATTCCAAACTGTAAATGAGCATTCACTACTGTTCAGGCTTTAGTGTATACTTCATCTTTCCCTCTATACATATGGCTATGTATGTACATGCCAGTACTGTGTGTGTGTGTATATTGTTTTAGCTCCAATCAAAGCAAGTTTGAGTTTGGATGGACGTGCCCTAACTGTAAGCTGGAGTATGTCTTTGGCATCCTGATTTTACTGTTTTTAGTAGTGAATTTCACAAAATGTGGAAATGAGAGCTGGACAGTTAGACCCAGTGCCTGCAGCTCCTCTATCCTGGGCCTGGAAACGCATCAAGGAGAGTGCTGTGGCCTGGGGAAGGATTCTTTCATATAACACCCTGATGGTGATCGCTCCCCTTCCCCTGGGAGAGAGAAGGTGCTGTTTTCTTCCTGTTTCTCAATCCAGAAATGGAATCAGACCAGGAGTGACCCAGCTGGGGAAAAGCCCACTTTCACAGTGTCTGCAGATGTCCCCTCTTCTAACACATTGTAAAAACTGTTCAAATACTGTTCGTCTGACTGTTTTGTATGTGTGACATTTGCCTTAAACATAGCCGTCCTCCAAAATAAATACAGTATTTCTACTAAGACCTACATGTTCCTTTATTCCTTTCTTGTTTTGAAGGGGCATTTACTGATGGAAGTCTTCTAGGGATGGCCTGTGGGTAACTGAGTTGATTTATTTTTTCTAGATTTTAGCCAGCATGACCCCCTGTGGGAAGCTGATAGCAACCCAGTGTCTGACAAGGCCACATTGTCCTGTTCAGCACTGGATATTAGGGGTGCTGTCTTATGGTTGGTCATGTAATATCTCCTGCCTCTATGAACCCATGTGCCTTTTTTTCTATAGGAGACAATATATTTACTACACTTGTGATATGTTCCTGTGGTGCCCCAATGAGCTAACTACGCAGCCAAGGACGGGTAAGATCTCCTAAATGTGGGGAGACAACCCAAGCCAGGCGGTAGTTCCATAGGGGACCCCTGAACTGTGATATTGGGAATCAAGCCCCTTGGAAACTGAGGCACAGGCCTCTGACAAACTCAGGCCAGAAAACTCAGGCCTGTGAGAAGCTGATGCATTTGCCTAAGGGCCCTACTGTGAATAGTCTCCTGAAAGATGAAGTCTTCAGGCCATGAGAGTTCCCGGTAAGAGGCAGCTCTAAGACATCCGCTGACCATGGAATTGTTAATCAGCCTTGTGTGAATTCCTTTGCCCAGTGCCTTGTTGCAGCAACAGATACTGAAGCTTTGACTGAGAAACGGATGCAGCCCTCTGTAGGATAAGAGGTGTGAAACCCTTTTGGTTGCTAGGTATTGTTATTTACAAACGAATAGATTTTAGATGCTTTTACCTTAAACACAGCCACTCCTAGTCTTTTGGTATAGCTCAAGTATACTGTGAGTTTTATGATTGTGTTTAACTGCTAGAATTTAGGATGACTTCTAGATAGTCAAGATAGCTTTAGTAAACATTCTTTAGGTGACTTACAGAAACCGAGTCTGGGTTTCATAGCAATTATCATAATAAAGACAAGGTAATCCTTTAACGGTAGAGTAAGTCACAGTACACCCTGGAAAGAGCACTTTCAGGGGAGTAGAGGACTGTAAATCCTGAGAACTACAAACCACCGTTAATGATTTGTTACAGTTTGCTTCCTTGAAAATTCTCAATAAAAGCTATGCGCTGGGGCCGGCCGAGTGGCACAGTGGTTCAGCGCTGGTTTGGGAAGCCAGCGGCCCCGGTTCGGGACCCACATATGAGGGCCAGTGACACTGCCCTCAAAAAAAAAAAAAAAACAAAAAACTATGCGCTGACCCGATTCGGGGCTCAGTCTTCCTTGGCTGAGTCCCTTGGGCTCAGTCGTCCTTGGCTGAGTCCCTTGGTCTCGCTCTTATCTTTCTTCTGTCTCTTGTTTTTCCTTAATCTGCGTCGCCCCTCTCGTGTCCCACTTGCCCTTGCCACGCAGGACGTGACAACCCCCTGAGGCAGGGTAGGCCTGCTCTGGTGGGCAAAGTTGCTGTGGGGCAGTCACTGATGTGGCTGTAGCTGGTGAAGTTCAGCTGCTTCTGGGCTTCTCCCATTCGACATGGCAGGGCGCTTGCAAAACTGAGCAGTTTTACCCCCTACTTCCATAAGTTAAGTCTTGTTAGGACAACTAGGTCAACGGGCCTTAACTGAGCATCTACTGTAAGCCAAGAAGAGCCAAGCTCCATAGAATTACTGAGAAAGTCCCAGCATAAGGCAGTTGCCCATCCCTCTACCATCATCACCACCACACCCAGCTCATTCTTTTATATAATCTCGTTTCCAGCAACACCACATTCCAACACAATTAGGGAATTGAAGAGTCTTTTATAGTAACATTATCCTACAAGTTCACACTGGAAGGCTAGTTTCCACTCCCTGGGGCTTCTGAAGAAACAAGTCCCCTTTCTGACCTGGACATTTTCAGCTCGTCATGTCATACAGGACCTAGCTTTGATTTCTGGGCAAGGTTCAAAGGGATGAGGAGGGAGTTTGCACAGATCCAGGGTGTGATGGGGCCTGTTAACTAGTGAAGTTTCAGTTCCCATCTGGAGTGTGGCTGCCTTGATGGTCTGCTATGAAGGATGTTTGGGGGCTGAGGTTTGTACTCAGTGATTCCGCTGTTCAATGTGGTCAAATCAAGAGGAGCGATTCCGTAAGCTGCCTCTTCCAAGTGGGCAGTAAGAGTGCTGAAGTTTACCTGAGCCTTCTCAGAGGAGGTGTCCAAGGACATCGTGAATGGCATAAACTGTATAGCAAAGAAGAGCGGGCACTGTCTGAGTTCTAGTCTCAGCTTTGCCACTTGCTTGCTGTCTGACACAATAACCTCTCCATGCCTCAGTCTCCTTATCTTTAAAATGGGGATAATGATTGTACCAGTGGCATGGGCTATGCTGAAGAGTAGAGTTAATATACAGAGGGTGCCAAAAAAATGTATACATGTTTTAAGAAAGGAACAAACTATTAAAATTGTAATGCTCAATATATACCAAGTCAAGATGAATACATGTCACGTTTGACTTCTGCAATTACAAGAGGTGCTCAAAGAGGTTACCATCAACATCCAGACACTTCTGATTATGGCAAAATACTGCTTGAGCAACGCTGACCAAAGTGTCCACCTGTATTCATTTTTTTGGCACCTGTGTTTTGTAAAGTGTTCAGAAAGGTGCCTGGTACGTGGAACATGCTATGTCAGCGCTGCCTCTCAAGTCAGACACCATGGCGGGTAGGTTCCCAACCAGCCTGTGTCCCCTTGTGTCTGGGCTCAACAAACGGCAGGCTCATATTTGATCCCTTTTCCCCTTAACAGTGAGGAAGATCTATTTCAACTCATGGGCCCCTCTGCTGATCTGTACCTGTGTAGTACCAGAGAAGGTCCATTTTGAATATTCTAAAAATATTTAGACAACTGCTTAAAAGGAACCAGGCCTTGAAAACAATTATCAGGATTTACATGAATATCCTTATTCACAAAAGAAGCCCTCCACTCATGCTTTCCTTTTTCAGCTATATCCTCTCAAGTTGCAACTCAAGATGCAGACAGCTCCCACCAATACCCTGCCTTCTACAGAGGAATTTGCTCTCCTGGCCCCAGCTGAACCCCTATTCATCATATTCAGGGGAGCCAAAGGCAGGCAGGGGTGTGGGGATTCTGGTCTGCCTCCCAGTCTCAGGGCCCTTCACCTGCAGGCCCCTTTACTTGGGGCTCTCAGTGAGTGAGAGGACATATTTAGGGGGAAAATCTTGTCATTTGAAAGAGCACTTCTTCCCTTGCTTAGAGGAAAATGGCTGTGAGTCCTCAATGGTTTTTCATCTTTTCAGAGAATTGGAACTAAGTATCCTAAAATTGTTCAAATCGGAGTCTCAAACCTGAATTATTTGTTTCAGGAACAATATATCAGGGTTGGGCTGGATTTTTAACAGATTTAGGATTATTTGGAGCAAGATGCAAGACTCAGATGATCGCTTTGGGATTCTTGGGGTGGTCAAATTTGTGAACTTGCACTAAGTCCTAGGGCACAACTCTCCCCAGGCTCTCTCTGCATTTAGGAGAAAAGGAAAATCATGTATAGAGTTCAAAAGTGTTCCTTTGTGAAAAGGTAGTTTCAGGGGTGTCCTGATATCAGTAAAGATTCAGTATCTCCTCACTTTTTTAAAGTTATAGCTTTATTGAGATAATCCACATAACATAAAATTAACCCCTTTTAAAGTGTACACTTCAGTGGTTTTCAGTGTAGTCACAAAATTGTGCAACCATCACCACAATCTAATTCCACCCCAAAAAGAAACCCAGGATCTTTGGCACTACTATACTTTCTGTCTCTATGGATTTGCTTATTCTGGACATTTCATATGTATAGATATAGACGTTTTCTTTTATAGATACATCCCAGATAAAGAAAACTGATGTTCAAAATATAATCACCACACATCATCCTACTACATTCTTCCCACATCCCCTCAAAGGAGATCCTATAAAATGTTAATCACCAAATATAGACAATGATTTTAGCCTATTGGGGAAAGAAAAAAAAAGATTTCTGGTTAATGGTTAACCAAAACCCTTAACTAATTTGAAGACCCTCTTCCCCCAAATATGTATAACTGATGAAGGTCTATGTATCTAGACTATAAGGTAGACCAAGCTTGGTGGCCCCCTCCACCCATGTCAGGACCGACTTACCCATTAGGCACAGTACATACAGGGCCTGGGGCCCATGAAAATTAGAGAAAAAAAGAATACACTCCAACCTGAATTATATTTGCCTTTATACCAACACAGTTATAAAATATAATCCTTTATGTTTCAATGGAGGAAGGGCCCATGAAGGCAAAAGTACAAGGGGCCCACAAAAGTCACATGTGGCCCTGGCCTCTGTTCTGCCCTCCACTCCCAGACCAGCCTCCCTGGTTGGTGGCCGCATCTTGCTTCTGCCCAGGGCTCATGCTGGTTACCACCTACATGTTGGGGACTTTGCTGTTGGCACCTGCTGCAGACCAAGGAGTGGAATCCCAGTCCAAGAATCAGAAACTCAGTAAATTGCCTCCTCTCTGGCCAATGGCCCAAGTTGAGCTGACAGGATTTGAGCTCCAGGGTCTAGGTGACACTGGCACAGTGAAACTGACTGTGGTAGCCAACCCCCTCCCTACACTGTCCATCAAGCCCTCTCCCCATCAGGCCAGTGGCTCTGTGTTCTGAGAATGTCTCCATCTGACAGCAAGTGGGTGTCAGGCATGTCCATCACTGTGGGTAGCCCACCCAAGGCAAATGGGGTAGGTGGGGCAAGGCAGAGTTTTCTTTTATATGAGAATCTATATGATAGTCTCGATTCTGCCTCTTGTCCCATAAAACCTAAATAACTTATTATCTGGTCCATTATGGAAAAAGTTTGCCAACTCCTGCTGAAAGAAAATATTTCCCCACTCTCCTGGCCCATTTGCCACTAGTATTGTTTGGTGGAAACTGGGAAGCCACGTCAGCCATGCTGTAATGTTCAGCCAGGGATATAGGGCTCAGCCATCTGAATCCTAGGACAAGGACCTGACATTTGTTGGTTGGCTGGTTGGGATTTTTACTAGCTGGAAGACAAATAAGGCATATATATATCTGAGGGAGACTCTAACATGCCCCCAGTGCTCCCTGACTGCTAGTGTTCATACCATTGTCCAGCTCCCATTCACACCAAATGGGCCTGATCTTTGTGAGACAGACAGTCTGAACAGGAAGCTGATCTCTACCCACAAATCTACTTACTAGAAAAACCTATGTGGTTACTTCATCTTAAATCCTCAGATGCCCTCGGAAACAGGAGAAAAAGTCAGATTCACAAGTATAAATGGGGCAAAGTAGAAAGCCCTACCCAGTGGAGGGGTCGTTAGAATCACCTGAGATTAAAAAAATGCCTGTGCCCCCACCACAGAGATTCTGATTTCATTGCCATAGTTTGGAGACTGGTTATTTACATTTTTTAAAAAAGTCCCAGGTGGGCCGGCTGAGTGGCACGTTGGTTAAGAGCTGGCTTGGGACACCAGCAGCCCCGGTTCAGATCCCACATATGAGGGCCAGTGACACTGCCCTCTACAGCTAATATGGTGAACAACAGCTCCACCTGGAGCTGGGTTGCTGTGAGTCCCTGGGATGGCATAGCTGCAGCCCCTGCTGCAGGGGGCTGCCATAGGCTACAGTGAATGGCTGGCTGGCAGCTAGCATGAGTCGCTGCCAGCAGTGTGAGCTGCCAAGAGCCCCTGTGAGCCCGCGACCAATCTATCTCACCTGAGAAGAGAGCATGATGATACAAACATGGGCCAGTGAAGCAATATCCTCCACAACTAGACTGAAGAACAAAAGGAAAGAAACTTGTCTGTTCCCCTCCCCCAATTCCTCAACACTGTTCTCCTCCCCCAATTCCCCAATAAAATCTTAAAAAAAAAAAAAAAAAAGTCCCAGGTGATTCTTATGAACCCCTGGGCTGCATATTGTAATACTGTGATTTATAAGAAATAGATATTTGGTTATTCAGGTGACCAAAATATATTTTTCATATATATTTGTTCTTTGTCCACAGTTCTTGGCTCACAGCTCCCCAAACCCTTGGAATTTCCTAAACGAGAAGAGCAATGGGAGCATCCTTTATTGTAATATTTGGTCTTTTGTTTTCAGTTACTGAAATCACTTCAGAGCCATAAAGGTGAAATGGGTGTCCTGTTATTCATAGCCAGCCCCTTTTCACCATGACTGAGTTTATGTTAATGAGGTGACTTTTGGAAAGCATCTAAGGATGGGGCCTGGTTGTCAGGAGAACGAACAATGTGATTGGAGGGTTGGAACTTTCAGTCCCACGACCCTCTGGGAGAGGGGCTGGAGGTTGACTTAATCATCAATGGCCAATAATTTAATCAATCATGCCTATGTAATGAAGCCTCCATAAAAACCCAAAAAGGATGAGGCTGGGAGAGTTTCCAAGTTGGTGAGTGAACACGTGTTGGTGCAGGAAGAGCAACGCTCCCAGAGAGAGAGAGCATGAAAGCTCCTTGACCTTGTCCTATGCATTTCTTCCATCTGGATGCTCCTGAGTTATATTCTTTTATAATAAACCAATAATCTAGTGAGTAAACAGGCTTCCTGATTTCTCTGGCCACTCTAGCAAATTAATCAAACCCAAGGAGAGGGTCATGGGAACCCTGATTTGTAGTTAGTCAGTCAGCAGCTCAGGTGACTACCTGGCTTACAATTGGCATCTGAAGTGGAGGCAGTCTGTAGGACTGAGCCCTTCACCTGTGAGATCCGATGATATCTCCAGGTAGATAGTGTCAGAATTGAGTTGAATTGTAGGACACCCAGCTGTCAGAGAACTTCGTGGTCCTATAGGAGGTTTCCCACACACATGGGAATTTGGTATTAGAATTACAGTTAGCCACTTTATGTCTTTTGTTAGCACAGGTGCTTTCTCTCGCTGTCTAGTTAGAGCTATTGACAACGTTCTCACCATCTGTCTTTTTGTCAATAAAAGTATACTACCCTAGTATTACATTTTAAGCTGATACTGCCGTTCACATGAGGAGTTACAGTATTGAAGAATGGAGTTAACAGATAGATAATTACCCATTAGCCAGAAGATGAAGGGTTATCATATGCCCTCAGCCAATGACACTTCTCATGGCACACCATACTGTACGTTCTGGATCAACGAGCACTTGTGCTTTGTTTTTCCATTTTGAGTTATGCAAGTCAGTATGCTTACTTCCCCATGGTGTTTGTGTTCTCATGGTGACAGCTCTCAAAAAACATCCACGTGACAGTACTGGAGGTGCCACAGAATTTCAAGGAAGAGTGTGAGGCTGGATGTCAAGATAAACACCTTCAAGGAACCAGATGAGGAAATGGCAAAAATCAGAATTGGGTAGGGAGTGCTGAAACCCCTCTGACTGATAAACATCACTCATGAAAGGAAGAGGTCAAAACTGTGAGCAGTAATTAAAGAGACTATTGGAGACAGGTCACAGCTTCTGGGGATTTGAAGAAAATATCACAACAGACCTCCTTGAGCCCAGGCTGAAGAGCTTTGTTTTGGATAGAATAATCTTTTGGTAAGGATTCCAAGTTGCCAACATAATCCATTCTAGTTGTGACCAGCAAAAAAGAATTGATTACAGGGTATTAATAAGGAGTGCACAGAATTTCTGAGAAGGATAGGGAAACAGGTGGGCTGCTAACCACCAGGAACAATACAGCTAACAGTTTGAGTTCCAGAACTGTTCTAACAGAAGTCACATTGCCATCAGTGCCCACCACCCCACACCTGGTATTGAGAGCCTGGCAGTGGAACTCTCCCCAACCCCCTCACCTCCCCAGAGCCATTGCAACCTGACCACTCAATGTAGCTCTACCTATATTCCTCTCTTTCACCTTCCCAGGCTTATCTTCTGAGTTTCACACAGCTGCCTGTTTGGCAGCGCTTCAAGGAAGTCTGACGAAGTGGTTTCTAGTTCTTCAGCCTCTACAGCTCAGGAAGGCAGAAGAGTTAGAATGGGCCTTGAGAGGTCAGTGGGTAGGGTCTGTCATAGTTCCCATTTACAGGACACATTTCCTTATTCCAGACAAGGGCTGAATTCTCCTAAATGCCCGTCACATGACAAATGCAGACTTTCATGAGTGAACAAATACTTCAAACCCGACCACAGTGATACCCACCAGCCAGTGGATCTGTTTCTGTGATGTCACTATCTTTGTTCAGCAATATTTGTTTTACAGTATTTGAGCATTTTGTTGCATTTGCCCTTGTTCTGTTTTTCTCTCAAATGAATAGAAAACAGAGAGAGTAATGATATTTGTAATAAGAAGCATAGGTCTCAAAAGTTTAATAAAACTGAAACACAGATTAAAGATGAACAGTAAGGGGCCGGCTGAGTGGCGCGGTGGTTAAGCGCTGGCTTAGGAAGCCAGCGGCCCCAGTTGGGGTCCCACATATGAGGGCCAGTGACACTGCCCTCAAAGAAAAAAAAAAGAAAAGATGACCAGTAGGAGCTGGCCGAGTGGCTCAGTTGGTTAAGAGTTGGCTTAGAGCGCAAGCTCTAAGCAACAGGACCACCAGTTTGATTCCCACATGGGCCAGTGAACGCTGCGCCCTAGCTGAGCTGTTGCTGAGCTGCCAACAGGTGGCAGGATGGCTCAGATGGTGTAACAAAAAGATTGCCTGTTCAACGGTGGGCTATGCCCACCCTCAACTAAAAAGATTGAACTCGGCATCTTGAGCTGAGCTGCTGCCCAGATGGCTCAGTGGATAGGGCGTGTGCTCTTAACAACAAGGATGCTGGTTCAACTCCCACATGGGATGGTGGCTATGCCCACCCGCAACTAAGACTGAACTCAGCACCTTGAGCTTACGGGCCACGAGCTGCCCTGCCGAGGGAAGCCAGATGGCGACTGGAGCCCTCCACAATGAAGACTGAAGAACAACAACTTGGCTGGTCCCCTTCCCCAATTCCCCAACACTGTTCCCCTCCCCCAATTCCCCAATAAAATCTTTAAAAAAAAAAAAAGATGTCCAGTAGTACCCAAAGCAATCAAGCCTCAATGAGACCCATATTGCAAAGAAAAACCAACTGCCTATTCGTATGTAAAGAACACATTTAAACTGCTAAAACTACATCATTGAATAATATGTCTAATAGACAAAGTGTCATTAGGAATTTTATAGTCTTGTTTACCTTTGGGGAGTGAAAACCCCCGTGAAATATGGAAGGCTGTGAGTATATTTACATGTAAATTTGCACATTCTCACGTGGGTGCATTTTCCAGATACTATTAGTGTTGTATAAAATCGGGTTTCACTCTACAAAGAAAGAGAAGCAAGAGAACATGTGTGCAGGGGGGAAGAGGGAAGAGCTGTACACTGAGTCCATTCATGTTGCCTCCCCACGCTCCCCTGCTCCTCAGCGCTCAGGCTTCCGGCCCATTAGCTGCCAGCCCAGCTCCTGCTCAGCTACCAAGGCCACGCCCAGGAAGGCTGCAAGCCCAGGCCCTCAATTGTCACTCTTTTCCCGGACTCCTGCTGGGACAACCCCCTTGTCTGGCTGGCAATGAGGTGAAGACGATGGAAGGGTAGCTGGCAGCTGAAGGAAAGGCCCCCCTCTCCTCACCACAGTAATGGGGGTTTGGAGGGCTGTGAAGGGGAGTGAGTGGCTGAGCACCATATACAGAGTCTATTGTATGCAGGATACCAAGGCGGACACTAAGGTGGATGTTTGTGCTGGGCATGCCTCCTTCCTTGTTGGCCATAACAAAATCTCCTTTCATCTTCTGACATGTTTTTCACACTCACACACCTCCTTTCCCCTGTGTCATTTCCATTTGAGCAACAGTAGTCGCTTCTAACAGAGCACAGAATCTTACATTGCTGAGGAAGCCACCCACATGTCTCAGGACAGCCTTTTGTGAACAGCAAACTACTGGTCCTACAGCTGAATTCACCTCTTTTTTTAAGAGAACTATTTGGAAATTCTCCAAATAACAAAAGCTGTTATAATTGGGGACCAGTGGAGTCATTACTGGAGCTAGGGGGCCACCCTGTGGCTATGTGTCCAAAAATGAGGTCCAGCGTGTTTTTTTTCCTCATACATTTCTGTAGTTCATCTTTTTCATACAAAGAGCAGACAGGAACAAAAGGACACTATTTTCCAAATTTCTGCTCAGATGGTCAATCGGCCTTCCAGGCTAGAATAGTTAGGCCAAAGTAAAGTATATGCCTGAACCAGCATCACCTAGGAATTTATTAGAAATGCAAATGTTTAGGCCCACCCCAGGCCTATTGAATCTGAAACTCTAGGGATAGGGCCAGCCATCTGAGTTTTAACAAGCCCTCCAGGTGATTCTCTTCCCGTGTAAAGTCTGAGAACCACCAGTTTAGACCAATTGTGCAACAAAGCCTCTCCCTGGGCTGGGCTAGCATAACAACTTTTACTAATTGTTATTGATTATAATTATTATAGAACTCATACATTCTTTCAGCAACTATTGTATTTCGTTCATTCAACAAATAGTTATTATGTGTTTAAAAGGCAGCAATAAAGCCTATGTGATCAGAGCAGGGTGGCTGAGAGGGAAGATTGAGGGAAATTAGTGCTGAGTGGCAGGCGGGGCCAGGTTGTGTAGACCATGAGGAGGACTGGTGTGTCATGGGAGCCAGTGGAGGGTACTGAACAGGGAAGAGATATGATAAGACTGTCTTCTTACAAATAATGGCCCCCAAACAGACAGTGGTAGAAGATAAGAAGCTAAAACGAAGCTCAGGAGTGGGAGCATGGTGACTTGGATTGGGTGTAGCGTGGAGGTGTTGAGATGGCTGGATTCTGGGTGGATTTTGAAGGTAATTCATAGTTAGTCAGCAGGATTTACAAATGGATTGAGTGTCATGAAATGAAATGGATGAGATTGGATGCCAAGAGGAATCTAGGATAGCTCCAAGCTTTTGTGCCTGAGCAAAACTATATTTAATGAGATATAATTAAGTGCCTACTAAAAATACACTTAAGATGTATCTCATAGTTCAAAATCAAATGTTTTAGTGGGAAAGACCAATTAAATGAAGATTATGGGTTGTTTCTTCCATATAATTTAACTAATTCTTTGTTTTAGTCAAAATATTTCATCTGCTTTTATAAAAATATGTCTTAATTTCAACAAGTACCTTGGAATTTCACAGATAGTATTTTCATACAGTAGTATCTACAATGAAGGTAAGGGTTACCCTAAGGTAATTAAGGGCTATCCTTCATATTAGAAGTAGAAATAGAACTCCTTTATCAATTTGCTACTTCTTGTGGTACAATTAACAGCAATTACGTGTGCCTACAAACATACATTTTAATATGTAATAGAGCCATAACCACCCCACACTCGATTTAATTCAGCAGCCAGACTCCTGGCAACCTCAACCATTTAGAACTCAGGTATGAATTCCCTAACTACACTCAGCAGCTTAAGCGATGTGTCTAAAATTAAGGTTAATGATTTAATAAGCTTAATTATTTTATTTCCTCTGGCAGGCTTCCCTTCTTCCTAGGTTTAATCCAATTCAATAAATGGTTATTGAATGCTTACTGTGTCCAAGGTACCCTGCTAGGCTTTGATGAGGAGTGTAAAAGGGATAAGCAGAGAGCAGCATACAATTATGGACATGATGTGTGTGTGTGTGTGTGTGTGTGTGTGTGTGTGTGTGTGTGTGTGTGTGTGGCGGAGGTGGGGGGTAAAGGGGTGGGGTGGGATGGAGCTGACTGCAGCAAGAAGGAGGAAATAGGAAGATCACCAGGTAGAATTAAAGAATAAAAGTCTCAGAGCTTTGAATTATACTAATAACACCAGGTAATTAGCCTTCTAGGCTGGATTACAACCAGCACAATTTCTGAGGTTTCCCAACAATGACTTGGAGTCATAAAACTAAAAATAAAAAAAAGTTAAGTTGTTAGTAACTCAATGTCCTATGACAGGTAATGATATAAGATGTTTAGGAAAAGTTTAATCAAAATAATTAGCTTTTCATTTAAAGGAGTCATTTTTAGTTGTCTGAATGATTAATTAAATCTAGAATATCTTATTTCCATAAGAATTAATAGGATACTATAGTGTGCCTGGAAATTTCTATTAAGGAATAATTTGAAAACTGAATCTTGACTGCCCAAATAGACTGCTAGTCTTTGGGTCTCTTAACATTAATGGGCTTATACTAGAGATGTGAGGCTGGGCATAGAGGGAATAATTGCTAAAAATTTCATTGTTACTGTTACCTCACATTATTTTCTTTTTAACCTTTTAAAATTTCAATATACACAAAAGTAAACAGAATAGCATAAAGAACCTTTATGTAGTCATCACCCACTGACCAGTTCTATTTCATCTGTACCCACCTACATCCCCCTCCTGCATTATAATATTTCGAAGCATATCCCAGACAGCATAGGATTTTATCCATAAATATTTTGGTATGTATCTCTAACAAATGAGGACTCTAAAAAAATCCCCCAAATTCCATGATCATATCTAAAAAACTAACAATAATTCTCTCATATAATCGAACATCTAGTCAGTGTTCAAATTTCCAATTATTTCATAATGTTATAAATTTTAAAGTGTGTATCTGAATTAGGATCTGTATCAGGTCCACACTGCACCTGACTGATATGTCTCTTACTCCATATGTTCCCCACCCCACCCACCCTTGCCCTAATTAAAAATTTTTTCAGTGAAATTAATTATTTTAATATAGTAGAGCATTTGGCCTGGAGAATTTCCTACAGTCTGGATTTTGCTGATTACAACTCTGTGGTGGCATCATTTAATGTATTTCTTGCTCCTCTCCTTTGAATTTCTTATAAATTGGATATTGGAACTAGAGGCTCCTTCAAATGCAGGTTCAATGTTTTCATAAGGCTTCCTGGGGAGTGGTGTGTTCTTCTAGCAGGAGGCTCTTCATGTCCAGTTGTCTCTCTTTTTGTTATAACAATGGGTATTGACACTCAACACTTAGGTCCTTTAATACATTAAGTCTTATCAAATAGTGATAGTCTAATTCCATCATTCCTCATATAGCACTTAAATAAAGACACCCTTCATTTTCTGTTGGGTTGTTGGAAAAGTCATATGTATTTTTGCGTTGAAAAAACATAGGAAAATAACGTAATGACTTTTCCGACAATCCAATATTTGGTTAACCAGTGGTACAGTTCATACAGGAAAGCAATTTCTTTGTTTATCAGTTTTCAAACTACTGAATTGACTTTAAATATATTTGATGTGTTTTAATTCACTGCAATTTTTATCCTTATTGATGCTGACATAATCCTATTTTGGACCAGTGGGAGGCTCAAGTTGGCTCCTGAGTCCTCTTGGTATGACCCAAGTCATCTTTGAAAGCTTCCTTACTCTCTAATGTGACAAGATCTTTCAGGTTCATCTCATATATTTCCCAGAGCCAACAATTTTTCCCAGGACTACTGGCTTCTTTTAGTGGGAAATGGTATTTTATATGTATTAATCATGTTGTAATTTTATGATGTTTTTGACTCTTGGAGAACCTTGCTGACTGGGATGAGACTGCCCTTCCCAGGGCTAGCTAATTTCAAAAATAATAAACAACTCACCTGTAAACATACCTTTTGTATGCAAACAAACCAATCCTGACTCCATACCTCCAACCACTTCTTTTATCTGAGTCTCACACACCAAGCCAACATTCCCCACCCCTCACCCTAAATCAACCCAGGACCAGGTCCCCGACAAGTAGAGCCCACCCCTCTAGCCCAGAGTCCATCAACGTTACTCAGACTATCCAGACCTAAACTGTTTATCTTACCCTACCTTGCCTTTCCCACAGGAAACACATGAAAGTATCTGGACCATACTTTCTCTTCCCTCTTTCTGCCTCCTGATAAAACTTGGTGCTTCCCCACATAGCTCTGCATGGCCTGGCATGCCGCTTCTCTTGAGAAATGTAAATAATAAGTCTACTTTCTATGGCACTACCTCTCTGTGTCATCATTGCCCAGTCATCTCTATAAATTAATATCCTGTGGGTGCATTTTAACAAATGAAACCACAATCTGGAGGCTAACAGTACTCACTGCTACAGGGTTGGTCATTATTTCTAGGTCTTTTCCATAAACAGAGTCAAGAAATACATCTGGATTCATACTGATGGTTCCCATTCAAAATCAGGACTACAGGGATTTTACTTGACCTCTTCTATCTTACTTCCACACTGAGAATTCCTGTTCTCATTTACTCTGGGAATGACAGAATTACAATGTCACATATTGTATTGCTTTACCATACCACAACAAACACACAACAATCTCAGAATATCAGTTTTGCTGGCAAAAATATGATTATTTTACACAGCATAATACTTTTATTTTGGCAGTTCTTTTTTTGTCCTCTGGGTCTATCCAATCAGCAATGTACATTTAAATGACTGGGTGTTACAATCACTTAGAAGAGTTCCTTCCCTGAGTAGTTAATCCCCAAAACTGGTTTACTTGATGATTTTATTTTTTATTTTAAGGGGTGGCTTTAAAATTTTTCAGTGTTATTTTATAATTATGTAAATTACTTCCATGGCTCCAAAATCAAATCTACAAAGTTATGTTCAAAGAGCTCTGGCTTCTTCTATCCCTATCCTCTACCCCATGAACCCTGTTCCTGTCTCCTACAAGTAACCATGTTTATTTTTATTGGTTATCCTTCCATTATTTGGTTATATATTAAAAATATTTAAATATATAATTATAAATATATCATGGTAATCACAAATATTTATCTTTCTAAATTTATAAATTATATATTTAAATATTAATATCTAATATGGTTGCATACTCTAGATACCTTTCTCTACCTTGCTTCTCTCACTTCACAATACATGCTAGAGATCACTCTGACAGCATTTAGAGATACTCTTCATTTCTTTTACCTGGATAGCTGCCAACTCTGATTAGTGCTTGGTTTACTGATGTGCCAGGTACTGCGCACAAATAATCCCATTTAATCCTCAGAACAACCTAGTGAGGTTGGCACTATTATAACTGCCATTTTACAAACGAGAAATGAAGGTTAAGTAATTTGTCCAAGGTCACCCAGTTGAAAAGAAGTCAATAATCTTTCGAGATAGAAAGAGGAAATGGATAAATTTTATATCTATATTAGTTATATATTTCTATAGCTCTAGTTAGACATGGAGATAGCGATATCATATACATGTGTGAATTAGTAGACATCAGTGTCCCAGAGTATTCAGAAGCCCTGTCTAGTTTGTAAACAAGTCTTCATGGAAAAGTCTCCGTGATCTAGAGAGCTTATCAAAACGGACAAAATTAAAATGGACACATCAAGCTTAAAAACCATTTTTTTTTTTAAATTTTATTGGGGAATTGGGGAAGGGGAACAGCCAAATTGTTGTCCTTCAATCTTAGTTGTGGAGTGCACAGTTAGCTCAGCTCCCAAGTCCAGTCACCATCTGGCCACCTTTTGAGAGGTCTCTGCCGCTCAGCTCAAGGTGCCGTGTTCAATCTTAGTTGTGGGTGGGCGTAGTCCATCAACCCATGCGGGAGTCAAACCAGCAATCTTGTTAGGAGCCTGTGCTCTCACCAGCTGAGCCATCCTGCCACCTGTTGGCAGCTCAGTGGCAGCTCAGCTTGGGAGCAGCTCACTGGCCCATGTGGGAATCGAACCAGCAACCCTGTTGCTCAGAGCTCACGCTCTTAACCAGTTGAGCCGCTCAGCTGGCCCTTGAAACCCATTTTAAAAAGCTATTTTAGCATGTAAAAAAATACAGTGTAGATTAATTATATAAATGATATAAATGGTAACAGAATCAGTGAGAAATCAAAGTAGTTATAACATCACAAAAGTCATTTGGGGATTATAAATTCTTTGGACACAAAAGTAGAGACATGTCTATAGACATACTCCATCTCTTTCTCCATTTTGTTGTTGTTCTTTTCTTGTTTGTTTTTCTCATAGCAGGGTCTCTTTCTGTCATCATCAGCTGCTGGCCCCTACCCCAGGGCAGGTGGGACAAGTTCCAGAGAAAGGGGAATAAATGACTGGTGGCAGGGATGATACACCAAATGACATATATCCCAGGCCTTACAATGTTTTGTATTTGTTACTCCTATGCTTATTTTCACCTTTCTTTTAGACTGTGACTCCATTTAATCTTTACAGCTCTCTTACTTCAAATACAGACACACTGGGGATTAGGGCTTCAACATATGAATTTGGGGAGAGGGGACACATTCATTCAGCCCACAACATAATCTAACATAGTGGTTAAGAATGCATATTATGGAACCAGATTGCTTGGGTTCAAATGTTGGCTCCATCACTTACTAGTTGTATGACCTTAAGCTAGCTATTTAATGTCTAGGCACCTCAGTTTATTCATCTATAAAGTGGGGATGAAAATGTACATGAAAACCAAAAATAGTATTTGATGATAATCATAAAATTGTTGGTGGGATTAAATGAGATTTATTAACATATAAATTGCTTAGTACTGCCTGGTACACAGTAAATGCCCATTAAGTATTAGCTATTATTGTAATGGATACTAAGTTAGAAGTTTCAATAGAAGCACCAAGATACAATAGAGTTTGCATGCTAATGTAATTGTGGGTTAGGCTAATCTGTAGGATTTTTTTTTTTTTTGAGGGCAGTGTCACTGGCCCTCATATGTGGGACCGAACCAGGGCCGCTGGCTTTCCAAGCCAGCACTTAACCACCGCGCCACTCAGCCAGCCCCTAATCTGTAGGATTTTTAAAGTGGAAGGCTGAGATCTGTTACATAAATTACCCAGATTGAGGGTATCAAAGAGTACTGGTGGTTGACAATGAGGAGAAAAAATTTTCTGAAGCATTTTTTTAGAGTAATAAAGGAGGGCCGGCCGAGTGGCGCAGTGGTTGAGAGCTGGCTTGGAATGCCAGCGGCCCCGGTTCGGGTCCCACATGTGAGGGCCAGTGACACTGCCCTCTAAAAAAAAAGAAAGTAGAGTAATAAAGGAGTGTGACAATCATCAAGCTATGGTTTTTCAGCTTCCAATCCACCCTCTGCAATAGGCTTTCTGATTCTGGGGTGGGGACTCTCTTTCTCCAGCTGCTCCTTTTAGTCTCTTCCAGTAGGGGGCGCTAGAGGAGATTACAAGGCTGAAGGAGGAAGAAGGGTGTTTTCCTTCCTGTCTGCTTATTAATGATGACCATCACCCTAGCAATGCTTCTTCATCTTGGCAGCAACAGTTCATTCCAACAGTAGTAGTTGATATCAATTTATAGTTTTTCCACCTTTCTCTGATGTAGCTAATCACTCTCCCTTGGACATCCAGCACCAGCTGCCTGGCACCCTTTCCTCAGAGGTCTGAGGTTCTGCTTCATAGGCCCCTCCAACAATTGTCTCTATTTAAATAATTTCAACTGCTTCTCTTTGTGCTCCCAGCCCTAGGATGATAGAGGCTTCCTGGAGTTTAACCTCCATGATATCTTAATCTTTTTCAGTTCTTCAATACCTAATTAACAATTATTTATGTTAAATTTTCTCAGTTAAAATAACTGATGTGGTTTCTGTCTTCTGACTGGACTGACTGATTGGGTGTGGCAGTGCCTGCCTTCATCCAGGCTAAGGGAAAACAGCTTCAACCAGAGCCCTTGGAAAGCTCGGTGTGTGTCCTCCACAGCTATGGAGGCAGAGTGGATGAGTGTCTTGCTCTCACTCAGGAAATTTAGATGCAAGAGGTAGGCTGATGAGCTGCTTTGAGAGGAGAATAAAGAAGAGTTGCTGCTGCACTGGAATGGGCCTGCATGCCCAGTCTCTCAGGGCAAGGACAATGAGAGTGTGTCACATGGACCTTATGGAGAAACAGAGAGAGAGAGAGAGAGAGAGAGAGAGAGAGAGAGAGAGAGAGAGAAAGTGTGAGAGAAAGAACGCGTCAGTAGTGTTGGTCTAGACAACCAATGGGGCCAATTGGAGTTGCAATGGATCCTCAGCCAAGAGAAGTTCGAAGTGGATTCTTAGGGACTGAGGAAGGAGCAAAGAAACTGCTGGATTCCCAGGTCAAGAGAATTCATGTGAAACCAGCCGTGTTCGGGTACTCAAAAGAGAACTCCATGAGAAAATCAACTTTAAACACCTCCAGGCCTGGAGAACATGAAGCCATACTACTGCAGTGCCAGTCCAGTAAAATGGGACCTGGCCCCCTCCCACTCCTCCCTCCTGTAATCTAAAGGGGTTCAAAAGCAAAGTTAGAAAGCTGGGGTGGAGGGCATAAGACTGGAGCTAGGAGCAGGAGGAGACAAATTACTCCTTCCTCTGTACTCCCACGTCTCACAGTAGCCCTTGTAGGGAGAGGAGAGAAGATTTAAGATCATGTTTGGAGTTCTGATTACTTAGGACTGACATCTTAATGGCTAAATTGAGACCCTGTGTATGATTTAAAGTGATGACCTCTTTTTACTTAAAGTGACCAGAAAAATAATGGAGCTTGCAAAGTTTAATACAGGCTAAGGGGAAGAATTACTAACCACCTCCCACCCCACCAAATTTGATTATGGGATTTAAAACTAAAATTGCTATTTGGATTATAACAAAAAATCCAGGTTTTTTTTCCAACATAGTTAGATTAATAATGCAGATAATAGTGTAATTCCTGTTAATAAGGCATTTATTTTCTCTAGATAGAAGTTTTCTGTCCCCCAACACTCCCTTCAGGGAGGATCTGTACCTTCAGTCAGAGTTCCCCTTTTCAAATGTGTCAATTTCTTTGTGTTTTGTTGTTGTTTGTTTGTTTGTTTGTTTTAAAATAGGGGGTGGGAAGGAGTTTTAGTAAAACATCCCAAGAAATCTCCTGAGTTCTGTTAAATGTCCCCTTTTTTTCTAAGTCCATTTTCAGAAATAGAAAAGTACTTCTAGCTCTTAGGGAACCCACTGTGCAGTTGCCTCTACACTTGGTCAGATGCATCAGTGACCATCCTCGAAGGAAAGCTTCCGTGATCAGGTCAAAGCATGAAACCCTATGCTATGGGGAGCTGACTGCCCTCCCATCAGCTGCAGCCCCCACCATACAAATCAGGGACTTCTGGAAGGCAGAGTCCAGCACAGGAAAGATGCTCCGTGGATGTTTTGACACCACCTGGTGGTCATACTGCAACACTGCCATCTGGTTTACCACCAAGGACAGCAGGATCACCACTCCCTCTTTCCTAGTCCTTCTCATACCTCTAGGTCTCTTAGTATACCAGGATGAAGTCTACTGTGTGGAACTCATGCAGCCATCTTGAACACAATTTATCTCAAACCAAATATACGCTGCATTCTCTAAGTCTCTACATCTTTATTCTATCAATATTATTGGTTTGCTTTAATTTCTTCAAAGCGATAATATGCCAGGTACTTTAAACACATTTTCACATTTAATCCTTACAAAAATCTGGGAGACTGACAAATGTTATTATGGCCATTTCACAAATGAGGAAATAAAAGCAAATGAGCTCAGTTTCAATAACTTGCCCAAGGCCATACAGCTAATCAGGGGGAAGCTGGGATTTAAACCAGGTCAACTAGATCCACCAAACCACACTGCCTCTTGATAGGATTCTCATTTACTCAGGTTTTGAAGCTGGACATTGGTAAGGTGTTCTTTTTTTTTTCATTTTTTATTTTTTTAAAGATTTTATTGGGGAATTAGGGGAGGAAACAGCATTGGAACAGGAAGGGGACCAGCATTGGAACCAGGTAAACCGAGACACTGGGGGCCTTGGCAGTGACCAGGGATAACCCATAAATAAGGGTCTTCCAAGGACCTCTCAAGGATGTCATGAGGCAGAATTTCCTGTTGGTTTGGAGTTGAAATTAACTTGATTTAGATAATTTATTCCATAGTGGAGTTTTATAAAAGTTGTAGGGGATAAATATACTAAATCAATAACACTGCCCTGACCATCTTTGTGCCTCTAGCTTTTCCTATACAGGATTCTTAGGTAGATTCATAGAGGTAGAACTGCTGATTGAAAGGGTGTACATTTTTTTAAAAATTTTTATTGGGAAATTGGGGGAGGGGAACAGTGTTGGGGAATTGGGGAAGGGGAACAGACAAGTTGCTGTCCTTTTGTTCTTCAGTCTAGTTGTGGAGGAATTGTTTCACTGGCCCATGTTGGTATTAGATCATTGCACTCTTCCTGGCTGAGGCAATCGGTCACTGGCCATTGGATGGCCACTCACAGCGACTCACCCCGGCTGCTGGCCACTCATGGTAGCTTAAGGCAGCCCACTGCAGCCCCACTGCAGCCTACGCTGTCATAGGCAACTCAAGGCAGCCCAGCTCCGGGTCAAGCTGTTGTTCACCACCTTAGCTGTAGAGCGCAGTGTCACTGGCCCATGTGGCAGCCCTACTGCTCAGAGCTCGCGCTCCCAAGTCAACTCTTAACCAACAAGCCACTCAGCCAGCTCTAGAAAGGTTTCTTTTTTTGTTGGTTTGTTTTTGTTTTTGTTTCTGTTTTTTGACAGCAGCGTCACTGGCCCTCATATGTGGGACCCGAACCGGGGCCACTGGTTTCCCAAGCCGTTGCTTAACCACTGCGCCACTCAGCCTGCCCAAGGTGTTCTTGATTGCTCTCTCTCTTTCACCCATATTTGGAGATGGTTTATTGCTATCACCAACTAAATGACATTGGAATTTGTCCCTTCCTCTCTACCCACTGCCATAATCTTACTTTGGCCCTTCCTCATGTCTCATATGAACTACTGCAATAGCCTCCTAATAGGTTTCCAATCTCTCCCCAACCCTACCACATTGAAGAGAGGTCCCAGTTTTAAAATCCAAATCTGAAAAGGCACAACCCATCCAGAGGACATTCAGGCTATAGGTATCAAGATGTGTACGTCCAGGCCAGCCGAGTGGCACAATGGTTAAGAGCTGGCTTGGGATGCCAGCGGCCCCAGTTTGGATCCCACATATGAGGTCCAGTAACACTGCCCTCTACAGCTAAGATGGTGAACAACAGCTCTACCTGGAGCTGGGCTGCCGTAAGCTACAGTGAGTGGCTGGCAGCCAGTGTGAGTGGCTGGCAGCCAGAGTGAGCTGCCAATAGCCACTGTGAGCGGCCATCCAGAGGCCGGCGACCAATCTGCCTCACCTGGGAAGAGCACAATGATAATACCAACATGGGCCGGTGAAGCAATATCCTCCACGACTAGACTGAAGAACAAAAGGACAACAACTTGTCTGTTCCCCTTCCCCGATTCCCCAACACTGTTCCCCTCCCCCAATTTCCCAATAAAAATTAAAAAAAAAAAAGTACACCCTTTCAATCAGCAGTTCTACCTCTATGAGTCTACCTAAGAATCCTGTATAGAAAAAGCTAGAGGCACAAAGATGGTCAGGGCAGTGTTATTGATTTAGTATATTTATCCCCTACAACTTTTATAAAACTCCACTATGGAATAAATTATCTAAATCAAGTTAATTTCAACTCCAAACCAACAGGAAATTCTGCCTCATGACATCCTAGAGAGGTCCTTGGAAGACCCTTATTTATGGGTTATCCCTGGTCACTGCCAAGGCCCCCAGTGTCTCGGTTTACCTGGTTCTCTCAGTTCTAATAGTCCACTAACTTACATACCACCCTTGGGACATATGCATATTTGGTGAGGCTGGAAACCCCTTCACTGTTCCTTTCTGAGATCTGGCCACCTCCTTGAGCACAGTACGGGTCCCGGGTCCCAGCTGTTGAAGGAGCCTGCCCTCCCACCCCCACTTCCAGCCCAAGGACATCATTTAGCCTAGGGAAAATCACTAGTGCCCGCTCAGTTTCCCCTCAGAGCCATTTCCTTTTTCCTGTATACTAAATCACCTCAGTGGGGTTAGACTTTTAAAAACAAAGCCAGGAAGGGAAGTGTTTTGCAGGCAACTTCTTTCATCTTGCCCCAAACCTCCCCAAGGAAAGTAAACACAGAGCAAATACTAATCCCACATTAGTATCACCAAAAAAATGATCCTACCTTGAGACACTCAATGATCATAAAAAGTGAGTGTTAGACATAAAGTCTGTGGGCCGCACATGGATGCTGACACAGTCTGGACATCCGACAGTTTGCAAAATCTATTCACTCCACTTGTTTATGCTAGATGCAGATTTCTGAAGTTCTGGTGAAAATGGTCGAAAAATAAATATTATTACAATAATTTCCTTTGCCTTTTCCAGCTTTCCTGTCTCTTCTATGCCTATGGAAATCTCTTTCCCCTCTGTAGCTTTAGCTATAACATCTCTATAACCCACTGTCACATATTCATCTCCAGCCCTGACTTCTGAACTTCAGCTCCATGTCTCCACTGACCACAAATCAGCACCACCTGGACATCTCACTTTCATTCTCTGTCCAAAATCAACCTCATTGGACCGGCCGAGTGGCGTGTTGGTTAAGAGCTGGTTTGGGATGCCAGCTCTGAGCAGCAGGGCCCTGGTTTGGATCCCACATGAGGGCCCATGATGCTGCGCCCTCTAAAGCTAAGATGGTGAACAACAGCTCAACCTGGAGCTGGGCTGCCGTGAGTCGCTGGTGACAGCATAGGCTTCAGTGGGGCTGGCCAGCAGCTGGCGTTTGCTTTCGTGAGTGCCGTGAGCCACTGTAAGCGGCCATCCAATGGCTGGTGAGCGACTGCCTCACCCAGGAAGAATGCAATGATAATACCAACATGGGCCAGTGAAGCGACATCCTCCACAACTAGACTGAAGAACAAAAGGACAGCAACTTGTCTGTTCCCTTTCCCCGATCCCCGAACGCTGTTTCCCTCCCCCAATTCCTCAATAAAACCTTAAATTAAAAAACACAAAACAAAAACAAAAAACCTCATTATCTTTGCCCCAAGTCAGCTTCCTCTGTGCATGTCTTATTTCTGGCAGTGAGATGGTCGTGTATAGGCCAAGCTGTTACCGGGAAATGACACTGAAACCTCGATTCTTATCTTCTTGATGGAAAGACATCAATCATCAAGAGACAGAATTTTGTGCAGCACAAACAGCAAAAGTTTATTAGTGAAAGCAAGTACACTCCGAGACATGGAGGGGGCTGACCCAAGAGAGGGAAGGAAACTCGCCTAAAGTATGAAAGGTTTTATTTCTATGGATAGGATTGCCTCCCCGCTCCCTTCCTTTATCTCCCTTTTCTCCCCCTAAGGTGCCTAGACCTCTGTCATTTAGCAGTGCATTTCTTTGGTTTAGGGGCATGTGTAAACACATCCTTTTTGGGTATGTGAAAACCTGGAGTCCTGTTGGGCTAGTAAGGTATTGGTGGTCCTGACAAACAGGATGTGTCCCCTCCTTCTCTGTCTTTTAACAACATATCTCTTTGATTTGGAGATGTTATGTGTGTGAGCCTGGAGTCCTGCTGGGCAACTGCCAGGGGTCTTCACCAAAGTAGGAGCTGCAGCAAGAGGCTTTCTAACTGGGGCTAAATTTCTCCTTCTCCTGCTCATTTCTGTCTGTTTACCTACCCTATCAAAGCCAAGTTCCTTTCTCTACACTGATCCTTTCTAGAAGCTTCAAAATGCCTGTGGAAGTCCCCTGTGTAAAGGTATTTTTTGCAGAAGTTGTTCTGTCTGGTACCATCTCAGAGACAAATGAATGGACCGGAGGGAGCCCCATCCCAAGGGCATCCAAGCTAGTGGCCAATTAGACCTTCTGAAGTAGCTTGGAGTGAAAGCACTGACCAGCCAGAACACTCTCTATTAAGTAGTAATTGTCTCTCTGGTGCCTGTAAAGAGGTGCAGTCAGAGGGGTTTGATACTAGCAGGAGAGTAAAAGTAGAGATGGAGATCTACAGTAGTTGAGCTACCATAATGAGTACCTAAGAATTTTAGTCATCAGGAACTCTCTGTGGATATTATTCACTCCTACAGCTGGTGAGTTCTCCTGATAATTGGAGAGTAGAGAAGGAAGTACTATAGGAGATGTTTTCTCCTCTCTTCTCTTTTCTCTGTCTTCCCTCCATTCTTTCTTTCTTTCTTTCTTTCTTTCTTTCTTTCTTTCTTTCTTTCTTTCTTTCTTTCCTCTTCCCTTTCTCTCTCTCTCTCTCTCTCTCTCTCTCTCTCTCTCTCTCTCTCTCTCTCTCTCTCTCCTACCTAGCCACTGAAAAACCTCCCAGTTTGAGGGGGTAGCCCCATCATATGATTCGAGGGGGTAGCCCCATCATATGATTCCTGGCAGAAAGCAGGGCCACAATTCCCATTATGGAAGCTCAGAGACTCAGGTACCTTCTGGCCCCACACCCTGGAAGCTGGAACTTGTGTACCTGATGATCCTGCTACTGAATCAGACACTCAAAGTCAGCTGAGAAATAATTTACTGCAGCAGAATCAAATGTCAGCAGTGGTAGCATTTAGTTTGCAGTAGCCCTGGTGCCAACGGCAGTGTGTAGGCTAAACTGTCCCTGTGGTGAGAAAAAGAGCAAATCTACAGAAACATTGAAAGAGTACAGGGATCTATCCTTTACTTAGTAAACACGTGCTGTGAAACAAATTACTCCACAACATAGCAGCTTAAAGGAACAAGTATTTATCATGCCATAGTTTCTGTGGTTCAGGAACCCAAGTACCACTCAGCTTGTGCCTGTGGCTCAGAGTCTCTTCTGAGGTTGTAATCAAGGTTTGGATGGAGATGCGTTCTCACATGAAGGCTGGTCTTGGGAACGACCTGCTTCTCAGCTCACTCACATGGCTGTTGGCAGGATTCAACTCCTTACAGACTGTTGGACTAAGCGTCTCAGTTAATCATGGGCTGTTGGTCAGTTCCTTGTCACGTGGGCTAGTTCACAGAATGGCAGTCAGCTTCCATCTGAGCCAGTGAGGAACACAGAATATCCAAGATGGAAGCCACAGTCTTTTTGTAACCTGATACAGAAGGGACATCCCATCATCTCTGCCTCGGTGCTGTTTGCTAGAAGCCAGTCCCTAAATCTAGCTCATACTCAAGGCAAGGGCTTATACAGGTTGTGAATTCTGGGAAGGAAGGGCAGGGTTCCTTGAGTGCCATCTTAGAGTCTGCCAATCACGGGTTCATTGATTGTTAACACTTTACCACATTTGCTCCCCCTCCCCTTTATGTAGCTATGGCAATGATAGATAGATAGATAGATAGATAGATAGATAGATAGATAGATAGATAGTCTATATATATCTATATATACATACTTTTTTTGGTTAAACAACCAAAAATAAGTTACAGATGTCAAGACACCCAAAAGTAAGCTGTTACCCATTGATGGTCACTTCCCATTCCCCCCAACTCCCTTAACTCTAAGCAACTTACTCTCTGTCTCTATACACTTGCCTATTCTGGACATGTCATATACATGGAATCATATAATACGAGCATAGAATCTTTTGCAAATGGCTTGTTTCAATTAGCATTATGTTTTCAACGTTCATCCATGTTGTGAAGTATGTATCAGTACTTCATTCATTTTTATTGCCAGATAACATTCCATTTTATGGATATACTGCAACTTATATTTCCTTGAAAATTTCCTTCTATTATAGCTTTGTTTTACTGTTATATTTTTCTCCTTTGGGGATTCTGATGATACATATGTTGGCTCTTTATCTGACTTCCATGTCTCTAACTTTCCGGTGTTTTTACTCCTTTTCCAATTCTTTTTTTTTTTTTTTTTTTGGTTCTTTTGATTGTTTAACATTTTTTTTTTTTATGTTCCTTATTGAATTCTTAGTCTATTTTCCCTTGGGCACCACATGTTAGTTTTCATACCTTAAGATTATTTTTTTCCTGAATTCAGTTGATTCTTATTTTGCAGCTTCCTGTTTTGTGTCCATTTCTATTTTAAGCTTTTTAAATGTTTGATTTTTTAGATTCTTTGTAGCTGCTGTTACTTGCTAAATGATATTAAATTCATGGTAAGGTGCTATGTTACAGTTTTTCTCTGCTTTTTGGTTATATTTTTATTAGCTAAGAAAGGTTCATTATTGTATTCTCTTTTCTCTTGAATTCTCAATGCATTTTTATTTTTATTTTTATTTTATTTATTTATTTATTTATTTATTTATTTATTTATTTATTTATTTATTTTTATCTACTGTGCCATCTAGACCTGAACCTAATATTTTGTTCTTATAGTTGCTTTTAAATGGATGTCAGTTGCTGTCTTCTATTTATTTCAAAAATCCTCGGCTCTTCCTAAACCAGAAATAACAAGTGTTTCTACCAAGGGTAGATGACAGTATAGGAGGCCTAAGAACAATAGGTCAAGTTTGGAGCAAGATGTTGGGAGGAAAGAAATCTCTGGGGGAAAATAGAAATAGTAGAACTTATGATGAATGTGAACATTTTAAAACAAACTACTGGTAGAAATATGACACATTTACTGGAAAACCATAAGGATAAATACAGTGAAATCTTTGTAGGTAAAAAAATCATTAGTTCCAGGGAAAACAGAAAATTGTAAGAGAAAGGACACATAACCATAGTATAAAGCTTGGCTCATCAATAAACAATATTTACAAAGTCATAATGACATAAATGCTGTCTATTGACTTAAATTATGAAAATTGTGATAGAAAATATAAGGTAGATGAGAGAAAATGGGAAGGGGGTATAACAGGGCTAAATCCTCACTTAACATAAAAAAAAAAGTCAACTGATCAGGTCTCAAATTCATAAATTAATAAGTAACCGTATAAGTACATTATTGAAATATATGAAAATAACAGAAAAGCTAAAAATGTGAAAGCAAAAGCCTCTGATAAAAGAGACTAATGGGGTTAAATGGGCAGTAGGATCCTTTGTCTTATGAGTCTTTTAGAACTACATGATTGTTTAAAAAAGAATATGTGTACATATCACTTTAATAACACTAAAAAATGTAATTTAAAAAACAATTAGTTCAAGTACCAGTTGGGAGACCATAGTCTGAGAATTTGTGGTATTGTCCTGATGGATGCAATGTATACTCTGAAACAAGGACCAATAGTCTCTTGCACAGCAGAAGGTACATGTCTGAACCAGGTGGTTAAAGTGGGTGTGGCACCTCTCAAATTATACCTAATGATTCTCCTCCAAAATTTATGCTTTCATTTTCTTCAAATCAGCTGGTTTAGATAACTAAGTACAGTACTTTCACCAGAGCCTACAACAGTAGTTCCTATTGACTGAAAACTCAGATTGATGAAGTCTTCTCATGCTACTGGAGGTTACAGGCTGGTGACTGGTCTTGACTACCAAGAGGATAGAAGAGGAGTATGACTGGAACCCAGGAGGTTTCCTATGGCACCTCATTACTCTTGTGGACAGAGATACAAGTTAATGAAAAGGTACTGCTCTTCGTACAGGCAGGCCCACCAAGGCAAACTCCTCAAGAATGAAGATTTGGTTAACCCCACCAGGTAAAGAATCCTGGTCAGCTCAAAGGTAAGGGGAACCTGGAATGGGTAGTGGAGAAAGAAAATCATAAATGCTAATACAGATTTATTACCAGTTGTAAAAATGAGGATTGTAGCCTCTACTGGTATTTCCTTTCTTGGTGTATCATATATAGAGTTTTTAGTGATTGTCCTCTTTTTTCATCTCTCTTATCTTCATTATTGTATTTAGAGTAGTATATCAGCGATGGTTAACTTTAAAATTCAGTCTATACATTACAACATTGAAATAGGATGATGATGAAACTTAAGAGGAAGAATGGACCATCACCTACAGATATGGACTTGGGGCCAGATACAATAACTGATGACTTTGAGCTGTCCTCCTTTGGGGAGGGGATGAGTGCATTTTTATTGTTGTAAGACAGATGGTTGTGTTATGTTGGATGGGAGCATTTTTATTTAAAATTGAGAGCATAAGATAAAGCATATCTGAGGATGTTGGGCACTCCTTGGTCTAAGGAATGGACTATAGTGGGGTTCCTTTTAGCTACCAAACATATGAATATCCTTCAAAATTGGGGGAGCCCTCCTCTGAGTCTTGGGCTCCTCCTCACTAAAAGCCAGTGGGTCCAGTAGAAGCCACAGCAGAAAACAGAACTCTCCTTGCCTCTTGGCAGCCAGGACACGCACATGACTGAGACTAGGCCAAGTCAATGGTCCTGCCCAAAACTTGAATCTTTAGTGGAAACTTAATATCACAGAAGAGTTGAAAAATAATTCATGGTAACACCAAAAATTCAGGCATGCACACCAATCAGAGCACTTGAGGAGCCTGGCTGCATATTGCTGCCTGGTCTTGCTGGATTTCTACCATTTCCAGACTTGATTCTCCAGCTTTGCTGGTATACAGACTATAACCACACACAGCTCCAGGCTTATTTCACCCAAGCTTAGAGACACCAGAGGAAAAGAATGAGCCTCTCTCTCAGCCTCATCTCTAAAATCCCAGGCAAGAACTCAGACCGTCTAAGGTTGGGTCATATCTATGAGGACTAGAGGAGGAAGACTAGATTTGGTCAGGCCCGAACTTCATGCTTCCCTCTCTCCCCACCCTTCCTGCCTTGAGAGGCCAGGGAAGTGTGATACCCTTAAGAACCATCTGATCCAGGGGGTTTCACGCAATTCCCCAAAGGAGAGATTGTCAGACAAAACCCAAATATGCTCACAATAAAAGTTACAGAATGTCAGAGCTAAAAGGAACCTCATGAGTCATCTCTCCTATCCCCTCTTACAGATATGGAAACCATATAGGGTAGAAAATGATAAAGGCCATAGGAAATGCACATACCAAGTGCTGCAGAGTTCAAAGGAGGGAGAGTGCACATCTGGCTGAGGATATCAGAGTGGACTTAATGAAGGTGTGGGATTTGACCTGGGACCTGACACACAGCCTGGGTCAGGACTGTGCTGTTTTTTTGGGGTTTTTTTTACAGATTTTATTGGGGAATTGGGGGAGGGGAACAGACAAGTTGCTGTCTTTTTGTTCTTCAGTCTAGTTGTGGAGGATGTTGCTTCACTGGCCCATGTTGGTATCATCATTGCGCTCTTCCCGGATGAGGCAGATCGGTCGCTGGCCTCTGGATGGTCGCTCCCCGCAGCTATTGGCAGCTCACTATGGCTGCCAACTGTTCAAGCTGGCTGCTGCCCACTCACTGTAGGCTATGGCAGCCCACTGCAGCAGGGGCTGCAGTCTACACCATCGCCGGGGCTCACGCAGCCCAGCTCCAAGCGGAGCTGTTGTTAGCTGTAGAGGGCAGTGTCACTAGCCCTCATATATGGGATCCGAACTGGGGCCGCTGGTGTCCGAAGCCAGCTCTTAATCAATGCGCCCTTCGGGCAGCCCAGGACTGTGCGTGTTTTGTTTTTTTTCCAACTTCAGAACCACTTTTCTGCTCATAGTTTGTTTATACCCAATTCTGCCATGCACAACTTCACAACTTCCTTGGCCTTTTGAGATCTTACTCATTTGGCTTTGGTCTTTTCCTCAAGTTTCCTTCACTTGGGTTTCGTGTGCTAGTTCTCCTGGTTGCCTGTTTGCACTCAGCCCTGTTCTCTGTTCAGCCGGGTGCTTTGGCTAGGAAAGACCCAAGTCTCAGCGAGTGAGATTAGGTTTTCTGTGTATTTAGAGAAAACCAAGGGTCACAAATACAAATTCCTTCAGATGTCAGGCACATAACAAATGTGTGAAGTGGCTGGCTGTTACTTAACAAAGTGCTGCTTGTGGGATTTGAATCCTTATTAAAAAATACAACCAATGTGCTGCCCAAGCAAAACCATCTGTGAGCTAGTTTCTGCTTTGCTGTCAAAAATTTGTGACTCCTGGATTAGACAAAATCTCTATCATGATAGGTTCAGGAAAACCCAGCAGTCTTTCTCTCCTAAACAGGAGCTCCAAGGGAAAGAATTTGTACACTGGGGTTTAAATAGCCCGCAGCTGGGGTTCAGACATTTACAGACCCGTTTTATGAAGTAGTGAGACATTCAATGGAAGCCAAATTGCAGGGAGAAAAGCATCAGAAAGGAGGAATGGGCCTGACACAGGTTACAGTGTGACCCTTTCCCCACCCCAGCCTGGTGAGAGTTCCTCTGTGTCCCAGGATTCTCCTGAGCAATACAAGCCCGAGTTGTGTCTTTAGGCAACTAGGCTGCCTGCTGGAGGGGTTGGACAGATGAAAGGGAGGTGGTGGAAGGGGATGTGAATCATGGCCTCCCACAGGCTAGTTTCCACTTCTCCTCGGACTCCATCACCTATTTCTCATCAGACCAGGCAGCTCAGAAAGCTACTAAGCAGACCCACACCTCTCCTATCCTTTCCGAGACTGCGTAAGTCCCATCTTCCCCCTGGAGCCGTCTCCAACCATCCAGCCTGGAGACCTCGCTCTCCTCCGGGGCAGACACCCCGTGGCACCTGTTCGGTTCTTGGTCACAAGCCTGGTTGTTTAGATGAGACTGTAAACACACACTAAGACTGTGGGACCGCCTCCCTGGCAGTGGCGCGCCCTGGAATACAAACGTGCACCCTGAACAAAATGAATGAACGAATGCATGACTCAGAGTAAGGCCTATAAGCGGGGAAAGCGTGCCCCACCGCAGCCACCCCTCAGCGCTGTCCCCAACGACGCGCCCTCGCACGACCCCGCTAGCACGGAACACGGCAACGGGAGAGGCAAGCGCGGAGGGCAACGGAGGACGCGCGCCCAAAGAAGATCCGGCCTCCGCAGGCCGCCACAGTCCAGGGGTGGGCTCTGTGTGCACGACCGGATCGCGCATTGGTCGAGACTCCTAAAGAAAGGCTGTGATTGGCCGCGCCTCTCCAAGGTCCCGCTTCGCGTGGGGGCCGGGCGGGTACGAAGGGCGTGGCCGGCGCTCGGCCCCGCCCCAGGCGCTCGGGCTCGGGCGCGCGGGTCGCGGTCATTACCTTGCGACCCCAACCCCTCGGACGCTGCATGGGGTTGCTAGGGCCTGGGGCGCCGCCGCGGGCCTGCTTCGGACGTCCGGAGCGTCAGAGGCGCGGTAGGTAGTGGCCGGCGCGCGCGGGTGTGGAGGGCTCCGTGGAGCAGGGGGCGGCGGCCCGGGCAGCCCCAGCCTGTACGGCCCAGCCCGCGCTGCCGTGCAGTCTTTCCCGGCCTGCAAGGCCGGGGAGGCCGCCTGGCCTCGTGCCCCCCACCTGGAAGGGCACAAAGAATCTCGGGGGGCGGAGGCATCTCCCGCCTGCGTCTCCATTTTGCAGGCGGAGCAGTGGGTGCGGGTCGCGGCCTGGTGGTCCGGGCGCAGAGGCCGGAGGCCGGGTTTGGAAAAGCCTGAGCTGGCGAGGCGGGGCGGAGGGGGCGCGCGTGTCCTGGCATCCTCGCCGCGGCGCCGCTGTGTGGCCTGCCGCGGGGGAACTCGCTTTCCTCCGGGGCCTTGACCCGGGCGGGTCCTGTTGACCCTGTGCTTTCGTCGGGTCCCAGGTGCCCCCCGCAGTAAGTTCCCTATCCGGGCCAACGCAGACACCCTCTCTCACCAGCTAGGGGTCGTTCCCACTGGAAAGATGGAGACGAATGATGCTCTCTTGTCTCCTTGAATGCAGCTTTCCAATGGCTGCCAAGGCGAAAAAGCAAGATGTCTTACTTGCCCAGAAGGGCCACTTTTTCCAACTGTCATCACTAGAACAGTTTTCAGCAGCTGGGGGCATATGTGCAAAACCTGTTTCAGGTCCTTTAGAATTCTTAGGTTGAGTTCGGTGTATTGCTTGTAATAAAAATGAGCGGAAACCTGCCAGAGCAGATGGTACCTCATTGGGAATTCATTGGGGGGTTGGAGGGAGGGTAGGCAGTCAGAAGATAGGTAGCATTAATACACATTAGTTACACCCTAGACCTAGAGTATGAAGAATGTTGTTAAAATGCATGACATAGTGTGTCAGGGCAACAAGACAACGGTCTAGAGCTTGGTTGAAAGAAGTACAGGTCATCACTTCTCATCCCTTTTTTCCTCTATCACCTGGATCAACCAATTCTGGGCCACTCGGTACAGAAAAACAAAGGACTCAGTTGATCACCTCTTCTGGAAAGCTTTTTAAGCTCTTCCCCCACCCCATAACTAATACTCCCTGTTTTGGCCTCCTTTCTGTTGCCCCTGTTTATACGTCATACTGTATTGTGGTTTCCCCAGCCCCTAGCACAATGCTTGGCACACAGAAGGCACCGAATGGTTGCAGGAAGCCAAAAGAAAATGAAATATCAGCAGTGTAGCCAAAAAGTTGACAAAACAAAAACTTTAATAACTTTAACTTGTTGCACTGGTTATTCTTACAGGGTAGGGAGACAATTGAGCTCTGGCTCTCTTAAGTCAAATCAGAATTTAGCTCTGCCATGTTACTAACTCTGGAGAAGTTATTTAACTTCTCTGTAGTTTAGTTTCCCTGTCTGTAAAATGGGAGTTGTAATAGTACTTACTCCTTGGGTTCTAAGGATTAAATAAAATGTTGACATAAAATGCTTAGCGTAGTTCCTGGCACAAAGGAAATGTTCAGTAGCTGTTAGCAGTTGTTAGGAAAAAAATAAACAGATTCACTAATATTAAATATCCGTATAGTACTTGACTCTTCAGGGTCTGTCTGCCTTTTTGGTCTTTATGTGTTTCTTGATTTTAAAAAATCCCTTAAACCTTTCCAGATCCCCCCACCTCAGTAAAAGTGCATAAAGGTGTATCTCATTTTATTACGCTTCACAAATGTTGTGTTTTATACAGATTGAAGGCAAGACGCCTCAAGCAAAAAGATCACAATTTGCTTTATTGCGATACTTTATTGCCATCGTCTGGAACCAAACCTGCAGCATCTCCAAGGTATACCTGTATTTCATACAAAATTAACTTTTTATGCTTTTTGTCTCACTATCTGCTAGAGATTAATGAAGTGCCAAATAACATTTTGGCAAGTTTTATTGAATACACTCAAAATGTGGTCTGTTACTCAAAATGAGCAGAGGAGTAAATCAAGTAGGGCTTGGGTGGCTTCTCTCCTTATAACTTAAATCCTTTCTCATGAAGAAACTGGTTCCTGTCTTTAAAGTTGTTTATAAACATTGTAAAAAGTGGAAGAGGTCTTCTGTTGGCTCTAGACCTATTTGCTAACCTAGAGGTGGCAGATACAACCCCTAGGGGATATTGCCTCACTTCCAGGTTTTCTTGTACCACTTTCTGGTTGCAGGAAACAGGCTAACTTGTACATTTCCTTCCAGCTGTGTGTCCTCTTTGCATGTCAGTTTCTCTTAAATTATTTGGAGTTCCGAAAACAAATACCACTCCTCTTCTCACTTGTAATTATCAAGTGAGAAGAGAATTCTGATCTCTGATTCTGCTTTCAGCGCTGCCACAAAGAATCTTGAATCCTTTTTAGGGAATGGTATTCTTTCTGTGGACTCCCTTCCAGTTATGAAATTCTACTATTAGCCATTAAAAACCTGCCACAAGGTGTGAGCTTTTCTGGTGTCCTTCTGGAAAGACCTTAAGGATAGGACCATAAATTCCTTCTATGTCCCTGGCATAAGATAGGCACTCGATGAATGTTTGTAAGGCCATTATAGTTGTACCTCTTCAGGGTGCTAAAACAGGCTTATTAACGTGGTGATTCTGAAACATTGTGCTCACCAGTTACCTGGAGATCCTGCTAACATGCAGATTCTAATTCCAAGGCTATGGGGTGGGGCCTGAGAATCTGTATTCCCAACAAGCTCTGGTGATGCAGATGCTGCTGGTTACAGACCACACTTGAGGAGAAAGGTACTAACATAAGTATCAGCATTTGCTTTTTAGAAGTACTGATAAACAAGATTTTGTTTTCTTATGGTTTGGGGATGAAATCTTGGAATTAGGAACTCTTTTTCCTATAATTCTGTTTTTAACAATTCCACTGTTTTGTTCCAAAACTGATTTGAGGAATCTTTCCTAGATACTTCCAGTGTAACAAGATTTTTAAGAAAAGTAATTAAGGCAGATAGGGTATAAAAAGGAATAGGCCATCAAGGATAAGACCAGTACAAAAACCAAGTGCCTCTCTGTCCTATATAATTTACTTGGGTGGGACTGCAGATTTGGTCCTGAGTTTTCTAGCAGCCAAGGCAAAGAGGAAATTTTTAAAAAAATCAGTTTTGCCAATACCTATAAAGTAAAAACCAACTGCTTGCTCAGTGAAACAGCAGTTTCTTACTGAGACCAGAGAATTCTTCTCTCATGGGTTCTCCAAAGAGGACACTTTGGTATAGGGAGCGACATTCTTAATGGCATCTCTTGAAAAAATCAGTAAGATTCTTTTTTTTTTAGCTGAGCCATCCTGCCACCTGTTGGCAGCTCAACGGCAACTCAGCTCGGGCTGGCCTCGAACAGGTGTTGCTCAGAGCTCAGCTCGCACTCTTGAGCGAGCTCTTAACCAGCTGAGCCACTAGGCCGGCCCAGTAAGATTCTTATCAATCTTCACACGTGTAGCCTCACAGGCTCACAGCAAACTGTCATTAAAGTAAAAGCAGTGGCTTGTGGAAATGCAACCATGTGGTCCAGCGTCAGCTTTGTGGGAGGCTAGGAGTGATTTTTGTTATAGGGACACTGTTTTTCTGTCTTGCTCTTTGGTGGGAACAGAGGGTGCAGTTGATTGACATGTTCAATCCTCATCATCCTTATACTTCGAGCTTTGTTGGATGGAACAATATGCTGATTAGTGAGGAGGCCTGAGAGAAGGGGTGGCTAGGAGCTCAGTCAAGTTCCTTGTAGATGTGGCAGTTGCATCTCTTTGAAGGCCGTTAAAGACTTCTCATGACAAGTTAGAAGATGGGCCTTGCTGTGAGGCTGTCTGCTGATCCTAGTCAGTCAGCCACCTGGTGAGTGAGCAAGTGAGAGAGCAAGGGGAGAGCGGCCTGGCCACCGCATTGATCTATAGGGACCCTGTGGCTCCTCCTAGGGCGCTGGAGGACCCTGTCTTTGACTCAGTAGCCCTATGGGAGAGGAGAGGGGTGGCTGGTGCCCAAGTATCCTGAGGTGGCATCAGCCCATTGACAAGCCATGGGAGACAGGATTGAACCTGTTCTTCTTTTCAGTTTGCTTTCACTTGAAAAGGAGGGCGACACAACACTCAGGGTGACCTGCCTTGCAGGGAAAGACAGGGACAGTGTGGAGGACTGAGGGGCTTCAGGGCTTCTACAACCAGGGAAGGAGCAGATGGAAACGATGGTTGCGCTTGGCCACTGGCCTTCTAGTCTCAAACCTCCAGCCACCGCGTTGCTAGCACCCACCCTACTCTGAGGCAGGCCTGGGCCTCTTGACTGCCCCTTTTCTTGGCCTCCCCCACATATGTCTTTACCCTCCCTCATGCTGCCTCCCACGCCTGGGCTTCTGCCTTCAAGCTCCTTTATCAGTCTAGTTCCCCCAGAAGCCTTCCAGCAAACTGACAGTGCTGGGTTCTACCCCACCCACTTCTCCTTTCCTTGTGGGCAGTTTCATGTTTTTAGAGAAAGAACAGCACTGAGAGCCTCTTTGTCTGGTTCTCTGGCCAGATTCTGCCACTGTGTGTGCATAGCATTTACCACTGATACCTGTGGCCTCCTGCAAAAACAAGGAGTGTCCAGGCTTTAGCCCCTGAACTGGTAGGGCTTGCTCTGTCAAGCAACACCTGGCCTCTTGCTGGTACAGGTGGCTTTCTGTGCATTTGGGTACAGAGACAGGCCCTTGTAGGACTAGAGCTCCCCAGACAAAGCTGATATAAATCAGATTGTTTCAAATGAAGCTCATGATTTAAAGAACCCTTTTTTGATCGGAGGAGGATTGCTTGCTAGCTGCTCATTCGTATATTTGAATGGTTTAGTTAAGTGAGTAACATCTACGTCCCACCTCCACCCCCCCAATTCCCAGTCCTTTCTCCATCCTGGATAGGAACAAGTGGGAGGAAGCCTTGGCAGTTGTGACGGGACTGCACGAGGGTGGTTCAGTAGATACCAGGGTCAGATGTCCAGGCTTAGGAGTTAGTGTTACCACATACGTGATGTGTGAGCATATTTTTACTGTAGGGCAAGAGTAAGCCAAGCCTACATCACTCCTAATTATATCTGGTAGGTCGTATGGCCTCTGCAAGTCCTGGAAACTAGTGGGGAATTTTGACAGCAAAGTCCAGGTGTTCCCTAGAATATCCTAAACCTTATGTGACTTGTTTCTTGGTTTAGCCAAGAGCAGAGCAGATCTGGTGTGTACAGACCTTTCTCAGATGGGAGGGTTGAATTGTTCATTGTGCTCTGAAGCCTCCAGTCACTCAGTCTAATCTCCTGGTGCTTCCCTATTCGAGAGGAGACTCACTGAGGCCTCTGCCCACCACAGAGTTGCTAGCCCCCAGGAATATTGTAAAATGTGTGATCTGCGAGCAGGGAGGCCCCACAAAGAATAGTAGGTTGTTTAAAGCTACTGACCTGGGAGACAGTGTTTTTCATCCCAGCAAGTCATTTTCATCAGTCTCAGTAGTCCATTAGGTACTTTGAAAAGGAGTAAGCTGTCTGTCATTGGGAAGGTCCAAGCAGACTCATCCCTCCATCCTCATCCCCAGAGGGCCAGGAAGAATGATGTGTAAAATCTAGAATCTGTGGAAATGAGGGCTGGACCTTCAAGCAGTATTACAGATGCCCACCTGGCAAATGCAGATAGAGTTGAGCCCTAGAAGTCCAAAACTTGTATATTTGCTAGGCCATTGTTCTCTTCAACATGACTGATGTTTTAAAAATGGTTTGCCTTCAGCAGCCATTACTTAAAGGAGTTTTCCCTTATTATCTCTACCTAAGTTAATTTCTGCCTTTCCTTTGTATTCTGTAGCGTCTTAATAATTTAGAATGAACTCTCATGGACTTCTTTTTATTATTTTCTTTCACATGTATCTGTCTTAGTTCTCCTAATAAACATGTAGTGCAGGGGAAAAGGCAAGATTTGTCAGACAGATTAATAAGTAACATGAAGGGACTGCTTATCCAGACTGAGAAAATAATCATCTATATAATTATCTTTCCAGAAGTATCATTTCCATGAAAATAATTGAATTTCAGATCTTTCTTACCTGGTTGCTGAAGTGCCTCTGGCAACACTGTTAACCTAGTTCAGGTTTGTGTGCATACTCGAAAGTTACCTAGAGGTGTCTCTTAAATAGCCTATAATTCTATTCTGCCTTATCAATTGCCACCCCCCAGGGATAAATGGATACCTTCTTTTTTTTTTGAGGGCAGTGTCACTGGCCCTCATATGTGGGACCCGAACTGGGGCCGCTGGCTTCCCAAGCCAGTGCTTAACCACTGCGCCACTTAGCCAGCCTGGATACCTTCTTTTTGAATAATGAAATCCACACAAGACAAATAAAAAATCCCTCATCAAAACAAAGACAGAGATCATTTGTGTACACCCCTCTCTTGTCCCAGTATCGTCTTATTCCAGCCCCCCACCTCATCCTACCCCCCGCCACAGGACTACACTCTTTAGTGAAAGGGGGAGTAGGGGAGTAAAAGGAGGATTAGCTTCCAACCATCACAGTCTGACACTGGCCTGTGAGAGAGTTTAGGACTGAAGCAAGAAGTAGATGGGATGGGATCTAAGGTGGTGGAGTAGATAAATGCTGTGCCACCTCATTCCGTGAACACATCAGAATTACAACTAAATTATAGAACAATCAACCCAGAGAACCATCTGAAGTCTCGCTGAACAGAAGTTTTATAACTAAGGATACAAAGAAGAAGCCACATTGAAACTGGTAGGAAGGTGGAGATGCAAAATGGGCTGACCCCAAACTTCCGTGTGGCAGTTAAAAATTGGGAAGGATATCGGCCACAGAGGTTCCCCATGGAGGAACAAGGGACCCCAACCCCAGCTCAGACTCCCCAGACTGGAGTACTGGTGCTGGGAAAAGGAGCCCTCATAACACCTGGCTGTGAAAAACAGTGGGGATTCCGACCATCTGGGTGAGACAGAAGACTGTGGGAAATCTAGATGTCCTACTAAAGGCCCCACACAGATGTCACAGATGTTCATCCTGGACTCTGGTGGAGGGATAGTGACTCAGGTGGTATCAGAGACATATTGGGAGCTGATTGATGTGGCTTCTCACAAGGGCTGGAAGATAGCCACCATTTTCCCTGTGTGGGGTCCTCCTCCCATGCAGCCAGCAGGCCCTTATGGCCAAATCTGAATCTGATTGGTCTCTTGAGCTCCGGAGCTCCGCCCTGCTGACTCCCTGAAACCCTGCTCCATCCAACTACCCCAACACAGTTTCTCTGGGAGTGGCCAGCCCCACCCACATTGCACTCTTTCTTGGAAAACTATCAGAGTCTGTGGGCCCCAGGCGGGCGTCACTGGCCTTGGTGTGCTCCAAAACTTTTGTTCAGTAGCTTCGGCTCAACACTGACACCAAACCACAGTACATTAACCTGGTGACCACAACTCTTCCCACTCTAGTGATTCCCTGAGAGCCTGCCTCATCCAACTTGTGTACCGCATGAGGCTCTCTATCAGCTGCTGAATCCTAGGGAGCTGGCAGGTGGCAGCAGGTCTCAGATGGAGTGTCCTAGGTTTTTGCAGAGCTACCCCAGACCTGGTACTTGTGGCAACCATCCTTGGTTCACAGCATGACCTCTCCCACACACCTCCAGGGTTAGCACAGGTAATGAACAACTGCGGATTGCTTTGTAGCTCCTACAAGGTAGTCCCTGTCCGGTCACAGGCAGTGGCTGACCTGGGCCTGCACTAGAGCCCCTCCCAAGGCCCCAGACCAAAGCAGAGTACCACCCACTTAGCCCTATATGTAGCACACCAAAAGGGTGAACTCAGCAGGCACCAGAGTCCGCTGGGACAAATCCCATTCTGTGTGGCAAGCCCCCTGTACAGCAGCCTGTAAGCTGTAGACATGGCCAGACCCTACAGTCAGTCAGGCGGAGGGTCAATCCCATCCACTGATGTGCCAATAGCAATCAAGGCTCAAATATAACAGGTGGGCACACACAACCTACACAAGAGACACTCCTGTAACACTCAGCCCAGGTGACCAGGGAGACTGCCACTGGGCCTCACAGTGCAGCCACTACATAAGGCCGCCTGGCAAGACTGGGAAACATAGCGGATCTACCTAATACTTAGAAAAAAACACAGGTAGCCAAAATGAGAAAACAAAGAAATACATCCCAAATGAAGGAATAGGAGAAAACTCCAGAAAAAAAACTAAACGAAATGGAGGCAAGCAACCTGCCAGAGGCAGAATTCAAAATACTGGTTATAAGTATGCTCAAGGAACTTAGAACTTCAACAGAGACAGCAAGGATTAAAAAAAGGACATAGAAACCATAAAAAAGAACCAGTCAGAAGTGAAGAATACAATTACTAAAATGAAGAATGCACCAGAAGGAATCACCAGGCTCAGTGAGGCAGAGGATCAAATCAGGGATTTGGAAGATATGGTAGTGGAAAACACCCAATTGGAACATTAAAAAGAAAAAATAATTTTAAGAAATGAGGATAATATGGATGGACCTAGAGAATATTATGCTAAGTGAAATAAGGGAGACAGAGAAAGACAAATACCATATGATTTCACTTAATATGTGGAACCTAAAGAGCTAAATAACTGAACAAAGTAAACAAATATTTCTCAGCGATAATAGAGGAAAAACTGATGGTTGCTAGTTGGGAGGGGGGTGGGGATGAGGGAGAAGGGGAAGGGATTAGACAGCATAAATTGGTAACTACAATATTGCCACAGGGATATGAAAGACAGTTCAGGGAATATAATAATGTAAATATTTTGTAGGGTGTCATATGGTAACATATCTTGTTAGGGAGACCACTTCATGGATGGTGTAGATGCCTGATGACTGCACTGTACACCTGAAGCTGAATAATATTGTATGTCAACTATAATTTAATGTATATATAGTCATGCGATATGGAGTATAACAGGGAATAGAGTCAATGGAATTGTAATAGATATATACAATGTCAGAGGGGCAATAGATTGGGGGAGAGGGATTATCACTTTGTGAGAGATAAAATGTCTAACTATTAAATTCTTTTGTACACCTGAAACTAATTTTTTTTAAAAGGCATAGTTTAAGAGACCTCTGGGACAATATCAAGCATAACAATATTTGCATCATAGGGGTACCAGAAGGAGAAGAGAGAAAGCAAGGGGTTGAGAACCTATTTGAAGAAATAATGATTGAAAACTTTCGTAATCTGGTGAAGGAAATAGACATACAAGTCCAGAAGCACAGAGTCCCAAACAGGATGAACCCAAACAGGCCCATACCAAGACACATTATAATTAGAATGGCAAAGGTTAAAGACAGAGAATCCTAAAAGCAGCAAGAGAAAGGCAACTAATAACTTATAAGAGAGCTCCCATAAGATTGTCAGCTGATTTCTCAACAGAAACTTTGCAGGCCAGAAAGGATTGGCAGAAAATATTCAAAGTGATGAAAAGTAAGGATCTACCACCAAGACAACAGTAAGGCTATCGTTTAAAGCAAGGCTATCATTTAAAACTGAAGGACAGATAAAGAGCTTCCAAAATAAGAAGCTAAAGGAGTCCATCACCATCAAACCAGTATTACAAGGAATGTTAGAGGGACTTCTTTAAAACAAACAAAAAGTCAAAAATGGATGAAATGTTCTAATAAAAAACATAGAGTGGCTGAATGGATAAGAAAACAAAACCCTTACATATGCTGCCTACAAGAGACTCACTTCAGGCTGAAAGACACACACACAGACGGAAAGTAAAGGGATGGAAAAAGATATTTCATGGAAATGAAAAAAACAAAAACTGGTATGGCCATATTTATACCAGACAAAATAGACCTTAAAACAAATGTTATATAGGGCTGGCTGGGTGGCTAGTTGGTGAGATCACATACTCTTAACAACAATGTTGCCAGTTCAATTCCTGTGTGGGATGGTGGGCTCCGCAACCCTGCAACTTGATTGAAAGCAGCAACTGGACTTGGAGCTGAGCTGCGCCCTCCACTACGAAGACTGAAGGACAATAACTTTACTTGGAACTATGGGTCCTGGAAAAACACCACGTTCCCTTTCCCATTTCCCCAATAAAATCTTAAAAAATAAATAAAAGATGGGCAGAACACAGAGCTGTCTGCATTTGAAAAAACAAAAATAAAACAAAACAAAAAATGCTATAGCAAGAGACAACAAAGGACCCGGTAATACCACTTCAGTGTGTTTATCCGAAGAAACCCAAGACGCTACTTTGAGGGGACATGTGCATCCATATGTTCATTACGGCATTATTTACAGTGGCCATTACAATTATTTACCAATGGCCATTATTTACAGTGGAGGCAGCCTGGGTGTCTGTGGATGGATGAATGCAGGTGGTACGTATATACAGTGGAATATTGCTCAGCCATGGAAGGGAATGGGTTCTTGCCATCAGTGGCAGCATGGGTGGACCTGGAGGGTATTTGCTGAGTGGGGTATGTCAGACAGAGAAAGACAGATGCAATGTGATTTCACTTAACATGTGGAATGTAAAGAACAAAATAAAAACAAACACATGGATACAGAGAACATTTTGATGGTTGCTAGATGGGAGAGGGGTTGGGAGAAGGGTCGAAAAAGTGAAGGGATTAAGAAGTACAACTTGGTAGTTATACATGACAGAATAGTCATGGGGATGTGAAGTAAAGCAAAGGGGATATAGTCAATAATGTGGTAAGAGCTACGTAGAGTGCCAGGTGGGGACTAGACTAAACAGGGGGATCACTTCTTAAGTTACACAAATGTCTGACCACTATTCTGTACACATGAAATGAATACAAAAACAATATTGAATGTCAACTATAATTGAAAAATTTAAAAAGGGGAAAAAGATAAAGTGGAATAAGTGGTTCAAATTTCCAGATATAAGGCAAATAAGTCATGGGGATGTAATATACAGCATGGGGAATATAGTCAATAAAACTGACAGCATAGTACAGTGTCAGATGGCTGCTGGACTTACCATTGGTGATCACTTCTTTAGGCATATAAATGTTGAACAACTATGGTGTACACCTGAAACTCATATAATATTGTATGTCAGCTCTATATTTTTAATAAAAATATTTTCAAAAAGCTACCATTTAATAAAAATAAAGGATATAATTCAGGTCCTCAAGCATCTTGCAGGCTAGTTGGAGACTGCAGGGCTTGTGGGGAAGATAGTCAACATTTATAGTTTAAGATGAAGTCATTCTTTTATCCAACGTAAGTTTATTGAATGTGTATCGTTAGCCAGAGAGTTCTTGGCATTGGGATATAGTGAGTTGCAAGGCATAGCCTTCGTTCCCTGGTTAGATGGTAATCGGACATCCTGAGGATGGAAGGGAGGTAGGTCTCCATTAACCGTGGATCCCACAGTAATCTCAGTTTCTTTCCCTCTAACGCCAGATTCTTATTCCCAAACTCCTGCCAAGTGGGCTTCTTATTCAGTAGTTCTGGGGTGAGAACTGGAATTTGATTTTTTTAAAAAGCTCTCCTTGATAATTCTGATACAAAGTCAAGTTTGGGAACCACCGTATGACTAAATAGCCGTAATGATCTCGTAGAAGTAGGAGAAATGGTTGGAAAGCAGCAGAGAAATGTTCCTTTGAATCATCTTTCCTCACCACATCTTGCTTTTAGAATTTTGGTTTAGAATTCTGTCATTAATGGTATTGTCTCCAACTTTCTATGACTACAGATAAAGATTGTTCTCTGCTCTTCTAGGTGATTCTTTTTGTAAATTATTGAATATTCAATTGAAGTTATTCTGTTTTCATTTGACATTATCTTATAAAAATAATGCTACATTTTTTTTTTTTTTTGAGGGCAGTGTCACTGGCCCTCATAAGTGGGACCCGAACCGGGGCCGCTGGCCTCCCAAGCCAGCGCTTAACCGCCACGCCACTCAGCCGGCCCTATGCTACAATTTTTTAAAAAATGCCAAGGGGCCGGCCGAGTGGCGCATTGGTTAAGCGCTGGTTTGGGGATGCCAGCGGCCCCGGTTCGGATCCCACATGAGGGCCAGTGACACTGCCCTCTACAGCTAACAACAGCTCCACCTGGAGCTGGGCTGTGCGAGCCCCGGTGATGGTGTGGGCTGCAGCCCCTGCTGCAGTGGGCTGCCATAGGCTACAGTGAGTGGCCCGCAGCCAGTGTGAGCGGCTGGCAGCCAAGAGTGAGCTGCCAATAGCCGCGGTGAGCGACATCCAGAGGCCAGCGACCGATCTGCCTCATCCGGGAAGAGCGCAATGACGATACCAACAGTGAAGCAACATCCTTCGCAACTAAACTGAAGAACAAGAAGACGGCAACTTGTCTGTTCCCCTTCCCCGATTCCCCAATAAAATCTTAAAAAAAAAAAAAAAAAAAGAGATCCAGGTCCAAATGCCACTTTCAACAGTAGTTAGCCTGTAAAAAAACAAAATGCCAAAAAAAGTATAAACTGGGGGCTATGGGTTAGATTCCGTCCTTTCTCTAATTTTCCAGCTCCATGGACTCAGCTTACTCCCATAGTTGTGAAAACAATTTGCCTAGTAAACATCTTCACGTGCAGTTTTTTAAGTAGCCACAAGGTGAGGATGTGGTTCCTTAAAAATCTGTCTCGGCAGGACTTGGTCACTCGTGTCCCTCTGCTGGTCTCTTCCCTCTCCTACTTTGTGTGCCTCTGTTTTGTCACTTGTTCCCTGAGTGGTGCATCACCAGCTTGGGATCTGGCGTCTCACAGTCCTGGGTTTGAATCTCTCTGGGCCTTGGTGTCCCTCTCTGTGAAATGAGGGTAAGAGGGCTTGCCTCTCATGGGAAACTAGCACCCTCCCATGCTGCTGGGGGGACTGTAAGTTGATGGCACCCCGTGGAGAGTCCCTTGGCAGCATATGCCAGAAGTGCACATGCAGGTACCCTTTGCCTCAGCAGTTCTTCTCTGGCTGTTCATGTGGATGCACTAGCAGGCGTGCAAATGATGTGTGTATGTGATTGTTCATCACAGCAGTGTTTGTAATAGCAAAAGATTAGAAATAATCCAATTATCCACTAGTAAGGGATCAGTGAAATAAACCAGTGTCCAGCCTTACAATGGAATCCAGTACTGGGCAGTGATAAAAAGAAAGAGGAGGGCCGGCCGAGTGGCACAGTGGTTAAACGTTGGCTTGGGAAGCCAGCGGCCCCGGTTCGGGTCCCACATACGAGGGCCAGTGACACTGCCCTCAAAAAAAAAAAAAAAAAAAAAGAAGAAGAAAGGGGAAGTTCTGTATTGCTAAGGAATGATCTCCAAGATGTTTTGTTTAAAAGGAAGGAACAAAGAGCAAGATTCTGAACAGCATATCCTATATAGTTTACTACTTTTGTAAAAAGAGGGAGAAGGATGAAAGATTTTTGTGTTTGTCTGCATATGCACCAGGAGGTGTGAGACACACACAATTAATGAGACTGTTCACCTGTTTTTGTGAGAGTACCTAGTAGTATATACTGTGCTTGGTTTATTTGAAAACTTGGCTACTTTTTCTCCCTCTGTTGGACTTGTTTGTTACTTGTAAGGTGACTTATTACACCGCTTCTGTCACTCCCCCTCCATCTCGTGAAGTGATGGCACCAGCTGACACTCGGTGTGCACGAGGCGCCAGGCACTGCTGTACTGATCTGTGCACCAGCTTGTTTTAGGGAGGAGCAGGGACAAGCTTGGAGGGATACTTGATCTGCAGTGCATTTGATATTTGAACCCTATATTGAACCTGTCTAAAATACTGGTTTCCTGTTTAGCTCCTGCCACATACGGCAGCTGTGAGAAGTAAAGGCAAGTACATGTAAAGTGTATGCTCTTCTCTAGGGTGGCCTCTGAATTGGTCTGGACCCTCGAGTGCCCGGGGAGGCAGGGCAGCACCCTCTTGGACAGGCTGTCTCAGGGTGTAGCTGTCCCCACCCAGTTGTGTTTCCTGGTGTGCTAGCTGAGCAGGGTGAGCCCATATCAACAGCCTCCTCCACCTTCTCAGCTTTGCTGCCACCAGCTTGCCATCACTTCACCTTCTGGTCTCTGAGGAAACAAGGCTATTTGTGTTCAGGGTTTAGTTTTTGAGTTTGGCCATTCCGGGTGGCTGCCGAAATCCTGGGTGCTCATGGTTGCCATGCCTGCCCTTCCAGACCCTCCCGGAGTTGGCTCCCAGCAGCAGCCCTTGCCTGTACACTTAAGCCGAGGGGGTTCTCCCTCTGTTGTCCCGAAGCTCTCACTGGAGTGGTCCTATTTTCAGATCCAGCTCCGAGTGTTCCGTCTTCCTCCCCGAGTGCTCACCCTGGTTCCCCCTCCCTGCCAGCTGCCTGACGTGCTTTCCTCTCCCTTTGGTCACCCGCTGACCTTGGGATGGGAAGTGCCCCCTGCTTCACAGCCTGGGGCATGGTTTCTGTGCTTTGAGAGGGTCCTGCCTCGTCCACGGGGCAGAGTGAGCACTGGGGAAGCACCCTGGGCTCAGCCAGGACCTGGGCGTGCCCCGACTTGCTGTTTCCCAGAGCAGAGCGGTCGGAGCCAGGCCGGAGCTGCGACAGCAGATCTGCTGCAGGGCTGGCACGGGCAGGGACCCGGGCCCTTAGCCAGTGGGGCTGGGCTGAAGGGACAGGGAAGGCAAGGTGACTTTAGTCAGAACCAAGCCTCGACTCTGATTCAGACCTGCATTGACCCTCCTGGGCACATGCTGCTGGGGCTGGTACAGGCCCTGGTATAGGCGGCATAAGAGCAGAGGGCAAAATGCTGTGCTCCTGTATTCCCCTTGGAAGGATTTGGGCTGAAGAAAAACTGGACTTCTCTGCTCTTCTCTGAGGAATTAGCCATAATTTGTTCTCGTCTTCCTTTGGCCAAAACATGTTTCCCTTAATCATTAAAAAAGCAAGGCTTCCTGTACACAGGTGTAGAAAATTTATCTTTTTCTCTCCCTTTCCCACTTGTAGGGTACTGACGGCTTCAGGAAACCCTAGCCTAGGGACATGAAAATGGCCCTGGGAGAAGAAAAGGCAGAGATGGAAGCATCCACTGACACACAGGCCCCGTCCTGTGGGAGGTGGAGCTGCAGGGAACAGGAGGTAGACACCACAGGGCCTGTGAGTGGGGAGCAGCCGCTGCGCCTGGAAGCTGAGGGCGGGCCTGCCTCCCCTGTGTGGGGGGCGGAGGGGCTACCTGCCTCTGCCTGCTGCCCTTCTGGAGCCTGCCAGCCACAGGCCAGCAATGCCAGCGGGGCAACGATAGCTGGTGCCTCTGAGCAAGCGCTCGGTCGCTTGCTTCCTCCTTCTGGGGTGCGGACTGGAGATCTTCTACACTCTGTGGGAAGCCAGGTAGGTACTCAGGCAAATGGGACTGTGGGTTTACCTAATGCTGTCCTGGGGAGTGTGTTCCAGCGTTTTGTCACCACCTTACATGCTTTCCCAGCCTCTGTACAAGGTGCAGCACTGGGGGAGCCCAGGTGTGACGATTTCTGTTTTGTAAGTTCACCTGGAAAGTTGGGCCTTGCGGCCAGCAGGGAACCCTGTCCACAGCATCTCCTGTTCCCCAGGGGTGTCACTGGTGACCTTGTGAGGACCAGGGATGCTATGGCCAAGACATACTGCCTGTCGCGAGAGTTCTGACAGGGAGCCATGTCCTGCTTCTGACTTGGTGATCTGAAGGCTTCATGGGGACCCTGAGGAGACTCAGGGAATGAGGCTTCAGGGCCGTGAACTCCTGAGGGCTCTGAGACTGCATCCCCTTGGGACCTAGGGAAACTGGCAGCAGCACAGTCCCACCCTGACTGCAGGGCAGCCTTGTGTAGTGGGAGTCCCATGGAGCAGGGAATCCTGCCTGGCTATGTGACCTCAGGCAAATGACGTCTTTCATGCCCTCAGTATAACTGGGAAGGTGACATTTATGCCCTGTCCTTCCCAGTTCTGACATCCTAGTATGTTCTGCTTGCCGAGGCCTTTCATGGGAATAGCTTTGATCTCTTTGGTGTCATTGTGGCCTTGGCTGCAGCGTGCTGTCCCGATGGCGCCCAATCCTATGAGGATCCCCTGAGCGTGACTGTGGGAAAAACAAGGTGGGCCCACCTGCCTGGGAGCCAGGTGGTGGGAGGCTCAGGGCACCCGTGAGTCAGAGTCAGTGATGCAGGAGGCAAGTAAGCAAGCACAGATGGACTGTTTCATGAGTGAGCGTGGTGCTTATTGTAACGCCCCTTGTTTATTGAGCTCTCACTCTGCGTTTAACACACGAGCTCATCTAACCCTGTGTCCTGGGGAAGTGGTACTGTCACAATCCCCACTTTACAGGTGTGGGGAGCGAGGCTCAAAGTCATACATCTGGAACGTGGCAGAGGTTGGTGCCAGGTCTCTCTGGTTCCAAAGCCCATGCCGTTAACCACTGTGGTGTCCAGCCTCCCTCAGGGCAAGTTCTTCGTGGAGCAGATTAAAAATTCAAAGTGAAGAGGCTGAGATGAATGACTCATTTTGCCAGTGTTGTTACCACGGGCTTGTGAGTCAAGCCGGACGGGGGTTGGGGGCTGCTGGGTTGGGATGTGTCTCTTGTCGGTGACAGAATGATTGAGGTTTCATCTGCCCAGGACACACTCCTCAGAGGTTGGGCCGTGTGTTCCAGCTTCAGCGTGACAGAGCACTCTGAGCTCTGCTCACTCACAGGCAGAATGTCTGTGGAGGAAGGACTTTCAGAAGGGCTGAAGGCGGCTCAGTTTGGGGAGGGAGCGAGCCGAGTCCTCAGCAGCACTCCCTCTGATTCTCACATCAGGTAGCAGACTCTTCATTTCAAGACCTCTCCTGGATGTCGTCTGGGCCCTCCAAAGAAAACTCCTGATTTGTCATCTAAGAAAGAAATCTGGTTTGCTGTTTTTCACCTGGGTGCTTTTTCTTCCCTCTTATTGCAGATGGAGACCAGCCTTTCTGCCTCAGAGCAGCTATCTCGGACGCTAACGGTTCCCAGAGCCACAGCTCTTTGCTCAGGACATGACGCTGACACCGAAGATGACCCGTCCCCAGTGGAGTCGCCACGGGTGCTGGACCTCAGCCAACAGCCCCACATCTCAGGTTTTCCTTTCTCGTCAAAGTGGAGCTCCATGATGAGCCCAGGTGCCACTGCCCCTCAGTTTGCCAGCTGCAGCATCTCTGCCTCATCCCTGGGCAGCAGTCTCCAGGGTCACCAAGAGAAGGCGGAGCCTCAGAGTCGCTCCCTTGCCAACGTATCTTCCTCCCTGGAGTTGGCCGTCCCCAAGTCAGCCCCGTCTGTGGTGGGGCCAGGGCATCGGCTCCAGTGGTCTCCACAACCTGTGTCCTCTAGGCATGATGCTCCTGGGCTGGGCCGGAGGCGGCTCTCCTTCCAGGCCGAGTACTGGGCCTGTGTGCTGCCAGATTCCCTGCCCCCTTCCCCCGACCGCCACTCTCCTCTCTGGAACCCAAATAAAGAGTATGAAGACCTGCTGGACTACACATACCCACTGAGGCCCAGGCCTCCGCCCCCAAAGCCCCTCGACGACAGCCCAGTGTTGGCTGACCCTGTTCTGCAGGACTCAGGTGTAGACCTGGATAGCTTTTCTGTCTCTCCAGCAAGCACCCTGAAGTCACCCACTAATGTCTCCCACAGTTGCCCACCAACGGAGGCCACTGCCCTGGCGTTCTCTGGGCCCAGAGAGCCAAGCCTTAAGCAGTGGCACTCTGGAGTACCCCATAAGCAGGGCAGTGTGGGGTTGGCATCTTGTAGCCAGCTCACATCCACCCCCAGGGCCCCAGGCAGTAAGGACACACTTTGGGAGAGCAGAGAGCCAGCCCTGAGGGGCGTGAAGGACTGGCGACCTGTGAGCAAACACTTCAAGGTGGGCTCTCCCCAGCTAAGGACATGGGACAGAGGGTGGCCCTCATCCAGGCCAGAAAGAGAGAAGGGGGCCAGCCAGGGTATCCAGCGCCCTCCTTGCATAGAGCCCGGATGGAAACCAGACGAGGAGCCGGAAAGTGATGACGAGTATCTTGCTTTGCCACCTCGGCTGACACAGGTTTCCAGCTTGGTGTCGTATTTAGGTTCCATTTCCACCTTGATGACCCTGCCCACTGCGGCTGCTGAAGGGCAGAGCTCCCTGGATGTGTCAGACAGTGATGGGCCTGCTTCCCTCCCATCGGACTCCGGCCAGTGCCAGCTTCCCTCTGGGGGACCTGAGGGCCAAAACCACTGTTTGCTGCGCTCCTTCTTCCATGCAAGGGACTCTGCAGGCGACGGCAGTCTGGTGAGCAGCCAGGCTCTGGGGGTCTCCGCTGGACCGCTGAGAACGTGCCCGTCCATGCCAGCCGTGTTGGACCAGCGGGCATTCTTGGACCCACGTGCTGAAGGGCAGCTTCCCAGGACGGGAGGGGAGCCAGGAGAAGAATCACTTCTGCAGTGCGTGAAGGTAAACTCGACACTTAGGAGGCTTTGCGCAGAGGTGTCTCATCTCTTCCCCCAGTCCACTAACAGGATAAATCTTGGTAACACTGAGCACGTTTAAGTGCCAGGCACTGCACTGAACTTTGTCCCATTTAATCCTCACAACTACCTGGTAAGGACTATTGTCCTCATTTCACAGTTGGAGAAAAAAGCCACGAGAGGTTAGGTAACCTGCCCACTCACAACTAGCCAGGGCCAAGCCTGAGCTCTTAACCACTACCCCAGGCTGCTTCCCACAGCTCTTGACCTTGAGGATTAAGAGGCACACTGCACAAGGGCCTGTGCTTGGGAAACACGGGGCTAAACAAAAAGTGCTCTCAACTGTGGGACTTCTCAGAGCTTCCATTGAATAAAGTGGTGTGACTGCAGAGTTAGGAGTGTTAGATGGTTTCCTAGACTTCCTGGCCACTGAACCCTCTTGTGGACCACCCAGGAATATCTGGAGATACAGTTACTACATGGTATAGGGTTGTCGGTGTCAGATGGATCTGAATCTGAATGATGGCATTGCTGTTTTTGGAATTTTGGCTCAGTCTCTTGAGTTTGCTCGTTTGTAAAATGTAGAGATTTGCCTCTGGGGTACTGTGTGGATTAAATAAAATTAATTCACGTTGAGGGCATTGCGCTGTCCCTGACATAGGACATCCAGGAATGTGGCTCTGCACAGTGGGTGGGAGAGCCCCACATCTGCACCTCCCCCCCATAAGCACAGGGATGCCGCATCTGTATGATCTCAGGGCAGCTGGCCAGAGGGCAGTGTATCCACGAGCCCCCGCCCCCCCCAACCCCAGACGGTTCTCAGCACTGCCCATGACATCCTGTGGAAGATTTTATTTGAACTGTGAAACAGGTAGGACAAATGTTAGCATGTGCACACCTTTGTGACGAGATTGAGAGACGCTGAGGTAAAGTGCTTGGCTCCCAGGCTCCGTGGGGTGAGTGGCTAGCAAGAGTCTGGGGGCCCTGCTCCCTGGGCAATGTGGGAGCAGAGCTGGGACACGCAGTTTGAATTCCATTTTCAGCCATACGTTCAGGTTAGTCATGATATAGTTATTTATTCTGTTTACATTTTCCCCAGGAATAGTTGGATAGTTAGCACTGGTTTCTGTAGTAAGCATGCCTCTTCTGGGCTGTTCCCATCCCGGCCCTCACCCTCGCTGCTGTTCCCATACTCAGGGCCGGCTTGTTTCAGCCTGTCATTTCTGGTGTCACATCAGGCTGATGGGAGACAGAACCAAGGCGGGGCTCTTCCTCTTGCGCTGGTGGAGGTCCGGAGTCATGGGGTGGGTCAGGCAGGGAGGAGGGGGACTGCTCTGGGAGGCTACTTGGCCACCTCTGGGGATCCCCTGGGGACTTGTCGCCTTTGGAAAATGTGAACAGCATGTATCTTTTGTCTGCAGACATTTTGCTGTCAGCTGGAAGAGCTGATCCGTTGGTTGTATAATGCAGCAGATGTTACCGACCACTTAACTTCACCAAAGTCCAGTCTTACAGGTCTCAAGTCTTCTCTGCAGCTTTACCGGGTAATAAATATGTGATCCTGGCTTCTGGCTGTTCACTCGCAAGGGTGGTGGCTAAATTGCTTGATTACAAAGTCAAAGGTCAAGTAATGGATGCTTAAATCATATGTTGTCGCTTAGTTGACTGTTTTACCTGAAGTCTAATCAGAGGCCCTTTTCAAATTCTTAGTGCTAAAATAAAATGTAGGAATTATCTCCCAGGCCAGATAGAGTCTGGAGAGAACACATTATATTTATCCTCAATCAAAAACACCTATGGGTGATTTGCAGTATAATTTTCCAGATGTCTCGGATTGATAAGCACAGATGTACACTATTATAGAGTCACTAGGCACATAGGACTACTTAAATTAAGTAAAATTAAAGATTTATATTTCTCACGTGCACTAACCACATCCCAAGTGCTCAGTCATCATACTGGTCTAGTGGCTGCCACACCGAACATTTCCATCATCACAAAGCATTTTGAGCTGAAATTTGCCTGACTCCAGAACATACACAGCGCATTTTTTTTTTTTCTTATTTTTAGCTGAGCCATCCTGCCACCTGTTGGCAGCTCAACGACAACTCAGCTCAGGCTGGCCTCGAACCGCTGTTGCTCAGAGCTCAGCTCGCACTCTTGAGCGAGCTCTTAACCAACTGAGCCATTCGGCCGGCCCCGCATTTTGATTTAAACAAAAACACAACTCAATTTGCTCTTCAGTCTGGTTTTTTTGCGGGGGATGGTTTGGCCTCTTTTTCATTGAGTTTTTATTTTAAAAGTCTCTTTAACTGGTTCTAGTTAACAACTTTAGATCAGGTGTATTTAGGAGAACAGGCTTTGCCTGCTGTCCTGGCATACTTATCAATAGACTCCCCTCATTCCCAAAAGTGTTCTGAATTGGATGATAAATTGTACAGTTACCTTAAATCCAACACTAACCTTGACAGACCTACCTGTGATTTTTAGCATGTCTGGCTGGCCAAGCCTTTATAATCTTTTCTGAAGGAGCAGGGAGGGGTATTTGTGCTTGGTCTGAGCACGATGCTCGTCTAGAAAGGGTTTTCTGGGACAGTTCCTTGAATTTCTACCACCTTAGAACCTGACAGTGTGCCTTCAACAGAAGAGGGAGTGATTGGCAAGTCACTGTGCCAGGGCCTGCAGCAGGCAGGGCTGAGCCTACTCCCAGGCTCCCCCCACTCCCAGGGCAGAGGGAAGGTTTTGTTTTCCAGCTTGGAGCCTACAGAAATGTAAGGGAGGGGCCTGGCCTGGGTGGGCTCGCTGGCCCGCCCTGGCCTAGGGGGAATGCTGTTTCCTGCCTTGTGGAGAGAGGCTGCCTTGAGTGCCTTGCCTGGAGTGCACAGAGGAAGGAGAGGAACGCTGAGTATGTGGGTCCTCCGTGCGCAGCCTGGGAGTGTGTGCACAGCTGTGCAGGACCCACCCCCAGGAGGCCCAGGGGTGGGACCGCTGTGGGAGAGGAAACGGCCCTTAGACTTACCTGGGTGGCCTTCCCGGAGCACCTCAGCCGCAGCCCTATGAGAGCAGGTGCCAAGTAAAACAGCTGCATTCCCTCCATTGTGCCGCGCACTCCGTCCTGTGCCTGAACTTCCAGGCTAGCTAGAAGCAACTGTCTGGTTTTGCGGGTAGAGCAGAGAACTGACCTGGACGTTAGCCTGCACATCAGTGAAGCCTAGCTTTGTGTCACCCACGCAACTGTGGGACACACTGTCAGCCCCTTCCCCACACAGAATGATGCATGGCTCATGCATATGTATCAGCTACCTTGACCCATGCTTAGGTTCTTAATAGAAGCACGAGTGTGGGTGTGTATGCATATATTTTTAACTGACTCTCATGTACTTTGTCTTAATAACACAGTATGTTAGTGGCAGCATATAAACTACAAAGAGTACTAAAGAATAAAATAAGCATAGGCATTAGGGCAAAGGAAAACTGAAAACAGGAATGTAGTAAATCCAAGAGTAAAATAACTTCAAGATGTGAATCAAGTTCTGTACACTATACTGAAGGTGGTCATGGATTTGACTACACTTCATGGCCGCATAAGGCTTGGCACCTGCGAGGGGAAAACTGGTCAGCTGCTTAGGAGACCCATAGCTCCTGAGGCCTGAGGGCAGGATGCTGAGTGAGGCCGTGCAGAAGCAGCCCGCATGTCTGTGGCTCTCACTAGGTCCTGAAGACAGTGTGTTTTGAGAATCCCATAGCCTGGAGTTGAAAGCACACCCCCACGGGGTGTGGTACAGGACACTCGGATTCCAAGCTGTTCATGAGCCAGGCTTTGCCAAGGAAAACTCTTCTTTAGTTAAACTATAAACAGAAAAAAACAGACTGACTGTGTTTACCTTGGATTCAAAGAACGTGAAGTTAAACTTGTAGAGTTCTGAAGACTGGGGGATTTATCTTCCAGGTCAGAGGGGAGTCAAGCTACCCTGGGCATGGTCATTTTTAATGACTTTTACGAAGTGATAGTAACGAAGCTTTTCTTTCTTTTCCTGATGTGCCTTAAGCAATTCAAGAAAGACATAGATGAACACCAGTCCCTGACGGAGAGTGTCTTACAGAAAGGGGAGATTCTTCTTCGGTGCCTGATGGATAACACCCCAGGTGAGATGCTGGAGGCTTTGACGGTAGCCAGTGTCTAATGCCTCTGAGCAGCAGGTCCGGAGCCCTCCCACATGCACCCATTGCCTTCAGTCCCCATGACCACCTGGCAGCCCCTCACATCGTCACTGCCCCCGCAGCCACATCGAAGTGCTTACAGGTCATGGTCGGCTGAGTAGAGGTTAGGCGTCGAGCCTGTAAGAACGACCCACTTGCTTCTGTTCCTTTCCTGGTGGTGTCCTGGGTGGGAACACTGATTTTAATCCAGCTCCTTGGTTTTCTGCTAGGATGTGTACATTGGGGAGCCCTCAGGGGTTCCTCTCCTTTCCCCCTCGCAGGCTGAATCCCTCTGTTTATCTGCATTGGGGAGGTTTTGTTTTAGGGTTTGAGACAAGTCAGTCTATTCTAAGAGAACAGACTGAAGGAAGAAGTGAATTTATGAGAGGGGACAGGGTGGCAATGGTACACAAATTAAACTTGAGCCAATTTTATAGGATGGATTCCCAATTTAAGACAATGTAAAAATCAGACTTTGATTACATCGAAGCGTGTAGGGTGCGAGGATTTACGATTGGTGTTGCCTTTGCTAAGGGCAGATATGATATAGAGGTTGAGCTAGAATACTAGCAATGAACAGATGGACCCCCAAAAGCAGTCCCTAATTTCCTGTACGACTGAACATCCAAGTGCTAAAAGACCCCCTTTGTATAGTGTCTCAGATTTGGGGCAAGGTGGGGTTTTCGCTGCAGACAGCATAAGCAAAGCTGGGCAGGATCCACGGGCTTGACAGGCAGTGAGGCTGCACTTTCCTGACTGGAAGTGATGGGCTGGTGCATTTAGGGAGGTAGTATGGAAAAGCATTTCTCAACCCTGGCACTAACATTTTGGGCTGCATAGTTCTTTGGTGTGAGGGGGGGTTGTCCTGTGCATGGCAGAATGTTTAGCAGTATCCCTGGCCTCTGCCCATTCGATGCCAGTAGCACCTTCTCCCCAGTCGTGACACCCCAAAGTATCTCCAGACATTGCCAGATGTCCCCTGGGAAGAAAAATCAGGGTTGAGAACAGAACGGGCAGAGGGGTTTCTGTGAGCCATGGAACCACTGCAGGCTTCTCCACAGGGCAGTGATTATCCAGTGTGATTTATGTGAGCGCTTTGCAGTCAGTGCCCTGCCTGCAGGCGGCCTCTGTTTTGGCTCCTCTGGTGGTCTCTCAGTTTTCACTGGGACAGAAATTCAGCATGCCAAGCTCTTCTGCTACCTGCAGTTACACCAGCGTTTTACTGAACAGTTTGTGCCATATACTGTGCTGAAGCAGTTGACATATCCATTTTTTTTCGTTTAATTACAGCCCTGTGAGATAAATATTACGATTCCTCTCACCTCACGGGAGTTGTGAATTTGCCTTGGGCCACACGAGGAGTGGCAGCCTGGCTCCAGCCCGTGTGCTGACTTCCATGCTGCTGTCAGTGTCTGGAGGTGCAGGGGTCTGAGCAGGAAGCCAGGAGCTCCTCCGTACCAGGACACTTCCCAGAGGCCACATGTAACAGTGGGCCTCTTGAAAGCTACAGGTTCTTTGACCATCATTTAAATTAATCCAGTAGTACTTCTCAGTGCTTAATCTGTAATAAGAACATCCCACTTTTCCCTTCTCTTGAAAGAAGTCTAGAGTATTTTACTGCCAAAATAAGAGGCTTTTGGGGTTCCTGTGGTTTTCAGATATGAATCCAGGCTCTTTCAGATTGACACACTGCCCCTCCCCGTCCTTTGCGTGGCAGTCAGGTACTTGGCTGTTTTGTGAAAATCACAAGTTCCTCTTGATATTCACTGGGTCTCAGGCCAGTTGCAAGACCGTTGGCTCCAGAGCGCAGTGTCAGAGCCTGCCTTCTCCTGCCAATGCTACTAGTTACAGGAAGCCAATTTGTTCTCCCTTCAGATTCAGGCTCCTGCCAAGCCTCCTCGTGGCAGTTTGGCAGGTTTTCACTACATTTTAGTGCATGAGTTGACAGTCCCTCTCTCACACTTTAACTCCTGATCATACTGGATCCAATGACCTATTGGCATTAAGCTGAACCAGGCCCCTAGATGCATGTATCAATTCAAAAAATTCACCGGGAAAGATTTCATTCCCATTCCCAGCTTTCCTTTTACTCAATCCCAAACATTCTAACACTGTAAACTAAAAGTTCAAAAAATAAAGGTCCCCCGAATTCCACTGACAACACCCAAGGGACCTAGTGAACGTGGAGGGGAGCCCATCCCAGGGGCCTGTACAGGCGGCTGTGCTGTGCACCCTGCTGCATTCCTCTGTCGGGCCAGCCAGCTCCTGAGTTGTCAGGACGGCGCTTGGCCCTGGTGACGGGGCACTGCTGTGGTTTCCCTGGGGCCAATATCCACACGCTGGCCCGTGCTGCTCCTTCCGGCCCCCAGTCAGCATCCTCTGCAGATAGGCAGCTTCCCCTTTCCCTTCCGCTGCTGGCAGATGTTGCAGCTGTGGCAGGAAGCTAGGGAGAATGTTAACAGCTGATAAAGGCACTGGATGCTGAAGCAGCCTTTGTGTTTAACAAAGGAAATAGTTTCTCCGAGGAAAAAAAACAAGCCTGCTGTGTGTGATGCACTCTGAACCTGGCCCATCCCTTCCTCAAGTGAACACTAGGCCTGTAGGAGGGATCCTGGCCTCCCTAACCACCGTCTTAGCCCTCCTTTCAGGTAGTTTTCTTTTGAAGTCTGATGATGCAGGACAAAAGAGGGCTCAGGAATTCCCGCCTATGTTACCAGACCAGCCGTACACGTGCTCAGTGACTGCCCCCCCACCCCAGGCTTACAGAAGCTGACAGGACCTGGTGGCAGGCCCCCGGGCCCTAGTCTTGGCGTGCTGTTTTGTTTCATTTAAGCCTTCTGCCCCACGAGACCTGGGTGTGCCCTGCGGCTAATCTCTAGAAGTCAGTTAACATCAGTCACCACAGAATCAAGTCTGCCTTTTGATGAATTACATAATCCAGAGTGGAGCCAGTGAAACTCACAGCTTTAATCAGAAGTGAACAGATCCTCCATGCAATAGCAGTTCCTTGCGAGTCCTTGTTAAAAAGGAGTGGACGTTCTGAAACTTGCCATATTCCCATTTTGTCTAAAATGCTATATACTATTGTATGTTCTTTTGAAAAGACACCTGCAGGATTTTTTTGGCCTAATTACTTTGAACCTCATTTGTTAGTGTTAAAGGATGTCCTCGGGAGGATCTCCAAGCAGCCCAGTGAGCTGGAGAGCCACGCAGACCACCTGTATGACACTATCTTGGCCTCTCTGGACATGCTGGCTGGCTGCACCCTCATTCCTGACAGCACACCAGTAGCACACAGGAGTGCTGATGGGACTGCGATTAGTCTGGTAAGCAGAGTAACCCAAGAGAACATCTGTCCTCAGCCCCCAGTGCTGGCTTAGGGCACAGAGCTCCCGCTCTAACAGCTGGCTGCTGCTTAGGGGCTTGAGCCAAGAGCTGCTGAAACAAATGAGAAGCTGGGAGAAGCCCCTGATACCGAACAAGGGAGATGCTGCCATTGCCAGGAAGAAGGTTGGGGGGTCCTCAATTTCACCCCTGCTGCCTGCTGAAGGTTAGGGTGCCCCATGCTCCCATTTGTGTGGCAGTCCCTTCACCACCTCCGCACCACCCAAGGACAAACAGCAGCAAAACTTATCTATACCGACCTTTTTTTTTTATACCTACTTTTTATGTCTGCATATCTACACGTCAGGCTCTTCTTGCCCAGCTTGTTGGGTAGTCCGTCTCCAAGCAACCCTTGCCAGCCCCAAGTGCCCAGGGGCCCAGAGTTACCGATAGCTGCCCACACCTCCCTTTCCCACCAAGGGTCTCTGCAAACTCCCCATCACGCCCTTCCCAGATGGCCTGGGTGAGACAGTTGGGGGAACATGCCTGGAAGTACAACTTTTGCTCCTGGAAAGTCACACGGAATGATAGGAAAGAGGGGTTAAGAGAGCAGGGGAGGGGGTCGTTGTCCACTGTGGGACTGCCGCTGCCCAACGTTCTTTATGATTCCACACTGGACCATACAAACTCTGAAACTGCCTCTCCTACAACCAAAATGTGGTGCTTAATTCATGGATTTTCTAGGTTAGAATGCAGGCTAAGGAAGATAAAGGATAAAATCCAGGTATGTCAAGAGCAGGAAGTTCATGTAATTGCATCAAAGAATTTGAGTTAATAGTCATTTTAGTTCTAAAATGAATGCAGGTGATGGCTGTTGTCATTTCTTCCTCTGTAGCATTCTGCCTGTAACAAATGCTTCTATTTCTCTTTCAGGCATCTTCCCAGGCAGAGATGTAATCTGTCAGCCAAAACATGGCTGGTGGGAAACTTGCAGGAAAGTCCTTGTAAGAGCCATTTAACATTGATATCAAGGGGAAAACTTAACTAATGTACTAGCTTTAAAATGCTTTTCTCTTCCCTGACATAAAAGGCTGTTGAATTACTATTTTTATTTAAAATGAATCCTTCCAAAACTAAGGATTCCCTTTTGGTGCTTCTCTACAAAGAGCATGTGGCTTTGCAGTTTTTCATAAAATAATGCTAATAAGGCTTATAGGTCTTTCCTCCCCCTCCATCCAGTTACAAAAAGCAGACAGAGCTCCTAAACTAGTCCCACCTGCTGAGATCATTTAAAGAAGGCTGGTATGAGGAAGAAGATACCAAATATCTGGTACTCTCAGGCACATAAGAGGACCCAAGAGACTAAAAAAGTGAATGGCTGGCCAGGAAGGACTTGGGTCTGTTAATAAATGGAGTTTAGGGCTCAGGGCTCCATCTGCCTTACCTAACTAATATCTTCAAAGAAAACTTGTCAGGGACTTCAGAACTGCCATTGACTAATTATCCGCCTTACGGGTACCTCTAGGACGACACACCCTCCATTCCTCCTCTGCTGGGGGGTGGTGGTGGTGGTGGTCCATGATCAGGGAAGGGAAGGGCATGGAGAACTCCAGAAACTAAGGCTGTCAGTAGTCAAGGAGAAAAGGGAATTCTTTGTTGCTTAGGAGTTGGTGTGTAAGTACCTTGAGAGAAATAAATTTACAGATGAATCCTTGAAAGCATCAATTCTGTATAGCTTTTTAAAGCAAAATGATCAACTTTTGCTGGTAACCACCGATTCTGCAAAATCAAAAAAGCACTTTAAATAAGTCCTACTGGACCCTTCCTGAACATGCAGGTGCACTTCTCCCCATGTTTTTAGTATTACAGCAGGCTAAACCTTAAGGATAGGGTTCTTCACACTTCAGTCTATGTGATATGTGAGATAGGCACTTAAAGATCTATTTTCTTACTTCAGGCATTTAAAGATCTATTTTCTTACTTCATCCAGAGTCTCACTTGAGGAAGGTGCTTAAGAAAGTAAGATCTTTTAAGTTTATATAAAAAAAAAAAAAATGAACAAGTCATCTTGAACACAAAGGTGATGTTGGAAGTTATTCGATAAGCAGAGTTATGATATCCCCTCAGAATAAAACATTTAATACAAAATTACCATCTTTAAAAGAAGGGTAGGACTTTAGTTTTGAGGGCTGAGCCACAAAATCTTAACACCATCTCCTCTACCTCCTGAAGTCCTATTATTAAAATATAACTTTTCTGCTTTAAAACTTCTCAGACTTTATAGTTACTGGAAAATAAGCTGTTAAATTCTAACATTTAAAGATTGTAAAATTCAGTGTTGTAAGTGCCTACGGTATGATTTACCGCAATGTTTAATTAAGGGCATGGTGAGAGTTAAATCGTGCATTATGATTCTGCCTATAATTCTCCATATTAATCTTGGTTCCATATATAGACTTTAAAAGAGAAAACAGAACACCTCCTTAGCAAATAATTATATATGTGAAACCATCTTAAAAGCCTAGAATTGGTTTAAAAGACATGTGTCTAAGGGCCTCTTTTTAAATTGATACATTTCCCCTTCTCTTGGATGTGGCTATAAATTGGTACATGCCTTTGCAGTGAGTATGTTACAGGTTAACCCTTAGGAGTTAAACCTATTTATTTACTATTTGATAGGCATGAAAATAAGTCTGTATTCATTAGCAAAAGACATTAAAGATGACAACCCTATAGAAACAAACTGGCCAATGTTATAGTAATTGAATGCTGAACATGCCATTCTATTCCCATTCAACCTAATAATTATAATTTACACAGAGTATTTCAAGATACCCTTTTTCCCAAGAAAGTACTACTTCACCTAGAGATGATCTAAGATATTCTTGTTTTTATCTCCTCTGAAATAAGGTGTGACTGAAGGGTGCTTACTCTGGACCTAGCTGGGAATACTACTGAAGAATATCAACACAGCTGCTAATTATATCTTCAGCAGTGCTATTAAAAAGTTGAAGACCTCCCTTAAAACTGAACCTGAAATTGTTTCAGCCTAGGAGGATGCTGCCAGCAGCATTTCCATAAGCAAACATGGCCAGGTCAGATTCAAGAAGCCTGGCTGGCCAGTGTGCAGTGGTACACATTAGCCTTAAGGATAGTGGTGGCCTGTATAAGTGTGGTGATGGAATCCCAAGTTTACCTGTAGTAAAATTTCCTAGTTGTCCCTTTAAATTAGTAAAATTCAAGTCCACAGAGAAGTGGCAATACTAAGAGTTATACTGGCAGTTTCAAGACCTGGGTTCTTGCTGCAGCTCCATGGCTAACTAAGCTCATTTGCAGACAGAGACAATGTCAATCGAAGGCTGTTTTGAAGCTTAAAGGTGAAGATTAAGAAGGCTTGGTGTAAAGTGCGCTGCAATGGCAACATGTATGTATGTATGCTAAAGGAAATGTCAGTACAAGGTCAAAGAACAGGAGGTTAGTACTCGGCCCAGAATGGCTATCATTCTGCAAGAATTTCCCAGAGACTACACTGCTTAGGTTTAGAACAGCCTCAACTTACGTAAACTAATTCATGGCAGCCACTTAACAGTGAAAAGATTATTAAAGCCCATAGTAGTTTGAAATGTGTGTACTTGAAAATGGGGGTAGGAATGGGAATATATTTTTTCAAAACTGCATTTATTGGCATATTCATAAAAGCAAATGGTGGCGCATGCTGAAACATCTTGTGGTAAGCCCCAGTCTTCACTGCAGTGGGAAAGAACACCAGAATTTTCTAAACTAAGTATGTAAATATGCTTACATCTTAAATTCATGTAATGTTGTTTGCTACCTGACCAAGAATAAGCTGACGGTTTGAATTTGCTGTATAAAACTGAAGTGCATGGCGTCACATTGTCTAACATTTGCTATCATTTATCTACTTTAGAAAATAGTTTCTGAATTCTTTCCCCCTTTATATTATACTGTGTTGTAAGGCAAAAAACAAACCCTTGAAGCATTTTTAGAAATCTTCACCCATATAACTATGTGGTAAACTTGAGGAATTTTTTAGTTGCCTTATGTGAGGATGAATAGATCCAACAAGCACATCTATAATACAAAGTAAACTATGATTTTATTGTGAAATTCTCATATGGAAAATTAAATTGAATATTTCTGTCCATTTCATTTTACAATAATCTTACCACTTATTTTTGTACCATGTATTTCAATTGCCTGTTTAGTGAAAATAAACCTATAATTTTTGGCTTGCTTTTAATTTAAATTTTATCATTGAATTCAAGAACCCACCATAAAAATGTGTTGTCAACAGCCACATTCCAAGCCCCTAAGTAAAGAATGTTTTGGCAAGTACTTCAACCCCAAGGAAACAGTCTTTGATTTTTATCATCTTAAAATGCCAGTGTTAGCAAAAATTTTTGTTTCCCACAATAAAAGCAAACCCTAGGATCTTTAAGGTCCTATTTAACAAATTTTCACATGTGCAAAATTCCACTGAAATAAATATATTTCATCTATCATTCCCACCCAGCATTCATGTTTCAGTTAATTTTTAGGGATATAATTTCTAAAATTAGGGCAATCAAACCGTGAATTTTTCCTGCTTTCTACTTTAATGCTTTAACTCCTCCAACCTGTTATACAATTGTGAAGGATAAAATAGTTGCCACCTGACTCAGCATGGAAGAAACAATATTAGCACATGCATTAATTAGTCTGATTATTTGCAAATTAGGAAAAGGTATGCTGCTTTCCACCTCTGCCACAGAAAAGAATTAAAATATTGATCAAAGGAACCATTTCAAATGTTTTTAGAGAAGGGATCAGAGATAATGCGCTAGACAGCATACATCCTAAACTTGGTTTCCATACAATTTAATCTCCCTGAACCACTAAACTTGGTTAAATCCCTACCCGGTACAGAAGCCTCCCTGTGTCATCAATTGGATACATTATCTGGAAAGCATATTGGATGCTGCTCTAACACAGGTCTACAATGCCCTGGTTGCACACACAAATGGCTGTTTTAAGACTAATGCAAGGCTCTTATTTCCCTTTAATCATAAGAATTAAAACAATACTTATCACCATATGGTTTGATATTACTTCCAATAAGTACAATATTTATTAAACATATCTTCAGTTTTGTTACATAGTGTGCAACAAATTACAATATTCTGCAGCCACAAATTATATGCAGAGTATGAAGAAACTATTAATCAGATAGTGTAATCTTTCCGTTTATAACTCTACAAGGAAGAACTAGCAAATCAGATCTTACATATAACATCTCACTAAACTTTATGCATGGAAAGTAACAGACACTGGTTGTGCTGTTTGATACAAAATGGCTGAACTTCATCTTCAGAAGACTAAACCTGACATCTAAACATGCCAATATAAACATCAAAACAAAATATATTCTAACCAACCACGGGAAACAGTCTGGTATCAGGAAAGCAACAGGATTACACACATTATTTTATAAACCAGCACACAAAGGTTTAAAACAGTTCTGAAAATGAAGTTAGCTGTCTTGAGTCAAGGGAATAAAAAAAAAGTCAGTATTGACCATTACAATCTCTGACCTTTGTGGAGACGGTAAGAATCTGTTGTAGTGCAGCTACATACAGTACAATTCAGGCAATTTTGTTTTTTCACTTGGGTTCAGATTGCAAATTCATTGCTGTGAGAAAAGGATGGAGGCAAATTTTAGCAGCAACCTCCACCTGACTGCTTGACCGGAGTGCTCTGAATTTTAACATTGGACTTCTCTGCACCACCAGCTGTTGCTCCAGGACCCATTCGCTTTTTAATCTCAGCTGCCATTGTCATGAAAGACTGTTCTACATTCGTTGCATTCTTAGCACTGGTTTCCAAAAATGGAATTCCAAGGGAATCAGCAAATTCCTGAGAATAACAGGGCATAATTAATACTGAAAAATCTTTATCACTTAGTGCATTTCTATCTGAAATGGGCAGGGAGGAGACTAAGTTTACTCAATCCAAACACACTACATGAATTGTCATTTCAAAGTATTCTAGTACACATACATACTTTAAAAGCTAAGGTGGCTGTGACTGTATGACTACACCCATACATAATTCAAATCCAACACCATCAAATTCAGTTTGAAAAATCGAACTTGAAACATACCTTTGCTGTTGTGTAGTCTACTACTTTCTTTGTGGTCAGATCACATTTGTTCCCTACCAACAACTTGTTGACGTTTTCACTGGCATAACGATCTATTTCCTGCAGCCACTGTTTAACATTATTAAAGGACTCCTAAAAAGACAGACATTTTTAAGAATGATAATATAGTTCTGGACACAACTGGTCTCATTAAGCAAGTCATAAACAGAGGGTCTTTCTTGACCTAAGAAGAGCTAGTGAGACAACTCTAGCTACAAAATAATACCTATAGTGCTGGGAAAGAAGTGAGCTGACATTAAAAATGACTATGTCTAGAAGAATAAGAAATTAGAACTTGAAGGCTGAGTCATCCTTATTTAAGAGGGAAATACAACTCAGCCTCAAACTGTATCTCAAGTAAATCTGATAAATCTGAATTGAAATTTGATCTTTTTGGTTTATAAATTAGCCTACTAAAAGTGTTACTACTAGAGAGGTCAATATTATTAAATAAATGGATCCAAAGGAAAGATGCTTGTTTTCCAGTCATTTAGGAGAGGAAATTTTTCACTTATAAATATTTCATGGTAATGACTTGAGATTTTTTTAAATGAGCACCATTTTTTTCTCCTGTTAATAGTATCCAATATTTCTGGTGGTACTGAATCTAAAGTCTACATGATTCCAGTCATTTCCTAATTAGCTATGATTTCACAGTTGAGGTGAGATTTAACATTTGCTACAAGAAAGATAAATTCTAAAAGTTTATCTTTTATTCTTTGCTAGGAAAAAAAAGAACCCTGACATTTTCTAACTTTCTGATTCAGAGAACAGTTATGGCCCTTGGACCACATGCTTCACACTCACATGATCGCCGCACCCTCTCCTTCTCTCAGCAGCTAATCATCAGATAGTCATTGTCCTCTTAAAATCTGCCTCTAGCCTCATCCTATTTCTGAACCATATCCATAATCTCGCTTTTGGCGATTCAGACAAGGCTAATTACCAGGCAAATTCCTGTTAATATTTAACACCAAGAACATAGTATAAACCGAACCCACAGTTCCCTATAAACTCTTGTCAAAATGATCAGTTAGTTGATAATAAATACAACCAAAGTCCCTTGAAAGCAAATGTAAAACCAATTACTAAATTTTCTATTTACTTAAAATATGAAATTTTGGTTGACCAATTCATTAGGACCCAAGTAATGGAGGGAAGAAAAAGAACACTACCTGGTTTTAAAAGATGGCTTTAAAACAAATGTTTATGTGATTCACGCATTTGGGGATGATTCACTTATTTGGGGATGGACAAAGTTTTTGGCCATTTGAATAACACTGATGGCTTATATGCAAAGTAAAAGAACTTGATATTTATCAGTAGTAACTTCCTATTTGGTCACTGTAACACAGTTTCCTCCTGGAACTCACCTGATCTGTCACATCATACACAACTATGATGCCATGGGCTCCTCTGTAATAACTGGAGGTGATTGTTCGAAATCTTTCTTGGCCAGCTGTATCCCACTATTATAAAACAATCAAGAAATCCAAACAATTCCATTAAGACAGAGTTGGGGAAAAGGACAGGAGGAGGGAGAGCAATTTAGTTTACATCATTTTGGAGACGATCAGGATTTGATATGGGCACATTAGTCCTAAATTGCATGGTAATTGCCAAACACCTGAAGGTCCAGAAAAGAAAATAGTGCCTACAGTTTAGCTTGTGGTAATGTTACCAATATGAGCTCTTGGAGATTCGGAACTACATCACTTTTCATATTCCCTACAGCCAGCCCTTCCCACTGAGTGAGGCATTCAGTATGAATGGAGAAACAGGCTGACTCATAAGGAAGGGTGCTGCCCTAACTCCCCTTTAGCACAGTACTCACATAGACAAAATCATCTGCTAGCACAGTTACCATCATAGAAAGCCCTGAAAGGACCTAATTCAGATAATTACCAGCGAAGATAGCACTTTAACCATCTCCGAAGATACTGTCTTAATCCTAGGGAAAAGAACGTAAGGAAGATGATTCAAAATACTTTTTTTTGAGGGCAGTATCACTGGCCTTCATATGTGGGACCGAACCGGGGCCACTGGCTTCCCAAGCCAGCGCTTAACCACCACGCCACTCGGCCAGCCCAAAATACTTTTATAAAATTCATTTAAAAAGCAATTTGCCATATATTCAACCATTTAGACTCAAACACCAAAACAAATGCTTACATTACTACATTAAAGGTTTGGGTTTAAAAAAAAAAACTATCAAGAGGAAAACTCAATTCTTAGATTTTAAAATCTGATTTTAACAAGTGCAATGAGAATTTTTGTTTAAATTGCTCTTAGACAATGGTCTCTTTAAACAATTTTTATAAAATTAGAATAGCTACCTACTCCAGTAAAAGATATTGGTAAAAGGTCTTGATTGATGGGGAAATAACAGAATGGTTACTGTAAAAACCCCAAATGGACTTCAAGCCTAAGACAAGTAGAGATTAAGATACAACAGCCTTAGGAGAGAAAAAAAAAAAAAAAAAGATGCAACAGCCTTGTAGAGGAAAGGAATTATAAAGTTTTGGAGTATTATCTGTGAACTTGACATAGATCACCACTAACATTTTAAAAAGCAAAATTAAAAAAAAAAAAAAGATTCAGAAGCACTCAATGCAAGACCCAGCCGACACAGGCTATTAAAAACAAGTTATGGGCCAGCTGAGTGGCACAGTAGTTAAGCGCTGGCTTGGGAAACCAGCGGCCCCGGTTCGGTCCCACATATGAGGGCCAGTGACACTGCCCTCAAAAACAAAACAAAACAAAACAAGTTGCAATTTTGGGGAAATTTGAATAAAGACTGGATATTAGATAACGTTAAGGCATTACTGTCAGTTTTGTTAAATGTGATAATGGTTACATGGTAAATTAGATACACATAATACAATATGTTTCAAGTAAATCTCATAAATCTCAAAATTTACTCTAACATACTCTAGGAGAAAAAAATAATGAAGCAAATAAAGTTAACATTGATAAATCTAAAACAAAAATCCCAGCTTCATTACCTTATTTGTTCAAAGTACTAGCCTGAGAGCTCAGAAGACTATTAATAAGGAGCATCACCTTGGAGAAGAAGCATGAGTTTTGGAGTTAAGCCAACCTGACTTCAAAACATCCAATCTAGTTTTCCTGGTTATTTAATGCTAGAGAGAATTACCTAACAGTTTCTTTATGCATAAATCCTAGGTGTCACTCGCCTTATAGAATTGCTAAATGGGTTTAATTGAACTAATATTTGTGAAACACCTAGCACAGATGCCTGACTGTAGAAGCTGTTCAATAAAATATGGAAATGCTTACATTACACCAGGCGCTCAGTAGATTCTCAAGGTTAGAGACATAACCCCATAGGAGATCTCAATTCGGTGGGAGAGACAAATATGAGAAAATCAGTTACCCCGGGATTATGAGGGGTAATGAGGATTATACACAGAAGAGAGTTCTCCCTTCTCCAACCACTAACCCCTTTCACAAAGGTAACACAAGAACAGAAATTGTTTCTGAATAAATGTTAACACAGAATTTTAGCTAACTTAGCAATAGCACCCGAAGAGTAAAATTTCTGTCTCCTTGCCACTCGGACAAGTCTCCTGACTCCATTTCCTAACAGTACTTTCCCCTGTAATTGATCACCCTTTGTATATAATCCTCATTACCCTTCATAATCGCAGGGTAACTGATTTTCCCATGTTTGTCTCTCCCACTGAAATGGGATCTCCTCCTATGGGGCTATGTTTCACTTATCTCTGTAACCTCAATTCTATCTGACTGCCTGGTGTAACACAAGCATTTCCATAAATGCTTCATCAATGAAGGAACAACCATAGAAAGACGCCTTCCATGTTATGGGACTGGATTGTTCTTGCCCTGCCCTACTGAACATTTTGTAATCACTAAGCCTGATAAAGACCCAGGTGACACACTAGAAAATGAAAAGCTAAAAGGATAATTAAAATATAGATCAACACAAACACTTTGAAAGACCTAAAACTTGGAAGGATAACAACTCAAGCCAAGCAAGATGAAATGTAATGGGGTCAAAAGTAAAAATTTGCACTTAGATTTTAAAAAATAGTCACCAAGTATAAGACTTTTTAAAAACAAAAACAAACCCAAAGCCATAAGATGCAAACTATTAGATAATTTGGCTAGTGAGACAGCAAGTGTAGTAAATTCAGATGCTTTTTTTATATCCTTGAATGGACTAATGATGACAAAAGAAGTCCAAGAGGGAGAGAAAAAAAGAAATTCAGAGTCCAAATCAAGAGAAGATGTACCTCATGTAGTCTACATTGGCTGGACTTTATCTCGTATTTGATTTTAGGAATCACATTTTAATAAAAGGCACTTATAAAACACAAGAGTAATACAAATTGTAAAAGGTTCTGAAAACATGCTTCCAGAAAGAAATAACTGACTTCAGAGATAGAGGTTGTGATAAAATCAATCTAAAGGGCAGGGTGCCTGTAAAAGAAAAGGAATTAATCTCATTCAGGCAGCTCCAAAAGGCAAAGGAATAAAAGTTAAAGGAAACTGGCTTCAGCTCAATATAAAGAATTAACAATTAGAGGTTATTTATAAAAGGAGCTAGCTTGAAAAACAGTGAGCTTCCTTAAAACGTTCAAAGAAAGGCATCAGATAGGGAAAGGAAATTCCTACTGAAGATGACAGGAAGACTGAGCGAATGACCTATTAAGATCCGTTCCAGCCATAGGCAAGTGGCAGTATATGACTGTGTCACGAATACACACTCAAATCTTAGAGGCCAATGATCACACATAACAATCATTTCATATCAGCAGTTAGAGGCTGGGTACATCTTTCTGAAATACCCTTTATGGTGCCAAGTATAAAGTGCTATGTATAATGGGAAAGAAATCAATATGGCAGGTAATCTGTTCAATGATTTAAAGTATTTCAAGCTATCTATGATAACTATATCCTTGCAAATCCTAATGTGGAGTCATCATGTGTGTTCACTTGTATCAAAATCCACAATTCTTTTGTAGTGCACCTTTCTTTTCCTCAGGAGTCATAGAAGGGAGCAACTAAAAAAAATTACCTATCAAATATCCATTCATCTGGGTATACTATCAGTAACATTTATATACAACAGTCCCCACCTTATCCACCGTTTCGCTTTCTGTAGTTTCAGTTACCCGCAGACAACCGTGGTCTAAAAATATTAAATGGAAAATCCCAGAAAAAACTCCTAAGCTTTAAATTGCATGCCATTCTGAACAGTGTGATAAGATCGCATGCCGTCAAACCCCGTCCCACTCTGACATGAGTCATCCCCTTTGCCCAGCATACACACCTCACTTCATCTTATCACACAGGCACTGTGTCATCTCACATTGCCACAGTAAAGTGCTTACAGTAAAGTAAGGAATTTTGAGTGAGACCACACTCACATAATTTTTATTATGGTATATTGTTATAACTATTTCATTTTTGTTAATCTCTTCCTGTGCCTTATTTATAAATTAAGCTTTATCACAGGTCTACAGGTATAGGAAAAGACTAAGCATATATAGGGTTCGGTACTAGCTGTGATTTCAGTAATCCCCGGGGGGTCTTGGAACATATCCCCCATGGACAAAGGGGTATTCTGTCCATAAGTTTACAAAGGGCTTTCATATACATTATCATATACACATACACAGAGCTACTAGATTTGGTTCTCACAACTACCTTATGATTCAGTAAATCAAGTATTACCACACTCATTTTGTAGATAAGAAACTGAGTCTCAGGAAAAAGGCTGAAAAGTAAGTTAAACCCATGACTCTCTTAATAAATGCCAGAATGAAGACAATAAACCCAAGTTTTCTGACTCCAAATCTGGAACTCTCAGTTCAGTGTATTATCCGTTTTATGAAAACAATAGTCACTGGTTTTCTATGTTACCTTATACTTTTAGTCAGCTCTAAGATACCCAGAGATGAATATTTTTAAAGACCACAGATATGTCCACACTGATAATCCCAGACCCATATTAAAGCAATAACAATTGAACTACTATACTACAATTGCCTGTTTTTAACTTGGGGTTGGGGTTGTAAGGATGGATAATGAGCTAGGATGACTCAGGGACACAAAATATTGAAAACAGAGAGCTTGGGTTGCTTGGTTCTGCTAGTACTAGTAACTGTAGGCAAGTCATTGAATCTCTCAGCATCCATTTTCTGATCTGTAAAATATGTTAGAAAAGCAAAGTTCCTTTCCAATAAAATTCTGTTTCTAAGAGTTGGTAAGTACTATCTAAAAAAATGTAACAGACCTAAATAAATACAGTTAACCAATGAACACCACAGAGGTTGGGGTTGCCATGATCGGAGCAGTAAAAATGCACATATAACTTAATTCTGCCCTCCACATATGTGGATTCCCAACCACCAGCTGATCCTTGGACAATGCGGGTTTGAACTGTGCAGGTCAATTGAACATCATGGTCAATTGAAAAAAAAATACATGTATCAGCAGACCCATGCAGTTAACTGAACTCTCCCACTAAGCCACATATGAAACTCCCCTCCCCACAGGTTTCTTTTCATATTCCACAGTATTCAGAGCACAGTAAAAGACAAACAAAATGCTCAGTATACTTTCACTATCAGATGAGGTAAACTTCAAAATAGACCCCACTGATAAAAGCACAATAAAAAGAACTAGGACTAAGTTTGACTTAAAACATGTAATTTCTCTGCTTTAGAATAGAAAATTCAATGAGGAAAGTACTCTTAGAGAAATCTTTTTTTTTTTTTTTTGAGGGCAGTGTCACTGGCCCTCATATATGGGACTGAACCGGGGCCGCTGGCTTCCCAAGCCAGCGCTTAACCACCGCGCCACTCGGCCGGCCCTCAGAAATCATTTTTAATCTAAACAATTCTTATTCTACCACTCTACCATAGATGCATGATTCTTAAAGATACTTTAATTTTGCTAATATATTAAAAAACAACAAATACATTCTAAATTTACCAAAATAATTTCAAAGAAAGCTTCTAGTCCAAAAATTACTTACTATTTGAAGCTTGATTGTTTTCCCATCTAACTCTATAGTTCTTATTTTGAAATCCACACCAATTGTGCTGATGTAGCTTTCTGTATATGTATCATCCTGAAGGGAAAAAGAAAGTTAATGATTAAAATTACTCAATAGAGTAAATAACATGTAAACTTCTATCTACGAAGTTGATAAAGTTTATAAGGCATAACATGTTGAGAACAACCACTTCATCCTGCTCCAGTGCTCAGTTTGTGTTCTGATTACAAAGCACTATCTAACAGTGGTTTCTTTTAAGATTTTTTTCAATAGTTATTGTTTAATTTTTCCAAACATCTCTTGGCAAATTCTTTCCATACATTACATAAAAAAAGGCTTTATATTTTCAATGATTATGAATGATTTTCCTAATTGCTAATCAGTGAAAGTCCTCTTCCCTCATCCAATTTATTCACCACAAAGCCATGATCATGTCACTCTTCTGGTTTTTTTAAAAGTCAATTTTATTTCCTAGTTATGACTTTAAAAAATCCATACAACATAAAATTTACCTTTTTAGAAAGTGTACAATTCAGTGATTTTTAGTATTTTCACATGGCTGTGTGACCATCACCATTATTTAACTACAGACAGTTTTCATCACCCAGTGATGAAACCCTGTACGCAGTAGCAGTCACTCTCCATGTCCTCCTCTTCCCTAGACCCTGGTGTTATGTCTCTATGGGTCTGCCTACTCTGGACATTCCATATGAATATATGTGGCCTTTTGTGTCTGGCATCTTTAACTCAGCAAAGAGTTTTCAAGGTTCATCCGTGTTTATATAGTAGGTATCAGTACTTCATTCCTTTTTATGGCTGTGGATATATCATTTTGTTTATCCATGCATCAGTTGATACTTTTGGGCTGTTTCTACTTTTTGGTTAGTATGAATAATGATGCTGTGACCATGTGTGTACAAGTTTTTATAAAACAACATTTAACCCAATGTTAAACTTTATAAAAATTATACCTGTTTTTTTCAAATATCTGTTATAACATTTTACTAGAATGGAAACAAAACTCTTTTTTCTTTAAATGAAAATGTCTGTGAAAAGATAGGGATCAGGCTATCACCACCTAAACCCACTGAACAATCTTAGCAAGCACAAAGCACCACCTAGGAAGTATTCTGCCAACAAAGATGGGCCTAAATCTAATCAAACCTAAATCTATTAAGAACTTTCTTTGATGATGGAAAAGTTCTATAAGTTGAATCAGGCAATACAGGAGCCACTAGCCCCAAGTGGCTAGGGAGAACAAGGAACTGAATTTTTAATTTTCTTCAACTTTAATTAGTTTAAATGTATATAGCTGCATGGAGCTAGTAGCTACCATAAGGAAATCACAGCTTGGACCTTACTTCAAATTACAGCAACACAAGGGATTTGAACAAGGTTAAAGACATCACAAGGAAGCAAAGTGACAAATCTAAAATGTTATACCATCTGTAGGAAAACTGCCCCAGTTTCTGCAAAAAGTAAATGACAAGAAAAATACATAAATTAAAAAGGAAGAGGTTGGACAAACTCTAGATTAAGAGACTAAGCAGCAAAAACCACCAAATGGAATGTGTGGACGATGTGTGAACCTTAATTCAAATCAACTGTAATACCAACACTTCTGAGACAATCAGGGAAATTTATTTTCTAAATCAACAATGGCAATGTTATTTTACATGAAAATGTCCGGTTTTAAGAAATGCATACTGAAGAAGATAGGGAGCAAATGACATATTTGAGATCTGCATTACAACTCTCCAACAAAGAGAAGGGGGAAAAAGCATTAATGGAAGCCAGTGTGGGCCAAGTATTGATAATGCTGAATCTGATGCATATATGGGACTGGGGAAATAAAACCTCTCTAAAGAAAATTGTAAAATGTGCTCAAAGGGAATTCCAAGTGGTTAGAGAGGTATAACTGTTGACTTCTCTTCCTCACATGTTCACACTTAGGCACATGTAGAATCACTGGGTAAAAGGATATTATTTAAAGAACTGAATGCAACTTGACAAACTGCTCTTCATCACTAGACTAATTCATTTTGAAAATTTTTATTTATTTTTAATTGCATGTCTAGTAAATATCAGGTACCGTGGAAAGTGGATACAGAACAAAAAGAATGCAATAAATACTCACTTAGCACTTCTACATACCAAGTGTTTTGTTAGAAATACTTATAGATGCTTTGTTAGCTTTTTTTTTTTTAAAGATTTCTTTTATTGAGGAAATGGGGGAGGGGAACAGTGTTGGAGAATCGGGGAAGGGGAATAGACAAGTTGCTGTCTTTTTGTTCTTCAGTGTAGTTGCGGAGGATGTTGCTTCACTGGCCCATGTTGGTATCATCATTGAGCTCTTCCCGGATGAGGCAGATCGGCTGGATGTCGCTCACCGCGGCTACTGGCAGCTCACACTGGATGCCAACAGCTTACACTGGCTGACGGCCTCTCACTGTAGCCTATGGCAGCCCACTGCAGCAAGGGGTTGCACAGCCCAGCTCCAGGTGGAGCTGTTGTTAGCTGTGGAGGGCAGTGTCACTGGCCCTCATATGTGGGATCCGAACCAGGCCCACTGGATCCCAAAACCAGCTCTTAACCATTGCACCACTCGGCCGGCCCTAGAATTCTTGTAAATCCCTAAATGATCCTTACTTGCATGTCTCTGAGCCACTGCACATGCTCTCTCTTCCTTCTGTCCAAATTCTCAGTATGTCTTTCTGTATACCCCTATTCCCCTGTCCCTGGGTCATATGGTAATTGTTATTCACACTTCAATTTGAGTCCAGGCAATACTAATTGTCCAAACATTCTCCAATTCCTCAGCCAATTCTTCCCTCTGTGCTCCCATAGCTTATTATGCATTTCTTTATTATACCTTTTGTAGCTCATCTCTATTTTGGGGATCCAGAAATCAGTATTTTTAAAAATGCTTCCCAGGTGATTTTACTGTGTAGGTACAATAGTACTGAAAACCTGTGACTGAGATCAAGAGACATCCCAGAGAGGACTTTCCTGGAAGCACCAATAACTCAGGCTATATAGCCATTTTCACCAAGAGAGGCCAGATTCTTCCCACCTACCTATAATTGCTGCTTTAATACTAGGAATTACTTTTAATGTTTGCCAATTTAATAAAAATTATGTAAAATCTAATTTTAGCCTTTAATTACAAATAAAATTGAATGTTTTTTGATATTTATTCGCAATTTGTATTTCTTCTTTTATGAACTGCCTTTCATGTATTTGCCCATATTTCTATTAAAACAAACATCCTTTTCTTATTAATGTGTATGTGTGCTTTATATACTGAGAATATCATCCTTCCCTCACATGTATTTTTTTTGCTAGTTATCATTTATTTTCTAACATTTTTATGCATTTGACATTAATTTTAATGCCATCAAATTTAACAATCCTTTTTTCCCCCTAATTTTTTGTTAGAAAATACTTTCACACAAGATTAAATAATCACCTGTGTTTTATTTTGGTATTCTCATGCTTTCATTTTTAAACTAGGATATACAATGAAATTTTATATACATAATTGTTTACTGACATTAATATTATTATCTAATCAGAAAAGTCATATTAAGCATCTGAGATGCTGTCAAGATCGCAGTGGTGAATTCAAGTTTTCTAAAACTCTAATTTCCCCTTGCAAGCTTGAATTTTATTACAGGCAGCAAAAGGTATCCAATATTTTCCTTGAAATGACAGTCTCAGTTCATTTGAGAAAATGTCTGCCCAATACCCAATCTACATAAGTAGAGTTTGTCAGTTGTTCTTTCAAGTGAAAAAAATTCTGCTTTTCTTTTCCTCGAGACAACCAACACACTCTAGTAAGCAGTGAAAGTGCTTTAGGCGTACTCCTCATTTCTTCACAACATAATACTTAAAAATGAATCCTCAAGGATCACGATTTTTAAAACAACTCATTTTTACTGTTTCATCAAACCCTCTGAAGTGGAAACAGTTTCACCCTGCTGTGGGTGAAGAGAGCTAAAACCATGACTGTGAGCATACTGTGGACTCAGCACTGCCTGAGGCACCTGCACTTTTACCCCACCTTTGCTTATGCATTGTCAGAGAAAACTGTTAACACAGAGAAAGAGGCAAGTGTCTTTTGCTTTAGTACTAAGTAATTATTTACTTAGTAAATACTAATGGCTTAGTATTATTAGGATAATGGTTTTGATTTCATGGATGCCCTGAGAGGGTCAAGATAATCCCCAGGGGTCTTTAATCCATACTGAGAACCAATGATTGAAATAGTAAGAAGGAAAACACACTCAATTTGAAAGCAGTTGATAAACACTATGAAGTAGACTGTGAATTCTATCCATGAGGTTGAAAGTCACACATCTGTTGGTTAATTTCAGCATATAGAACACTATGTCACTGTCAAAAAAGCTTGTACCAGGCCCTGCTTTTTCTTTTACTTGAAGATTCATTTTCCATCAAGTCACTTTCAACACAGGCCAACTATTTTCCCTTTACTTCACTACCTATGTTGGAATGAAACACTGTTTGACCTCTACAAAAACTTTGACTTTATAACCACAATTTGCTGAATTTAAGAGCAGCGGCATTTCTTTTATTTAGGACTCCAAGATATCATTGGGATGTATACTTGGAAGCTTTATATAAATTTTAGAAGAATTAATTTATTCTGAATAAAGTTGTTTAATCTTTCATCTACCTAGAAAACATACACAGCATCAATTTCTTTAAAGGCATTTCAATTTCAACTTACTGCAAACCTAAGAAGGAGGCAAGACTTTCCAACTCCAGAGTCTCCAATCAGAAGTAACTTGAATAAATAATCACTGCAAAAAGAAAAAGAAAGTCACATTAATAAAAATCATATTGCATTGTAAGTTCTGCAAAAATAAAAATATAGCAAGCATAATAAAAAGCTCACTGAGGACACAGAAGCCAACATTGCAACCAACAGCAGAAGCCCTTTTGATGAAGCATGAACAGGGCAGAATTATGTAAAAGATAAACAATGCTACCCATGATCTCTGAGAAAGACAGAGAAAGACAAAAAGGAAACATAAGTGATGCCTATTCTTGGAGAGTCCAAGTAACTATGCGTGATAAATCCCATTCCCGCTGCAGTATTAGAATACAGGGAGTTACCTTTCCATTGTTCTTGCCAATGAAACATAAATCTCTCCTTCAAATTCCAAGATCAAATCATTATTTCATAGCAATCCTCCAATGAAGAGGCTTTCATGATTCTTTCCTAGAATCTACCTGAAAATTCTCCCTTTAAAAAAAGAATCATTTAACTTCTGATGTTCTTTTTTTTTTTTTTTTTGAGGGCAGTGTTACTGGCCCTCATATGTGGGACCCGAACCGGGGCCACTGGCTTCCCAAGCCAGCACTTAACCACCGCGCCACTTGGCCGGCCCTTAACTTCTGAAAGCCTGCATTATAAATAATTTAAACTGAAGATATGGTAAAATCAAATGCTGTTTATGCAAACACACAACTTTACCAACATTCTATGCTTGTATTAAAGCATTCTTTAGAAAACACTGAAAGTAAGGCTCTGTTTATGTACACTGACCACTGCCGGGCCTGACTCAAAGACCATCCCCCAGGGATTCCTTCATGGACCTGAAGACTACAGACTTTGCCCATAGTCTCCAAAGGAATCCCTCACAGATTCTTCCTAACTCTGACCAGTTCTATATGTTCTTTTAAGCAATCTCAAAAAGATAAATATATCCAGAATTTATAGGGTTACTTCTAAAAAGATAGACATGAGTTTCAATTTTGTTCTTTGTGACTTAGTTTTCAAAAAAAAAACTACTTAAGGTGTAACCCAAAATACCACTCACAATTTAAATTTAGATTACAATTATATTTACATGTAAGCAAGACGTAAAACTTTTAGCAGTGATCGATCATCTTTGTGACTATCATCAATTGTTCACAGGTTTACAGTGATGTGTATTACTTAAAATATATTTTTTTGTTTGGGCCAGCCAGGTGGTTCAGTTGGTTAGAGCGCGAACTCTGAGCAACAGGGCTGTCAGTTCAATTCCCACATGGGCCAGTGAGCTGCGCTGGAGCTGAGCTGCCAATGGGCAGCCGGATGGCTCAGCTGGTAACAGCGCATGCTCTTAACAACAAGGTTGCCAGCTGGACTCCCGCATGAGACGGCGGGCTGTCCCCCATCCCACCCCACACACACCCCGGCAACTAGACTGAAAGTGGTGACTGGGCTTGGAGCTGAGCTTGCGCCCTCCACAACTAAGACTTAAGGACAACTTGACTTGGAGCTGATGTGACCTGGAAAAACACAATGCTCCCTCTCCCCAATTCAACACCGTTTCCCTCCCCAATTCCCCAATAAAATCTTAAAATAAAGTGCCCTAGTCAGCAGCCAAGTAAAGGTCATAGAAGGAAATAAGCTTTTAAACAAGTCATCAAGGTAATAGAAACATAGGATGAACTAAATATTGTAATATCCTTTCTGGTTTGAGCTCCTAAAAAAAAAAGGACGGGGATAAGCACTGTAAAATTTTACCCTTAATAAATGACGGGTACCTAACACCACACAGCTTCTATTAGACAATACAGGTGCTGACTGACTTTAGTACTGTTGATAGCCTCCTCCTTAATTAGACCAAATTCTTAAGGATGATGAACACTGAACATCAGCGATGAGTACATGGTATAAGAATTTATATTTCAGTTAGCATGAAGAATCACACCATAGATAATACTATAGTTACTTAGTTTTTAACAGAAATTTCAAAACAACAGATATCCTAAATTGACCAATCTCCCCGAGCACAGTGCCAGGCACCTGGCAGCCCGTCAATAAACATCCCTTCAATCAACTGCACGGAACCCTGTTACAATAAATGACAGCACTCAGCCAAAGATGTTGCCAGAGGTAGCAGTCATTACCTTAAAGATAAACTTCTCTATTTTAGAGCAATGAATGCTTCCTATTTGTGCTACAAATTATGTTACGGTTTCAAGAAATAAGTCATTTTTTTAAAAAAATCACCTTTTATCAATTATCACATTCTTTTTAAATGTTAGTGTTATTTAAACATTAATTTATGAGTTTCAGATAATTTAAGGTTCACAGTCATTGTAAAGAATATGAAGAGTTGAGTACTGTGCAATGAAATAATCACTGCGAAACAAGACTTACAACACGGATTTGAAGTGCGAGAGTCCATTTATACACAGATTTTTAAAATCCACGTTGTCTAAGGGTTAACAGTATTTTCAATATGCAGTTAGGAATCCCTGTATGTGGAGGACCGACTTAAGTTACACACAGATTTTAGACTGTGCTGGGCCACTGGGTGCCCTTAACCTCCGCACTGTTCAAGGGGCAACTATTTGTTCTCTTCCAAACCATCAGCTTTACTAACATGACAAAAGACACGGAGAATAGCGAAGTCTAACTCACAAACTTCTTCCCTTCATTGAATACACACACTAGAGTGTTCCTTGTGTGTCACTTGCACTGGGACATTTTTAATTACCTACTACTATAGTAGCTTATTTCTAAACTATTAATATACTGAATGTTCAAGTGAATTGAGATTTGAAATTACTTAAAAATATTTCTCTAACTATAATTACAGAACAAAACAGTAAAAAATGTTGATAGACAATGTGCACACCTAAAATTAGAAAGCGCAAGGTCAGAATTTTGTTACAAAGAGACAGGAGTAATATAGCAAATAGTAAGACTTTAAATACATTTTTCCTTTAGTCCTCAAGAATTTGGATTAGGTTTTTGGTCTACAACATAATTTTGACTTAAGTGAAAAAATGCTAGTTCAGAAATCTATAGTTACCACTGTAATCACCATTGTCCTATATTAGATTAGTCTAGTAAATCCTTACCACTGTTCCCAAATCAGAACTTCCTCTAGTCTTTTTCATGTCTAATTTACTATTAACACTTCATACTTTCTCCCCCTAAGCCATCTGGAGTCTATTTTCCCCTGCTCTGATGTTTGACATACCTATCTGCTGAGTGTGAGGGTGAACTGACCTATTCATCTGTGTATCCAAAATCTAGCATTGTGCCTTTTACAAAACATGTGCGACGAGTTCAGAGGGCATTTTAATTTGACTTTTTTAATCAGCCTCTTTCATTGTGAGATACAGCTAATGACTATGGCAATCCTTGATTAACACTTCAGGCGAAATACTAGGGGGAAAAAAAAGGGTGGGAACATGGCACACAGGACACAGGAGGAGCCAACTGGAAATTTTTCCCAATGGCCGAGACAGAACAATTTGAGCCATAAAGTAAACAACCATGTATTGGATTTATAACCCAAAGAGTAAGACAAATATCCATGACCTGGTATAAATGATTAAATAAGTGGAAGAGAATAGACAAATCTTCCTTACATGAGGATTCCAAATAACACTAATACATGTAGAGGAAACGAGAGAAATAGAAAATCACTAGCAGATCACCACAATAATAATTGCTGCAGGCAAGATCCACCAATGAATGTTAAAATTAGTGGGTAAAACTTTAAGGAGAAATACTTGCATGGCTTCCAAGTATGTCCTCCAAAATATTTATTTATTACTGTGCTGGTTTTAACACGCTCACAAATTCTTTAAATTCTCCTTCATCTAGGAGATGGAGCTTATTCATCCCCTTCCCTTGAGTGTGGGCTCTTAAAGACTGCTTTCTAACAGAGTATGGAAAGAAAACAATAGTAGCTTTACAATGGGAGAAACCCCATGGCTGCCACCTTAACTAAGTGATCAAAGTAAACATCACCTGTAACAAGTTGTATTGCTATCATGCACTCTCTGATATGATGTGATGAGTAGAGTGCTTCACCTCTATCTTCCCCAAAATCCATAACCCCAATCTAATCATGAGAAAACATCAGAAATGTAAATTGAGGAACATGCTATAAAATACCACACATTACTCTTCAAAAGTGTCAAGATCATGAAAAACAAGGCACAACTGAGAAACAGATTGAAGGAGGCTAACATGATACAATCAAACACAACATGGTATCCTGGATTAGACTCTGAAACAGAAAAAGGACATTAGTAGAGAAATTGGAATAGAACTCTACAGTTTAGTTAATAATGTACCAATGTTAATTTCTTAATTTTGATAAATGTACCATGGTATGTAAGATGTTACTATTTGGGGAAGCTGGGTGAAGGTATATAGGAATTCTCTGTGCTATTTTTAGAATTCTTCTATAAATCTAAATTTATTTCAACAAGGTTTTAAAAAAAACTATGAGGACATTAGTAAAATGGGTTTAAACAACAATCTTTGAAAATCTAGCTCCTAATATTTTTTAAACATGAGATACTTTGTGTTTTCTCAAGTTAAATCAACAAATCATAAATCATGCTGGAATCTGTAAAATAAAAACTTAAACGAAAGCTGCTTTTGAGGCACAAGTATTTTTAGTATTAAAGAAAATTCTTTTGAACTGCTTGAATTTATAATACCATGAAAAAGTATTATATTTTAATTTAAAGAGATAATTCAATGAGAAAGCTAAGTTAAGGTAAGACTGACATAGATTAAAGAGGTAGACTCAGGGAAATTAACAGGCTTTTAACAGTTAGATGGTGGGGCATCAAAGATAATAACAAGTGAAAAATTATTTTTGCTATCAGTTCCTCCTGTATCAACTCATGGTTTACTTTAGCAACAGTGGAGATTCTCTGTTTCCATGATTTATGATCTGAATGAACATAATGTTAATACCGATACCATTTTTGCATGCAAGCACCACATTTTCTAAACCTTTAACAACGTGACTACTGTGAAAGCATGAAACAATATTCTTCAAAAAAAATTACTAGGGCCAGTGGCGCGGTGGTTGGGAGCTGGCTTGGGACACCAGGGGCCCCGGTTCAGATCCCACATATGAGGGCCAGTAACACTGGCCTCTAAAAAAAAATAAAAAAAAATAAAAAAAAAAATTACTAAAACATATTTCAGCTCCAATTTCTGTTTAGGTAAACTGCTCTCCTTTACCAAACTACATACATAAAAATATGAAGTAGGGGATAAATCCACTTGTTTCTGACTCTAAAATGCTACTGGGAATTCTAAAATCTCAAAAGAGACTGTTATGTGAAAAAGATTATAGAGTACATTTTCTTTAGTGTAACCTATTTTTGTTTTTTAAAAATTTTGCACATACATGAAAGATTTGGAAAAATGGACACTTTTAAAATTGTAGGATTATGGGCCCTCAAGTGGCGCGGTGGTTAAGCGCTGCCAGAGGTCCCGGTTCAGGTCCCACATATGAGGGCCAGTGACACTGCCCTCAAAAAAAAAAAATTAATAAATACATAAAATAAAATTGTAGGATTACAATTGATGGATATTTTTCTTTATACTTTTTTTTTTTAAGCTGAGCCATCCTGCCACCTGTTGGCAGATCAACGGCAGCTCAGCTTGGGCTGGGCATCGAACTGCTGTTGCTCAGAGATCAGCTCGCACTCTTGAGAGAGCTCTTAATCAGCTGAGCCACTCGAACGGCCCTGCTCTATACTTTTTTTTAACAGTCTGCAGTAAGCCTGTATTATTTTTTTTTTTGTTTTTTTGTTTTGTTTTGTTTTTTTTGAGGGCAGTGTCACTGGCCCTCATATGTGGGACCCGAACGGGGGCCGCTGGCTTCCCAAGCCAGCGCTTAACCACTGCGCCCCTCGGCCGGCCCAAGCCTGTATTATTTTTATAACCACAGACAAGGTTATGTGGGGAGAGGAAACATTTTTAATCAGGGTGTTTATTCAATGACAACACCTTGGCCAAGTTCATTCAGCTTACCTGTCATAACATAAATGATTTCTAAGCGGGTAGAGTAGGTCAAGGTTGTAAGCAGATAGCACTGGCACATTCCCAATATAACCACAAATATATAAAGTCAACTTTTTGGATTAAATGGGAATAAAGTTTTTCTTTTATGAAATAAAATTTGGATTATCAGACATGGTTCATACATCAGTGAATGTTTTATAAGAGAAAGTTGGCTGACATTAACACGTACCTTTCAACATTCCACCCTTTGGAAACATATATCAAGAAAGAAAAGACAAAAGTAAAACAGTGGAGGACTATAATGTCTGGTTGTTTTTATCCAAACAGTCCCCGCAAAATACAAATTTCATAATGTCAGCTATAAGTATACCTTAACAAAGGCCTCATATTTTAAAAAGTTCAATGGAAACTAAGTTTGTTCTCTTCCATCTAAAACTAATTCACTTGCATGATAGGAATCATGTTACTTTTACCTTCATGCTATTTTTTACCTTTCATAAATGTCATATTTGAAAACAGCCTAAAAGTAAGTTCACATATCAAATTTAAAACAAAAACATTATTGTATTATATATTCACTATTAATTCATTATTAAACTACACACTATTCTGTTTGCCTTTGGGGTCTGGAATGATTAATAAAAACTTGAGCTGGAATAACTGTGTCTGATATCAACTTTTCTTTTTCACTTACTTTAAGTATGCTCCACAGAAAACAATTCAAAATTGATTATCAGGCTGGAGAAAAGAGGTTAAGAACTTTCAGTTATTTCATATGCTTCAATTATATTGTTTGAATTTTATAGAGCACATATTAGTTTTATGATTAGATTAAATTACATTAAAATAAATATGCCTCCAGCTATCAACAAAAGCAGCCTGTTAGTCAAAATAGTCAAACTGGTAATCAATTACGAAGAATCTGAGAAGGCAACAATCTTTACTCCAAACTTAAAAAATCAGACTTGAGCCGGCCGAGTGGCGCGGTGGTTAAGAGCTGGCCTGGGACACCAGTGGCCCCGGTTCTGATCCCACATATGAAGGCCAGTGACACTGCCCTCTAAAAAATAAATAAATAAATAAATAAAATTTAAAAAATTAAAAATCAGCCAAGCAATTTTTAAAAAATTATCCCCATAATCAACCCCTAAAACTGATGTTTTCCTTTGATATTTACAGACAACACATTAATTTTCCAGGTTCCATTTTAGCTCTGTTTAGAACAGTGTTCCAAAAATTCAAAGCTGGAATTCTGAAAATGAGGGGAATTTTGGCAGTGCTGAAGGAAGTGGCAAGTCATACAAGAGAACAAAAGAATAGGTGGTCTTACAGCCTATATAACGACAAATACTCAGCTGAAAAACCTGACAATGAGGAGTACGTGTAAATGTGCACTACCTCCTTACCTTTCAAAGCCTGCATAGGTTTAAGAGCTGGAAAGACCTGTATTTGAATGCAGAAACCATCTCATACTAGCTGTAATTGAGGCAAGGTACTCAACCACTATAAGCCTCAATTTCCTCATCTGTAAAAAGATTCTATTAGCATCCTCTATACCACCCAATTGGGCTGCTTATCACAATGAAAAATAATGCCTCTAAAAACTCTAACAGTGTCTAGCATACTAGAGGAGCACAATAAGTGGCAATTATTATTTTTCGTTCCTCCACCAACACCATGAAGTAATGAAAAATTCTAAGAGTTATAGACAAAACTTGGAAGCTATTTACCCAAAGCTTCTGTTCAGATGATGGATGACAAAGGATCATGAGAGTTTACAGTATATTCTAAAATGAAAGTTTAAAAATTACCAACTAATAGTTGTAAGTACTATAATCACACCCATCCCAACTCCCAAAGCCTGGCAACATGTATACAGTAAAATGGTCTGCAGTGTGTGCTCCCTCCAGAAAAAGGAGGGCAGTTCTCCGCTTCACTTGCTTTACTCACAGAAAGACATCTATGACTTCTAATGCCCCAAGTATAAATATTTAAAGGAGGGCCGGCCGAGTGGCGCAGTGCTTAAGCGCTGGCTTGGGACGCCAGCAGCCCTGGTTCGGATCCCACATATGAGGGCCAGTGATACTGCCCTCAAAAAAAACCAAAAAAAAAATATTTAAAGGAGAGTCCTGAGGGTAGAAAAATTGAGAATGGATAAAATAATTAACTTCAAGCCTAAGGAAGCTTTAAATATCAACCCCAAACAAGATGCGAGGGAGAAAGTCAAAGGTCCATTTAGAATATGTAATTCACAAACCCTTAACATTTTTTTTTTTTTTAAGATTTTATTGGGGAAGGGGAACAATGTTGGGGAATTGGGGAAGGGGAACAGCCAATTTGTTGTCTTCAGGCTTAGTTGTGGAGGGCACAGCCAGCTCAGCTCCAAATCCAGTCTCCATCCAGCCATCCAAAGGCAGCTCGCAGCCACTCAGCTCAAGGTGCCATGTTCAATCTTAGTTGCGGTGGGCATAGCCACCTTCCCATGAGGGAGTCAAACCAGCAGCCTTGCTGTTAGGAGCATGCGCTCTCACCAGCTGGGCCATCCTGCCACCTGTTGGCAGCTCAGCTCGGGTGTGCGTCACTGGCCCATGCGGGAATCAAACAGGCAACCCTGTTGCTCAGAGCTCACGCTCTTAACCCACTCGGCAGGCCACAGCATTTTTAAAAAGACTTCTCTGACCATGAATTTTAAAGTAACTGACCACAAAAGTGTTAGCTACCTAATTAACTGGCTTAAATTTTAAATTTTAGAAATTAACCACACACGGTATACTGGAAACAGTATAGTTGGACTGTGAAATCACAGGTCCTTAAGTTAAAATTCCAATTCTGCTGCTTACCCTGAATGCCCCTGGGCAAGCCACTTAACTCTTCTCTGCCTCCTTTTCCTCATCTGTAAAACTAGGGCACTATTTCTTCAGAGGATTAAGAGAACTAATGTACATAATAAATTTTCTGGCTTGGGGTGGGAACTCGAATTGTTAGTTGCATGACCAGGACTAGCTAGCATCCATCAAGGGTTCTGGAGTGTCCTCCTCAGCATTTTACTCCTCTCCAGGTAAATCAAACATTAACTAAAACTTTCTGTTAGTAACAGAAAGCATAGGCCCCTTCTCTAAATCTTTTGTGCTGTCTTTCTTGCCATCCTAAAAACGTTATCACAATATTTAATTTGCGCTAATACTATTATACTGATTATGCCTGTCATCTTTTTAATGAATTGGTAAGCACCCGGAAGCAGAGTTCATCCTTCATAATTAAAAAATAAAAACAGAAAAACCCCTCAACTCCTAACATAGTCAAATTGATGACAGAGAAAGAAAGTGCTGGCTGTTTTCTTTACGAAGCTTGCTTCCAAGGTAAATTTAGCTGTGTGAGTGAGTGTGTGTGTGTGCGCACCTGCACACATTGTATGTGTATGTAAATATGCACATACATTCACTGGAAGATTTAAAAGTCTGTAATGAAAAAACTGTTAAAGCAAACAAGGATAGAGATAAATGCATAATCATTAAATGTGTAAGAAAAACTTTATATTGAAACCACCTGCCATTTACACATATTCTAACATCCCTCACTAGAATATACAATGTCTGTATAGCACTATACAGTTTGCTCTTAAGACTTAGAACTGAGGTGGAACTAATCACATTTTATAGATAAAGAAACAGGCTCAACAGGCATAAATGATTTTTATGAGATAAATGGCAATCTGAACTTAAACCTAGGGATTACAACTCAAATGCTATGTTCTTTTTAACATACCACATAACGATATATTTTATATAATCAGATGATAAAAATGTCAGTAAATATGTAAGTCCTACATATAAAACCTACCAGAATGAATCAAAGCATCTATGAACTAGGACACAGGACCTGACCAAATATAAAGAAAAGTGTGATTCATACCTTAGTTTAACTTAGAACATTTGTTTTAGTAAATAAGTTAGCTCAGCTCAAAGAGCATGGTAAATTTTGGAGTGCAGGCTTCCTTAGCTTCAGTTTGTGATGAACCCAAATACTCTACATGACAGGTGATAGCCATCAATCTACAAATAAAGCACTGAATACTAATCCCTGGTGTGTATTTCACAAAGTTGCTTCAAAAGTCCTTTTGTGGGGCCGACTGAGTGGCACAGTGGTTAAGCGCTGGCTTGGGAAGCCAGCGGCCCCAGTTCGGGTCCCACGTGTGAGGGCTAGTGACACTGCCCTCAAAATAAATAAGTAAATAAATAAATAAATAAAATTAAACTCTAGTCACTCTCAGTTTTCCACAGTTCAAGAGTCATAGTGAACATTCTCTTTTCTGTTTTCAATCTCCTAAATCAGGCATTCTTAACTTGAGGCTTATGCTCAAACTCAAGCAGTGTGAATAGCTTGCAATTTTATGCAAAATATGAGTATCTATGCACAAACGGAACAGGTCCACAGGGCTCATCAAATGCTCCTAGGGGTACATGACCATAAATGGGTTAAGAACAACTGTACTAAGTTACTAGAAAATATCTATAGGCAGAGTAGAAAGGACAAAGAATAATTCCACTTAAGTTCTATTGTTATTCAAAACAAATACATTCAGACAAATCCATCACTGTTCGTGGAAAACTTCAACTATATAATTTTCTCAGTTTTATTTGTAAAGCTCACTAATTTGAGGAGCAGACTGCATAAAATGTCCTGAGTAAAGACCCTAACCAAGTGGCTAGCACACAGAGTAAGCACTCATTATTATTATTACGAAAAAATGTTTCCGAAGACTGGTTCCCTTGTGAGCACAGGGACTCACACTTAACACTACCTGTCAGAATTAGAAATCTACAAACATGGAACAGAAGAAACTTACATGGAAGCTAGCACAACCTTGGATTTAATAAAGCGGGGTAGTTCTGACCAACTAAGCCAACCAGTCACAAAGTACCAAGAAAAACTTTCATTTCTGATTTTTCCTTTGTACCCTATTTTTTCACATGTTTAAGTCAGTCAACAAACTAACGAACACTTGTTCTCTGGATTCTTAGTGCTTCAGGACTATTTTTTTTCTTTAACTATTATTCCACCATTACCCTTTTATAATCTAAAACACTCATTGGGTTGTACCCCCCAAAAAAGCCAAGCCCTAGGTTTTCATCCCTAAATTCTATTCCAGATATCAAAGAAGCAATCTCAGCCCCACCTTCTACAGGAAAACAGTGGACTAGCCTTGGCCGCTCCCCTCTCCCTGTAAGATTAAAAAAAAAAAAAAAGAAAAAAGTGCAGGCATTTTGCCTAAATCTCTTACTAAAACTCCAAAATGTAATTCAGACAAAGTGGTAAAAAGCTGGTATGCCACACATCTAAAATGTCGCATGCACTGGCATCCTACACCAATTTTTAGTTTCTCTTCATCTTAAAACACAAAGTACTTTTTAGCAAATCTTTAAAAATCTCAAAATCTTAAAAGTATTTTATTTGATCCTAAAACATTTTCATATATTCAGAGACAAAGAGTAGATAACATTAGTAAAAGGGAACTATTCTTAATCAAAAATGAAACTTAACTATTACAACTACAAATAGTAATACCATCATATATGTACCACCAAAAGTTGCTAAAGAGAGAAAACACACATCACAGCCTAAGGATTGCTAATAGGATGTGAATATAACAAGATGTTAGCACATAAGATTGCTTCCAGAATTTAAAAAAAAAAAAAATGACTGAACTATCCAAGAAATAAAATTACTCAGAAAGCAATATTCTCTTCAAAAGCCAACTCAAGTTGGCAAGAGAACACTTGATTCTGAAGTTCTTCCATCTTTAAGACAATTTTAACACATTTTTTGCGGGAAACGAGTAAACTCGTCATATAGCTTTTTATGCCCGCTTACTAAGTGTTAAAAAGAAACTTTAAACGATTTGTTGGAATATTTAAGAAACTGTCAACATCCTTCAGTTTAACATAATTATTAATGAAAATAGGAAATTTTTAAATGCAAAATTTCAGTTATCTTTAAATGATCCTACAAGATCATCCACTGACAGAAAACTTAAGATACATTTTTGTAGAGATTTTATGTAGCTACTGGAAACTTACATTACCCAAAGAATTACATATGTTGTTGATTCTCTACAGACATTAAGAAATCATATTCTGGATAGTGAAATTACTGTTCATTTTTCTTCTTTAAACTTTTCTGAATTTTTCAAACCACTGCCAACACCACCAAAAAGGTCATCAAGACAACCAACAAAAAGACAACTTACTTTTAGGTGATTTTCAGCATCTTTCCTAATTAAAACAATCCTAACTAAAAATTATATGAAAGCCAGTAATGATATACTTATTAATGAAATACACTGTCAGACAGATAACAGAATTGATTAATGTGCTTTTATTTTTAAATCCGTAAAAGATACATTTATTCAAAGCACAATACTGGCAAAAAATAAAAGTCAAATGTTTCTTGAGTCTACAATGATAGAAGAGCAAAGTATGAAAGACTGATTAAATCATGAGACATGATCTCAAATATCATCTGGAGCCAAGATTAAAAACAAAAACAAAAAACTATAAACAAGGGCAATACTAAAAAATTTTCCTGCATTAAGGAACCACAGTTGATTCAAATAGACTATTATAGTTCTTCCTACTGTAGTTACCCGGTATACTCAAAATAGGTACACATACTTTATTCTTAACACATTCCTTACAGATGAAGCAGCCAAAATGATTTTCTTGACACTAAAAAATCCCACTAGAAACTAATGGATTAGGAAAAATGTGTCTGGTAAGAAAATAATGTTAAGTATTTTTTAACGAGTGTGCTGAAATAATCACTGCCTGCTTCACCACCAAGCTCAGAAAATCAAAATCTTTCTCCAGGTTTCCAAAAAAAGGAAACCTCTGACTCTATTTATTTTTTCCACTGTTCAGATTCCACTTCCAGTTGCTTTTTGTTTTCATTTGTACTTGAAATTCAAGTAAGTCAGTCATTACCCTTAATTTCTACCGTAAAGACAACCCAGGGTTGTCAACTCTCCCAAATCAGATAAATAACATAGAAAGCAGTCAAAGGGACAGCTTAAAATTTAATAATCAGTGATTGATATGTTTCTTATTCTCTTCACTCCCAAACCAAAAGCTTACAGCTTAAAGATCATAAGGCAAAAGCATTCAGTAATAAAGCTACCAACAGGTAATCTTATGTCAACCGATATAAATCTAAAATCCTGTTCCCTCTGAGAGAACCAAATTTTTTCTTTTGATAAGAACTCATCATGGAATCATGAAAGGTAGCATACACCCATTAAAAGTTTTAACTTAAGAAAAAAACATAAGACTTCAAAGTTTATAACAAGGTGTTAAAGTTGGATTTATATGTGGGCGGTAAAACTAAAAATTCTTTCCTTTATTTTCCAATGTTTCTCTAATTACTTTTGTGATGATAACAAATTTCATTAAAGACAAAAAGAGTAAACTGCTGAAGTCAGATTGCTAGAAATCTTTTTGCTAGTTGCTCTTGTGACCTTCCCTAATAAAATATCCACCATTTCCTCTAACCTCGTTATTTTCACTAATACTTTTCCAAAGTTTTCCCAAACTCCTATATTATTTTACTAGACACAATATAGAATATAAATACAGTAGGCTGGGTACTGGCATATTTAATGACAGAAAGAATGTAAACATGATTTCTGGGTTTGATCTTGTTGAAGTCATTCATCTTCTAGAGTACTCAAAGGAAAGGATGATTTAACACTGTATTTACTTAAGAATTACAATACTTGCTATTTATTAACCATTCTTCCTTCTTCCCCCTTGAAAAATTTTCAATTCCCTTCTGCTTCTCCAAATCTACTGCTAATAATTCCCTAACAGGTCTCCTTTCTATATAAAGCCTTCCCAAACCCAGTGAGCCAACCGCAACCTTCTACCCTCCTTAGAAATCTTATTGCTCCAAACCACGCCACATCTGGAACTTGCTATATCTACTGGTATTTAACATACAATCTATTTTATTATATGCCATTATAAGCTCCTGGAGGGTAAGGATTATTACTCCTAAATCCTAGCACTACTAGAATGTCTTACATGTAACAAACGTACACCACCGAGGCTACTCTTCAAGTTTTCCTAATTCTTTTACATACACTTGGACCTCACAACTACCCTGACAGGAATAATGACTCCTATCATCTTATTTTACAAAAGGAGAAACAAATTCAGATGCTACATAATGTCATGGCTCAGCTCAACTAATCTTCAAGGTCTATGTACAGCACTAAATAAATGTAGCAAATATAAGAAACTTCCTGAACAAAGGAAGTTTACAAACCCCCAGAAAAGTGGCAATTCCACGTACTTTACTAGTGCCAGGACAACTAGTCCATTAGGGACCTCAAGTTCAGCTCTGTCCAACGATGCAAAACCAACTTTGTCCTTGGAGCCCTTCATAAAGAAATTTAAAAACTGCCAACATAGCGAATATGGCACTATCAGAACACTCTTCTCAACTTCTTCAAGTTTATAAAATTTTCATAAAACCTACAGCTTCTGTTTAACACAAAAAGGGAACATTTCAGCATGAAACCACAGTATTACAAAACTTGAAGTCAGAATGCGTTTTGCAAGAGCCATGTGACACACGCATGACAGTCAGCTAAACTGATGGATGACCCTTTTAGGGGAAATGTTTAGTAGTAATTGACTCAAGTAGCAAATAAACTCAACTGTTAGAACAAATACTGACTTTTGCTTTAAAAAAAATCACCCTCTCCCCCAAGGCCTTCTGACCCTTGAGAGGAATATCAATGAAATCCCCTCAGATTATTCATTAATTTATATAGGCAAACTGTAGGGTTTTGTTGTGCGAGTGTGTGTGTGTTTTTTTAAGGCCATTAAGGAGAGCCCAACAAAGTCTTCCCAAGGAAAGCGAACCCCAGTTCCCAGGAAAAGTGCCAGGTGTGTCACATCTGCTGCGGTGACTTCTTGAGCAAGCCAGAAAAAGACAGGCATTAACTTTTCATGACACGTCATGGAACCTCATTCCCTATCTGCAAACATTCAAGCAGGTAATCCAAAACCGACAGATCTACCATAGGGGCCCATTCGTGTCTCTTTTCAACCTGACAGCAAAGCCTTTCTTTCAATGGGCAGGATCCGAAAAGAGATTCCTACGCTTTCACACTTTTTTTTTTTCTTAACTTACACAAGACGTGAGTGTCCTCTAAAAAAAAAAAAAATGCTCACAAATGCCCAGGTGTTTTGGAAGGCAGCGGGGGCCTGGCGAGGTCTTCAAGCACTCCAGGACATCACTACAAAAAGAGATGTTACATCTCTTCGCACCCTCCACGCCTCCCCTTCCATCCCACGCAGCCCTGCACAGCATCCATATTCCGCCCTGCAGCCTGGCGAGGAGGGTGCAAGGCGAGACAGCCCACAGGCTCACGATGCACAAGCACCGCAGGGTCCCCCCCGACGGCTCTGACAGCGCCGCAGAGCGCGGCCCGGCGCGGGGTCTGGCGGCGCCCGCGGCCAGAGCTCGCCCACCCTCGCCTCTCTCCGTAAAAACAAGTCCTCCTTCCGAAGTCGCTCTCTCCCCGAGGAGCTCCCCTTCCCAGCGCTCCGCCCTCCGCCCGGACCCAGGCCAGGCCCCGGCGGCTCACCCTCCCTCCGGCCGGACCCCTCCCGGAGGCCGCCCCACCTCCGTCAGACAATGGGGCACGGCTCCCGCCGCCTGCCTCGGCTGCCCCGTCACCTCCGCCTCGCCGCCGCCCTCCTCACCCCCTTTAAGCTTTCCCAAGCTGGCCCGTGGACCCAGCCGACCCGTGTTCTCCGGCACTCACTATTCAGGATTCATGCTGGACATGTCACTGCAGCTGCCGCCGCCACCGCCGCCCTTGCTGCTGCAGCCGCCGCCCTGACTCTCCGCGCCACGGGTAATCGAAGGAGAGGAATGATAGGCGAGTCCAAGAGAGCAAACGTCGTCCCCCCTATTCCGTCCCCTTTAGAACACAATCAGCAGCCGCCGCCACTCAGCGATCGCTTCCACCCAAAATGGCCGCCGGCGAACCAGGAAATAGGAAAGCCTTCGGCGGAGGGGTCTTTACACAGTCCAGAGGGCGGCCGCACCGCGTGGCCTGCCGGGAAAGAGAGTTGCGAGCGCGTAGGTGGGCTCTGGGAACTGACGGTGCAGGGCGGAGGCTAGGACTCAGCTTCCCGCCAAGCCCCGCGCCTCCGGCGCATGCGTACTTGAGGGGTTGTCGCCCTCCCTCGTCCCCACTCTCTCCCCGCCCCCCTCCGCCCCTCCCTGCTCCCCGCCCCGCTGACTTGCTGGCTAGGACTTCGCTCGGACTCCCCCTAGCGGATTGGCTAAGGGCAAGAGGCCCCGGTGATGTCATCAGTGAGACGTGGCAGCCGGGCGAGTCAGCACCCCACGGAGCGGGGGGCGGGGGGCGGAGGAAAGGGGCAGGAGGCGGTGCTGGCCGCCGGCGGAGGATGGGGGTAGGGGAGATCAGGGGACCCGGAGGGGCTTGGAGACTGGGGTCGGAACCCGCAGGGACGCCAGAATACACGCAGGCGGGGAAGGAAGGAGGAGACTCCTGTCTGATCGTGCCTAACGTGCGCCTTGCCTGTCCAGCTTGAGGCTGGAGCTGTTCGACTGGTCCCAGGACGTCCGCTCGAAGGACGAAAGAGGAGTCCAGGAGCCTCTGCAGAAAACTTCGGATCTCTGGAAAACACGCAGCCTTTCTTTCAGGTTCCTTCCTCACGCACCTAGCGCCAGTGGATCCGGTCTTCCAGCGTTGGCACTACCGTTTTCTTTGTTGATTTCTTAACCATTCCCTTTCTGCCCTGCTCTGACCTCTGCAGCCTGGATATTGCAGTAGCCTCCGAGTGGACTAACTGCCTCTGTCTCTTCTCGGTGTCAGGCTGTTTGCACACACAACAGATTTATCTTCCTGGAACTGCACTTCCATCACTGCCGCACAACTTTTATTTTGTTCTGTTTTGTTTTTGTTTTTTTTGAGGGCAGTGTCACTGGCCCTCACATGTGAGACCGAACCGGGGCCTCTGGCGTCCCAAGCCAGTGCTTAACCAATGTGCCACTCGGCCAGCCCTGCCGCACAACTTTTAGTGGCTCCACATTCCTTGGACCGGACACAGCCCAGAGTCAACCAAACAGTCAATGTGTTCCCTTGGCCTCAACCTTCAAGTGTAATTGCACTTATTTTTAGTTGTTTAATGCTGAGCTGTTCTGCAAGATTGGAGAGGAATAAGCGATAGAAACCTGCAATTCATCACTATTAATACCTGGAAACGCTGGGAGTAATATTAACAACACATTCTTAACAACTCTCTTTAATCAGCTCAGGAATTTAAATCTCCACTAAACTGTAACAGATTATCTTGGGTTATTTAATTACAAAGGGCATAGTATAATACTTTGTTCAAAGTTTATCTTCCAACTTGTCTAAGAACCAGGAAAAGTATCCCCCAAGAGTGATTGCAAAATCACTTTAAATTCCCATGACACCAAATTATGGAAAGAAGGCAGTTCTTATTTCTACCTATTTACTAACTTCACTCCTTAACCCCTAAATTCCACCAAGTGCCTTAGTTGACAACCTCATCAAACAGTACACTAGAATTCTTTCACATCATTATTGGCTTCTGAAATGAATATGATCACCACACCAGAAGTACCCTGAATGGATCAACATCAAAAAGTGTTTATTACCCTAGACTCTTGTCCTTACCTGCTTATTGTAATTTCACAGAAGAAAATCTCTGAAGAACTGATCCTGAGCCCAAGATACAATTTTTAACCTGCCCCTCTCCTTGGAGGTATATACCCCTAAATTTCCTTGAATTGCCTTTTCCTTTCCCAACAAAAAATACCTCCTAATAACTGTTAACCTAAGCGAGAGAGTAGTTGTAAGAAAATTACAATATAGTACAGTGACTGAGGGCATTTGGTAAATGTTAATTACCTTTCTCCTTCGCTTAACTTCCCTGAAACTTTTAAGAGGACCTGCTGTATACCAAGGACAGAATGCTTCATATCTTAGTTATAGTGTAATATGCAAGGAGAGCAGAGGCAGCTTAGCTTGGGAGTGGTGGCTGGTTGTTTCCTGCGTCCTACCACAACTTCTATGCCATTTACATTAAGACTTCTTTCCCAAATTTAAAGTCTCAGTTTTGCTGATTCAAGCAATATATTTTGTGTAGGTGTTTAAGAGTAGCTACTTTTATAGTTCAAATTAATAACTCAGAGTAATTCATTGAACTAGCATGAGCCCTGTTGGTTGTCCTATAGTTGAACTCTCCTACGGCTGTTTGTCCATTTGTTCTTTGGGTCATTCTTTTCTTTCTTTGTCCTTTTCTTTTTCTCCCCTTTTCTTTTTATCAAATATTTATGACCTGGCATGTAATAAATGTGTTTGGAACTTGAGCTTGGAACCATGAAGAATACAAAGGTGAATAATTACAGCTCCGTCCTAGAAGATTACAACTCAGTGAAAGATGTATACACAAACAAGGCCTACAGGGGAAAATGCAAAAATAAGTTAAAGTGATATGAGGTGTGTAGGGACAGAAATCAGATCAGTGATTGCCAGAAAGAAGTGGGAGGAGGGAATTATCTACAAAGAGACAGAAGATAACTTTTTTGTTTGGTGGGAATACAGTAGTTATACATGAATTTTTGACTGCACGAGAAGTCAGTTCCCCCAACCTCTCTGTTGTTCAAGGGTCAGCTGTACTCTTTCTTCATTGTGGTGATGGTTAGTTTCTCAACTGTATATGGTTGTCAGGACTCAGAGCTATATACCTAAAAAGGCGAATCTAACTGTGTATAAATTATACCTGAATTATGAATCTGACATTCAAAAAATGATATGAAGTAGCAGTGCAGAGGAGAGAAAACAATTCCAACTCAAACTACTCGAAATGCTTTCATGAAAGAAATGATATTTGAATTAGGCCGGAAAAGTTTAAAGTTTTGACTTTTGGCAGAAATGTGGGCAAGGGAGTAATCCTAGAATGACAAAAGAACGTGAGCATAACCCTAGAAGTGTGAAGATACACATGTGTTTAAAAAAAAATAGTTCCATGGAAGAGGAAGTGGGAGACGTTGAACTTAAGGTGAGATCATGGGGAGCCTCCCAAATGCCTGCTACGGAGTTTCAACTTTATCCAGTAGGCAATAGAAAGTCTAAGAAAATTTCGGAAAAAGAAGGTGAGGTGATCCAGAGTTTTTTCTTTTTTTTTTTGAGGGCAGTGTCACTGGCCCTCATATGTGGGACCCGAACTGTGGCCACTGGCTTCCCAAGCCAGCACTTAACCACTGCGCCACTCGGCTGGCCCCAGAGTTTTAAAAGGAGCATTTTGGAGTTCTATAGAGACTGGAAATAGGGAGATTAGTTAAAAAGGTAATTAGATTCATTTAGGCAAGAGATGCTGTGTCCTGCCTAACTTAGGGCAGTTGCATCACGAAAGGAAAGGAGAGGAGATTCCAGGGAGAAGATAGCATCTGAGGTGTGCAGAGAAAGGAGGAGCTAAAAGCAGCCCAGAGACAGCCAGTTTACCTGCCAGCGTGGGGACCAAGGCCCCTACCAAGTCAGAAAGCAGAGGAGAAAAGGCTTGGAGTGGGATTAAGAAGGGGCAAGACTGGTAGCGCTATGCAGTTTGAGTTCAGGGTTAAAGCTGCCCTCATGTGGAAATACTAGGCCACAGTTATGCATCACTTAATGAAGGGACACGTTCTGAGAAGTGTGTCTTTAGGTGATTTCATCATTGTGTGAACATCAATGTGTACTTACACAAACCTAGATGGTATAGCCTATTGCTCCTTGGCTGCAAGCCTGTACAAATGTTACTATACAAAACAACACAAAATTAAATCAAGCACAAGAGAAATTGAGGCAATCAAGAGACACGGTAAACTAGAGATGTACAAGTATGAGGCTATTGGCGTAACATGGCATACTGTTTTATAACAAACTTTGTTCTATAAGTAGAGTACAATCTAAAATAGCAATAAAAAGTACAGTATAGTAAATACAACAGTCATTAAATATCATTACCAAGTTTTATGTACTGTATGTAATTGTATGTGCTATTATTTTATACAACTGGCAGTGTATTGGGTTTGTTTGCACCAGCATCACCACAAGCACGTGAGTAATGTGTTGCACTATTATTCAATGATGGCTACAACATCACTAGGTGATAGGAATTTTTCAGCTCCATCATAACCATATGGGACCACCTTATGGTTCATCATTGACTGAAACATCATTACGCAGCACATGATTATACCGAAAATTGTCCCCCTTCTGAATCAGCATGCGTTCGTGAAGACTGTTAAAGACAGAAAAAGCCAGACACTAATTAAAACAGTAAGAATAGACTTTTGTAATAGCTGTTGCAATAGGGAAAAGAGCCCGGTGTGAACTAAATGTCACTAAAACAAAAAATAGACTTTTTTAAAGCTGGGATGTGCTAAGGAAAAGGCATTGATGGGTGTTAAGGGGGGTGGTCCATGTGCCTAGGCCATCTGGTTTGTTAATTGGCATTTATCTGGAAGACAAACTTCTTGCATCTTTAGGAAAGGAGGCAGTGGTGCAAGTAAGAGCACTGGGGCTGGGAGTGAGTGAATGTTTGCATTTCAAAGAGACAGGAAGCAGGAAAAGATTTATAATTGCAAACTTTCTAAAGTAACTGCTCTAGAAGGGATTCTGGGGCCTGTCTGCCTATCACCAGGTTTGGGCTAGAACTAGCAGTAAATTCTCCAGGCAGCATTCAGTTTTCTCACGCCCACATTTTAAGAGGGGTTTGGGATTATCCTAAGGATGTGGCCCTGAGCTGTTAGAAACTGGTGTTTGTTCAGATCTCAAGTGCATGGGTAGGTGAATGGACAAAATCATTTGTGCAGAGTTTGTAGTTTTTACTGGCCAAGGTTGAGACCTAGTTGAGAAGAGGGCTCAAAGGAGCCTGACTAGAGTTTGGTCAGGAGTTTTTGTTAACTGTAATGTCAGACAGAGCTCTGGATTCAAGATGTCCAAAGACTGCATGAGAAACATCCCTTTATTTCAATGGTTCTAAAGCACCACATTTAATCTACATATAGTAGGCAGCCATGGTGAAAAATCTTAAGGAAAATTGTCAAGTTAGACAGTGTTTCCACTCCTACTTTACCTCTCCCCACCCCTCCCAACCTACAGAAAACCCCCTATTGTTTTAGGGGTGAGAGATATTTTAGACACCTCTCACCACTCCTTCACCTCTGCTTTCTCTTTCCAAGACAGGAAGGTAGAGAGTATTTAGACTCTTGAATCTCTACATCCCCCCACCCCCACCCCATCTAGTCCCCTTCTCCTTGAGCAAGACTTTAAGCTGGGTGGCATTGGACTACGCCATCCTGTTCCACTAAAGTGTGATGAGAATCAGAGGACACTGGTACAAGACAGAACCTTGGAGAACATTTATTAAAGAACCCTTGAGTTTTTTTTTAGACAAGGAAACTAAGCCCTGTGGATGAGTTAATGACACAGGAGGAGTAGAACCCATGTCACCTGACACCTATTCTAGTGCTTTTCCCATTACCTTTAAGATTATTTGCTCAGGCCCCTGGAAGTAAGTGTCAGCACTAAAGAGAGATAATCTCCTCAGCAAATCCCAACCCATCTTTTTAACTCAATAGATGAAATGAAAACCAGAAGAAGACTGCTCTCTTCAATATTTACTCCTGGTACCCCCAAGAGTGCTCTGAAAATTCACAAAAGCTAGTACTATTTTGTTCTTATTCCCTTATCGGAATCCTACTTATTCCTAAGGACCTAACTCGAATCACACCCCTTCCTGTCCACATCAACCTGAAGCGGGTGATCTTTATTCTCTTTTTTAACCTCAGCTCTTTTTTAGTGTAATGCTTCATACAAAGCTGTTCAACTCAGAAGCCATGATCCACACATGGCTATTTAAATTAATTAAAATTAAGTTAAAAATTCAGGTCAGTTCCCCAGTTGCACTGTCCACATTTCAAGTGTTCAACAGCCACATGTGGCTGGTGGCTACTGTATTAGACAGTGAACATTACAGAATGTTTCCATCATTGCATTGAAGAAAGTTCTACTGAACAACACTACATAACTTTTTATGTATGTTTTATTTTTCCAGCTAGACTACGAGCTCCTTGAGGGCAGGGACCATGCCTTATCAAACTCTGTACCCCTTCCCAACAGCGCTTAGTACACTGCTTTATATCTAATAAATAGCCAACATATTTATTGATTGGGTCCTCAGGAAACAATTGCCTTATTAGTAAGCCCTAGGATTACTTAAATTTTTCGTTTTTTCCTCACCCCAAAAGAAAGCTCAGTCTATCTTCCCAGAAAGAGGAACAATGCATTGAAGCCTAACATAAAACAACTCCTGTCCATTTAGGCATGGTCAGCAGGGGGAAAAAAAGGCAAAGAAAGGGATTGGCTAAAGTGTACTATGTCTGCCATAGATATCAAACTCTAGGTCTTCAATCCTCTGAAAAGAACTTCTGTCTGAATGCCTAGTTCCCTGACTTCCACCTCCCATGGATTTGTCCACATTTTGAAATATTCCTGTGAGGCCAGGGTGCTGCCAAGGACACCCAGTGTTCAACAGTCAGCATGGCAGGGCCAAAGGTGTGTCAAATAAAACCAGATTGATAATTTTCTAAAGACGCCTCAGAACCCTTCTCCAGATACCCTGGGTTCAAGGTGACAAAGGGCTCAGCTAGCCAATCTGGACCTTTTTCAGAGCATGCCTCCTACAGCCTGACCTTCCCCAGCTCTCACCTACCTACTTGATCTCAATCAAGAGGGCTCTGGGCCTCAGATCCTGAATCCTAATCTCTCCCAGAAATCCACTAGCAAGCAAGAGCTGAGCCACATTTGATTACATTCAGTCCGGTCTTTTCTTCCCTGACATCTTCTATAGATTTTTAATTGTTTTAACTGTAATACTCATATCCTTGAGGGCAAAAAGACCTCATTTCCATCATTGTCCTCCACATTTTTCGAGATGTCTGAACAAAGGCAATGTTTGTGAAAGTGCCTGTCATGGAGGAGGCCTCAAACATGTCAGCTCCAGAGCCAGTCGAGTGGCGCAGCAGTTAAGCGCTGGTTTTGGAAGCCAGCTGCCCCGGTTTGGGTCCCACTTATGAGGGGCAGTGACACTGCCCTGAAAAAAAAAAAAAAGAAAGAAAGAAAGAAAAATGTCAGCTCCCTCCATCCTTATCTCCTTTCCTGGTGTGTAGCCCTGAACATCTCCTTTCTTCATTCCTCTGAGTCTTACCCATTTTACAGATGCAGTTTAAGGTCCCCTTTCTCTCCATGAAATGTTTCCTAGGTGCGGAGTGGGAAGATCCCTCTCTCCTCTGAACTTGTACTGCGACAACACTGAGCTCTCACCATTTGGCTGGCATGAGTGTTGTTACTTGCCCTTCCATGTATGCTTGTTGAGGATTGTATACTTCTTTGTGTCTCCAGGGCTTAGCCCAAATAGACATTCTATGAATATCTAGTATTTGATTTGTTTGTGAAATCAACACATATAATAGTCAATTACATAAAACGCACAGGCATTGGTCATCTTTCTCCATAATGGAATATGTTTAGGAGGCTTTTAAAGTACCTTTTTAAAATTATTCATATATCTCAAAGCACTTTTTACACAGTGCCTAGGATGTTTTAAGTGCTGAGTAAATGCTGACTGAGTGAAGTTTCTAGATAAGCCCTATAAAAAAGTAAGTTACAGGGCCGGCCGAGTGGCACATCAGTTAAGTGTTGGCTTGGGACCCCAGCGTCCCTGGTTCAGATCCCACATATGAGGGCCAGTGACACTGCCCTCTACAGCTAAGATGGTGAACAACAGCTCCACCTGGAGCTGGGCTGCTATAAGTCCCCGGGATGGCATAGCTGCAGCCTCTGCTGCAGTGGGCTGCCATAGGCTACAGTGAGTGGCCGGCAGCCAGCGTGAATGGCTGGCAGCCGGTGTGAGCTGCCAAGAGCCGCTGTGAGCGGCCGTCCAGAGGCCGGCATCTGATCTGCCTCACCCGGGAAGAGCGCAATGATGATACCAACATGGGCCAGCAAAGCAATGTCCTCCACAACTAGACTGAAGAGCAAAAGGACAGCCACTTGTCTGTTCCCCTTCCCCGGTTTTCCAACGCTCTTCCCCTCCCCCAATTCCCCAATAAAATCTTTTTAAAAAAAAGTAAGTTACAGTCTTCTGGTAACTTATATTCTAATGTGTATGTAACAGTGACCAAAGGGCTTGTATCACCCACAGCCTTGACTGACAAATCTCAATAATGGCTCTTTTTAAGGAGTATGTCCCAGTGCTGCTGCCATCAAACCACCTATGGATATAGCATCATAACCTTCTTCACAGGATCGCTGGAGTTTTAGCATATAAAGTAGGGGGAAAAAAACATTTTTCCTGTACCCATCTTGGGTTCCTTGGTTAGTGCCCTGTAAATTAGACTGATAAAAGATTAACATGAGAAAAACCGAAATTTATTGATAAGTGCATTGTGCATAAACGTGGGAGTACTCAGAGACCAGTAACTCAAAGCAGCGGGTTAGGACTTGGGCTATACTATAGCATTTTAACAAAAGAATAATAAATTTGTTAAGAAGTGACAAGATAAAGGAAAAGGACTTTGAGTTTCCAGCAATGGCAAATTGGGGGAAGGCATACATATGGGGGAACTAATGGAAGACCAGACTACTAAGTAAAGTTTCTTATGTAGATTCCTCTGTGCCACCTCTGGGCTGATAAGGGTCTAGAGTTGTCTCTAATGATTAACTTCTGTGCTTTCAGGTAGAGAGGAGTACAGCTTTACAAATTTATATCCTGCTTTTAAGCAAAAGGAGTGAGCAGAGAGTTTTTCTTATATCTACTTCTTCTCAATCACCTTCAGCTCAAAATAATCCTTATGCCAAGGTGGCATATGTTGCCGTAGCATATTCTGCTGCCCTTCACTTTTCAATCAGCCCCTATCCACACTGACATACTTGTATTATGTGCTGCAAGGAACTCATTTTCACGCACTTCTCAAACAATGGCAGCCCTTGTAGACAACGTCTACTTCATCTAATGGAGATATTATATAACGAGGCTGGGCAAATCAAAATCATGAACTAGCAGATAAGTAGCTGTCTGAGGTCACCATCAAAGCTCCATGTTAAATCCTGTATGGTTTCATGATGTTCTCTGGAACTGGGCTAGAGTGGAAGGGCGAGAAAGTGGAGTTATCATTTACAATTTATTTTGCCACAAGACTGTCAGCCAGGAAGTCTCATCGGTGAGAGCTGCCCTCGCACTCCACGAAATCCATCTTGGCCAGTCATCTACTGATTAATCCACTCATTCATTCTACAATTGTGTAGTAAGTACCTATTCTCCTCTGACACAAAGATAAATCAATGAACAAAACTGACCAGGATTTTCCCTTATGGAGAATATAAATTCTCATAAGAGGTCTATCAATCAACTACTATATTTCCTCAAATCTAAGGCGTCATTGATTTTCATTGTAGGGGTTCAGACAGGCCTTCCCAAGATGTGCCACTTCAGTATGTGAATTATTTTGAGCTGAAGTCAATCAAGACCCTACAGACTCATGAGATACTTTTACCTCTCCCTTAAAGAATCTAAATTTTTTTTTTTTTGAGGGCAGTGTCACTGGCCCTCATATGTGGGACCTGAACCGGGGTTGCTGGCTTCCCACTCTGCCAGCCCCCCCTTAAAGAATCTAAATTAGGTATCTTGCCTATAATAAGAGTTATCACCAGAAATAATTTCTTATGACCTATCTATAGGGAAGGGCAAACTTCTAGTTACTAAACATCTGCTCTTCTGATGGTCCTGCAATGACCCTCCAAAGCCCTCAAGGCATGTTACCTCATCCGTAGTTCAGAATGCCATATATATCTCATTTTAACTTTCTATCTTGGAGCCTCTATGTATATGAGGCCTCGGACCCTCTCATGTATGTAGGGTTCCCATGCATATGTATATATTAAATTTGGTTATTTTCTCTTGTTAATCTGTTTCATGCCTATTTTTCTATTAGACCAGCCTAAAGAACCTTGAGGGTAAAGTTTCTTTCTCTCCCACATCATCATGGATTTAATAATATCTTTTCAGGAAAGAAAAAAAAAAGAACAGTATAACCTTGGATTGGGAGTAACTTGGTTTGCAAGTGTTCCGCAAGACGAGGCAACATTTCTAATACATTTTAACATGGTAAACGAGCGATGTCTTGCTATATGAGTAATTTGTTTCCGGAATGAATTATGCTCGCAAACCAAGGTATTACTGTACTGCCATATTAAATATGCACACTGATTGATCAAAAATGCCTCCCCAAAAGTATCAGCAAAGCAATGTGTTGATATAACAAAACTCAGTTTATTACTTACGAAAGTAAGAGAGAGGACTATTTAGACAAGCTTCGTAGCATCTCAAAAGAGGGTAAGGGCAAAATTGGGCTATTTACTGAACTTTAAAAGTCTAGTTCAAGGTGGATCTTTCACTGGGGAGAGAGAGAAGTCTTGAATAAGGATCATGATGTAATAGGATTGGTAGACACAGCAATTGAAACAAGGGGTCAAAGAGTACTGGAGTATAAATTTTCATTTGATGCTTTATTTTGAAGCATTGATGAGTCTTTCAAGAAGGTCCTATATTCAACAAAGAAGTCCTTTGTAACTTTTATCTTCATGGTCAAGTTTCCTGGAATAGTAAAGTTACATTGATGGCAGCAGAAGAATAATAAAGTCACATTAATATATAGAGTAAACTATGTAGGTTGTCTCATAAACATGTAAAAATTATGTACCTTAGGAGAAATAAAGTAATTATACAATTAATGGTATGTAATTATAATTGCAAAATATGTTTTGATATAATTGGGACACATAAGTGGGGCACCTCACCTACTCTGCAGAGGTCAGAAAAAGCATCTTTGAGGGACTTGTGTTCGAACTGAGGCAAAATGACAAGTTTAGCTAGATGAAGAAATGGAGAGGTGGGGGTAAGAGGCTGAGATAGCATGAGCAAAGGTCCCGTGGCAGGAAGGAACATGGTGTATTTGAGGACTTGTTGAAAGATCAGCAAGGCTGGAACACAAGGAGTGACAGGAAAGAAGCCCAGGGTCGGCTAATTGGCTGGGGAGCAAGGAGGAGATTGTTGTTCACTGTTGCACATCAGAGTAATTTTTTTTTTCCATGTAGATTTTTTTTTTTTTTTAGCTGAGCCATCATGCCACCTGTTGGCAGCTCAACGGCAACTCAGCTCGGGCTCGCATTGAACCGCCATTGCTCAGAGCTCAGCTCACACTCTTGAGTAAGCTCTTAACCAACTGAGCCACTCGGCCGGCCCTAGAGTAATTTTTTTTTTTTCAGGAAAAAAAAAACAATTTATGCAATCTGAAGGTTGTATCCCCAGGATTATGATCTAACATTCTCAAAGCTTTACAGAGTGACGAATGAGCCTCCATTCTAGGCTACCATAATAATATCAGATGCAAATTGTTGCCCAACAATAGCAAAACCAGTTCTAGAATATCCTCCTACTTGAGCTCAAACTTGTGATCAATCAGGTTATCTTGGGACAGGTAAATTTAAATTAAGGAAGAAGAGTTATTTCCAAAGGTCTGATTTATAAGTGAGCCAATCATTTTTTTTCAAACATCTGGGATCAAGACCTCTATAGTGATTTTTTTGTTTTATGTACCATCATTCATTAATTCTTAAAATTATGTCAATAATGTCTACTAAGTATAAGCTGCCATGCTAGATCTTGAGTAAAACTTGCTTCCTGTTTTTAAGGATTCTAAGAAGTTGAGGATGGGTTTAGAACTGCATGGTCATGGGAAATTTCTTTATTCAGGGAACTTTTATTCTGGTTCTCTACGGTTATGTAATAAGCTACCCCCAAACAATTTATTATTGTCCCTCATGGTTTTTGTGTGTTGACTGGGCTCAGCTCAGTAGTCCTTGCTTGGTGTCTCTTGCAATTCTAGTTATAATCCCACTGGGACTGCAGTCGTCTGATGGCTCTACTAGATTAGACAGCCAAGGTAGCTCACTTACCTGGCTGGCAGTTGATGCTGAATGCCGGTGAGGAGCACAGCTGAAGCTGTCACCTAGAGCACCTGCACGTGGCTTCTCCACATAGCCTGGGCTTCTCACAACATGAAGTCTGAGGGGATGTTATGACAGGAAGCAGCCCAACAGCAAGCATTCTAAGAGGCAGGAGCAGAAGCTGAAGGGCCAGCAAAGGATGATGCCTGGAATTTCCCCAGCGTTACTTCCACCGTATTCTATTAGTCAGAGCAGTCACAGGGCCTTCCCAGACTCAAAGAGAAGGAGAAATAGACTCCACCTCTTGAAGAAAGAATAACGAGTTCACATTGCACGAGAGCAATATGTAGCGTGGGAGATAGCACTGCAGCAATCTTTGGAAAATACCATCTACCATGTTGGAATAATGATATTTGGACAGAAGCTGGTACCAAGCCTTATAAGAAGGGGGAGATCAATGAAAGAAGAGTATGCATGGATCTTGCCTAGGTAGTGTTGGCTATGCTAAGCTTACACTTGATAGAATGAGTTAAAGTACTTTGAAAACACATACCAGTAAGTATGGACAAATGCGCAGGCATCTCCTATTCAATATCAGAAAAGTTTTCTGAAAAGTAGGAATTCTGAGTGAAAATCCAAACTGGGAACCAATTTTGTATTATTTAAAAGGGAAAAAGTGGGCTGGCCGAGTGGTGTGGTGGTTAAGCGTTGGCTTGGGAAGCCAGCGGCACTGGTTCAGGTCCCACATATGAGGGCCAGTGACACTGCCCTAAAATAAATAAATAAATAAATAAAATTATTTTTTTTAAAAAAGGGAAAAAGTATAATCAGTTACATACAGTTTTCCAAGTCATAACTAAAACACTGTAAAAACACCTACATACAAGTGACAATCAATTACATTAGAATGTAAAATACTTAAAACATTTGTTTCCTGATCACCAAACAATTAATATGAATGTTGATAAATAGCTGCTTGTGTCAAGAACTGTGAAGAAGTTGAGATTTTTATCCTATTTGCAAGCTAACAAGTTAGTTGGCCACAAATTAATGGATACTGACAAAATCTCCTGGGTTAATGACAAAGGACAGTTCATTATTCACAGCAATAGCAGTAGCCAGAGAACTATCATTTTCTTCTATCAGCTCCCTGACTCTAGTTCCTACAGGTGACACCTACCAGGTGATGCCTGCACGTACGGTGGGTTTCATTCCAGGAGAGGAAACATACACTTAAGAAACTCCAGTTTTGTACAACAGGCAGCTGACAAACCCATTGCCCAACATTTGCCCCATTGGGAGACATTATCTTTATTACACTGCATAGCAAGCAAATCTATCTCCTGTTCTGGAGGGAGACACTCTCTCCATCTTACCAAGCTATCCTATCCTTGAAAAGATAGTACAGAACAAAAGACTGTTGGTGCCTCTGCTCAGGAGACATGAAAAAACACGAGACCCATGGAGAGAGTTGTCTTCCAGCACTTTGTGGGCAGTAAACTGCTATTTCCTAGAACTAACTGAATTGTGTGCCCCCTTTGCTGACATGTGGCATTTTCAAAACATGTAATGAATGCTGATATTCTAGCACTTGTATTTAGAATTAACAAAAGTCTTTTCCTGAATATCGTTTTATTCTTCAGTTTCAAAAGAGAAGAAGAACTTGCAATATACATTTTTTGTCACCAATATGCTGACCACTGAGGCTATGGAAGAGGATGATGAAATCACCATTTAACCATCTGTTTATTTCTCCATCCGTGCACTCGTGCATTCATTTATTGAACATTTATTTAAACTCTGAGGATTATAGAAGTGAAAAAAGCAGTCATGTTCCCTGCAGCTTATCATGGAGCTTATGATCTAGTGGAAGAGACAGACATTAAACAACTAATTACACAATGAATTGTTTATTAGAATTGTGGTGAGCGCTCTGAAAGAGAGGAGTCTCTTACCTGGGGAGTCAGGGAAGGCTTATTTGAGCAAAGCGGGGTAAAGGACATGCAGTACAGTAGTAAAAAGAATTACAAACAACCCAAAGTTTCAACTCTAAGTTTTAAAGATATTTTTCTATTCCTATAATGGATGGATACCATGTAGCCACTAAAATTTTGTGTTGTGAGAGTATTTGGTGGCATGGGAAAGTGCTGACCATTTAATATAGTTTTTTTTTAAAGGATGTCACAAAGTAATATGTACTATATCATTTCAATTAAAAAATAAACATGTACGTACATGGGGAATGAACAAACCTTGATATGCTCCTACAATACAAAGTAGCAATTAAAAGAAATGAATTGGTCCTCACATATCAGCTAGTAGAACTCAAAACTACAAAGCTGAATGAAAAACATGTTACAAAATGATACATACCACATGAAATCATTTATAAAAAGATTAAAAATATATAAAAATGGTACCACATCTTGACTATGGATATGTACTATTTGTAAAACCTAGAATAGTACCTGGCACATTAAAAAGTACTTATGGCAGGCTATATTTCCCCATGTGGCCACAACAAGATTTCCCATTCACATGATCGTCCTACAATATAACATTTACATTCTTCCCATCAAGAAGTGGGGGGCGGGGGTGGGGGCATCTATGTCCCCTTTTCTTTAATCTGTGTGGGCCTATGATTATGGTGGAAACAATGCCATGTGACTTCTGAAGGTAGATCATAAAAGATGGCACGACTTCCAGCTGGTCTTCCTGGAACATTTCCTCTTGGAATCCAGCCGCCATGATGTGAAAAAGTCCAAGCCACATGAAGAAGCCACATATATGTGTTCCAACCGGTGGCCCTAGATGAAGTCTTAGGTGAAAGCCAGCATGAGCCACCAGATCTGTGAGTGAGGAAGGCTTTAAGATGACTCCAGGCCCAGCAGACATCTGACAGTAACCTTGTGAAAGAACCACCTGGCTCAGCCCTGTCAACCCACAGAACAGTAAGAGATAATAATATAATTATCATTGTTACCTTGAGCTAGTAAGTTGTGGGGTGGTTTGTAATGTGGCAAAATATAAGTGACACAGTGTTATATGAGTGTTTATTAAAATAAATTATATAGTAAAATATAAAAACAGAGACAGGAAGTATACCTGCCAACTTGAAGATAGTGAAAGCATCTGGGAAGGAAGGGAAGAAGATTGAGAATGGAGAGGACTTAATGTGTTAGCTTTTTAAATACAAACAAAATATATCTGGAAACAAGACCAACTTAGCATTTGTTCATTCTGGGTTTGAAAGTTTTTAATTTAAAAACTGTTTGTCGAGGGCCGGCCGAGTGGCACGGTGGTTGAGCACTGGCTTGGGAAGCCAGCAGCCCCGGTTCGGGTCCCACATATGAGGGCCAGTGACACTGCCTTCAAAAATAAATAAATAAATAAATAAATAAATAAATAAATAAATAAATAAATAAAAACTGTTTGTCGAGCCCCCCTGTCTCCTATTACACACATATTGTTCCAAAATGTAGATATAAATATGCAAAAGGAACTCGAAACCTTTCAGGTTTAATCAGATGCTATGTTGCCTGCCAGAGGAGGCCTGGAGCCTTGAGAGGCTCCTGTATGTGCCTGTCAGGGTGGGGAAGGGCAAGCAGGCGGTCCAGGAGAATAAAGAGGCCAGGAGGGTGCCTCAGTCAGCACTGCTTCCTTCACAATCTAGGGCTGACTGAGAAGAAGGAAGCTCACCTCATACCCTACACGGGTTACCTCACCTCTCAGCCAACCTATCTCTGATGCAAGAATGACATCACCCCAGGTCCTCCTGGAATAGGACAGAGGGATGTGGAGGCACCAGAGAGAACAGATATTCCTTGGCACCCATCAAAACATAGGGGTCCAGCCAGGGTATCATAGACACCTCACAAAGGGCACATTTTTTATCCTACATAAGATTTGGAGGAAATGAGTCATATTCGGAAAGAATTAAGGAGACTAGAGGGCAGGAGGAACAGAAACTGGTTCTGTCAGGGAGCTGATATTTGCAGGTGAAAATACTGGTTGGTTATGTGTCCACATTTTGAAGCAGAGAAGCTAAGAAGGACAGGATAGTATTGTTCTGTTGCCTAGGAACATATTATGAAACAGTCATCCTTGGAGAAGATAGTATATTGCTGACAGAATTCCCCACAATAGCTTCTCAAACTATCTCAGTGAAGGACAAGACTGTTTTCATTTCCAATCCCACATGAACTGACACAGTTGGCCAAATGCAATGAAAATACAGTACTAAAAAGATAATCACATGCTTGAATTGCTATAAAACTCCCTAGATGCTCAATTTCTGTTGTAATGGACAAGAAACAAAGTTTGCTGACGGTACCAGTCAAAAGATCTAATCTTGAGTAGCACCACTGTCATAGGAAGGCAAACCTCCTACTACCCAATTTTGCAATAGATCTCTGTAAACGAACCACTATAGAAAGGTGGAAACTTCTTATTACATTCTTAATTATTTTTTAAAGATCCATTTAGTGTCCATGGTTTATTTTTCATTATTGCATCAAACAAAATTGACTCATTCCAAGTCAATATCTTTTAAATGGTTTTGGTGGAAGAAATTAGGGCAGGCTTGCGTTTCATAAAACTCCATCTCAAGTCTTAAATATAGAAGAAGACAGATTGTGTGGACTCTCAAGAGCTATGCTATCTATGCTATGTTTTCTACCTGGCAGTTTTTATTCATTGATTCACCAGTTGAAAGAAAAACAAAAAAGTAGAGAGGAACCCTGATAGTTAATCTAGAGTATGGGTTGTCAAAATTAAAGAGCATAAAATTTCACTGCTCTTGAGACATCGCGCACCTACCTCACTCTGATCCAGGTGCACCTGTTTCCCAAGACTGCTTCAAAGACAATGCATCTAGTCAAGCTGGCAAGAAAAGGAATGAATTTTATGCAAGGACGTGCATTTGGGGCTTACTTAGGTACACAGGATTATTGTAACACAATCAACATACGCAATTTATGAAGTGATTAAATCTTGTCCCAGAAGAGCTCACATGGATCCATGCCACAATGACCCAACTATTTAGAAGATTGTTTTTCTTTTATGTCATAATTTGCTCCCCTGTGACCAAAAAAGAATATGAGCATACTCAAATAAAATTTAAGGTCATAACGGCCTTTGTTTTCCTCAGATTAAACAGTAGCAGAAACAAAGACTTAGTGTAAAAAGCAAAACAAATTAAAAATAACCTTATCCTGAACTTCCAGATGGGACCGTGCACATTTTGATCTTTGGGTTGTCATCCTTGATATTTTTACATCTTTCCATTCCTTAGTACCTTACATTTATGTGGTTGTTCTTTGAATGTGTTTTCAGTTACTGTACAAGACTCTTCCAAACCCTTTATGGTGGGCAGTATAGTTATTAGATTAACTTTATGTGGCAATAGTAAACATATTTGGCTTGAGCACCAACCAGTCCAAATGAGGCATGAACCAAATTAAACTGGCAGAGGACTCCCAGTGCAGCTAGTACATAGTCCACAAGGAAAATTGGTCCTACCCAAATGGATAGTTAGGAAAACTATGTCTGTGGTCACATTGTCAATATTTTCCACTTCAAGGAAGTAGGACTCCTTCCAGGCTGCCTGACTTCCAACCTGAAACCCCTCACCCCATCATATCTTACCTATTTAAAATAATTCTGAAACTCCAAAATGAGTAGAGAAGATGGTAGATAAGTTTGTATCACGTCACTATGAAAAGAAAGAAGGAAGGAAGGAAGAAAAGGAGGGAGGGAGGATGGGAGGAAAGGTAAAGGGGGCGAGAGAGAGAGAACAATTGGAGTCCGTCCCCAGTTAGCATTCCGTATGAGAATTGGAAATATGGCCTCATTGTGGTCAACTGTTTAAATATCAATTTTATCCAGGTGGTAATTATTCAATATGTACTTTATTTGTTTAGGGCCAAATTTTCCAAGACATTTGACAGTTGAGGCCACAAAGTTTTTTCTCATGGGGACTATTCCATGCATTGTATGATGTATAGCAGCATCCTGGCCTCTACCTATAGATACCAGTAGTACCCCCTGAGTGGTGACAACCAAAGCTATCTTCAGACATTGCCAAATGTCTCAGGCAGTTCTCCAGTTGAGAACCACTGGTTTGGTATGTTTGTTTTAAATATATTTTCAAACTCAATACCTGAAGTTCAAAAGCTCTAGCCAAGAACTGGAATATACTTTGAAAAAAATATACAAGGTTCTTTCATTGAGGGAACTCTATAATTTGGTCAAAAATTTTTCCCATGCTCATTCTGTGACTGAATTTTGAATGCAAATGGAATTATTAACTCAGACAGGCAGTGTAGAGCAGATACCTGTCTTTTTTTTTTAATTATTACTTTCAGGTATACAAAACAATGCAACAGTTATCCTTTTCATCCCTTACAAAGTGACATCCCCCCTCTCCCCATACGCCTCCCCCAACTCCTGATATCATACATATCTATTACCATTCCATTGACTCCATCCCCACACTATACTCCATATCCCATGACTATATATGCATTCAGTTATAGTTGACATCTAATATTATTCAGTGGCAGCTTCAGATGTACAGTGCAGTGGTCAGGCCTCTACATCATCCATGAAGTGGTCTTCCTGACAAGACATGAGTCCATCTGGTCCCCTATAAAATATTTACAACATTATTGATTATATTCCCCAAACTGTCTTTTCTATCCCTGCGGCCATACTATAGCTACCAATTTATGTTGTCTCATCCCTTCCCCTTCTCCTTCATGCCCACCCGTCCCATCTAGAAATCATCAGTTTTTCCTCTGTGTCTCTAAGACTATTTCTGTTTACATTGATCGTTTATTCATTCTTTAGATTCCACATATAAGTGAGATCATATGGTATCTGTCTTTTTCTGACTGACTTATTTCACTTAGCATAATGTTCTGTAGGTCTATCCATATCTTTGCAAATGGTACAATTTCTTTCTTCTTTATAGCTGTGTAATACTTCATTGTGTAAATGTACCACAGTTTCTTAATCCAGTCATCTACCACTGGCCATTTCAATTGTTTCCAAGTCTTGGCTATTGTAAATAATGCTGCAATGAGCATAGGGGTGCATATGTATTTTCAAATTCGGGTCTTGGGTTTTTCAGGATAAATGCCTAGGAGTGGAATTGCTGGGTCATAAGGTAGTTCCATTTCCAGTTTTTTGAGATACCTCCATACTGATTTCCATAGTGGCTGCACCAATCTGCAATCCAACCAACAGTGCAGTAGGCTTCCCTTTTCCCCACAGCCCCGCCAGCACTTGTAGTTTGTTGATTTATTTTTTTATTTTTATTTTTTTTTGAGGGCAGTGTCACTGACCCTCATATGTGGGACCGAACCGGGGCCACTGGCTTCCCGTGCCAGCGCTTAACCACCGCTCAGCTCGGTCGGCCCCTGTTTCTTGATTTATTGATGATAGCCATTCTGACCAGGTAAGGTGGTATCTCATTGTGGTTTTATTTGCATTTCCCTAATGATCAGTGAGGTTGAACATTTTTTCATGTGTCTGTTGGCCATCTGTATGTCCTCTTTAGAGAAATGTCTCTTCATATCCTCTGCCCAATTTTTAATTGGGTTGCAGATACCTATCTTTGAACTGTATGGTTCATACATCTAATGAGAATGTTAATGGGTAGCATTCTTCTACCTGTTATGATACATAGAATGTCATTTCTTGATATTTTTCTACAATTTCCAATGATTTCTCATTTCTTTTAGAGTTATTACAGATTTTCTTTCATATTTTTCTTAACTCTACTTTATTTTGGGAATTTACTTAAATTCTTTTTAATTTTCTCATGCAAAAGTTATTTTTCAAGGTACTTTGAGATAACTAAAAAGTGCTCCATGAGTACTTAGCAGCATTGTTCACAATAACCAAAAGATGGGCTCAACCTAAATGCCCATCAACAGATGGACAAAATGGATAAACGTGTGGTATGTACATAAATGGGATATTATTCAACCTTAAAAAATAAAGAAATCCTGGCACATGCTACAACAGGGATGAACTTGAGGACATTATGTTAAGTGAAATAAACCAGTCACAAAAACACAAATTTTGTACAATTCCACCTCAGGTACATAGGTGCCTGGAATAGTCAAATTCATAGAGACATAAAATAGAATGGTGATTAACAGGGGCTGAGAAATCGGGGGATTGAAAGTTTTTGTTTAATAGATAGAGCTTCTGATGAGGATGATAAAAAAGTTCTGGAGAAGGGCCGGCCGAGTGGCGCATTGGTTAAGCGCTGGTTTTGGGATGCCAGCGGCCCCGGTTCGGATCCCACATGAGGGCCAGTGACACTGCCCTCTACAGCTAACAACAGCTCCACCTGGAGCTGGGCTGTGCGAGCCCCGGTGATGGTGTGGGCTGCAGCCCCTGCTGCAGTGGGCTGCCATAGGCTGCAGTGAGTGGCCCACAGCCAGCGTGAGCGGCTGGCAGCCAGCGTGAGCTGCCAATAGCCGCGATGAGCGACATCCAGAGGCCAGCGACCGATCTGCCTCATCCGGGAAGAGCAATGACGATACCAACAGTGAAGCAACATCCTCCGCAACTAAAACTGAAGAACAAGAAGACGGCAACTTGTCTGTTCCCCTTCCCCGATTCCCCAACGCTGTTCCCCTCCACCAATTCCCCAATAAAATCTTTAAAAAAAAAAAAAAAAAAGTTCTGGAGATGAATACGGGAGATGGTTTGCACAACAATGTGAATGTACTTGATGCCACTAAACTATAAACTTAAAATGATAAAAATCATACATTTTATGTTATATATATTTTGCCACAAAAAATGAAATCAGAACATTCAGCAATATAAAAATACTTTATGCACATAAGTATATGCAACCATATACTATATGCAACCATAATACCTCATTCAGAAAAAGCCCTTTTCTGTGGGGGTAAAGGGTGTGACATCAGTGTGATATCCAAGGTCACGCCCACTGTTCCTTGGAATTTGGTCAAATGTGTTTCCAGATATTCTGCAGGCCTGTACTGTGGCCAAGCCAACCATTCCTGAACTCACTGAGCTGGTTCAGACGAAAGAAGGAGCTGGTCCTCTCTATTCTTTTAGCTTAGAGTCCCAACCTTGGATTCAGTTGATTAGTCTCAAAAATCATTCAGATCATTAAAAGTTGAAACTTTAATATTGTCTCTCTCATCCACTGGGAAAGCAAGGTGGAAGCAGCACCCCATTTATTTTCATGGTACAAAGTCCTATTAATAAATATTTGACATGATGTCTGTGGAATTGATTTCTTCTGTCAGTAATAAAAATCGAGTGTCTCTAGTAGAATACATCATGTACAAAATTATACTCTATACTACTTGATTAAATTAAAAGCTGGAAAAGGGAGTTGCCATCTGTGGGATGAAGTGTAATCAATATCCAAACACTTATGTATAAAACAGGGCAATTATTGTCTGGTTACTGCCAGTGTACAACACTCTGCTTCCACCACCCATCCGACATCCAGGTTATTCATCTTAAGGGGCTTTTATTTTGAAACAGAGAATGTGGAGAGGAAGTCTGGGGAGAGGAAGAGGTTGAGGTTGAGAAACTGGAGAATGAAAGGAGATAGAAGGACTTTCAGCATCTACCTAGTTCCTTGGACTGCTTTTGAGTTCACTAGTAACGATAGAACTAGAGGCAGAAGTTGATGGAATTATTCAAGAGGTGGGTTGAGAGACCTGTCCATGCAGGGAAAGAAGAGGAGACAGCCCCTCCTCCCCCTTAGCCTGAGCACTGCTCTTGGGCCCTGAGAACTGGAAATGTTGGGAGCACCCAGAGACCACAGGTTGGGGGTGGGAATCAGGAGTATCACTGTGAAGCTATAGACAGCAGCAGTGGACAAGGGAGACCAAACCTGAAGAAGAAGATGAGGGGAATGTTATGACCAGCACTAGTGCAGCACCCTTTTGTTGCTGCCAATAGTAATGCAGGGTCACTGTGAGGGGCAGAGGGTGGGAGTCTCTTTTTATGAGTACAATGATTCATGGAAATCAGTGGACATTGAATTATACATAGATTGTTTTATTTAGCCCCTATAAAAATTCTGTGAGGGTAGTATAATTACCACTCCAGTTTTATAGATGAGGAAACTGAGGCTCAGAGATATTAGGTAATTTTCTTGAGGCGACATGTCTCCCAAAAGACAGAGCTGGGATTAGAACCCAAGTATATTTGACTCTAAAACCTGTGTTCTTAACCGTGATGCCTTATTGCTTTCTTATGTAGAAAACAAGGACAGGTGTGGAACATCAGAATTCCAAATGTTGCTAATTATTCAGTTTTATGCATTGACTATTATTTTATAAAACACTACTAAGAATGCTGTAGGTTCTATATGTGCATAGTTTTGTCATTTGGCTCCTAAATGCTATAGAAAAGGACTCAATCTTTCTTACAAGTTTACACATTCAACATAAGTGATTGTCTTCCTTTTGTATTCTACTATAGTACCTTAAAAAATGTGCAACATAAAAGTGGGGGCCAATACCTGATCCCAAACCATTTTCAGATAAGGTTGTTTAAAGACAAATGCCCTCCAAGGTATAATTCCCAATGATTAAAGAGTACCTCCACATACCTCCCACTTTGGTTGTTACCTGAATGCATACGTAATTCATACATTAACAGGAGTTACAATTCCATCATACATCATTTTTGCCTGTTCCTTCTGAAATGTTTTTACACTTCTGCTTATGTAGTCTCTTCCATAGCCAACTCCCTTAACTTAGTTACACACATTCCAAGTGTTTAACAGAACATGGCAGAGTGACCCAGAAGGCCCTCCCATGGGATGCCGTTTGCATTTAGCTCACCTATTTAGTTGCAAGAAGTCTTCCACTAGAATGCAAACTGCTGGATAACGGGGGCCTTATTTTGCTATCTGGTATATCTTGGAGCCCAGAACTCTGCCTGGAGTAGAGTAGGCACTGAATATTTGTTGAGTGAATGAATGAATGAGGGACTATATCTAGGCTGTGTGAAGGAAAGGGGAAAGAGTGTTTTAGATAAACATGGAATGGAACTAGGGCCTATTTGGCCCTTTGGGAGTTACAGGTATTGCCTCTGGGGCCTGGCCTGTGCTTTGGTGTAAATTCCTAGTCTGGGGGACCACAGCCTCCTTAAGCTCTACCACCTTGTATTTTGAAGCCAAGGCTGTGGATGAGTTCTCTTTGGGTCCAATAAATACCTTTCTCTCCCCACTCCTCACAATAGTCCTGAATAGAAAGCTATGGAAAAGGACAGTCAGTTTCAGTAGACACCATGGCAAACACCACGGCTGATATGTCCTTTACTTTGCTCTTTAAAGTGTGGTCCCTTGACCAGCAGCATCAGCATCACCTGGAACTTGCTAGAAGTGCAGACTCTCAGTCCTACTCCAGACCGACTGACTCTGAATCTACATGCTAACCCCATTCCCAGGTGATTCGCAGGAACATTACATTTTGCACAGCACTGTTATGCAATACCAGTCTTGCCACATTCCTGCCAGACACAGTGCTAACCAAACACATTCTGCCCAGAGCAGTTTTAAGTAGCATCTTTTACCTTGATAGAATCATTTTTAAGTTATTTTCTCTTTAATTTTATTTTTATCATTTAAACCATAGAAGAGCTGCTATTTATTGATCACTATAAGATTTTTATCCTCTTTTTTTCTTTTCTTTTTTTTTTTTTTTTTTTTTTTTTTAGCTGAGCCATCCTGCCACCTGTTGGCAGCTCAGTGGCTGCTCAGCTCGGGCTGGGCATCCAACCAGCAACCCTGTTGCTCAGAGCTCACATTTTTGAGTGAGGTCTTAACCAACTGAGCCATTGGGCTGGCCCTCTTTTTTTTTTAATACATGAGTAAATTGAGGCTAAGAGATGTTATACCATCTGCTCAAGAATGTGTGAAGCCAGGACTTTGTATAATTCCTCAGCATTCCTTGCCACACCCAAAGGGTAAGTCCTTTAAAAAGCATGCATGTCAAACAACTTCCTCAGAGGAAAAATATGAAAAGACTTTGCTGCTTCATTTCCAGGGTCTCTGAGTGAAAGTGAGGCAGCCTGGGTTCCTCTAGCTTGGCCCTACCTAGAGGAGGAGTAACCTTAACAAGCTCTCGGGAAGCTCCAGCCAAGTACTTCCCTCCAATAGGCCCCTTAAGACAGGGCTCCTAAGCCTGGTGCACTTTAGAATCATCAGGGGTGCTCAAAAAAAAAAAAAAAAATACCACTGTCTGCACTCCATCCCCAGATACTCTAAATTGATTGGTCTGGAGTGAGGACTGAGGACAAGTTTATTTTTAAAAAAGTTCTTTGAGGGGCAGCCAGTAAGCTCAGTTGGTTACAGCACGGTGCTCATAACACCAAGGCTGCCAGTTCGATTCCCCCACGGGCCAGTGAGCTGAGCCCTCCACAACTAGATTGAAGACAGCTACTTGACTTGGAGCTGATGGGTCCTGGAAAAACTCACTTTAAAAAAAAAAAAAAAAAAAGAAAGTTCTTTGAAAACTTAAGTTTTTTAAAAAAAGACAGTTCTCACATTCAGTTAAGGTTTAGAGGCTGTGCCCTAAAACCAGTGAAACCAGTGACTTCCTGGCCCAAGCAGAAGACCGATATCTAAATAAGGCTCTGCTGAAGGCCCTTTGGTGGCTTCTTGGTGCCACCACTTTCTGATAATCTACAGTACTAGAAAAACTTTTTCCTGATGTGATATAAGGCCAATTCACAAGTAGTTTTTGAAATCAGGGTTTATTTTGTGGTACAGATCAGCAAAAAGAGCACAGAAATAGTGAGTTAGGCTGGAAACCTCTCTGGAGGCCCCCATTAGCTGGTGACTAACACCTTCCTTCCACACTGCTGGATGACTCGAGTTCCTCAGGGATAGCCCGATACAGCACCTGCCAGGCCAGGAGGTCATGCCAGTGGTGTCTCTAGCATATTAAAAGGTGTAAAGAGAAAGTTCAAGCCATTCCAAATTCTGAAAATCTAGTGAGAAGTGAAAAGCATATTTTATCCATGGAACTGAATTAAGCTTGAGTGTTTAAGTTATAAATGACAAAAAACACATGGTACAAAACATTAATTTCAGTTGTGGAGTCTCAGGAAAAGGTGTTTAATACTTTTGCCTCTTAAAACAACAGTATACAATGCAGAGGGATTTTTTTTTTAAGGCATAAACCCACCAGGACAGGAAGAATGGGAGAAGAGACAATAGCAATGTAATTTTGGAAGCTGGAAAGTCGGGGGTAAGGAATTAGCAGAACAGAGACACCAAAAGGTAATGACATTGAAGGTCTCCCAACTAACTGGCCCAGCCAGATCAACTACAGAGAATTTAAGTCAATAAAGTCCACAAATGTACCCAAAGCTTCAAATCAGATTTCCCAAGTCTCCCTACACTCTTTTTTAAATGAGAGCATTGCAAGATTGGAAACAAGACAAAATGCCCTCTTTCACCAGTTCTATTCATTATTGTACTTGAAGTTCTAGCTAGAGTAATTACGTAAGAAAAAGAAATACATGGCATTCAGATTGGAAAGAAAGAGGTAAAAGTATGTCTATTTGCAGATGACATGATATTATACATAGAAAATCCTAAAGAATACACACACACACACACACACACACACACACACACAAAACTATTGGAACTAATAAATAAGTTCAGCAAAGTTAAAGGATACAAGATCAACACACAAAAATTAGTTGTATTTTCATATGCTATCCAATCCAAAAATAAAGTTAAGAAAACAATTCCATTTACAATAGGATCAGAAGGAATAAAATACTTAGGAATAATTTAACTAAGGAAGTGCAAGGCTTGTAAACTGAAAACTAAAAAATATTGCTGAAAGAAATTAAAAAAACACTTAAATAAATAGAAAGACATCCTACATCTATGGATAAGAAAATTTAATATTGTTAAGATGGTAATTCTACAGATTCAATGCAATCCTTATCAAAATCTCAACAGCCTTTTTTGCAGAAATGGAAAAACTTATCCTAAAATTCACATGGAATTGCAAGGGACCCCGAATAGCCAAAACAATCTTGAAGAAAAAAACAAAAACTTGGAGGACTCAACACTTCCTGATTCCAAAACTTTCTGCAAAGGTACAATAATCAAGACAGTGTGGTATAGGCATAAAAATAGACATATAGCTCAACGGAGCAGAATTGAAGTCCAGAAATAAATCCATAAATCTATGGTCAATTGATTTTCAACAAAAGTGCCAAGATCATTAAAGGAGAGAAAGAATAATTTCTTCAATGAATGGTGCTGGGACAGTGGGATATTCACACACAAAAGAAAAAAGTTAGACCTACCTCACACCACATGCAAAAATTAACTTGAAATGGATCAAAGGCCTAAATGAAACTGCTAAAAGTATAAAACTCTTAGAAGAAAACAGGAAAATCTGCTTGACCTTGAATTATCCAATGGTTTCTTAGCTATGACACCGAAAACATAAGCTACAAAAGAAAAACTAGATAAATGGGACTTTTTCAAAATTAAAACCATTTGTGTATTAATGAACATTATTAAGAAAGTGAAAAGGCAACCTACAGAATGGGAAAAAATGTTTGCAAATCATATATCTGATAAGGATCTAGTACCTGGAAATTTTTTTTTTTTTTTAAATTGGGGAATTGGGGGAGGGAACAAACAAGTTGCTGTCCTTTTGTTCTTCAGTCTAGTTGTGGAGGACGTTGCTTCACTGGCCCATGTTGGTATTGTCATTGCGCTCGGTTGCCAGCCTCTGGATGGTCGCTCACCACAGCTATTGGCAACTCACGCTGGCTGCCAGCCGCTCACGCTGGCTACCAGCCACTCACTGTAGCCTATGGCAGCCCATTGCAGCAGGGGCTGCAGCCCACACCATCGCCAGTGCTCACAGCCCAGCTCCAGGTGGAGCTGTCGTTAGCTGTAGAGGGCAGTGTCACTGGCCCTCATATGTGGGATCCGAACCGGGGCCGCTGGCATCCCAAGCCAGCGCTTAACCACTGCACCACTCGGCCGGCCCTAAGAATTGTAAAAGAAGCTATTTTTCATTCCCTGTATAAATTCTGTATGGGAGAAGGGGACGGTTGTCTTCAACTTACTTTATTACACTGATATGTATTCACTGGTACCTCAAGCAGAGACAGAAACGGCTCACTTTATTATCCTGTGAAATTTATTTACATGTCTCTCTCCCTTTTGAGACTGTGAACAATATGTGGGCAAGATCCACATGTTATTTATCTTTATGTATCTCTAGCAACTATTAAATGCTTAACACTTGTTGATGATTTCTTATTCACTAATACTTATCCTAGAGAGATCAAACCTTTTCTTAACTCTTTATTTTGAAATAATTTCAAACTTAGAGAAAAGATATTTATGCCAAGAACTTCCAGATATTCTTTGTCCTGATTCACCAATCGTTAAGATTTTGCCACATTAACTTTATCATTCTCTCTTTCAAGCACAGACTTTATTTAAAACCTCTGTTCAACTTACTTTTGTACAATTCATTTCCTTTTAGTGCCTTATATTAACGGTCTTTTCTCTCTGAATTCACCAATTTTCATGTCCCAATAGAGAAGAGATAGAGTAGAGAGGATAAGATGAACTTATTCTGCTCAGTAACCACTGGGTTTTCATCCATTTAAAACTATGAAATTTAGTTTAAGAAACTAAGAAAGGCATTTAACATGTCTATGAATATGGTCAAGTTAGAAAAAAAATGGGGCCACCTTCTAAAACAGACTATTTTTAGCAGAATTACTATAGAAAAGAATGGTGTTGTATTACATAAATTGCTCTTCCAGGGACCATGATGATAATTCGCTTCTGCTATTTAAGGAATCAACCAAGAAAGGTTGGGAGAAACCTATTGTTATAAAAAAAATTTTTCACTCTCATCCAAGGGACTAAAAACATTTAGGAAGAACCTGGCATGTCATTGAATGTAGAGGATTATGGGGATGGGTTTTAGGGAGAATGGATATCAATGGGGCATCTTCATATCTCATGGGACACATTTAAATTCTGCCAATTCCAATGGAAGTTATTCTTTTGCTGATTCTAACCCACAATGAATCTCACGTGCTGTGTAATGTCATTTCATTTTAAGGGAAGTACTAAGTGAAATCAATGAAACAGCTGAATTGATAAGAATTCCAAGAATTACAAATGCAGAATAAAAAAACAATGAAATTGTTCATAAAAAAGACCATTTATAGATAGCTTAGTACCACCTTAGTATTAAAATAAAGAACAAACTGGAATGAAAATAAAAAGTGTCGCTTAAGATTCTGGATTTAAATAAGTTTTGATGTAAGTTTAATATATGGCATTTTAAAGTTCAAATTGTAGCTTCTTTGCTCAAGAAATACAACCAAAGTGTGAATATTCATTCAATCCATTCCACAAATATTTACTTCATGCCAGGCCCCACATTGGGTCAGGCACTGTTCTAGACACAGGGCATATAATAGCAAACAAAACATCCCTATCCTCATCAAGTTGACATTCAAGTGGGAGAGACAGATAACAAATAGAATATTTATGTTACTAAATTACATAGTATGTTAGAAGGTGGTGCCGGCAACAGGGAAATAAGAGCAAGATTAGATGGATTGTGGGTGGTGGAGAAGCAAGATGCAATCAACAGAGTAGACTTTCTCAAGCAGTAACTTTAAGCAGTCTTGAAAAAGTTGCAAATGTTGAGGGAGCAGCCTTCCAGGAAGAGCCAACAGCCAGTGGTGAGTTCCAAGAAGGCATGAGCCTCTTGGCTTATTCCAGAAACAACAAGGAAGCCCAAGTGGTTAGAGCACAGTGGGCTGGAAGGAAGTGGAAGGAGACCATGTAGGGCCTAGGGCTACCAAAGAATTTCAGCTTCCACTCTTTCTTTGTGTACTCAGGAAGAGACCCTGCTTTTGAGCAGAGAAGGAACACAATTTGACTTCATTTTAGAAGGGTCTCATTAGCTTCTTTGTTGAGGATAGAATGAGGAAGACAAGCAGAAACAAGGAGACCAATTGGAAAACTACTGCAATGATCTAAGATAAGGCTGGAATGGTTTAGACCAGGGTGTAGAGTGGCAGCAGTGAAAAGTGATAACAGTCTCTGCTCTGCAGACAGAACCAACAGGATTTCCTGAAGGACTGAATGTGGTCTGGGAGAGAAAGAGAAGAGTCAACATGCCTCGAAGGCTTTTGGCCTGAACAACTACAAAAAAAATGGACTTGTCATCAATTGCGGTGGAGAAGCTGCTGACGGAGCAGGCTTGTGGGGAGGAGGGCAGATCAGGAGTTTGCTTTGGGGTTTATTACTTTGACATCTAAATGGGGAAGTCAGTGAGCAGTTGGATATGTGAGTCTGGTGTTCAGGAGAGAGGTCTGGGCAGGAAACATAATTTGGGAGTTGTCAGACTTATTTCCATTCTATTAACATGTATATTTACAAACATACAGAATTGTATATATATTTAGTACGTATATCTCCATTCAAAAATTGTTAACAGGGCTGGCCAAGTGGCACATAGTTTAGGAGTTGGATTGGGACGCCAGCTCTGAGCAGAATGGCCCTGTTCGGATCCCACATATGAGGGCCAGTGATGCTGCACCCTCTACAGCTAAGATGGTGAACAACAGCTCGACCTGGAGCTGGGCTGCCATGAGTCGCCAGTGATAGCATAGGCTGCAGTGGGGCTGGCAGGCAGCTGGTGTGCGCTTTCACACCAGCGGCCACTGTGAGCGGCCGTCCAATGGAGAGTGAGCGACTGCGTCACCCATGAAGAGCGCAGTGATAATATCAACATGGGCCAGTGAAACAACATCCTCCACAACTAGACTGAAGAACAAAAGGACAGCAACTTGTCTATTCCCCTTCCCCAATTCCCCAATGCTGTTCCCCTCCCCCAATTCCCCAATAAAAACCTTTTAAAAAAGTTGTTAACATTTTGTCATATTTGCTCTACATTTCTCTATTTATAAATGCTTTTATTTTATTTGTTTAAGGAAGCCATTTGAGAGTTGGAGGTGTGAGGGAGGAACAAACTTTCCTTTACCCTCAAGGTTCTTTTGGCTTGTCTAATAATCTAAAAAGACATGAGACAGATTAGAAGAGAAACTAACCAAATTTAATCCATACATATGCATGGCAACCCCGCATACGTAAGAGAGTCAGAGACCCCACATGTGCGAGAGGTTGAAAGACAGAAAGGAAACATGGGGTCTATGAGACACCCTGAGCTAGGGATGAGGTAACGTGTCCTGGGGTTGCAAAGGGTCATTGCAGGATGATAAGAAGAGCAGAAGCTTAGGAAATAGAAGTTTGTCCTGCCCTATAGGCAGGTCAAAAGAGGTTATCTCTGATAATCTATTATTATGGGCAAGTCCCCTAATTCAGGTTCTCCTATGTATTTAAGGGAGAGGCAGAAGATTCTCTTAAGCCCACAGCTAAAGTTGCCTTTAGCTCAAGACAATCTGCATACCACAGAAGTGCATCTTGGGTGACTCGTTCTGCACACCCACAGAGACATCTTGTGTCTTCACTCCCAAACACTCCTGCATTCCTGGATGGAACATAAAGTTAAAAGGTTAAATGAGACAACAGGGCTATTTGCATTCATTCCCCTGGGGCACCCCAAGGTTAAGAGGTCTGGGAGAGGGCCTGCTGGCCGAGTGACTCAGTTGGTTAAGAGTGTGAGCTCTGAGCAACAGGGTCACCAGTTCAATTCCCACATGGGCCAGTGAGCTGAGCCAGAGCTGAGCTGCCGCTGAGCTGCCAAAACATAGCAGGATGGCTTAGCTGGTGAGAGCATGTGCTCCTAAAAGAAGGTTGCTGGTTCGACTCCCCCATGGGATGGTGGGCTATGCCCACCCACAACTAAGATTGAACACAGCACCTTGAGCTGAACAGCCACAGGCTGCTGATGGGCAGCCAGATGGATACTGGACTTGGAGCTGAGCTAGCTGTGCCCTCCACAACTAAGATTGAAGGACAACAACTTCAACTTAGCTGTTCCTCTTCCTCAATTCCTCAGTAAAAAACCTTAAAAAACAAAACAAACTAAAAACCAAGAGGTCTGGAAGAGGAAGAAGAACCTGAAAAGAGCAACCATCGAGGGAGAAAACTGAGAGTGGGTTTAGTGTTGAGCTAGTGGACATTCTCTTCCAACTGTTTAATTTTACCAAAATGTAGAGTCAGATACAAAAACCATTCATGGGAACATGGGAATTGTTCTTTTAACTTCAGAGTTTCTCCTTTACACTTAGAAAACTGAACTTATTTTTCCTTGATCTAGTTAACCATGGAGTAACCATGCAAAGAATCTAATAACTCCCTTGGATTGCTTTAAATGAGCAACCTAATAAAGTCCAGGTCATTGACTCTGCAAAGAATTGAAGGGTAGCAGAATATGCCACCCCCAAATACGCTGCTTTGGTATATAGATTATTTCGAACTAAAGGCACTTGAAAAATAGAACATGCCGGGAGAGGCTTTCTCTTAACTCCCCTTATCTGCCTGATGACAGATCCTCCAAAAAGAACTCTACTCTCATAAGTCCCCTCCCTAAGCATCTCATCAACCAGGGAAGATGGATTCTTATCACAGGAGAGATTAGAAGTGGACGCCACATCCAGACAAATGCAGTCACACACTATCATACCTCTCATCCGTTTTTCTAAAGGCCCATTGTCTTTCCTAAAAATCATGTACTCTTCCTTAAGAGACCTACATCCCTTTTCTCTATTAAGATGGCATTTAATCCTGAATTCTAAAGCACCTTGGGAGTTACTAATTTTTTCCTGGGTATCTCCCTTGTATACATGAAGTATACGTGTTAATCAACTTCTGTTTGTTTTTCTCTTATTAATATGTTTTTTATTAGACAGTCTCAGCCAAGAACTCAGAAGAGTAAAAGAAAAATTATTTTCCTCCTCTACAGGATGAACAGGCCAAGTCACAACATTGCTGTCTAAATTGGTAAAAAAATAAATAAAAATAAAAGTAACAGTTCAGATTTCAAAACAAGCCAATTACATTCAGAGACTAATTTAGAAAATAAAGAACTTGAATGACAACTTGATTTTTTGTTTGAATCACACAGCTAACCGTTTTTTAAAAGATGTTATTCATGTCTGCCCACACAACATACACTGGTTAAAAACTAAAAGCATTTTATTTCCTTTGAAATATTGTTCACAGTCTAAACACAACTGAAATAAATGGGGCATCTGTAAGTTAAGGGCAAATTCCCACCCTGGTCCTGGTCCCTGGGCATAACTCTGAAAAGATTCATTTTTAGATAGAGGTTGCTAAGAGGTGAAGCAAATCTCATTCATTCTTGGTCTTCCTGAACACTGGAACCCCTCCCTTCATAACTGAGGAAATAACCAACAAAATAAATTACATGTAGGTAGATCCAAGAACAGGCAGGCAACTTATTTAAATAATAAAGATAGTTGATGTCAACTATAGCCTGAAACCCAGAGATAAAAGACACTGGGTTGAAGACCAGGAAAAGGCTTGTAAGTTCAGCATCATGCATTTTATTCAGAGTCTAGCAAAACAAGGTCTGCCCACTCCTGGGAAGCTGGAGAGTGATTGCTTCAGAAATGAACTAATCAGTTCAGGGAACGTCCCTTCCCTGGAGTTAGTTGCTTCTCTCACCAGCTCTGGTTCTTCACCCAAGGACCTCTTGTCTCTCCTTTTTTAGCCAAGCACCAAGTTCAAAAAAGAAACTGCTATTTCCTAGAGTTAGGAATAGAGTTAGGAACCCATTGTTCTTGGTTCAGAACAATATCAAGCCCAGTACAATATCAGCTCCATTCTGAGCAATGGGAGGGATTCAAGAAAACAAGGAGCAAATAATAATAATAATAATAATTAATAATAATAATAATAATAATGAAAAAGAAAACAAGGAGCAAAGAAAATAAAAGGGGAAGAAAAGAGGAGGGGCAGAGAGAAAGGAAGAAAATGGGAGGAAGGACTGTGATGACTCTATCTTTCCACTCAGTACTCTGTATACTAAATGTAGAAGGAGCAAATAAAAAAAGGATTCTATTTTTAAATGAACTGCTCGCACATTCTAGGAGGGCTGCCAAGAGATGTATCTTGTTGGAAAGGCTCTGAAATGGGCTTTGTTAGGCAGGGGTGGGCCCCTGGGCCAAGTGTAGAAGCAGGAAGTTGAGAAATAGAGGAAAGAAACCACTCTGCACAATAACCTCAGAGGTTATATACAATGGGGCCATGGAAACCTTTGCAGATTTGTCCCTTTGATACAAACTTCCATTTCCCACTTAATGTGAATTTAGACTGTTGACCCTAGAAAGTGTTATTAGTCTTGAAACACTGAGTATTTTGGGTTTTGTCCAAGAGCCACAGAGGGGCCACCAGGAACAGAGAGAGCTCAGATCAGAAGAGAACTGAGGGAGCTGAGCAGGCCTACCTTGAGGTCACAGTGGCAGATGCTTCCCCAGGTCATGCTTTCAGCTAATACATAGAACACTTATGGTATGCAAGCTACTGCTCTGAGTGCTTTATTCATATTATGAATACAACCTTATGAAATAATTATTCCTCCAATGTTATAGATAAGGAAACAGGTACAGCAAGGTTAAAAGACATGCCCGAGGTGCCTCAGGTGGCACGTGGCTTGAACCCAGGCAATCTGGACCTTCAGATACCAGGACTTTAACCACTTCACTACTTTGCCCTCTTAGGAGGACAGGACCTGGCGGGTCCTTGTTCCCCCTTTCCACTCTTCCCTGTCCACCTTCTCCCCTTGCTTCTTCCTGCCTACCACTCCTGCCTCATTCCAATATGGTTATTTGAAAAACTCAGCCTGGGAAATGGACTCTTTGGGGTTATTATAATTTGAGGATTACTCTGGTAGTTGGGGGAGGGGAAGGTGATGGGAGGATGGGAGAAGCCAAGCCCTGTGAGAAGAAGGCAGCGGGTGGAGACACAGAATTAAAGAGGACAGGGCAGGTGTCGTGGAAGAGTAGGAGGCAGACTTAGATGGGGCTCAGGCTTCTCAGCCCCATCCTTTCTCTGAGTGGCAGCACCCAACTGAGGGAGGACCTAGCGGGGAAGGCCCATGCCCTGGGGTTCCGTGCCTTGTTCAGAGCCATGTTCAGAGTCATGAAGCCCAGCACAATGCCTGGAGTTTCTATGGTTAAATAATTAAATAAATGAATGAACTAACTCTGTAATGGTTCTTGTTTTTTCTTTTGTTTTGGCCACATATGGAGCTTCCTTTACTGCGCTTGCATGGATACATTTCCCTTTTTCTCAACCTCTTCCTTAATAACAAAGCTTCTAGTGTAGATGTGAAAACATGTTTCTTGTAAAAGCCAAAAGTCCATTCTGTGAACATTCCTGCAAGGAGTGGTGACCTAACATTGGCTGCCTCCCGCCTCGCTTTACTTTCTTAGCAAGCTCACTGGCATTTCCTGCCTGGGCATCACCATCCTGGTCATTGAATGGCTTTTGACTTCGCTTGATTAGTAAGCTTTGTACTGTCAATGCTTTATAAATAATCAGCCATCCTGAAATTTTCTTTATTTAAAATTTTTTAATTTCAGAGATTTTGAACTCAAAACACAACAAGCTGGTTAAGTCCAAAATGCCTTTAAGTCTAAAGTTGAAGTTTGAAAAGCAGCAGAGGTTGTATGCCACATCATCTAACTGCTCAATAAACATTTCTTGAATGAAAAATGAGGCAAGTGGATCACAACACTGGGAACTGAGAGAGAACCATGTCCTCTCCCCAGCCCTGTCACTTACTTGTGTATGAGCTTAAAGCCACTCATTTAACCAACATCACTGTAAACTATTTTAAAAATATTTGTGTTGTGAGGGGTGGGGGAAATGGGAAAAAGTTGGTAAAAGGTTACAAACTTTCAGCTATAGGATCAATAAGGTCTCAGGAGCTAATGGTGACTATAGTTGATAACACATATTGTATAATTGAAATTTGCTAAGAGAGTACAACCTAAATGCTGTCACGTAAAAAAGATAAGTATGTGAGGTTCATTAGCTACATGAAAGGGGTCCTTTCACAATGTACACATATATCAAATCAACAAGATGTACACTTAAATATCTTACAATTTTATTTGTCAATTATACCTCAATAATGCTAAAGAAAAATTTGTATTGTGATTCACAGTTTGTGATGGTGAATGTGGTAGGCAGAATATTAGGATGTCCGCACCCTAATCCCCAGAACCTGTTAATATATTAGCTTAGATAGCAATGGGGAATTAAGGATGCTAGTCAGGTAACTTTAAAAGAATATTATCATGGAGTATCCAGGCCCAATATAACTACAAGCCTCTTTAAATGGGAAAGAGGGAAGCAGAAGGGAGTCAAAAGGAGATGTGCCTGCAGAATGGTCAGAGATGCAATACTGCTGTCTTTCAAGAAGGAAGGGGCCATGAGCCAAGGAGTATGGGCAGCCTCTAAAAGCTGTCCAAAGCAACAGCTTCTCCCCCTAGAACTTACAGAAAAGAATTTAGCGGGCTGGCCGAGTGGCTCAGTTGGTTAAGAGCTCGCTCAAGAGTGCAAGCTCAGCTCTGAGCAACAGCGGTTTGATGCCAGCCCGAGCTGAGTTGCCGAGTTGCCGTTGAGCTGCCAACAGGTGGCAAGATGGCTCATCTAAAAAAAAAAAAAAACAATGCACACACACACACACACACACACACACACACACACACACACACACTCACACCATGGATTCGCTGAACAAAGGGATGATTCACGCTCCAGACTCCAGACACCGTGAACAGGAGATTTCATCATGCTACTCAGAATGGCATGCTATTTAAAACTTATGAATTATTTATTTCTGGAATTTTCCATGTAATACTTCAGAATGGTTGACTGTGGGTAACTGAAACTATAGAAGGCAAAACCGTGGATAAGGGGGTCTACTGTAATAACAAGTGAACAAAGCATGTGGAGAAATCGGAACCCTCATACATTGCTAGTGGGAGTGTCAAATGATGTGGCTGCTTTAAAAAGTAGTAGCTTAAAAGGTTAAACATAGAGTTACTATATGACCTAGCAATTCTACTCCTAAATATATTCCTAAGAAAACTGAAAACGTATGTCCACATAAAATCTTGTACACGAATGTTCATAGCAGCATTATTCATAATATCCCCAAAGTGAAAATAATGTAAATGATGATCATCTTGTGAAAGAATAAATGTGTTATAGCCATACAATAAAATATTATTCAGCCATAAAAAGGGATGAACTAGGGCAGGCCGAGTGGCATGGTGGTTAAGCGCTGGCTTGGGACACCAGCGGCCTGGGTTCAGATCCCACATATGAGTGATACTGCCCTCTAAACAAAAGAAGGAATGAACTATTGATACATGATACAATGTGGTTGAACCTCAGAAAAATTATACTAAACGAAAGAAGCCAGACATGAAAAGTCACATACATATTATATGATTCCATTTTATATGTGCATAAAATGTGCAGAATAGGCAAATCCACAGAGACAGAAAGTAGATTAGTGGTTGCCAGGCGCTGGGAGGCAGGAGGAATAGGGAGTGATGGATAGTGGGTATAGGGGAATTTTTGGTTGGGGGTGTTCAAGGGTGTGTTTAAAATGTTCTAGAATTAGATAGTGGTGATGCTTGCACAACTTTGTGAATATACTGCACTAAAAATTACTGAACTTATACTTTCAAATGGTGAATTTTAATGTATGTGAATTAGATCTCAATAAAAAATAATTAGCTAATAACAATTCTGGTTTTAGCAAGTCAGACAATACAGAGCTGACCAAAAAAAAAAGCTATCATTTCACTGCTCCTTTCCCATTTAATTTTATTCTCCCATATTTTGATCTGTTTACTTGCAGCATTTCTTCTTGCTCTTACATACATAGATGCACATAAAAGGGGTTTTGTCTTTGTTTTTTTATCCTTACAAGAATGAGATCAGCCTATACACAACTTACTTCCCCTCCCTTCTCAGGGACATCCCACCAAATATATATATATTAATTTGTATAAAGTTCATATCTTTGATCTATAAAAATTTATTTTTTTCTTCAATCTGATGATTTAGAAATGATATCACAATGTATCAAAACATTAAAAAATGCACATTAAATATATACAATTTTTATATGTCAAAGTTATCTCAATAAAGGTGTTAAAATATGTTTTAAAAAATGGTATCATATAAGCCTTATACATGTCTTTTGGTAACAATACAGACAAATTTCTGCCAGGTATGTCTACTTATGGGTAAAATTATCAGATCATGGGATACACATATTTTCACCGTTAGTAGATGATGCCAGCTTTCCAAAGGGATTGTATTAAGGTAAATTTCCACTAGTAACATACGAGCAATCCAGTTGTTGTACATCCTCACCAACACTTGGTATTTTCTGCTGTTTTATTTTAGCTATTGTGGTGGCTGTGAAGTGGTATCGCCTTGTAGTTTTTATTTTGTTGTTGTTTAACTTTTTATTGAAATGTACATAAGTATATATCTCAGAACATTTTCATAAACTGAGTACACTTCTGAAACCAACACTCAGATTAAGAAGCAGAACATTATTAGAGCATATGCATGCATATTCTATGACTAGCAATTCTACTCCTAGGTATATATTGAACAGAATGTAAATATATGTTCATCAAAAGACCCAACTCAAGTTTGGTAACAACTGTTGCTATTTCATCACATTCCCCTTAAATCTTAATATATTTTAACAAAAGAAATAAAGCGTTGCAGTTAAAGTTGAAGTCTCTTTTGAGTTTCAATTCTAGGCCTATTACCTTCCACTAGGCCCCTGGGCCCTGATGCAAGTACTCATAATATTCATGACTTAATTGATTGCATTTTCCTGACTCCCAGTGAGACTGAGCACTTTCCCTTTTCTCTTCTATGAAATGTCTTTGTATAACACTGGCTCATTTTATTATTGTGTTGTTTTTTGTTTATTAATTTGTAAGTGTCTTACTTTATTAATATATTTACTATTTTCTGTCATTTTTATTGCAAACATTTTCTCTTACTTTTTCTTTTCATTTTGTTTGTGGCATCTTTCACCTTGCAGAAAAATATTAATTTTATGTAGTCAAACATGTCTATTTTTTTTTTCTTTAGTTTCCCTGGGTTTCCTGTCTTGTTTAAGAAGACCTCCCATCCCCAAAGTTATACAGATATTCTTTCATATTTTCTTCTAACGTTTTATTATTTTATTATTTATATTTATATTTATATTTATATTTGCAAAGCACCGTATTTCAGAAATGCATGGGACACATATAGATACCCTGGCTTGAAACGGGGGCGTTTCCTATGTAGGTTGGAAAGCTTAGTTGGAACCACTTTCATCTTCAACCTTTTCCTATATAGTTAATGAAAAAGGAATGTATATACCTCTAAAAAGAACTAGTCCAGCAAATAGCCTAGCATTTGATATTTTGTTAGGAGGAAGTAGAAAAATATTAACCAGTTTATAAAATGAAATCAGATGAGGATTTAAAAAAATAAAAAAGGATTTAATTGGGGAATTGGGGGAGGTAACAGCATTGGGGAATCCAGGAAGGGGAACAGACAAGTTGCTGTCCTTTTTGGAAGACGTCCCTTCACTGGCCCATGTTGGTATTATGATCATTGCACTCTTCCCGGGAGAGGCAGATTGGTCAACGGCCACTGGATGCCCGCTAACAGCAGCTCATGTTGGCTGCCAGCCACTCAAGGTAGCTTACAGCAGCCCACTGCAACCCCACTGCAGCCCCACTGCAGCCTACGCCATCACCAGCAACCCACAGCTGCCCAGCTCCAGGTCGATCTGTTGTTCACCATCTTAGCTGTAGAGGGCTCAGAATCACTGGTCCTCATGTGGGATCTGAACCAGCGGTCCAGCTGCTCAGAGCTGGCGTCCCAAGCCAACTCTTAACCAATGTGCCACTCGGGCGGCCCCAGATGAGGATTTTTAATCTGGGATTTTTTTCCAGTAGTATTTGAATATGTGGTAGTCCTGAAACTTCTAGCTTCCTTCCAGGTAATGACAAGGCTAAGATAAGCACTGAGAATAGCTGAAAATAAATTTAAATAGCAGAAAAAGCCATTTGGGGCGTTTTGGTATTTCTTTATGGATGCTGGCTGGCTTTGCTTTGTTCCTTGGGACCCTTCCTCAAGAATAATAGACTTTTTAACAGCAAAGGTAGGTGGAGGAAGTGAGGGCACTAAACAAAATTGTTGTTGCTCCCACTACCTTGACTCCTACCATTTACAAGTGGACACTTTGCTCAACGTTGCTCAAGCAGTAGTTCACCATAATCAGAGGTGTCTGGACACTAATGGTAACCACTTTGAGCACCTCTTGTTATTGCAAATGTCAAACATGATTTGTATTTATCTTTTGTTATCTGTATATATTGAGTAATACGATTTTAATAGCTTTTCCTTTCTTTCTTTTTTTTTTAATAGATTTTATTGGGGAATTGGGGGAGGGGAATAGCGTTGGGGAACCAGGGAAGGGGAACAGACGAGTTGCTGTCCTTTTGTTCTTCAGTCTAGTTGTGGAGGACATTGCTTCACTGGCCCATGTTGGTATCGTCATTGCACTCTTCTTGGGTGAGACAGATGGGTTGCCGGCCTCTGGATGGCCGCTCACCGCGGCTATTGGCAGCTCACACCGGCTGCCAGTCACTCACGCTGGCTGCTGGCCACTCATTGTAGCCTATGGCAGCCCACTGCAGCAGGGGCTGCAGCTACTCTGTCCTGGGGACTCACAGCAGCCCAGCTCCAGGTGGAGCTGTTGTTCACCATCTTAGCTGTAGAGGGCAGTGTCACTGGCCCTCATGTGGGATCTGAACTGGGGCCGCTGGAGTCTCAAGCCAGCTCTTAACCAACACACCACCAGCCGGTCCAGCTTTTCCTTTCTTATAATATGTAAACATTTTTTTTGGCATCCTCTGTAATTTATCTGCTTTCAGATTGTCCTAACAAGGACCAAAATACACCACCACCCTTAACTGAAGCAGTCATCTTGAGCTAACCTGGGAGAATATGGAGTTTGTGCTTAATTTGTTACTCGGTGGAAAGAGCTTACTTAACATTTTTTGAGGCATTTTCACCTTAGCTCACTTCAGGTAGTTTAATATGGCAGCCACAAATGGGATACTATAAACAGAAGGTATCTGACTTAATCAAAACCGTTGGTAACTGTTTCTGCTCTCCCACTCTGGCTGAGTAAGCTCACATCATTAAATGATCCATTTGATACATCACAGATGCCCACAAATGCAGATATTGCTGCAGAACTTTACTCATTTTTCAAGTTTGGTAGTAGGTAAACCAACAACAACTCATTCAACTCCCCTAAAAGTTTCCCATGGGTTAATTGGGGGGCGGGGGATATTTTTGTTGGGCTTTTCTATACTGCCATTTAAAATGCTTTCCTGAACATGCATTTTTCCCTTAGCGATGGGAGGAAAGATATGTTTAGTGAGATCACCAACCACACGTGGTGCTTGGAACCCCTCACCAAATTATTTCTCTTCTCACTGTTCCTTCACAAAGGAAGGCGGCCACCGCTCCCTACTTTTGCTTCCTGACTTGGTTTACAAGGTTAGTCAAATACCCTGTGCCACAGAGTGCCTGGGTTAATAATTTATCTAACTGGGGTAAAAGCTATATGCCATTGCAAGGCTGCATTTTTTAATTCTGTTTTTCTAAACTAGTCAGCTCTTGTACACTGATCATGTAGCTTCTCTTTTTTTTTTTTTGTTTTGTTTTTTTGTTTTTTGAGGGCAGTGTCACTGGCCCTCCTATGTGGGACCTGAACCAGGGCCAATGGTGATCATGTAGCTTAATGCTGTGTCACAAGACTGTTCTAGAACATGTGTGTTACATATTATTGATGCAATGAGCAGCAAATAACTTCCTTTTTAATAGCACTAAGATTTTTCTGATAACCTTGGAGAGAAAAATGAAAAAAGTGATCTACAGAGGCAAGATAGCATTTAGGGTATGTTTAAATCAGATTGGCTTTCAGAGATATGCATGATACAACACTTCTGCAAATGGTAAGGCTATGTCAGCAAATATGGAAGCTCATACTATTTTATTGTGATTTTACTTCTAAAAATTTATCCCAAAGAAAATATTTAAGCAAAGCAAAAACTAACATTAATACAGTTTTTCCCAGTGGCACTGAGTATGATATATTTTTAAAAGTGAAAGTAACCTACGTATCCAACATTAGACTAGCTTAGTAAATTATGGTATATCAACAAAGTAAAATATAAGGTATTAAAATGATAATTAGAAAGACTTAGAATCATGAAAAACCAGAACATAAAATAGAAAAATCTCATGATAATTCTTTAAGAATTAATTACCTATTAAGTAAAAAGCAGCACAAAATTTAAAAATAATTGTATTAGGATGGTAATTTTGTAGATATTTAAAAATTATATCTGATAAATTGTTCTATAAATAAAAAGCTTATTCCCAAATTTTCAGATCATATACATTATCAGAGATTTCACATTTTAAATTTTCTACTAATGATCACATTAATCTGAAATATCTTGCCTAGATACATTGGGATTATCAAAAAAAGCAATGTTTATTTGTTAATTTTTTTAATTAATTGAGGTAACAGTTAATTTTAATTAATTTTTAATTAATTTTTTAATTAATTGAGGTAACAGTTAATAATACATAAATTTCAGGCTCATAACATTATAATTCAATATCTTTATGCTCCACTGTGTGCTCAACACCAAAAGTCTAGTTACCTTCTGTTACCATATATTTGACCCCTCCTTGCCTAATTTGCCCTTACCTCATCCCCCTTTCCTTCTGGTATACACCATTCTGTTTCTGTATCTATGAGTTTGTTTTGTTAGCTTGTTACTTTTCCATTTATATTCCACATAAGAGTGAAATCACACAGTTTTTGTAGTTTTCTGTTTGACTTATTTCACTTAGCATAATACCCTCCAGATCCATTCATGTTATCTCAAAGGCAATATTTCATCTTTTTTTATAGCAAAGTAGCTATATAGTATATATGTCGTATTTTCTTAAGTTGTTTTCCATATTGTAAATAATGCTGCAATGAACACAGGGGTACATATATCTTTACAACTTAGTGTTTTCATATTCTTTGGATAAATACTCAGAAAAGGACTTGCTGGATTGTATGGTTGTTCAGTTCTTCATTTTTAAAAAAACCTCCATACTGTTTTCCATTGTGGCGGAAGCAATGTTTATTAAAAACAATGCTTTGTTTTTAAGTTGGATAAAACTTACTGAAAACCGTAGTTATAGCTTTAATGTTTGTCCTTGATGCCATAAACTTGTCCTGTAATCAGGAATGTGATTTAAAGTGGTTCAACCCTGACTTTTCAAAGCATACGAGGGCGGCTGAGTGGCACGGTGGTTAAGCACTGGCTTGGGAAGCCAGCGGCCCCAGTTCAGATCCCACATATGAGGGCCAGTGACACCGCCCTCAAAAAAAAAAAAAACTTTCTCAAAGCATATGAGTATTTGCCCATAAGGCCATTAACTCATTGGGGTGGTGAACAGGCGGTGTCTTCCAGAACTCTGTACCCTGTATCCCTAACTCCCACTCCCTATCTCCCATTACCACCCTCAGCCCCATGGATCACTAGGAGAATCCCAGGGAGCTCAGGTCTGAAGATCACACTCTGCACACCACTTTGAATTGTGGATACAGAACCAAGAAGCAAAAATAAAAGGCAACTGCTATCTACTAACCCCAAGTGCTAAAATAATACTATCAAGTTCTCCTGCTTTGTTTCAAACCCATATCTCTTTAAAAAAATTTTCTAACAGTAACCATGGTATCTTTATCATATCTTAGTATCATCTCCAAAATCAGGCACCCACTGGTGATACCCATTACAGTCCCACTCTGACTCCACATGTGCTCAATCCAAAAGATGCAGATTAAATCCACAGCAGCTCAGCAGACTAACTGGAAAGCTATAGCTTTTGGCCAGAAGTGCTTGTCCCTACTTCTCTCCAAAAAAGTAAGAGTATATTTGCTTTAGGTAACTTCCTGCTAAGCACCCTTGTTCAATGGCGGCTTTGGTCTTTGTCATTGTACCACTTGCAGGGAAGACTGATGATGGCAGAAAGAGAGACTGAGAGAGAACATACGAACTTTGCATAACACAGGATTCAGGTAGTTTAGTACTCCACTCAGCTTGGATCTATTTCTCAAGGTCTCAACCTACCCCATCTCTTACCCCTTTGCTTCTAGCTGTATGTTTTAAGGTGATTCAACAAACTGTGTGATTCAAACATCTTTATTTGATCTGCAAGCCTTATTGCACCATGACTTTGTCTAGGATAACTTGGCTGGTAGGATGTTTGGAAGCCATCACGGCATCAAGTTAATGTCCCACATTATGGATTAATATCCAGGCAACCTGATTCCAAAGGCTGCCCCCTTAAGAATTATGCTATACAGGCTCCTTGAAGAAGGAGCTCAAAATTTATCAATTTCCAACAATTAAAACATTTTATTCTGAGAAGAAGAGGGTAATTCCAAAAAACCAGGTGGGAACATGAGTGTTAAAGTCCATAAAAGGAGTCACTAGGGGCCGGCCGAGTGGCGCAGTGGTTAAACGCTGGCTTCTGAAGCCAGCGGCCCCGGTTTGGGTCCCACATATGAGGGCCGTGATGCTGCCCAAAAAAAAAAAAAAAAAAAAAAAAAAGGAGTCACTAGGAACTTGGGGAAAACAAGGTATTCTAAAGTGAGGTGATAGAATGAGATGCAAAATACATCAAATCAAATGGATCAATTAGAATTTATGGTAAAAGTAGCTTTCTGAAGAAGCCTCCAAATAATGACTATCTCTAGCAATTAGGGTGTAGTTTCTACATATAGTTTTCTACTAAACAGAACCAAGCTTCTTGAAGAAATGGCTAATTCCAGGTCTGAATCAGGAAATATATATACACAAGGAACCATGGCCCATGTTAGTCTACCAGAAAACAAAGTTTCAGTATTAATAAGGCCATGTCAGAATGACTCAGGGGCAAACATGAAGAGGTTCCCACTGACGAAAGACAGGACAATTTCATTATCAATAAGAATTATAGCTGTAATGAATAAAAACATTAAGAATGTATAAATAGGGGGACAGGCCGAGTGGCTCATTGGTTAAGAGTTGGCTTGGGACACCAGCTCTGAGCAGCAGGGCCGCCAGTTCAGATCCCACATGGGCCACTGACTCTGTGCCCTCTGCAGGTAAGATGGTGAACAACAGCTTGACCTGGAGTTGATCTGCTGTGAGTAGCCGGAGACGGTGTAGGCTGCAGTGGGGTTGCAGTGGGCTGCAGTGAGCTACCATGAGTGGCTGGCAGCCAGAGTGAGCAGCCGGCAGCCACTGTGAGCTGCCATGAGCCGCCCTCCGATGGCCAGTGACAGACCTGCCTCAGCCAGGAAGAGCGCAATGACGATACCAACATGGACCAATGAAGCAGCGTCCTCCGCAACTAGACTGAGGAACAAAAGGACAGCAACTTGTCTGTTCCCCTTCCCCGGTTCCCCAACATTGTTCCCCTCCTCAAATTCCCCAATAAAATCTTAAAGAAAAGAAAAAAGAATGTATAAATAGTAAGTCTAAAATTATACAGTAAAAAATCTCATTGATCATCTTTGGAGCATGCTAAAGAACCAACTCATTACTTTGAAAGCTTGTAAACAAAAGGAAAGAATCAAACATTTCTAAAAAATGGAATATAGGTACAAGAGAACCTATTGAAGCTAATTAATTTGTAGTTTTTTCAACTATAACTGGAAGGCTGGACCTCATTACTTTGGATCCTTGAACATTAAGATGGAGACTGTTCTATTCTATACTGTTAATAGTTGCCTGAAGTCTATAAAAAAAAAAAAAAACAGAATAGGAAAGAATGCTTTTACTGTACTTTTAACAAATTTTTACTGCAGATTCATAACCTCAGGTAACATGTAATAAATGTTAATGAATGATGACAAAAACAGAGGAAGAGGCATCATCATATGTAGTTAAACAAAAACATTTTAAGTCTGTTCTAACATATTGCAACCCATTAGTCATTTGTGTTCTTTTTCTAAGGAAAGCCTTCATTAAATTTGAGCTCATGTGTTTCACAAGTTTCATTATGGGCCATTATCTCTATATATTTGTATTCATAGCTGCAGGAGTCAAAAATATTACAGCATAGCACATTTTTTAAAGGATCCAACAAAATAAAATATCATGACCTTTACTTCGTTCTTGTAGATTTATTTTAAATTTTCACTTTATCCTGTATAAAGGAATTTTTCAAAGGGCATGTGATTTTTCTATTCTGATAAACTGCTTTGAAAACATCAGAAAGAGAACTGACCTGCCTACTTTGCATCCTACTCTATAAGTTTCTATCCTATCATATGGGGATGGAGATTAACCCATTATCTCAATGACTTGTTAGGTTAATTCACAGTAACTGCCATGGCTATAGTATATAACCCATTCCAGAATAAAGGGGGTTTGAAAAGAAAAGTTATATCAATTACATTCTTCCAAAGATGGATAGGAAAATGGACACTAAAATGAAAGAACACAGAACGGACAACTACAAGTCTGCTCCTAGTTATCAGATCTTAAAGGGTATGCACATGAGAATGGTAATACCAAGGATACATATTACACTTTTTTTTTTCACTCCTCAAAGGCAACAGTTTTTACAGATAAGGATAAATTCAAGAAAACAGAAATCCCAACATTGCCAGAAGGTTTTGTCAAATATTTGTATTAAATATCACTGTGAAAGTCCCTCAGCAGTTCCCCAGACCTGTCTCTTGCTTCAACAGACCTGGGGATACCCCTTATTCCAGCTTACAGCCACCCTCCAAATTATTTTTTAGTTTCAACTTTTGGAACCAATTCAGCCATCCTTGGACTCCACGACAAGCCAACACCGTTTTTTGAGCTTAACTCCTTATTACTGAGCAACCATGAGCTCCCAAGTTTGTCAGAATTATTCCACCCAGGTGGAGGCTGCCATCAACCACCTGGTAAACCATCTGTGGGCCTCCTATACCTTCCTCTTTCTGGGCTTCTATTTTGATCGCAATGATATGGCTTTGGAGGACATGGGTCACTTCTTCCACAACCTGGCTGAGAAGCATAGGGGTGCTGGCATCTCTTGAAGATGCAAAACCAGTGTGCCGGCCACGCCCTCTTCCAGGACCTGCAGCAGCCTCCCCAAGATGAGTGGGGTGAAACTTAGGATGTCATGGAAGCTGCCATGGTCATGGAGAAGAGCCTGGACCAAGCCCTTTTGGATCTGGAAGCCCTGGGCTCTGCCTGCACAGACCCACATCTCTCTGACTTCCCGGAGAACCACTTCCTGGATGAGAAGGTGAAACTCATCAAGAAAATGGGCGACCACCTGACTAACCTCCACAGGCTGGTCAGCCCCCAGGCCAGGCTTGGTGAGTATCTCTCCGAAAGGCTCACCCTCAAGCACAACTAGGAGCTTATGGAGCCCAGACACCTTTGAGGGACCCCTCTGAATCCCCCTGGTGTTAGGCTTCTGCCTGAGCCTCTCCCTCCAACTGCTAGGCGACCTTCTAACCACCCTCAAGCCCTCTCCCATGCCATGGACCAAATTGAAACAATAAAGCTTTTGAAGCAAAACAAGCAAACAACAATGACAACAAAAAAATCACTGTGAAAGGCATTTTGCTAAATGTTAGAGTCACCGAGGAGTATGAAACATAATTATTACTCTCAAAAGGCTTCCACAAATAACTATTTTTGATTGAGTGCTTCCCATGTACCATCGTCAGCACTATGTGTATATGGTATGTACGTACATATTATATCTCTGTATATATATATTGTAGTCAGGTTTTGTAATGAAGATATATAAGTATCTTCAACACCTCACTACAGCCTCCTCAGATAGTATTGTTTTTTGTTTTTGTTTTTTTAGCTTAGCCATCCTGCCACCTGTTGGCAGTTCAGCAGCTGCTCAGCTCAGGCTGGGAATCCAACCGGCAACGCTGTTGTTCAGACCTTGCACTCTTGAGAGAGCTCTTAACCAACTGAGCCACTTGGCTGGCCCCTCAGATAGTATTGTTATTTCCACTTTAGAGGTGAAGAGACTCAAACTCAGAGAAGTTAAGTAACTTTCCCATGGTACCACAGCAACTTAGGTATTTGATCTGGGTTTGGAAACTTAATAGTCTGTCCTTAGAGTCTGAGCATTTAACTATTAAGCTACCCTCTCCACTGCAAGTTTTATCAAGAGATGGAATATTTACATATACTAGTTTAGATACACAGATGGGTAGGTTGGAGATTTTGGCTTTAGTCCTTTTAGTCAACTCTCTTTGTGCCTCATTTACTTCATTCATCAAATAGGAATTGTAATATCTATCTTATGCAACCTACTTTATGCAATTATTATGATAATGGGTGAGAAAGTGCTTTGAAAGGACAAATATACAAATATAAAGTGTTGTGTGTTTTTTTTTCTAGAGCAAAAGAGGGCCCCACGTCTGTCTCCTGTCTTCGTGGGGTCAAGGGCTAGATTGATATTTTAATTCAACAGATACTTATTGAGCATCTACTGTAGATCCAACAAGAGGTTGGCACTAATTGTATAAAAGATGAGCAAACCAAAATGGTCCCTGCCTTTGTGGAAGGCACAATTTTAAGTCAAAGATAAACATTAAACAAGCATGTACACAAATATGGGTATATTTTAAAATTGTGTCTTGAAGAGAATAAAAAACTTGTTGGGAAACAGAATAAGAGGGTGGACTTGGAGGAAGTGACTTTTATATTGGTGAGGGGAGAATTTAAAGCATGGGATGGCGGAGGTACCAGCCTAGGGCTGGGCATGTAGGGCTGGGCATGTGGGAGCTCTCTGATAGACTTTGTATTTTAATGCCAAGTGCAGTGGGAAATCATGAATGGGTTAAAAACTGGGTCTGGCATGGTCAAAGAGTTGAATGAAGGTGTTTACAAAAGTGATTACACTGATGACCCATGATGTCAGGGCTGGATAAGGGGTTGGTGAAGGATGGGGAGAAACATGAGGTCATTGGACTGAAGGACTTGATAAGGTGAAAGGAGTGCTGCTGGAGGGTTATTTGAGAAAGTGGAAGGATAGGTGAGTGTGTTTGAGTGGGTGAGGAAGGCAGTGAAGTTTCTAGTCTATGGTATGATCATGGGAGTGGGTAGTGGTAACAGAAAAGTGTAGCTGGATATATTAAGTGAGAGAACCATTATGGCCAGGACAATTTGACTGAACTGGGAAGAAAGGTCCAACTCACAGAAGGCTCAAGCTTGTGAATTTTATGCAGTGCTGACCCCTGCTGGTAAGTTCTGGGAGCTGGCAAAGTGGAACCCTAAGAAGCACAGGAAGTGTATCCACAGGCAGCAAAGAAGAGGGCTGTTTTCACTTAGACATAACATTTTCACTTTCCTAAATGTCTCTGCCAGGGGATTTTGGCTAGGAATATGCTCACAGCTAAATCATCCTTTATAAGTAATCCCAGGATCATGTTATCAAATAATGAAAATGCAATGCATGAATATTTGGGAGACATGAATTTCTCCATAAATTTTGTTTTTACTTTTTTAGTAAGATATAACATACATGTTACAAATTGCAAAAACCTTAATTGTACAACTAGATGAAATTTTAGGAACGCATAAACCCATTACATTACAAAATTTAACCATCACCCATATTAAGATATAGAATACTTCCATAACCCAGAAACCTCCCTCTTGCCCACTTCCTAATCACTACTTACTCCACTATCCTGACTTCTAACCACTCTCCTGACTTCTAATAGCAGATTAGTTGTGTTGAACATCATATAAGAGTATTTACTCTTCTGTATTTTGCTTCTTTGACCTAACATATGTCTGTGAAATGTACCCATGTTGCATTAGCAGTAGTTCATACCTTTTTGTTTTAATGCCATTTTAAAAATATACAACCATGGCTGGCCGAGTGGCGCAGTGGTTGGGAGCTGGCTTGGGGCGCCAGCGGCCCCGGTTCAGATCCCACATGTGAGGGCCAGTGACACTGCCCTCAAAAAAAATAAAATAAATAAAATAAAAAAAATAAAATAAAGAAAAATAAAAACATACAACCATTATTTATCCTTTCCTGCTAATGAGCATTTGGGTTGTTTCCAGTTTGTGACTTTTATATTGCTACGACCACCCCTCTATATGTCTTCTGTTGATTGTATGCATGTATGTATGTATGTATGTATGTATGTATGTAGATATGGAATGGCCAGGTTACTTTAACTAGATATTGCCAAAGGTTTTACAAAGAGGTGTCCCAACAGCAATATATGGTAATTTCAGTTGTTACACATTTTTTGGTAATGCTTGTATTGTTAGATTTTTTGTTTTGTTTTGTATTCTAGTATTTATGTCCTCTCATATTAGCCAAACAACAGACGGAACTTCAAGAGAACCCCTTGGAGAATTTAACTGGTGCCCCTTGGCATTTGCATGGTACAGAGGCAAGTGCCAAACCTGGTTCTGAAAAAGTTCTCCAGGCCAAAGTGGTGGGTGGTGGCAGAGTACATAGGGCTGTGCTGGATGTGGACTACACTCCCTCTAAGGGCAGGGCAAAGCATAACGGTTCTTATAGACCAAATTCAAGTCCCGGAGAGGCCGTGAGATCCCAATAGAGAGGTGGACTGAAAGATGAAAGGGAGCACTCAAAAATGGCAGTCCCAGGACGGGTATTTCCAGAGTCTAGGGAGCTGTCATCAAAAGGCCCAGCGCAGGAATCAATCTCTGAGGCGCTCAAGAGGGCCTCCACCAGAGGGCGCCTTCATGAAGTGACTGTCAGGGAGATCTTTCTGTCTCTTCCTGTCTGGGAGGAAGAGCTGGAGACAACCTGGTGAGGGCTGGAGAAGAGAAGAACCACAGTGGGAGTAAAGATCTGGAAGCTGACCATGCCCTCTCCCTGCCATTGCCTTCCCAGCCTCAAGCAGGCCAGAGTTGAGAGAAGGGGAAAGTTCAAATTAGGTATGAGTGTGGAGTTGGGATTCAGATACTAGCCCAAACATTTTAATTACTAACATATGCCTGATAAGACTTCCATACCCCAAAACTGGCTTTCCCTGCAAAATTACCTACTTCATTTAATGGCAATTTCATCTCTCCTCTAGCTCAGGCCCAACGTCATCAAGCCATGCTTCTGTCTTCTCTCAAACCCCGCATTCTATCCATCAGTAACTCCTGTCATCTCTACCCTTAACACGTTCTATGTTTTTGAAAAGGGGAGTGGTCAAGTATGTTTTTGGTGTGTTCTGTATTTACAAGTAGGATGTCCTGAGTTATTCATTGTTGGCCAACCTTCAGGAAAAGAAGAATTAGTACAGTTCATAGGTTTTCTAAGTTTGCAAAGACAAGCTCTGTCCCTTCTTTTGCACATGCTTGTGCTACAAAAGCTAAATCATTAAAATAAGAGCAAAATCTAAGAAAGAAACTAATAATTAAAATGAAATGAATGTAGTTACTATCTATTCATATTTCATACAATCCAATATGAAAGAAATTTTGGTACAGGATAAATAACACATATCCTGGGCAGATGAATTCAACCTAGTAGATGAAAGTTTGATTTGTACACAATTGCCTATGAATATGGGTTTTCAAACAAACATAAAGCCTTAGAGTTTAATTGTATCTTATAATCATCATCATTAGTGTTAGGTTTAAGTATCTGTTTAAGTCCACCTAATAAAGTAGCAATATGTAAGTATATATGGGGTTTGTAAATATAAATGGGGAAACAAATCCATGCATCACCTTGTGCTGCTTTTAAAAGAACACCTTGTTTTCATGACAATGCTTATTAATCTAGCCAATAGAATTATTTGCAAAAGAATTGACTGTGTAATAGTTATTAATTTACACATAAGAACTACTTTCCCTCAAGACTTGAGTTACTTTAATTATTCTAGGTTATTTGCAAAAGCTAAAATTCAAGAGGTTCTATTTCCAGAATAACAGCATGAGGTCATGCATGGATCTGTTCACCCACGAAATAACCAAAACTGGTGAAAATTACAAAACACACCCATTTAAAGTCTCTGAATATTGTCTGATGATCATACAGCAAACAAAGCAATACTTACTCAAGGAAATCTACTAAATTTCAGTCTGAAGAGCAAGGAGTCTGTGGTACCTGAGCAGCAATATGCTCCCTCTCTCCCCTCTTCCAGATCAGCTTGATGGAAGCTCCACTCCAGGCAGATTTGGCCAAAAAGACAGGATTTTCTTTCCCCTTAGTTCATAGTCAAGGGATACAGTATATCACCAGGATGTGCCCCCAGCATTTTAGCCTCTCCATCTCTAAGTTGCAGAGGCTAAATTCCTGGTGAAGATGGCCAAGAAGTTGAAGACTCTCTTCCTCCACTCGGAAATTAAAGAACATTTGATCAATGGAGAGACATCCCATAATTATGTATCAGAAAACTCAATATGTTTACAAGGTCAACCCTCCTCCAAGTGATCTACAGATTTAACACAATTCCTATCAAAATCCCACCTTCATTGTTTGCAGAAATTGACAAACTGATACTAAAATTCATAGAGAAATTCAAGGGATCCAGAAAAGCCAAAGCAATAATAAAGTTGCAGGACCCACACTTTCCAATTTCAAAATTAACTACAAAGCTACAATATGGTACTGGAATAAAGATAAACATATAGATCAATGGAATATAATTAAGAGTCTAGAAATAAATCCTCACATGTATGGTCAATTGATTTTCAACACAGGTTCTAACATAATTCAATGAAGACAAAATAGTGTTTTCCACAAATGGTGCTGAGACAACTGGATATCCACACACAAAAGAATGAAGTTCATTTCCTACCACATACCATATACAAAAATTAACTCAAAATGGATCGAAGACCCAAATATATGAGCTACAACTATAAAACTCATAAAAGAAAACATAGGCTTAAATCTTTGAGACCTTGGATTAGGCAATGGTTTCTTAAATATGACATCTAAAGCACAAACAACAAAAGACAAAATAAAGGGATTTGTATCTAGAATACATAAAGAACTATTACAACTTAATAATAAAAGATAAGTAACCCAATTAAAAATGAGCAAAGAGTCTGCATAGGCAGTTCTCCAAAGAACACACAAATGGCTAATAAACAATGAGAAGGTGCTCAACCATCATTAGCCGTCAGGTAAGTTCAAACAAAAACCATAGTAAAATACCACTTCACACTCATAGAATGGCTATAATAAAAAAGACAGATAATAACGGGTTGGTAAGGATGTGGAGAAATTAGAACTCTCACATAATGCTGGTGGGAACACAAAAGGGTGCAGCCTTTGGAAAACAGTCTTGCAGTTCTTCAACAGGTTATACATAGAGTTACTGTGTGATCCTGCAATTTTACTCCTAGGTATTTACCTAAGAGAAATGAGAAATAAAAACATATGTTTGCACAGTTGTAAATATATATAAAAACTTGTACATGAATGTCCATAGTAACAGTATTCATAATTAAAAAGTTGAAATGACTCAAACGTCCATCAACTAATAAATGGGTAAACAAAATGTGTTATAACCATACAACAGAACACTATTCAGTAATAAAAATGAATAAAGTACTGATACATACTACAACATGGATGAAACTTGAAAACATGCTAAGTAAAAGAAGCTAGTTACAAAGGGCCATCAAATGTATGATTCCATTTATATGAAATGTCCAGAGAAGGCAAACTATAGAGTATATTAGTGGTTGCCTAGGTCTGGGGGAATTGAGGGTGATAGCAAAGGATTATAGAGTTTCTTTTGGAGGCAATAAAATATTCTAAAATTAATAATGATGATGGTTGCAAAATTCTGTGAATATACTAAAAAGCCATTGAATTGTACATTTTAAATGGATGAATTGTATAGTATGTACATTATATCTCCATAAAACTGTTTAAAAATAGAATTGAGGGCCGGCCGAGTGGCGCATTGGTTAAGAGCTGGTTTTGGGATGCCAGCGGCCCCAGTTCGGATTCCACGTGTGAGGCAGTGACACTGCCCTCTACAGCTAACAACAGCTCCACCTGGAGCTGGGCTGTGCGAGCCCTGGCTACGGTGTAGGCTGCAGCTCCTGCTACAGTGGGCTGCCATAGGCTACAGTGAGAGGCCGGGAGCCAGCGTGAGCTGCCAATAGCTGCGGTGAGCGACCGATCTGCCTCATCCGGGAAGAGCGCAATGACGATACCAACATGGGCCAGTGAAGCAACGTCCTCCGCAACTAGACTGAAGAACAGGGGGACAGCAACTTGTCTGTTCCCCTTCCCCGATTCCCCAACGCTATTCCCCTCCCCCAATTCCCCAATAAAATCTTTAAAACAAAAAAAATAGAACTGAGTTATAAATTTCTAAAAGGATATTGATTAAATGGTAATTCAAAATAGCAAAGAAAATAGTGCTTGCAGCTAACCTTACCTACAAGACTATGAGAAGATTTGAAAAATTATTTAATCCTGTAAGATGTTTGAATACTGAGAATTTTTAAAATATTGATTATGATATTTTGTACTTTGTCATTTTCTCTCTTTCCTTCTTTCTCTCACCAAATCACATTTTTACATCTCTCCAAGTCTTATACAATGTTGATTTCAAAGTCCTTTTTACTTCATATAGAACTCCATGTACAAAGGACATAGAAACAAATGAAAAGGGAATCATTTTATTACATATGGATATATAAATGTCAATTATTATTATACAAATTGATATAATATGAAAAATGATTCTAGTTAAAAGGAATATAATGGAGAGGTGGTGCAGCCTGACTGGGCAGAGCTGAGGCAATGTGACAGCAAGGTGGGCTCTGGAGGCTGCAGTCCGGTCCTGGCTTAGGTCCCAGCCCTACCATGGTGATGCTGAGCTGCTGGTGCTCTGGTCACCCTCCTGGCCACCCACAGCCTGGGCTGCTTCGTCAGCATCACACGCAGGCTGAGGAGTGCTTCTTAGAGCAGGGCACCTCTGGCAGGCACCAAGCTGGACCTCATCTTCCAAGTAGCCCAGGGCAGCTTCCTGAACATCACCGTGGAGATTACATGGCCTGATAATAAAGGAATTTATAAAGGAGACCAGAAGTCCAGAGGGAAATACACATTCTCTGCTCACATGGATAGAACATGTAAGTTTTTATAGCAATCGGACGTCAACCGTGACTCCAAAGATAGTGATGTTCACCATTGATATTGGGTGGGGAGCTGTGAGGTGGGGCAAAAGCAGAAGACATGGAAACAAGCTCACCAGAGCAAGCTGGAAGAAACGATTCATGAGCCAGCAGTGGTGCTGACAGCTATAAAGCCTGAACAGGAATACATGGAAGTCTGGGAGAGAATACACAGAGTGATCAATGACAACACAAACAGTAGAGGGGGTCCTTCCATCCTTCTTTGAAGCTCTTGTTCCAGTTGCCATGACATCGAGACAGATCTACTACATAAAGAAATTTTATGAAGGCCCCGGATGTTTGAAAAGCCTTTTCCTGGTGATGCGAAACTCATAATACTGTTTACCAAACATCTTGGTCATAATAATGTCATTAGTTTTTACATTTTTATTTTCTGAACTGTACATTCACAGCATATGTTTCTTTGTGCAATAGATATTGGGGGGGGGACACCTTTTTAGGAAACTTAGAGTGGAAATTTAACATTCGATTAGAACCATTTTTTATTTGAATTCTGCTTGCATTGTACAGGTCCTTCCAGAGCTCCAACGCTGTAAATGAAATGCAGGCATATAGTCCTTATTATGTCTCCTTCTGCTGTCATAGCAAAATGCAGTTCGTTCAGGGAAACAACTTTACTAAAGTGACTGCATTCTTTAGACCTCCTCGTCCTACAGCTCAAGTCACGGAAGATTCATTTTGTTGAGTCCTTACAAGAAACAACAGTCTGGATGGTGACATTTTGTACCCACCTAATGGCAGAGCTCTGTGACTTCAGAGTATGTTACCAAGTTGGCACTTTTACACTTTGTTTATCTTGTTTTGACTTTAAAGATAAGACTTATCTGTAACAACATATTCCCCCCTAGATTTTTACTTTGAACTGTAAGACTTCACCTTTACTTAAATTGATGCCACAAGCAGATAATAACCATTTTTTGGTTCCTGCCTGACCTTGTAGGAAGTGTCTATTAAAGCCAATTCTCTGGGTGTTTCAGCTAATGGTAGCTCTTTTTCTTTCTATGCTGGCACACCCACTTTCTCTTCTCTTGGTACATAGTAGGTATGCATTCACGTAATTGGAAAAATCTGGATTCCTGATGGCAAAGGGTTAAAGCCTCTTTGATTTCACTGCAATGATATGCAGCCAGTATTTTATTTTTGATCAGTGGCATTTGGCCATTCTTTAATTAGGGTACCGAACATCACAGGGTTTTGGTTTTTGTTTTTCTTGGGTCTTTTTTGGCACATGTGAATTTTGTTTTGTATGAAAGGAGATGACTTTCTCTTGGTCTCTGATGATGGGTTTAAAATTAAAGGAGCATCTGGTTTTGGTGTGGGGATGATCCAGGATTATACTGTGATTGATGTATATTAGTTACATGTACATTTTTTTAATCTTTACAAGGGTAATACAAGTAACAAGTTTTATATAATTAATTTAAATTTGTTCAGGATAAATGTTCAGGATAAATGAGTTTTCAACCTTGGGTGAGAATACTTGGAATAGTTTAAGGTGACTATCTTATTTTAGAACAACTAGTTGTATGTCAATTTGTCTGTGTGTGCGCGCGTGTGTGTGTGTGTGTATGTGTCTGTATGAGAAAACACTTTGAATTAAAATATATAAATTTAAAATTGGTTGTGTGTCTAATTTGCCTCAGGTTTAGTAAATAAATAATTCTTTTTAAAAACAAACATAAGAAAGAACATAGCAGATTTTCATCTTTTGAATCTATCCTCAGAAAAACCTATCATGTATAAAGAAGTCTAATTCTTCTCATTTGTTTTATCTTTAAATGGGTTTCTTAATGGGAATAAGTCAGTCAACTACAGTAAAGAAATTATTTTTAGAAAACCCATTTATCTGTCTGAGAGTTATGTATTTGTCTCCTTTGATTAGACCTAAATTTTCTAAGCAAATTATCTTTTTATTTCTAAATTCTCCATTTATCATTAGCACTGTCACAATTCTCGACTTGTTGACAATTTGGCTGTGCTTTATGTAAGCCTTTTTATTTTAATTGTATTGCATCCGTTTCCCCCCGTTTCTAATAACACTCTAGAATTTATATATGCTTTCTTTTCTAATGTGTTTCTAGACATCAAAACTGAGTTGCTGATTGCACTGGTTGAAGTCTACCCCTACCCTTTTAGTTACATGAGTCAACTAATTCCATATACTAATTAAACCAATTTAATTTCATTAAATCAATCACTTGTTAGAGAAAATCCTCATAAAATTTTAACTTGGTCACTCTTCAGTGCTATTTGCTATTTGAATAGAACCATTTACTCTTCTGCCTTGTAAGCCCTGGAGAAATTTTGATGTGCAGACCTGGCCTAACTAAGATGAACAAAAACTGTTTAAAAAAGGACACAGGCAGACATCAGGCAGAGACAGACCATCATGAATATTCCACAGCTAACCTCTAAGGTTTTCTAGAGAATTCATAAACAGCTCACATAATTGCAAATTTCCTCTAATCAGTATTTACCTAAGAAAAGGAAAACAAAGCTCATTGTTCCCAAAAAATGTTTTTGTTCTCACCGCTTTCCCATTTTCCTTATATAAATCCTGTTCTGTTTTTCTTTAGATAGAATCAATCTGTCAATTGATCTTTCTTGTATACAAATAAAATAGCATGCTAATAATTCATTGTTTGAATTGTTCTTTGATTGTTCTTTGACAGTCTTATTCTCCCATAGCTAAGATACAAATAATCTTTCTTTGGGGCCTGCTGTTTGGCACATTTTAAGCCCTTTACCTCAAAACAAATTAGATACTGTTTTGTGCCTTCTCATTTCATGGCTTCAGATCATGGCATACAGGTACCACCATGACCATCTATACACTCAGTTATGGACAATATTAACTTTTCACATTAGTTACAATGTTGTGGCCCTCCTGTGGAGAATTCATGGAAGACCAGTTTACTGCCAGACAAACACGTTTGGTGTTAATCCCCAGCACAATTTTAGAATAGATTACTATGTGAACACTTGGTAAGTTCTAAGATCGGGTGGTTGTCAATAAGAACCAGTAGAGGTTTATTAAGAAAAGTCATTCTAATTGTTGATTGAGTTAATAGACTAAAAGATCAGAGAAATGCAGTAAAATGCCAATTCAATGGAGGAATCCAACATGGCCTTTCATGACATTTTGATGGCAAAATAAAGTATGGACCATTATGTGGAGCTAATTGAACAATCCAAAAAAAGTGTCAATTTTTCATTTAATTTAGGTAACATTTATTAAGTGTCTACTATGTATACAGCACTGTGTTAGTTTTGGTGTATAGGAGGAGACTGCACCTTGCCCACACACAAAAACGTGATACAGAATAAATCTTTGTTCGAAATCTTAACAGAACGATATGTGAGCACAGAGGAGAGGCATCAAATGCAACCTGGGTAGAACCACTCAATGAACTATTAAATATGATGACTAAGAAAATTCATGGGCCGGCCGAGTGGCGCGGTGGTTAAGCGCTGGCTTGGGAAGCCAGCGGCCCAGGTTCGTCGGTCCCACATATGAGGGCCAGTGACAATGCCCTCAAAAAAAAAAAAAAAAAAAGAAAGAAAATTCATGATAATATTTTTAAAAATGTTTATACTGTATAAGTAAAGGGAAAAAGTGGGACACAAAATTACATATAGCTTTTCATCTTAATTATGAAAATCTAACTAAAAAAAGCATAGAAAAATACTAGAAGAAAATTCATCTAAATTTTAACAGTGGTTATCTCTGGGTAGTGGATTATGAGCTCTATTACACTAAGAGTAATAGATTACAGTTTCAGGTGGTACAAAGTCAACACTAGCAAGTCCCTAGTAAACTCTTTTTCCTTGAGGTCCTCAAAATTGATGAAAATATCTATAATGCTTAACAAAGCCTTTTTCTACAACACTGTGATTTATCAGACCAAATCAGCAATGGAAAATATTCCTGTCTCATAATCTTTTTTTTTTTTTTTCAAAGATTTTATTGGGGAATTGGGGGAGGGAAACAGCGTTGGGGAATCGGGAAGGGGAGCAGACAAGTCGCTGTCTTTTTGTTCTTCAGTCTAGTTGTGGAGGACGTCGCTTCACTGCCCCATATTGGTATCGTCATTGCGCTCTTCCCAGATGAGGCAGATCGTTCACCGGCCTCTGGATGGTTGCTCACCGTCGCTATTGGCAACTCACGCTGGCTGCCACCCGCTCACGCTGGCTGCTGGCCGCTCACTGTAGCCTGTGGCAGCTCACTGCAGCAGAGGCTGCAGCCTAAACCATTGCTGGGGCTCGCAGCCCAGCTCCAGGTGGAGCTGTTGTCAGCTGTAGAGGGCAGTGTCACTGGCCCTCATATGTGGGATCCGAACCGGGGCTGCTGACGTCCCAAGCCAGCTCTTAACCAATGTGCCACTTGGCCGGCCCCTGTCTCATAATCTTAACCAAAGCGTAAACAGCAATCATTTTTCCTTAAGGATGCCCAAACAGGTTTGAACAAGTCTATCTGTTTCTCTGTGGCAACTTTACACTCCAAGATAAAATCTCATCCAGATATGGAAAAGGAAATTCAAGTTCTCTGCACTATGATAAATGGAGATGCCATGTTACCAAAATTATGTGACAAGTCTCCAATATGAGTTAGTTCACTTGAGCATATTTAGGTTTCTTTGTCATTGAAGACGATCAGTCCACCATCAATGACAACACTCTTTTAGATGCCAACACATTGCTTTTATAATTTAGGGTGGGAACTCAAATCAACTTTAATGTCTCAATTATCTTTGTTTACCTGAACAAATATAAGGACATGATCACATTTCTAGAAATGTTAATGCAGGTCATGGGGTGAACATGGTGAAGTTTATTCTGGCATTTAAGGAGAATAAGGAAACGAGGAAAGAGGACTAAGGAAGAAACAAGTGTAAGAGGTGAGACTATCTGATCATCTTAATGCTCACCTTAGTTGGAACAACACAAATGAAAAAATAAAAGGGAATGTGAGTTTTTCAATGTTATAACTGCGATTTGTAAAGTAATTCTAATAGACAGTAATATGTTTGGTTTTCTTATTGTTTTATTGTTTGTTTGTTTTTTAATTGGGGAACAGTATGTTTTTCCAGTTCCCATCAGCTCCAAATCAAGTAGTTGATTCAATCTAGTTGTGGAGGGCACAGCTCCGTGGCCCATGCAGGGATTGAATCTGTAACCTTGGCATTGTGAGCGCTGCACTCTAACCACCTGAGCTAACCGGCTGCCCCAGCAATATGTGTTGTAAATTTAAAAAGTGATGCATTTACTGGGGGCAAAAACCAAACAGAATTGTGTAAAGTGAGAAAAGTTTTAGAAAGGGGTCAGGATCACAAAGCTAAGGCTTCTTAAAATGAAGACCAGAGCCCAAGTCTTCATGGTTCAGTATGCTTTCCAACTAGATTCATTATTCCATGATACAAGTATATTAATGATTCATCATTTAACTTTTTTTTTTTTTTTAGAGGGCAGTGTCACTGGCCCTCATATGTGGGATCTGAACCGGGGCACCTGGCATCCCAAGCCAGCTCTCAACCACTGCACCACTTGGCCAGCCCTAATGATTCATCATTTAACTTTTCTATACCTCACTCTACTCATTTTCAAAATAAGGGGGTTGTAACAAATCTGAAGGTGGTCGCCGTCATCTGAGGGTTATTTTTAATATTCTGCAAAAGAACAGTGATACTGCTATTTCACAATAGTGATACTGATACTACAGGGTGTGCCACAACAGTTATTGAAGTACACGTCAGACACGCAGATCACTTGCTCTACCTGGCAACAGTTCAGAGCAATAGCCAAAATTAAGCAGCAAAGTGTACTCCATGGGATCTTGGTGCTGTAAAGATTGGAAACCACTGGACTAGATTGCAGAAAGAGAGTTAATTTCCTGCTCACTCCTCTTGCTGTCTACCCCTTATCTGAAAAGCCAGGACTAAGAGATGAGTCAGAGTTTGAAGAAGGTTCATCACTGCATCTGGGAGTGATAGGCGAAGATTCAACTGGACTCATAAAGATCGTAGTACAGATAAGAAGTCATCCTGAAGGCAGAAGAAACAGACCTAGGCCTCCAGGCCAAAGCAAGAGGCAGGGCCTGTGCTTAGTCTTATTAGGTTTTATTTCTAGTTCTGTGAACTCACATATTTTTGTTTTTTCACTTGTTTGTTATGCTTCAAGGCCTGAAAGAGCATGTGACAAAAGCTCATGCTGTTCCACACTTTGCTGTTGGGGGATTTGGCCATGAATACCTCCCTTTTTAATCTTTCATTAGAGATCTAAATTTATCGTTGCCCCCATAAGCCTTGTGTTCCTTTCTTTTCAATAGCGAATTATTAACATGAAATTTTAATCACCATGTTGAGTTAACAATATCTCATTTAGGTTAAAGATATATAAATTCTGGATTTAATCACATTTTATGCATTTTTTTCTAGATAATTCAAATGATTCTTTTTTTTTTTCGAATGATTCTTAAATTAAAATTTTGCTATTTGGATCATTTACTTCTTTTGGTGATGACAGATCCTTTGGAGGAGGTCAGGAGTTACATTTTGAAGATGGGGGACCCTTATTAAAAGGTCATTTATTAATAGTCACACTCTGAGGGCAATGACAACCTCAGGCAACAGCATAAATGAATGAATCTCACAAATATCACATTAAAAGAAACGAGACAAAAGAGTATATACTGTAATGATTCCATTTACATAAAATCAAAATATGTAGGCAAAATTAATCTATATTGTTAGAAGGTGGGTAATGTTTTCCTTTGGGGTGGAGAGGTGAGGCAGTGATTGAGAGGAGGTGTGGGGGTATCATCTGGGGTGCTTGTAATATTATAATTCTTGACTTGGATGTAGTTACGTATTTGTGTTCACTTAGTGATGTCTTGTGTTGTAACTGTATAATTTGTGTATTTTTCTGCATGTGAATTATACCTCAAAATTTATTTTAAATTATATATACCTTTTTAAGCATTAATTTTTTTATTTTTTATTTTAGCTGAGCCATCCTGCCACCTGTTGGCAGCTCAGCGGCAGCTCAGCTCAGGCTGGGGATTGAACTGCTGTTGCTCAGAGCTCAGCTCGCACTCTTGAGCAAGATCTTAACTAACTGAGCCACTCTGCCGGCCCTTAAACATTAATTTTTAATTACATGATAAATACATAGACATTCCTCCTGTTTAAAAAAAAAACTAGAATATTTTAGTTAAGTCCTTTTTGATCCCTTTTAAATCTTGTACTCTCCCAAGAGGGTATCAGTTTATCGTTTTTTACATACATTTACATACCTAAGTAAAGACATATAGAAAATGTATATATCTGGGGAAGCCGGTTAGCTCAGGTGGTTAGAGCGCAGTGCTCATAACACCAAGGTTGCAGGTTCAAGCCCCACATGGGCCACGGAGCTGCACCCTCCACAACTAGATTGAAACAACTACTTGACTTGGAGCTGATGAGTTCTGGAAAAACACACTATTCCCCAATTTAAAAAAAAAAAAAAAATTTATTTTTTATTTTTTTTTCAAAAAAATAAAGAAAATATATAGTATCACTATGTGTATTTTAATTTTAAGTTCTGTGCTCTTTATTAAACCATCTGGATTAGTAGACTTTGCATTGCTTCTTTCAGTAATACAGGGAATGAACAATAGCTCACTAAAAACCCCTAATAATCTTCACTAAAATGATATATATTATGTAATAGGCCCTATAGACATAAATTTTATCATATATATGTTATATTGGATGTATGTTTACTTTTATATATGCTATACATGATATAATTTTATTATAGTGTAGACTTATATTGTTCATGTCTAGGTGTGGAATTGCTGAGTCATATGGTAACTCTGAGTTTGACCTTTTGAGGAACTGCCAAACTGCTTTTTAAAGTCACTGCCTCATTTTACATTCCCACAAGCAATGTATGAAGGTCCCAATTTCTCCACACCCTCAACTGCACTTATTTCCATCTGTCTTTTTGAATATAGCCGTCCTAGTGAGTATGAAACAGAGCCTCATTGTGGTTTTGATTTGCATTTACCTGATGATTTCTCTGAAGCTAGTGATGTTAAACTAAGGTTCTTTTTATATGCTTATTGGCCATTTGTACATCTTCTTTGGAGAAATGTCTGCTGACATCCTCTTCCCATTTAATTAAATTAATTTACTTATTTATTTATTTATTTTTGAATTATGAAAAAACAGTTTATTAGAAGAGATAGTATGTCTCAAAGAAATAGAAGCGGGCCTGAGCAATAAAGAATAGCTCAGGGGCCCATTATTAGAAGAGAAAGTACACTCCAAAGGGTTTGGAGCAAGCTGAGCAAAAGGAGTTCAAAAAGGCTTCCTCTTCCTATTTTTAAACTGGATTGTTCATATTTTTTTAATTGAATTTTTTATTTTTTTATTGCATTTTAAGAGTTCTTGATATATGATAGATACAAGTGCCTTATTAGACACAAGATTTGCGGATCTTTTCTCCCATTCTGTGAGTTACCTGTTTACTCACTTGATGGTGCCTTTTGCAGCACAAATGTTTTCAATTTTGGTGAAGTCCAATTTATCTATATTTTTCTTTTGTTGCTTGTACTTTTGTGTTACATCTGAGGAACCATTATCTAATCCAAAGTTATGAAGATTTACCCCCTATGTTTTCTTCTAAGAGTTTTGCTCTTAAATTTATATATCTGATCCATTTAGAATTAATTTTTGTATTTGGTAAGGTGGGGAGAGAGGGAAGATTAACCTATTGAATGAGACATATCACAATTAAAATGCCAACTAAAATTATAGCTTATACATACTTAAGTGACTATGAGATTTGTTTTTTAATTTTAAAATCGTTTAATCTAGTTTCAAAACTATAATTCTTCTATTCGAAAACAACTGTAGTGGCTAATTAGGTAAAAACCTGTTAGCTTTGGAAATGAGAAATTGTGTGCCAGGCAAACTGTACTTGATTGTTTTCTGGTCCAATCAGGCTAAAATCACTGATGTCTGCTTAAACTATTAAGTAACAAGTTCATAGAGATAATCCAATAATACCAAAATCCACTGAATAATCTTAACATCACTTAACATGAGACACCCAGACCTTATGTTCCTTCAAATATGAGTGATCTAGTAAGAAATACGTACCACTGCTATGAAATACTTTTGCCAAATTAATCGAACTTAAATCTTATCAAGCTTCTAGATCTGACTACAAACTTACAGAAAATATGGAGGCTAGAGGAACAAGAAAAACAACACAGTGTGGGATACAGTCAGTCCAGAATGTAGGCAATTCTACAGGAAAAATGATCCAGTTTCTTAAACAAACAAACAAACAGAAGTATAAAAAGGACAGAGGGAAGTGTTATAGACTAAAATAGTCTTAGAGACATAACAACGAAATGCACTGTGAGGAATTTGTTTAGATTACGATTGTAAAGTACCAATTATAAGAGGACATTTTTGAGACATTTGGGAAAAACTGAACTTGGATTATTAGGAAAAAAAGCATTTATTGATTTTGTTGGCTATAATAATGGTACTGTGATTATGTCGGGGTTTTTTTTAAAGATTTTTATTGGGGAATTGGGGGAGGGGAACAGACAAGTTGCTGTCCTTTTATTCTTCAGTCTAGTTGCAGAGGACGTTGCTTCACTGGCCCATGTTGGTATCGTCATTGCGCTCTTCCCGGATGAGGCAGATTGGTCTCCGGCCTCTGGACGGCCGTTCACAGCGGCTATTGGCAGCTCACTCTGGCTGCTGGCCGCTCATGCAGGCTGCAGGCCACTCACTGCAGCTTATGGCAGCCCACTGCAGCAGGGGCTGCAGCCTACGCTGTCTCCGGGTCTCTGGAATTCACACAGCCCAACTCCAGGTGGAGCCATCGTTCACCATCTCAGCTGTAGAGGGCAGTGTCACTGGCCCTCATATGTGGGAACTGAACCGGGGTCGCTGGCGTTCCCAAGCCAGCTATTAACCAACACGCCACTCAGCTGGCCCTGTGATTATGTTTTTAAAGTCTGTTAGAAACACATACAGAAGTATTTACAATAGACAGAGTATGATGCCAGAGATTTGCTTTAACATACTCTAGCAAACAAGAACAAAACTGTATGAAGGGAAATAAATGAAAGTAAAACAGCAGAAAGCTGATGGCTGCTGAAGTTAGGTGATGGACTCCTGGGGTTCATTGTACTATACTTTTATGTGTGTTTGAAAATTTCCACAATAAAAGTCAAAAATAGTAAATTGATTATTACATTAAAAATAATTTAAAAATATTAAAGTATAAAACACATGTAAATTCTTCAGGGTTATTTTCCTCCAATCCTAAAATGTGCTTATGTATACAGGGAATCTAAAAGCAAGCGGAAGGCTAAATGAAATTAGGAAATTGAATTGCAAACCATTTCATTTAACTTATTAACTTCATAATATTATAATATTTATTCCCTTTCCCAAGTATAGATGCCAAATCACAGATCACAGGTCCCTATTTTTTTTTTTTAGCATAACAATTGTACTCTTCCTAGGCTAGATCTATTTCAGGACAATAGCAATATTTATGGTATTGAAAGATTTTCACCTGGTTCTGATGTCAATACAATATTAATTTTATATTATCAAAAACAAAAAACATCCATATAATACTCCCTTTCTATAGTATCATCAAATGTCATAACATTATAAATGTCGCTTAAAAACTGAATTAACCAATGAAGAAACAGACAAATCGAAAACATGGGACATTTCTAAGGCCAAATGACCTGAACTCTTCAAAAAGTCAAGGTCATGTAGAAAAAAAAGTGGAAAGACTATTCTAGATTAAGAGATTAAAGAAGCATAACAATGAAAACAATATATGGAATATAAAACCTATACCCTGATTGGATCTTGGTTGGGGGAAAAACAGCTATAAATACTTTAGGGACAGCTGGGAAAATATGAATATGGACTGGGTATTAGATGACAGGAAATTATTGCTAGTTTTTCTTAGCTATGATAATGATATTATGATTTTGTAAGAGACTCCACGTAGAATGAGCATGCTGAAGAATTTAGGGTGAAGTAACATTGTCTGAAACACTTGCTAGGTGAACTTCCTTCCAACTGTTTTGATTTAATAATGCTAACATAAACATTTATCTTAACAACATAAATGAGAATAACTTGGGAAATTTTTTTTTCTTTAAAGATTTTATTGGGGAATTGGGGAAGAGGACCAGCCAAGTTGTTGTTCTTCAATCTTCATTGTGAAGGGCACCAGTTGCCATCTGGCTTCCCGTTGGCAGCTCGTGGCCTCTAAGCTCAAGGTGCTGAGTTCAGTCTTAGTTGCGGGTGGGGGTAGCCCACCATCGAACAGGCATCTTGTTGTTACACCAGCTGAGCCATGCTGCCACCTGTTGGCAGCTCAGCGACATTTCAGGTCACTGGCCCATGTGGGAATCGAACTGGCGGCCCTGTTGCTCAGAGCTCCCGCTCTAAGCCAACGCTTAACCAACTGAGCATTTCCTCAGCTGGCCCAGGAAATTTTTGGTAATTGACAAGATAGAGAAGCACTTTTCTGGGATAAGTACAAACTTTTTGACTTAGTGAGTTTTTAAAGCAAATAGCTAAGTAAATGATTTGGATGTCCTTTTCCTGAGTTCTTCAAGTAGAGAATAAGGTATAAAATATGTGGTAACATTATCAGTTTCTAAAATGAGTGAGCATCTTTGGAGTGAATTAAAGCTCTCCTCAAAATATTCCCAAGATGCCATTGTGCTCATTAATTTCATTAACTTAGAAACTGCAGAAACAAATAACTTCATTTTAAGGGAATTCAAGGGAATTCAAGGAAATCATTCTTACCTATAAATTCTGGAGATACACAAGTTAATTATTTTTATTATTTTACTTCAACTACTAGTAGACCTTGTTTTCCTTCTCAACTCAAGTATGATACATAGTTATGAGAAGGGGAGTATTTTAACAGCCATGGTATTATTCTATAACCATGAAAACATACTCATCCCTTTCCATTCAAGCACGGAAGCTAAACCAGGTCCAAGTGAAATGATGTTAGAATCCCTCAAGGAGTCATCCCCAACTGGGATACCAACTGGGGCTTCAGGTTTTCATGACATATCTGGAGTTTCCAAAAATCCTGAGTAAACAGAGCTTGGGCTTTGGAGTCAGGCATACTTGCACCTAATCCTAGTTCTGATACATGATAAGTAAACTTGAGTAGGTAACTTAATTTTTTAAAACAACATTGTTGAGGGGGAGCCAGTTAGCTCGGGTGGTTAGAGCACAGTTCTCACAATACCAAGGTTGCCAGCTGGATTCCCCACATGGGTCGCTGAGCTGCACCCTCCACAACTAGATGGAAACAACTACTCAATTTGGAGCTGATGGGTCTTGGAAAAACACACTGTTCCCCAATAAAAACAAACAAACAAACAAACAAATAAACAAACTCTCCTGTCTTTAAAAACAACAACATTATTGAAGTTACAATGTATAATATACATGTCTCAAATGTACAGTTCAATTATTTTTAGTAAATTTATACAGTTATGCAACCATCACCAAAATCTAGTTTTAGAACATCACCCAAAAAGTTCTCACGTGCCTCTTTGCAGCCAAACCTGGCTCACAGCTCAAGCAATCACTGATCTGCTTTCTGTATCTACAAATTTGCTTTTTCTAGAAATTTCATATAAATGGAATCATACAATAGGCAGTATTTTTGCATCTGCTATGTTTTTTAGGTTCATCCATGTTATAACCTGTATTGTTTCTTTGTTATTGCCAAATACTATTTCATTACGTGGATATACTACAGAGTTTACTCATTCACAAATTGATGGAAATTTGAATTCTTTCCACTTTTGCCTATTACAGGTAATGCTACTATGAACATTTGTATACAACTCTATGGATATATGTTTTCCTTTCTCTTGGGTATGTAACTAGGAGTGGAATTACTGGGTATAGTAATTTTATATTTAACTTCTTGAAAAACTGACAAAAGGTTTCCAACAATGGCTGCATCATTCTACATTCCCACCAGCAATGTATCAGGGTTCCAGCTGCTCCACATTTTTGCCGTGTTATTTTCTGTCTGTTATAGCCATTCCAATAAGTATCAAGTGGTATTTATTATGGTTTTAATTTGAATTTCCCTAATGATTAGTAATGTTGAGCATCTTTTCTTGTGCTTATTAGTCATTCATAAATATTTTTTGGTAAAATGTCTGTTTAAATATTTTGCCCACTTTTAAATTAGGTCTTGGTCTTACTATTATGTTTTTTGTACCCTTCCCTTGCTGCTTTCTTCCCCTCTACGGGGCTACAGCTTATTATGTGTTTTTAATTTGGATATAAGTCCTTTGCTGGATATATGATTTGCAAATGTTTTCTCCAAGTCTGTAGTTTGTCTTTTTGTTTTCTTAATACATGAACTAAAAGTTTTAAAATTTCTATTGAGTCCAATTTATCAACTTTTTCTTTTATGGATCAGGATTATAGTATCATATCTAAGCAATCTTAGCTTAACTTAATATCAAAAGATTTTTCTCATGTATTCTTCCAGAATTTAGAGAGTTTTAGGTCTATGATACATTTGAATTCATTTCTGTGTATGATATGAAGTTAGGATCAAAGTTCTTCTCCCCACCTCCATGGATATCCAATTGTCCAAGCACTATATGTTAAAAAGATTACCCTTTTTCCATTGAATTGTTTTAGCACATTTGTTGAAAATCAATTGACCAGGGAGAGGATGAGCACCTGGCCCGGGAAAGTTGGAGAGGCCCGGGTAGGCAGGAGTCCACACAGCCTAGGGAGACTCAGAGCTCCAGTTTTCAAAAGAGTGAAGTCAAGATGAAGAACCATTTGCTTTTCTGGGGAGTCCTGGGCTATTTTTGTTAAGCCTGTTCTTCTGACAGTCCAAGATGAAGATAAAAGGACTGTTCTTGTGGACAACAAATGTACATTTGCCCATATTACTTCCAGGATCATCCCTTCTGTGGAAGAGTCTAGTCAAAGCATTGCAGAGAGAAACATCAGAATTAATGTTCCCCGGAACAATAGGGAGAATACTCTGATCCCACCTTACCATTGAGCACCAAATTTGTGTACCATTTGTCTGACCTCTGTAAAAAATGTGATCCTACAGAAGTGGACCTGGATAATCAAGTAGTTACTGTCACCCAGAGCAAGATCTGTGATGAAGACATGAGATCTGCTACGTTTAGGATAGAAACAAGTGCTACACAAATAGGGTCCCACTTGTGAATAGGTGGTAAGACCATCATGGTAGAGAGAGCCTTGACCCCCGGATTCCTGCTATCCTGACTAGGTAACTGCACAGCTCCTTATCTTGAAAGGCTCTTCATTTTGATCCAGAAAGTTAATATATTTACAACCAATGAATTTGAAGCCACAATTTTTTTTGATAATGTCAAACTAACTCCTCCCTTCCCCACAAATAATTTAAATGGCAGCAGCTATTTTTATTAAGTACTTCTCAACTGTATGTTCACACTCTAAGTATTAAATCTTTCTCTTATTATCCTTGCCTGAAGGGATATACATCCTTAAGAATGTAATTTCTAGCATTTAAAAAAAATAAACAAGGAAAGAAAATAAAACTCAAGGTTAAAAAACTCAAGGTTAAAAAACAGAAACAAACCCTTAGACCATAAAGCTAAGGGTTTATTTGTGCTCTATCTGTTCTGTTGCATTGATCTATATGTCTATCTATCCTGACATCAATACTATTGTACACTGTCTTCATTACCATAGCTTTATAATAAGCTTTAAAATCAGGTGGTAGTGGGCCAGCTGAATGGCTCAGTTGGTTAAGAGCTCGCTCAAGAATGTGAGCTGAGCTCTGAGCAACAGCGGTTCAATGCCAGCCTGACCTGAGTTGCTGTTGAGCTGCCAACAGGTAGCAGGATGGCTCAGCTAAAAAAAATAATAGTAATAATCAGGTGGTGGAAGCCTACCACCTTTGCCTTTTTTTTTCGAAATTGTTTTGGCTACTGTGGTTCTTTTGCATTTCCATGTAAATTTTAGGATCAAACTTGTCAATTTCAAAAAACAACAACAACAAAAAACCTGCTGGGATTTTGATAGAGATTACATTGAATATAGATCAATTTGGAGAGAATGATCTTTTTTTTTTTTTTGAGGGCAGTGTCACTGGCCCTCATATGTGGGCCCCGAATCGGGGCCACTGGCATCCCAAGCCAGGGCTTAACCACCGCGCCACGCCACTCGTCAGGCCCGAGAATGATCATCTTAACAATGAGTGTTCCATCAGTGGTTATGGTCTGTTTATTTATCTAGATCTTCTTTGATTTCTCAGTGTATGAGAAATGTTTTGTAGTTTTCAGTGTATAGGTCTTGAATTACTTTATTAATTTCTTCAGATTTTCTTAGCCTCTTGTGAATGGAATTGTTTTCCTAATTTCATTTTCAGATTGTTCACTGACGGCATATATAAATATATTGATTTCTTATGTAGATCTTATATTTTATGACCTTGCTAGACTTAATTATTTTTTACATTTTATTGGAGAACAGTGTTTTTCCAGGACCCATTTGGTCCATTCAAGTAGTTGTTTCAATCTAGTTGTGGAGGGCACAACTCAGTGGTCCATGTGGGGATCAAACCGGCAACCTTGATGTTATGAGCACTGTGCTTTAACCAACTAACTGGCCACCCCTTAATTTTCTTTTTAGACTTAATTTTTTAAAGCCCCCGTTTTCTCATGTATAAAAATATTGCCTAGCAATATTTTTGTGTGCACTAGAATACATAAAATCTAAACAGAAGGCTAGAAATGAAGCCCTTCTCAAAAAATAAATAAATAAATAAATAAATAAATAAATAAATAAATAATAAATAATTCAGGGCCGGCCAACTGGCACATTGGTTAAGAGTTGGTTTGGGATGCCAGCGGCCCCGGTTCGGATCCCACATAGGGGGCCAGTGACACTGCCCTCTACAGCTAACAACAGCTCCACCTGGAGCTGGGCTGCGAGCCCCGGCGACAGTGTAGGCTGCAGCCCCTGCTGCAGTGGGCTGCCATAGGCTACAGTGAGTGGCCGGCAGCCAGCGTGAACTGCCAATAGCCAGGGTGAGCGACCAGCCAGAGGCTGGCGACTGATCTGCCTCATCTGGGAAGAGCGCAATGATGAGACCAACATGGGCCAATGAAACAACGTCCTCCACAACTAGACTGAAGAACAAATACAGCAACCTGTCTGTTCCCCTTCCCTGATTTCCCAATGCTGTTCTCCTCCCCCAATTCCCCAATAAAATCTTTAAAAAAAAATTCAATCGCCTATAATGTGGGATCACATTATTTTAAGGAAAGTGAAATGACCAGAATGCACTTGGTCTAGAAGGTAGGAGATAGTCACCAATAATATTACACTTGAATTTGCATAATCAAAGGTTTTGCTGCATTTTCATTATTGTAGTTCATTGGTATTTTCTATCATCTGCATGTATTGTTTTTATAGTCAAAAGAAAACAACAGAATTATTTCCTTAAAAGTAAAAATTAGCTCTTTTTCATGGTGCCTTAGAGGCCATCGGATGCTTCAAGATGAAGCTGAGCATCTCTTTTCCAGCCACTGGCTGCCAGAAACTCATTGAAGTGGATGATGAACGCAAATTTCGTACGTTTTATGAGAAGCGTATGGCCACAGAAATTGCTGCTGATGCTCTGGGTGAAGAATGGAAGGGTTATATGGTTCGAATCAGTGGTGGGAACGACAAACAAGGTTTCCTCATGAAGCAGGGTGTCTTGACCCATGGCTGTGTCCGCCTGCTCCTGAGTAAGGGGCATTCTTAATATAGACCAAGGGGGACTGGAGAAAGAAAGTGCAAATCTGTTCGGGGTTGCATCGTGGATGCCAATCTGAGTGTTCTCATCTTGGTCACTGTAAAAAAAGAGGAGAAAGATATTCCTGGTCTCACTGATACTACTGTACCTCGTCGCCTGGAGCCCAAAAGCGCTAGCAGAATTCGTAAACTTTTCAATCTCTCCAAAGAAGATGATATCTGCCAGTACATTGTGAGAAAGCCCCTAAACAAAGAAGGTAAGAAACCTAGAACCAAAGCACCCAAGATTCAGCGTCTTGTTACTCCACGAGTCCTGCAACACAAATGTTGGCGTATTGGTCTGAAGATACAGCATACTAAGAAAAATACGGAAGAGGCTGCAGAATATGCTAAGCTTTTGGCCAAGAGAGTGAAGGAGGCCAAAGAAAAACGCCAGGAACAGATTGCCAAGAGACACAGGCTGTTCTCTCTGAGAATTTCTACCTCTAAGTCTGAGTCCAGTCAAAAATGAGACTTTTCTAAGAGTAACAAATAAATTTAAGATCAGACATCACATCTCCCTTATTGTAAACTTTTCATTGTTGGTAAAACTTAAACAGAAACAGGTCACAGAAAAGGGGGTATTGTGTACAGCAATCTAATGATGGATAAAGTCTGAAAGGGATACTTGGAAGTGATAGTCTCCTAATACAGACTGGGACCATGCTATGACGTGGAAGAGATGGCTAGGACAGGGTTTCTATTGGAATTTGTGGATGGCTCAGGAAGATGCTTAGCAAAAGGCATGGAACAATTTCAGAGAAAAAAATGACTAGGGCTAATATTAATCTTTTGTACACTTTATTTTGAGGAATACAGTTTTTATTAAAGATCTGTACACAGTAAAAAAAAAGTAAAAATTAGCAATGCATTTAATTTCATAAAGAGGAAAAGTAAAAAAATATAGAAATGCTTGAGTTCAATTTGCTGAGACCAATTAAATGTACTCCCAGGAAAATTGCACAATGCTAGGCACTGGGCCACAAAAGTCAGATGTAAAATTTATGAACTGACGCATTGTTCAGCAGGGTGAGGTACCTCAATGACTATTGAAGTTGGTGTAGGGAAGACATATTTCCCTGAGGCCTCCTCTCCTACCCATCCGAACCTTCAAACTTCCAACTACAGCTATGGCAACTTTACTTAGATCTAGTTTATATTTTGGGATTTCATGTAAAGTTAAATTTGAAGAAAGGATTTTATGCCCTTATAAAGGTTTGAAAACCACTGGTCTAATAAAAGAACAAAGTGAAAACTGAGAGACAGCCTAGTATTGTAATACTGGATGGAAGGGGGCTTCATGATCCAAGTTTTATTCTAGTCATGTACAGCCATTTGGAAGGCACAATTTTAGTTTTTACCTCTCAAAAACGATGGCATTTTTTTCTAGATGAATTTTAATGTCATTCATCCAATAAATATTTGTTGAGTGTAATAAGCACAATAATGTTATTCATATATCTATGGTAAAGTAATAGCAAATACGAGAATAAAAAAAAGCAAATTATGGGTTATTAGCAAAGTCTTCAGAGATGTGACAACTGGGTCTTAGAGCATGGGTAGATGCCTCCCCATTGATTAATGAAAAAAGGTAGGGCATTAAAGATAGAGCTGCATGTTTAAAAGTATGAAACATAGTGAGGAATAAAGTGAAGAAATAAAATGGAGTCGTGATGGTCAAGCTGCTAAATTATTAGAATCAAGTAGTCTGAGGCATGAGGAAATGATTCTATTCTTGCCTTAACTAGCCTGAGGACTTAAACTTTTAAACTTCTCAGTTGTGTGTCAAAGCCTGGATGTACATTAATTCCACAGATAACCATCTGAACAACTCAGGAAAGAATGTTACATTATCCAGACCACCTGACACTTGGAAGATTATCATCTTAGACCAACCCAGAGACAAGTATGCATGACTAATTGTTCTCAAGAACGTACTTTTTATTATAAAAACCCATCTTTTCTTTCTCCTTTGGAACACTCTGGGTATTAACTAGATAGTTGTGTTTTCAGTTTGCAAACCCTAAGATCCTCGAGTAACGTTTTGTCACTTACAGCCAAAGCCTCCTGACTCTTTGAGAGTTCGATTGATAAAAGCTACCACCGAATGGATGCTTAGCTTCCTCTACACACCTAATTTTATCCTCACAATAACCCACATAACTAGAGGTTATTATCCACATGCACACATAAAGGTATGCCCAAATCACAAAACTCTTGCGTGGCAGGATCAGATTTGAAACGGGTTTATTTCAAAGCCAAGTTTCTGGGTTCAAATAGGTACATATACTGAAGAGGTGTGAAGCAACATGATTGATGCTGAAGGAAGAGGGGAGGTGGTGTGTGATGAGGCTGGAAATGTAGACACCCACTCTCATTTGACTATGGGCAATTTGAGCCAAGAAGGGTTGGGCTGGAATTAGAAGTATTCTGTATGAACGCATGATTTCAAATACGTGTGTGTGTCCATTCCAGCTCTGTGCTCTGTCAGCTGAAAAGGCCTAGCATCAAGAGCACACAAAGCCATTTTCAATGGTGGGATTGGCAAGGACCTCCAGGTTTGCTCCTCTTCCGGGCTGGCTTCTCCACCACATTCCACCGCCATCTCGCGACAGGCCCATTATCCTGCCTGCGCCTTCGGCATCCAGGTAAGTAGTGCGCTCAACGCCTGCGACGACTCTGGGGACAATGCGGCAGCGCCCACCAGCTCCACTGCCTTCAACGCCCGGCGAAGCGCCGGAAACCACAAGCAGAGAGCATCGCCCGAGTGGGAAGCCACCGTGAGGGCGGAGCTGGAGGTGGAGGCGGAGCCGCGAGCCAGGACTTGGAGCTCCTCCGCTTCTCATTGAGGCTCACGGCTGTCAATCTCGGTCTCCCGTCCTTGCCCACCGTTTCCGTGCAGGCAGTGGGCGGGGCGGGGCCGAGTAGCGACTTCCGGTTGGGGAAGCGAAGAGAGCCCAAGGAGGGGCTGCCAAGCGGGAGGAGGAGGAAGAGGAAAAGGCCGGGCGGCGGCAGCTGTAGGCGGCGGCTGTAGGTTGTGCAGCGGCAGCAGCGGCGTTTCTCTTCCGGGCGGACGATGGACAGCCAGGGCAGGAAGGTGGTGGTGTGCGACAACGGCACAGGGGTAAGCGCCCGGCAGCGAGGCCGCGGTGGCCCTGCGCCGGGATGGGGATGTGCGGGAGGGCGCGCGGGCCCTCGGCGCCGTGGGCTGCACCCCTGGGCCTTCGGGCCACCAGGGCCAAGGGGCTCCGGGCAGCCCTTTTCCGCCTCCGCGGGCGTGGGGACAAGCGGGCAGGGTCCGGCCTGGTCTCCCCGAGCCTGCCATCCGTATCAGCCCTCCGGGTTAGGGCGGCGGGCGAGGCCGGCGCTGGATGGGCATCTCGCCTGCAGGGGAGGGCTCCGCGCTCCTGCGGGGGCATTTGGCTCCAGGGTCGCAGAGGTGCAAGACTAGGTTTGCGTGTTCGAGAAGGGCTCCGTTCCCCAGGGTCGCCGGTGTGTGAAAGGGAAAGAACCCGAGGCCTTCCTCTTCCTGTCTAGAGATCGAACCTCGGGAGGCAGGAAGCGGGGTTAAAGAAAAAAGGGAAGTGCTGTCAGTGCAAGCCTCAGCCCTTGAGCAGCTTTGAGTGCCTTTTTTTTTTTTTTTTTTTTTTTTTTTAAGGAAAGAGAGCCCAGGTCGGCTGCTCATCATTTTTTTTTTTTTTTTTTTTTTTTGTTCTGCCTGCCGGGAATTTGGCCCAGGTGCAGCCCCGCGGAGATCAGATTGTTTCAATGAATGATCTTGGGACAGCGAGGACCCGTCAAGGCCCAAGTGTTTATTCTGCTGATTGACCTTGGGGGAAGTTACTCAGTTTTGTTTTTTATTTTGGATGAGTTCCATCGTGATCATTTTCTCGTACCTTACAGTGATGCCTCACCATTTTGGAGTTGCATATTTTGTGACTTGTATTTCCCTTTCCTAAACGCGATGGATGAATTAACATAGATTTTACTTCAACTTTAAAACACTTTGGAAACTGGATTGTTGAGGGGGGGAGCTATTGTAATATTCATTGCCATACTATATCCCCTGATTGAATTTGTTCCAGACTTTTACAAGCAATAGTTATACTAGTTTTATCTGAACTTAGTTGAAAGTGGACATGAGTAATAAGAGTGTTATCATGTCATGTAATGGGACAGCCATACAAAATGGAGTACTTAAAAAAGAGACCGATCTGCTATGGAAACATGTCTAAGATGTATTGTTAAGTTTTAAAAAAATGATACTGTTTATCTGTGTGTTCTTTATTAAATGTATTTATATGTCCCCAAACTTGTATGCAGAAGTTTTGGAGACATATGTAAGCAACGTGCATAGTGGTTACCTGTGAGACAAGGGATAAAGGAGGGAAAATGAAGACTTCATGACTCTTCCAAATAATTGGAAAAGTGTTTTTTGTTTTTTAACAAAATATATATTCTTAAACTATCTTTAAACTAAAAAAACTGCAAACAGTTATTACTTTTACAGTTAAAATTCAATTAAAGGTGCTTTTTAAAAGATATTAGTCTCAAATTGACCTCTAAATAAATTTAAAGATTTAAAAATTGAATTTAAAATATTTTGTTTTGTGAATATGTGTGATATTCTCTTTAGAAATCTAAGCCACTTATATTTTAATGGATTCCTCCTTTTTGAAGGGTAATGAGCCCTGTTTTTGTAATGAGTTTTGTGATACTGTTAGAATAGGAATGTTAACGACGAGCTCATTTTTTATGTTCCTCTTTCATCAACTTAGCTATGTTAGGAAGCTGATTGTATATTATTGATTAGTCTTATCCTAATTCATAATTTAAGAATCTTGTTCCTTAAGACTAAAGATCAGTTGCTATGGAATAAATATGAAAAGTGTAGTTAGTTCAAACAATAATTTTATATATTTGGTGTTAATTTTTTAAAAATTTTATTTGGATTTTGTATAGACGTGATTGACTTCAAATGAAGAAACACTCATAATATGGAATGCTGTGACATTTCTGAAACTTGAAAGAATTGGGAACCATTTAGATTCTGTATTTTGTTTCATAGTCATCTTAATTTTATTTAGGTATCTGAAGGTATGATTACTTTACAATTAAATGTTTAAAAAGTTATTTAAATTTGATTTCTAAAAACTTGTGGGAATATAGTTGTTACCCTAAGGCGGCTTGCCCCTTACACGTTTAGGTTTTAAAATTATAAGCAATTTGAGAAGTTGATGATTTTTTTTTTTAACTCCCCTGGTGGGCCTTAAGTCGAAGAGTAGATGAATTTTTTGATCATATGATCAATGTTGGTCCTGCTGGTCTTCCTTACTATCCCCCAACTAGACCAGTGTCTCCTAAGGGTAGCCTCGAGGCAAAAAACTCAACCAATTCCAGTAATTTATTTGCTTCGTCCTCATAACCAGTCAAACGTAGAACCTAAAATAGAGTCACTGAACATGGCCAAATAGGTGAAAATCGGAGGTCTGCTTAGGTTTAGGTGCCTTTCAAGAGTTCTGCCCAGGACTTTGTATGTTCTGTTACCAAATGGGTGATTTCATCAGCAGTGAGCACCAACAACAATGAAGACAGCTGCCTACTGTGTGACTGATACAGTTTTTAGAGCCTAGTGATACAAAGTAGCTTGCAGTGCTAGAATAATTACAATTGCATTTATAATTCATGATTATGGCCTGCTTTATCAGGCTTATGCTAATTATAAGTTGAATTTAGGAGCATTTGGAATAGAAATAAACCAAAAACAAACATGGTTTTACCCTGCAAAATGTTTTGGAATAAATAGAATAAGTATTTTGGTGATGTATGATCAAAATAATCACTATGCAATTAAATTAATGCATCAGTACCATAAGATAAAATTAATAAAGGGAAAATACATATATAATCCCAAGTGAAGCTTTATAAATCCCTTTATTTTTTCGAGAGGATAAAGGTACTTTTAGAACAAATGTAGATGGACTTTTTCTTCATGTTGCTTGAGAACATTACACTGTTCATGTTCTTAACATTTGATGACTCAGTGGGAAGTAAGGGAACCAGTTTAAACCACAGTGCTATGAAGAGGAAGCTATATATGGTAAAATCTATTTCTTAAACACAGCCTTATTGCACACCATGAGAGAACTAAATCACCAAGTCTTAAAATGATTGGAGTGGGCGAGGAATTTCAAGGAGTAAAATATACCAAATGAGAAAAGGACATTTTCTTTGTATTTTATCACATCATGGTTTAGATTTTTTAAAATACTGCACTTCTTTTGCAAGAAAGGAAATGCCAAAGTGTCCGTTAGTTTTATATTATTGAGAAATAGTTTATTTTAATTATAATCTTGTTATTATAGCTAATAATGCTTCACATTTGAAGTAATGTGAAATAGTGCAGTTATTGCCATTTTGACCAAATATCTAACACTTTGTAGGAATGTTAGCACCGGCTTACTGTGGCAGCAAATGCTTCCAATAAACCACTACTTAAGCAAAATAAATAATTTCATTAGTAGTGAATATCTTTAATTTGAATTAAAAGCCAAATTTCCGTTTTTTGTAAAGCACAGGAATAATAGGTTTACAATTGTTTCTGTAGTTTTGAGGGGGGTCTCAATTTTTGTCTTCTTACCACAGGCACTTGGTAAATATTTTGTCCCTTAAAATATACTCAAACAAGAATTTTAAGATATTAATTACACATCTGAAAAATTATGATCAGAAAACATTGAGTGAGGTGACTGTTCACAGATTTGCCATGTTGCATGTTTCTGAATGGGTGGCTCAGAATGAAAGGGGAGGCTTGTCAACCTTCCTAGCCTCCCCCCTGCACCAGGATTGACCTCTGCTCCATCCCAGGCTCTTCCTCCCATCTTCAATTTCTATTATGATTTCTCATTTAAATCATTTGTTTACATTTAACATGCTTAAAATGGCCCTAACAAGCTTATCAGTTCTTTTTTCAGTCATTCATTCTAGAATTTCCCTTAACGTTCATACTCACCTAAGTGAGCATTTTTAGCCTGGAGTGTGAACGCTTTTGACCCACCCAGTGTCCATCCAGATCTGTTCATTACTTTGAGGTAAACAGAAGAACTTAATATCCACATGGTATTGACTTTCTGTATTTGGAATATATGTGTAAATTATGACTAATGCTGATGTTAGGCTGGCGATCCTGACGAATTTTATTTATGTCAAAATGGTCAGAATGGTTGGGATAGTAATGAGATTCTGTACCCTTCCATGTCATTTCAGTACTTATCAAGTGAGCTGGCTTTTGACTTAAGGACAAAAGAGAGTATGATTTAGAGGAGAGAGTTGTTTGTTTGTTTTTTTTCCTTTTAGTTTGATTATACTAGAAGAAACTAGGTATTCTTTTCCTCTGTCCAACTCTTGTAATTGTCCAACTCTTTCTGTGTCACGTTGATACATTTTTTTGAGAAAATGTGGAAGAACAGGCTAGTGCTTCTGAATTCTGTTTACCACTCTTTTAGCGGGGGAGGTAGATTATGGTACTTCACTGTCAAACACTATTCAAATGGAGAGGTAGATATAAGCAAGCAGGTTGTTATTGCATATGCCATCATATGGCACTGCCTTCTGCCTTCAAAGGTAATCCAATAACAATTGTATTACAGTTTTAGAAATGGCTGGCTCTACCTGAAAAATGCTCTGGCCTTGGTGGCTCATTGGTAAACTGACCAGCACTAGGTTTTATGGTTTGGAAGAAAACATATCTGAATAGTATGTTTTATGTAAGCTCTAAAATGTAAACATGAGCTGAGAGGATAGGAGCTCAGCTGGTATTGTGAATATGAAACTTATTAATTTCAGACAGATTTTTCATAAAAGTAGCATTAATCAGCTTAAGTCATGACTAACATTTTAAAAGCTATATTTATAAAAGACTTGAAATTCTGGATAGCAGAATGTTCTAGGCTATTTATAATTAAATGTGGTTCATCAACAAAATAAAAATTTTCTATTTTAGAGGGTTAGTTAAAAGTCTGAGTTTAAGATTGTTAAGTTTTACCACCATCAACCAAAACAGTTCCTTGTACATAGTAGCTTTCTGTCAAGAGGTAGGATAGTAGTTTCTGCTCACCTTTGTGTTATTACTGTCACAGGGCACATTTAGGTACTATTTTCTCCTTAATTCTCCTAGGAGAATATATGGTGCCTGGGTCTGTGGAGCTATTATAGATTTATTCTCATTATTAAACATACTTTATATTAAAATAATGATGATATCATACTCTGAAATCAACAGCAAGACTTTTAATATTTATAGATCAGTTATTTAATATGCCCTTCCAATGTGCCAGACACTGTTCTAGGCTCTTGGGATTCATCAGTAAACACAAAAATCCTTGCACAATGTGGCTTACATTTTGAATATGGGGGAGGGGAAAGACTATGAGTATTACTATAATTACTTTCCTTTCTTATATAGCTTCTTCCTCCCACCCTGAAGTTTTTAATTGTCTTTTTCTTACAATGTCTACTCTTAAAAATAAGACTAAACAGACCATATTATTGTTATAAGAATTTGAAAACCTTTGGTTCTATGTTTGGTTTTACTGTAGTTGTTAAATTTCCTAGTATATCAGTTTCTTATGCATTAAATGGAAGTATTATTAGAATCACTGATGTGCCTTCATTGGAGAAGTACACAATCTGAATATGAAATCATGTTACTTGGTATCACTAACTATATTTATCTAAATATAAAAATATAAATAGCTAAAAATGCCTAATAAATGTTTAGTCCAGGTGCCACCTGATTTTTCCCATTTTGGAAAATGAGTTTGCATAAGTGAATTGTCAGAGATGAATGAAAACCTGCTTTAGAATTAAAGCTTCAGTTTTGTTCATTTTTCTAACATTTTTCTTTTAAATACCTAGCATTTGTTGAGTGAATTTGTCCATTCCTCCCAAATACTTCTTGTGTGACGATTGTGTCAGGACCTCTTCGAAGCATCAGACTCCAGCATCAACTGCTCAGCTTAGCTGCCTGCTCTCCTGAGGCTTTGGGGGGGCGGGGAGCAGAGGGGACAGGACTTAGCACTAAATAAGCAGTTAACTGGTAATAAACATGAACTCTGGTAGTAGTCAATGCCATAAAGGAAATGAAAGGAGTTATGATAGGTTGGATGACTACTTTGGGTAATTTTCAAGCACTGAAAGTTTAAAATAGTATATAAATGCAAAGTGGTGTTTCTCAGATACTGCTTTTATTTATTTATTTATTTTTTTTAAATTGGGGAATTGGGGGAGGGGAACAGCGTTGAGGAATTGCGGAAGGGTAACAGACAAGTTGCTGTCCTTCCGCTCCTCAGTCCAGTTGCGGAGGACGTTGTCTTCCCGGATGAGGCAGATCAGTCGCCGGCCCCCGGATGGTCGCTCACAGCGGCCATCGGCAGCTCACACCGGCTGCCAGCCACTCACGCTGGCTGTGGGCCACTCACTGCAGCCCATGGCAGCCCACTGCAGCAGGGGCTGCAGCCCAACCATCACCGGGGCTCGCACAGCCCAGCTCCAGGTGGAGCTGCCGCCAGCTGCAGAGGGCAGTGTCACTGGCCCTCATATGCGGGATCCGAACCGGGGCCGCTGGCATCCCAAAACCAGCGCCCAACCAATGCGCCACTCGGCCGGCCCTCAGATACTGCTTTTAAATGGATGTAGTAAATACCTTGACACTGACCCGCTTTTACTCTTCTCTTCCAGTTTGTGAAATGCGGCTATGCAGGCTCTAACTTTCCAGAACACATCTTCCCAGCTTTGGTTGGAAGACCTATTATCAGATCAACCACCAAAGTGGGAAACATTGAAATCAAGGTAATATTTTATTTATTGATAAATGAGGATCAAAATCTATGAGATGTTCTTTGAATTAAGTAGTTTTAAAATATAATACCATGAAAAGCAAAGGGGGAGGGCAGATTTTCTTATATTTCTAATTCATATCAACACCTGAAGAAAGGCACAAAAAATGAAGTTAATTTCATCTGACTTTAAGTATGGCCTGATGCCATTACTCTCTGAGTAGAGTAAAATACTTAATCAGATTTTTATATGAATGTGAATGCTATGTTAGTGACTTAAAGTCCTATTCATAATATAATTTTTAAAAGAAATTCGCCTGGCATTTTTGTTTTTCAACTCCATATATTTGTCATTATATGTGTTAGTGTTCCTTTGGGACTTTAGACTTTTCCTTTTCCGTGTTTTCATGGCCTGATCCCCCTACTTTTTTATGTAGCTAGTCAGGAAATTACAGGATGTAAATGTTATTGTTTCCTCTTTTCACTGATGTAATAACTGATTTTTGTAATGTGCAGGAGGAAGCCGTACAAGTCTTTATTTGGTCTTGCATTATTTACCCTACTCATAAAGAGAGAGGAAGGAACGCGGTCATTGCCTACTCACCATACTTAACATGAGAAACTCAACATTAAGAATGATAGATTTTTTTCTCCCGTATTAAAAGGATTGAAAATCAAGTGGGAGTTACGATATTTTAGAAGGAAAAAGAAACAGATCAGTCAAAAGGACTGTGGTCACCAGTTGACATAAATTCTTCAGGTGGCCTAGGGATTAGGTTATACAAAATGCAGTAGAATTTAGGGGCTCTTTCACAGAATTATTTGTGAACAAGCTAGCATTGTTGGTCCTATCTCGACAGTCTTTGGCAAGACTTCAGTGAACTGTTAGAGTATGAGTCATGTGAAATATGAGTTAAGGTGGACCTCTTTGGGACATTTGTTTGAGCTCTCTAGGAAGGTGGTAGTAGGTGGTAGAGACTTGCTACTTGTTAGCTCTCTGCTCTTGGCATTAGAGAGTTAAGTTACCCAATGAATAAAAATACGAATTGAAACTTGGGTTCTGTGTTAATTTTTTAAACACTTAAAATAGTAACTTGTTCTAGCCTCTGTTTTGTTATGTTACAATCAGTGGGACACTAAATATGAGTGTGTTTATTTTAGGGTCTTTTCTTTGGGGAAATGTACAGGATTCCTTATTCTCTTTTTGTGAATTCCTTTCATTCTGATTAAATTCAATCTTAAATGGACTTTGACTTAAAATTTAGTTAATAATAGTTATAAAGGTATACTTTTTAAATGAAGTTGAAAGTCTTACTTTTTATTCAATATCAGGCTTTTAAAAAGAATGGCTTTTTTATATACTTTATGGATACTAGTATTTTTGAGGTATTAAGATACATCACATATAGCCATTTTTATTCCAACATAGGCACAAATAATTACATATCTTTTAACTCCCACTTTCTTGCTTTTTAAGGCCAAGTGATAGAAATGAAACTAGTTAATATACTAATGAGACATTTTTATTAAGGAATTCCCTAATAGTATTGCTTGTATGGTTTGTCATTCTGTTCTGTTGGCTCAGTTTTGTTCAGTCTGCTCAATTTTGTCTTTCAAGTTAAATTGTTCTTCCAGTAGAAAATCTGTGTTTCAGTAAAAGAAACCTGTGTTAAATTTAACTTTACTACTAGAATTTGAAACAACAACCCTAATCTTGTCTTCTGTTTACCCAGCTAGACCTTTCCTATTATCATTTATTTTCCTTAATTAAGGCCCTTAAATTCAGTAATGAATTAAAGAAACTTGACATTTTGGAATTCCTGTGCCTACTAGATTGACTTATACTTTTTTTGTGTGTCTTGTTAGCTAAAATGTGGTGGTAGACTTAAAAAAAAAAAAAAACAACCTAGAAATTTAAGTTGTTTAATGAGTTAATTTTCATTCAGGAGTAATAACTGTCCATATTAATTTGGCCCTAATTATTAATTCTGTAAAATATAGTAGTACTGCATCTGACCTCTACCTAATTTGTCTCTATTGCTTGTATGTTTAAAAATTTCAGTGAGGATTTTATTTAGGCCTTTTCTGACTCTTACTTCTACCTTCTCTCTCTTCACCTTTCTTGACCTGTTGAAGTAGAATAACAAAAAGATGGTAAGTGAGGTTACACACATGCTCTCTGTTTGTTTTCCACTTTTGCTTGGTGGGACAGTAGTTGTTGTTTTGTGTCCCTTTAGTATTGGGGAGGGGGGGTAATTCCATATTTTAATTTTAAGTACTTTGATTTTTAACCTCTTTCATTGCTTCAATTTGGTAACAACTAATAAGTTCTGTACTTTCCTGATTGCATACAATGGACCAAACCAGAACTGATTACTAACATAGTTTTGAATTGTTTTCCTTGTGTTTCTGTAGAAGAGTGTTATAATTAAAGTGGAATGTGTGTGCATAATATCAGAAACCAAGTGGCTTTGTATAGGATATGTGTGATTCAGAAAGTTGGGGTGAAGTTGTTAAATTTGGATAAATTCACTTTATTGACAAATGTTTCTGTGATAATCTAAGTGCTTTGACAGTAGGCATTTTCAAGTTTGTTTTTGTAAGCAGCTTTGCCAAAGATGAATATCAGACATTTCTAGTGATAAATATGTAGTAACAGTACCTATGGAGTTTTCTTTTGAAGACACAAAAACATTTAAAAGTGGAAATTCCTATATTTATCCTAAATAAAAAATCATGCCTTTGCCTTAAAATCTTAGGGAGATTTAAGAAGAGAGTGTACTTGTAGACAACAGTGTAAGCTTAATTTAACAAACATTTTTTATGGAATTTCCTTCTGGAAATTTAATTGTGGATTTAAAGTATGTTTGCTCTATTTTCCAATTTGAGGTGACATTGTTCAAAAGGATTCTTGGCAAATGTAATCTATATTCCTTGCTTTTCATAAAATATAAATGCTTTTGAACAGCATCTCAGAACAGTTACTGTAATTTTTCATTCTTCCAGGTAATAGATGATGATTTAGGCTTAAGGTCCAGTGATGAGGTGGGTGGTAAAAGTCTAAGGCCTGATCTGATCTCTTATAACTTGGTTCTGAGATATGAGGGCAAGCCACATAAAGTACCTAGCATTTTGGGTTTTTGGAAGTTGAAACGTTCTAGGGAAGATACGTTTTAGGATTTTTTAGTTAAAATTTTAGACATGGATAAATTTAGGTAGCTTGAGCTACTCAAATTTTACACTAACCTAGTAAGTTAATACTTGTTTTCTCCCATCGTAAATGTCCTTTGTTCATCAGAGGGGTGGTAAGACACTCAGTGCCAAACATTTCTTTCAGTTAATCCTTTATAGTCTGTATGTCGTAGAAGTAGATACATGAGATTTTTATTTTTAGTTGGCATTGGGTCAGGCATATGTAAGCCTGTATTCTTGCATGGAATAAAAAATAATTATTCTGATGAAATTTGTTGAAATATAGTCGTGAATGTATATTGATTATATAAACCATCTAATTACCTAATCTGTTACTTTGTATAACACAAAGATATATTCTAGAGGAAAGTAATAGTTGTGCATTAAATTATATTTGTTAATGGCCAAAAGTAATACAGGGAGTGCCAAAAAAAATGTATACATGTTTTAAGAAAGGAAAACTGTATTAAAATTCTAATACTCCATATATACCCATAACAAAAGATGAATACAAATCACGTTTGACTTCTGCAATCGCAAGAGGTACTCAAAGTAGTTACTTACCATCAGCGTCCGGACACTTCTGATTACGGTGAACTACTGCAACGCTGACCGAAGTGTTCACTTGTATGCATTTTTTTGGCACCCCCGGTATATGTATTTGCAGGTATAGATCTCCCCCCAGACATTTTATTAAGTGTTTAGAATATACAGCAAAGTTGAAAGAATTTTAACATAAAACCCATCACCTAGATTCTGACATTAATATTTGCTATAATATTTGATATATCACATATCCATCCGTCTTATCTTTTTATGTATTTCAGAGTATTAGTATACTTCTGCCTAAGTAATTCAGCATACACATGTCATTAACTCGAGTTCACAAAGACAGTTTTGCATTTTCCTATCAGATGATTCCAAACAGTTAATATTTGAGAAATTTGACTATTAAGTTATGCGAAATTAACTTTACAAAAAAATTAGTTGGCAGTATACGTTTTAGAGAACATTTTTAGCATCTGCTTTAACTTCACTTTCCCTGTTTGTTGCTTCAGTGGATGTTGCAGAAGTCTATTTTTTTTTTTTAGATAGAGTCCTCACCTTTTTACATCTGATCTTTTTAAAAATTGTTACTTTTAAAAGTTTTAAACTCATATATATTTAAACTTTTGTTTTAAGACTTCTTGTGTTTATTTTCCTGCTTTCATTTCCCCATGTTTTAAACTTAAGGTATTGTGGCAAATAGTAGCTATTTCTGATGCCAGTTTTTTAAATTCATCAGTACATATAAAAATTAGGATTGTTTAAGGAAATCAGCTTGACTAGCTGATTTCTAAAACAAGTTTAAGTTCTAGTACATTAGCCTTATACAGACAAAATTTGGCTTTTCAAATGTGGGTCATCTTAAGTGTGCTCTCATTGGAGATAAGACTTGTGAGTATTCTGCTTCGTGTGTAGTAGCATAGTTTTCTAGTCTTACATTTTAAGATAAAAAATGTTGCTCATGAGATAATTAAAAGAATTGTTTCCCTATGTCTTACTTTTATGTCCCTCTACAAATTTTCATTCATCTTGGTGAGGCATATATAGAAACTTAGTTTCAGTTCTAATTCAGACATACATATGTAGGTAGAAGTTTGTGAAATTTACAAGTATGTGGTTCATATATTCATTATTGTAGTATCATAAAGAATCATTTTATTTGTTGCTTCTTTCATTATGCTTTATAATACTTAACATTATCATTTTGATATTTACTACAAAGAAATGTGCTGCATGCATTGAGCCTTTTTCTACAAGTTTTTTTTCCCCCTGATGTGCTATTTCACATATCACAGGCCTTATTTTTTGAACATTTGAGCAAAAGAAACAGATGAAACCTCATATAAAACCCTCCAAAATATGAAAATGTGGGGTTCATTTGTGCTAATGCTCTTCTTTTGAAAACATTTGTATTAAAGGTAAGGTCAATTTACTGATTTAAACCACATTGTACAGAAAAATGTATTATTCATAATTAAATTCTATAAGAGGCAGTGTTCTTAAAAGATGTATTAAAACTTGTGGAATAAAGAATTTTATCTGAAACTGCCAGAAAGATTAAAATTAATTATTCCCAAATTTTCTGAAATATGGGAATATAATTTTCTAAAGGTTATTTTATACAATAATTGGACTGGTCTAAAACTTTGATATTATAATTTTCTAGGATCTTATGGTCGGTGATGAGGCAAGTGAATTACGTTCAATGTTAGAAGTTAACTACCCTATGGAGAATGGCATAGTACGAAATTGGGATGACATGAAACACCTGTGGGACTATACATTTGGACCAGAGAAACTTAACATAGATACCAGAAATTGCAAAATCTTACTCACAGAGCCTCCTATGAACCCAACCAAAAACAGAGAGAAGATTGTGGAGGTAAGTTTTTAGGTGGAATGTACATATATGTGTTCCTGCTTTTTTTTTCTTTCCGAAATTGTTCTTTCTTTTATATTACCATTGTTGTTAAGGATAAAGGGAATACAAATAATTATTGTTTTCTTCAGATCTTATTTACTGAGCACCTAACTATATGCTAATCATTATTTCTAAATAGGCTATATCAGTAAATGAAACAAAACCCTGCCATGGAGCTTACATTCTAACAGGGAAAAATAGGCCCCAAAAAAGTGACTTACGAGTTGAATAACCATTCAACTTACTATATTATGTTAGAATATAATATACGCTAACGGAAAAAATAAAGAGCAGGTTTAGGGGATGGGGAGTAGGGGAGGTTGCATTCATACGTAGGGTGTGGCAGTAGCCCTCTGTAAGAAGGTGACGGTTAAACAAAGACAAAGCAAGGGAGTTAGGTCTGACATCTGGGGGAAACGCATTCCAGGCAAAGGGAGGAGGCAGTGTAAAGGTCTTAAAATGAGTACTGGCCTGGCACATTACAGAGTCAGCACGGAAGCCAGGGACGGAGAGCAACAGGAGGAAGTCAGAGAAGTAAATGGTGCCAGATCAGGGCTTTGTAGGCTCTTAGAATTAAGCTTTTACTTTGAGTAAAATGTAGGCCTATTACAAGGAAGGGACGTGATCAGATTTAGGTTTCTGTGGCTGCTGTATTGTGAGAGGACTTGCTTCATAAGGAAGCAAGCAGGGGTGGAAGATAGACCAGTTTGGAGATTTTTTCAACTACCTAGGCAAGAAAATTATGGTTACGATTAAGGTATTAACAGTGGAAGTAAGGAGAAGTGGCCAGATTGTGGATCTGTTTTGAAGAATTTTCTGATGCATTTAGATATGGGTAATTGAGGGGTGAGTAAGGGATGACTTCAAAGAGTTTGACTTGAGCAACTGGAGCATCATAAATTGGTGGACAAATTTTTCAAGTCTGGATTAAAACTCAATTTTTGTATTAAGTGTTTTTAAAAAATTAAGATCATGATTTTAGAGACAGAATCTACATCATTACTTTTTCCATCCAGCCACCCCTAAAACTGTGAAAGATGGGCTTTATTGTATTAGTTCATATTTTAATTTTATTGTACACTTTCTAAATTATTTATAACCACTAATACTTTTGTGATGGATAAGTAGTCATTTGTAATTGCTGCTTGTTTTTAGCAACACATTATAAAATCAATTTAGAGGTATTTTTACATTAAACTGAAAGATTCTTACATGCAGAAACCTCCTTATGAAAGCAACATGATGTCAGGGTGAAAACCAACTTTTCTTTCAGATAAAAAGTTAGGGAGATGACATTATACCTGCATGCCTCTTCCACTATTTGACTGGGACACATATTTTTTAACATGTAAAAATGATAAGAATTGGTCTCACTGCAGTCAGAGGTCTCACCTTATTATAATACTCCTTTTTACATGTGACTGGAGATTTGACTATGACTAATAATGCCCTACTTGAATCTCACCAGAATGTTGTTTTAGTATTACAAATCCTTATTAATGGTCTTATAAAAACAAGTTCTAACAGACTTTCAAGTTGATACGTGCAAATATAACATCACTCTTTTTCATCCCTGTGGAAGGGAATAAAGGATGGATGGATGATGGAATAGAATACTAGTTAGAGTATCCAGTTATTAATTGATGAATATGTTTCAGAGTTATAAAATTTAAATTCTCTACAATTCTTATTGTTGTCAGTTGTAAAATTCCTAAATATTTAGATGCTCAGAGTGGTACTCAGCCCTGCCAGTCCAGGAATGCTCACTACAGATGACAGCAAAAATCTTGTAGGGGCTTTCCAGCCATCCTGAACTACAGGGAATGAGGCTGGGTGCGACCAGAGAGGGCACAAGGAAACCCCTCCTCCTTGCCGCCGAGTGGAGCCGCTGAGTGGAGCTGCAGCCCTTTCTCAGGGAGGGAGGGCGGGCTCAGCAACAAGCAGTTCTATATCTGTCAACACTCGGGAATTGCTGCATTTATTTTTGTCTTCCTACCCTACTATTTTACTTTTTTTTTTTTTTAACTGCTGGAGATAGAGCTATAGTCTTGACCTATAGGTTGGGGAAGAGGGATTGGGAGGGTCAGCAGGTAAGCCGTTTTTATAGTTTGCCTTGAATTAAAAGGCATTTCTCCTAAGGGACATCAGTTTTAAGAAAGGCTTGTTCAAATGCAGAAAGCTTTCTAATTAGCCATTAACTAAAAAAACTCAATCTTTGTAGCACTTAAGACATGTTTGGGGATTCAGTATGTATGGAAAAATCTGTCCCCCAAATGAGAGCTCTGTGACAGCAGAAGTCTAACGGAGGCATGGATTGCTAAAGAGATTGGAGAACTCGTTTGGATCTCTTGATTCTATTTGGGCAAAGAGCATATCAATATTTTAATATTAACTTCTAAATACTATTTTTTTTTTTTTCATTTGTATTTTCAGGTAATGTTTGAAACTTACCAGTTTTCTGGTGTGTATGTAGCCATCCAGGCAGTCCTGACTTTGTATGCTCAAGGTAGGTGAAGCATAACTTTTAAATAACCAATTCAGCAAATATTTCTTAAGTATGTTTTTTATTAAAGAAATTTGATTTTCCAATAAGTTGTAAATTCTAAAAAAAAGCAGTATTTACATATTCAAATATTTATTCAAATATTTTCACAATTGCTAAAATTTGTTAAATAAAATACATACATTTTTATTTCCTGACTGAAGAGATTTCTCAGTTTTTAAAAAAGTAATATGTTCCCTCTTTTAGGCTATTTTAAAGTAAAAATTTTTATGTAGTGGAAAATGAACATGGAATTTATCTTTAGAATTTGCAGAGTCAAAAAAAAAAACCAAGGCCAGCCGAGTGGCTTAGTTGGTTAAGAGTTAGCTTAGAGCACATGCTCTAAGGGGTTCGATTCCCACATGGGCCAGTGAACTCTGCACCCTAGCTGAGCTGTTGCTGAGCTGCCAACAGGTGGCAGTATGGCTCTGATAGTGTAACAACAAGATTGCCTGTTCAGTGGTGGGCTATGCCCACCGGCAACTAAGATTGAGCACAGCACCTTGAGCTGAGCTGCCACCCAGATGGCTCAGAGGATAGAGTGTGCGCTCTTAACAACAAGGCTGCTGGTTCAACTCCTGCATGGGATGGCAGCTACGCCCACCCGCAACTAAGATTGAACACAGCACCTTGAGCTTAGAGGCCACGAGCTGCCAATGGGAAGTCAGATGGCGACTGGTGCCCTCCACAACAAAGATTGAAGAACAACAACTTGGCTGGTCCACTCCCACAATTCCCCAACAATGTTCCCCTCCCCCAATTCCCCAATAAAATCTTTAAAAAAACAAACAAACCAAAAACAGATCTAAAAAGGTTAGTATAAAATCATGTTTGTCAGATACATAATAAACACAAAGAAGAAGGTAGACATTTGGGAATACCTCCTAACTTTTGAGGTGTAGATTTAATGGAGGGGGCTACTATGTTTACTTGGTACTGCCATTAATAATTAATTGCCTCCCTGTCTATTGGGAATAAAATATTGGCCATGTGGGAGAAGCTTTTTATATTCAGATGGTCTTATTGAGAACATGTGGGGCTGTCAAATCTGTTCCACAGAGTCTATTAGGCACTAGACATGTAAAGATGATCTCAAGTCTAATGGGAAAAGGATATGGAGGCATAATTTTGATTCAGTACATCAGAGAAGGTTCCTGAAGAAGGTGACACCTGAGCTAAGTCTCGAGGCTTAGTACTTAAGCAGTGTTATGACATAGTACTTAGAAAACAAATTTTAGTATTAAAGTAATCCATCAGATTTCGATTTATGGATTATTTAAAATCACCTTGTAAAACTACATACTGGCTTTTTAAATTGTCTTTAGTACTATACTACCTGTAGATACTTAGAAAATACTCAAGGGAACTAAATTTTTAAAGTTTTATTCCTTCACCAGGTGTGACATGTGCCTTGTGTTCTGTTTAGTGTAGAGGATATGGCAATGTGCAAGCAGGTGTGGTCTCCTTGCCTTTCCAACTATTACCACTCAGCTATAAGTAGTTTCTCCTTTTAGGAAAGAATCAAAAATCACATGTTACTTTACAAAGAGTGCTTGTCTAGTTTTTTTCATTTAAAAATAATAATAAATTTCAGAATTTATTTTAGAAAATCCTCTGGGAAAAATACATGTACAAATATTTATATCTAAGCTTTGAAACTGGTGGTAATAGTTCCATTTAGAAGGTGGGGATGGGACAGTTCTGCTGAAATGTGAATTTCTGTTTGAATTATATTTGAATAAAATTGACTTTAACAAATTTTTCTAGCAGTATTCATAAATTTGTTTCCATCCAGTGAGAAGATACCCTCTCTAAATTCCTGATATTTAGCTGTTTTTCTTGAATTATGGAATCCTTATTTTGAGAAATGATAGCCCAGTAATATTCATCAAAAGAATTCAAGTCATAGTAAAACTTTTCTAAACAAGGTGGCTAGTGCTACCAGGTAAAACAGAAAAAAATGGGAAGAAGCATTCAGAGCCATAGAAGGTTTTTGACTAAGAGAAATAAATGACGTGGTGATTTAGGAAGGTGTGTTCGGCTGCATAGTACAGCCAAATTGTGGGGAATAGCTGGAATGAAGGAATCTGGCCTGGAGATTAGGATTGTTAGGGAAAATATAAATGAAAAGGTAAGAACTAGATTGAGCCTTAAAGAATCCTTAGGACTTGGAGTGGAAACAATGTATATATAGCCCAGGGACAAAGGGGGTGTGGCACTGAACATGGGTCACATGTGTACAGGGTAAGGCCAGTGTGTAAACTGGTGGAATGGTGGCAAGTAAGGGAGGTTGGATGGGAAAGTCTCTTTGGAAAATCAGTGTAAATCCCTGCTTAGTTCATATTACTATTTTTTAAATTAATACGGATTCCTCTTTTTTGCAATGGAAAGCCTCATATTTAAAAGAATGCAACATTAAAAGGCAGTATATGATTTTTATGAAGCGTACAGCATCAATCAAGAAAGACAAATTATATCAGCTTCAAAAGGAGGTGGTTTGAATAAATGTATTATTCAAAGACAAATCATTACAATTAGATACGATAGTACATGCAAGTTTGTATTAATAAAGAGAAAGAGAGCCTATTTAGGGATGGGAAAATGATAAAATGATGCTTAAGCCAGTTATAAATTATACATATTCTGGTTAATTATTTATTTTATTTTATTTATTTATTTATTTTGGTTAAAAGTATTCTATTAGAAAATGGTTTTTGGGTTTTTTTGGGGGGGCTCCCCTAAACTAACCCTGGTGCAAAAGGCAAAACACTAACGTTTGTAGCCATTTATACTTTTAAATAGCACGCAGGGGAAATAAGGTAGCTTCTTTGCTGTTCTTTTATTGTAAGGTTTGACTGACATTGTCTGTCTGGTTTCTGGTGAATAATTGAGGTGATCCTTTGGCGAGCCATGATTAATTGGTCTCAGATTTCTAGCTACGTAATACCAACAGGAATTTTTCCAAAGCAACAGTTTTGAATATACTGTATGACAAATATAATAACAAAGGACTAGACTATTTTCAACAGGCTCACTATCAAACTTACCTTTCACAATGTTTTTCATAGAAGTTATCCATGATAGTTTAGAAAATTTCACTTAAAGGGAATTCAGGGATTGAGATTATGTTGAAAAGAAAGTTAAAGAAGTACACTGAGCTTTAAGAATATGTTGGTTTTTCAGTCCTGGGTCTTGAGGTCTTTTTCTTCCCGTCTCCTGGGGAGCCCATGATTAGACTGTCTCACAAGAGACGCGAGAGAACACTGACTTGAGTGTTAGTGTATGAGAAACACACTTCTAAACAAGCAAATAATAAACAAATGCTGGCTTCTAGACCATTCTAATTGGTGAAGTTTCTAGTTTGGTTCCCATAATAATATTTGAAATTGACTGCCTTTGATTGTTCTGATTTGGCTTTCTGTTTAAAACCTGTTCATTCTTACCCAGGTTTGTTGACCGGAGTAGTAGTGGATTCCGGAGATGGTGTGACTCACATCTGCCCAGTGTATGAAGGCTTTTCTCTCCCTCACCTTACCAGGAGACTGGATATTGCTGGGAGGGATATTACCAGATATCTAATCAAGGTAAGCAAAAGAAAATGTCATAGAAATTAGATTTTGTAGTTTATGTTTACCGACTTAACACAAAAGTGAATGTATCATCGTAGGATTTTAGGAAATCGTCTGCACCAGTGGAGAAACGACCCAATTATCCAATTACTCATATAAAAATCCATGTGAGATTTACACACATGATCTCTGGTATCTAATGAGAATACATTATTTTATTACTTAATTATATTTGCTGTTCTCAAGAAAGGGATACAGAGGTATTTCAAAGATGGAAGAGACCCTAAAACTGCCTTGAACAACTCAGGCAGCCTTTTCTGCCATAAAACCTTCCTTTGAACAGATATACATTAAAGCCATAATCTTGATTAGGTTGCCAGTTCTTGTCCTTCCCCACAAAATGCAGTGATAGCAAATTAATGATAATTGATTAAAAACAGGTCCAAGATGTACCTGATTTTAATATTTAGTAGTTTTCATGGAATGTATCCAATTTTTAGTGTTTACTATTTTGAAGTGTACTTCTGACTATAATTACTTGCAATTTTCTTTAAAACATTGCTGGAGAAAGTATATGAGGTCACTATTTGAAGGCATATGTATTTTTTAATGTTAAAAAGGGTTAGAATATTGTCTGTACCAGAATTCTGTAGTTAGTATATCTTTGGGTCAGTGGCTCTCAACCAGGGACGACACTGTCCAGCAGGACATTTTGCAATGTTTAGAAACATTTTTTGGATTGTTAAAACTGCAGGAATGCTACTAAACATCCTACAGTTAACAGCCCCCACAACAGAATTATAAAGTCCAAGATGTCATTGCTACTGCTGTTGAGAAACTTGTAGGGTGATTTCTGTGCAACAAACTGTGTTGCATTAAGTCTTCACCTTTGACACTGGGTTCCTTTAGTCTCATTTAGAGGAATAATGAGATTAAGTTAGTGATGGTTATAATACACTCATTCTAGAGCAAAATTCTGTCCTAGGGTCACCGCCAAAGGAATTTCCAGCAGTGTTCTTATGAACATAAACACTAAGATTAGGGGATTTATTTTTTATAGAGTTTTTATATAAAGAGTTCAGTTGTAGAAGGGTTGGCCGAGTGACTCAGTTGGTTAAGAGCTCGCTGAAGAGCACAACCTGAGCTCTGAGCAACAGCAGTTCCATGCTCAGCCCGAGCTGAGCTGCCGCTGTGCTGCCAACAGGTGGCAGGCTGGCTCAGCTAAAAAAATTTTAAAAAGTTCAGTTGTGTTTATGATGGATATTTTCTTTCAACATGTTGAATTTTCATTCATTTGTTTAACAAATTCTATTACCCATCTAATGCATGTCAGACATTATACTATACAAACTAGGGGTAAAGCTTTCTAAGACCTAGGGATATTATAAACATAGCATTAATTGAGCAAATTGTAGATTATAGGAGTGTAGTATTAAAACACTGTAATATTTATTAATAGACTTTTGATTGTTTATCAAAAATATCTAAACATTAGTACCTAAACAGTACTCTTTTTAAAAAGTAGGTTTTTTTCTAGCTCATTTTACCTGTTATTATTTATAAACTTATTCTGGAACTCTGTGAAACTGAAATATAAATCCTTCTGTGGCAAAGTAATGTCCCTGATTTTGAAATACTCAGTAAGAGCTAAGGATCCACTGTCTGTTGCATTTGTTATTGATGTGACATATTTAGTGAGCAGTAATAGCTTTTGCAGAGTTGAATTCATTCAGATTAATTGTGAATGTACTGTTGGGTTTTTTTTTGTTCTTTTTTTTTTTTATATCAGCTGCTTCTGTTGCGAGGATACGCCTTCAACCATTCTGCTGATTTTGAAACAGTTCGCATGATTAAAGAAAAATTGTGTTACGTGGGGTATAATATTGAGCAAGAGCAGAAACTGGCCTTAGAAACAACAGTATTAGTTGAATCTTACACAGTAAGTATTTCCAGCATATAATACATGTGGTTTTAAAATGGACAACCATCATTATTGGCATGTTCTTACGGAGGTTTTCTTAAAATGCAGTATTTTTGTTTGGAGTGTTGTAATATATATATGTGTGACCTTTAATGTCTTTATATATTAAGATTCTATGATTTAATTATTTTAGGGCACCGTATAATGTGAAATAAAGCAAGAATCAAAAATCGCTCTTTTACCTTAGGATATAGTTAGTTATGAGATGTAATTTTGATATTCTAGTATCTGGAATTACATTTTCAACATGTATTGTATAAAATGTTATTTCCCTGCACTGTTAATGGGTATTTCACAAAAATTAAAATGGAGGTTACATTGTCAAATAAGCTTGGGAGTCAGTTTTGCTTTACCGAAGGGCTTTTCAGAGCTTTTGATCTGCTAACATGTACATGACTGTGAGAATGTAGTATACCTGTTTCTCAGCCTTATTAGATGACAGAACTCATCAGCATTTCATGGAACTAATGGTGTTCTAAGAAACGTTGGGAAGTTGTCATCCTAGGGAAGTATTGCCTTCATTATTCAGTAGGTGGCCGTCTTTTCCTGACTTACGTTGAAAACAAATGTTAACTTGAAATTGTAACTGATGAGACCGAGAATCTTGTAGCTTACACCAGGGGAGTTGAGTCTACCTTAATTCTTAATGTATTGCCATCTTAGGTCTGTCATATTCATCTGGGTATCAAGTACATCCAGATCTCATCTTTGATCTAGTTTTTGCTAAGATGAAATTGAGTACTAGGTAATACAAGCAAGTATTCTTAAACCATTTGATTCATGTAAGCTCTGCATATCACAAATATGTACAAAATAGTCATTTTAAAAATAATTATACATTTTTATAAGTTGTATTGTTTTGTTTTTTAAAGATACTGATCCAAATAGTCAATAATTCAGTACTTTGCAACTTAACGGTCTCCAGATTTGCCCTGGGGATTGTTTCTTGAAGCCCTCTTGACAGTTCCTCTAGATTTATATTTTTTCATATACCTGACTTATTTGGAAGAAGGTGGCATGTGGCAAAGGATAAAGGAACTAAAACTGTAGGACATGTTTTATTCATGCCCTCTTTTCTCAAAGCATTCGAGGTAGATTACAAAAATATATACAGCAACAGGAAAAAACAGTAAACTGATGAGTCAGTGAAGAGGGATAAGGACGAACAAATAAAGGCTCGGATAAGGTCTGATGCCAGGAAATGGGACCCATGCAGTCCTAACAGTTCCTAGGGGTAGGTAATTCCTGGGGCAGGTGGCCCCAGTGTGGCCAGTAGCCAGAGTGTTGGGAGAAGTCACACCACCAGCGAGGCTGAAGTATGAGGTACAGCGATTTTGCTAAAAACAGTCTTCGTGTGAAGTTTTTCTAGATCTCTTGGGTGACTTGATGTGGTTTTTAAACTCACCTGATAGTTTCATTTTTTTAAAGGTAAATGTTTGAATCACTATGGGGTTTTTTGTTTTTTTTTGTTTTAGAAATTTGATACAATTTATAAAAACAATTCTTGAGTTTTTGAAAAATATGGTTGCTTGGCACATATCTGTAAACAATTACAGCAAACACGAAGTAAATGTTTTAAAGAACTTGCTTTGTGGGATTTTGTTGTATTGGAAAGTTGATTTTAGAATCTAATATAATTTTTGTAATTATATTATTATAAATAAATATACTGTTAGAAATGTTAATGTAAAACTAATTCTGGTATCTCCTATAGAAATGTGTCATATACCAGCATATATATAAGAATGCTTGTGGGCCGGCCAAGTGGCGTGGTGGTTAAGAGCTGGCTTGGGACGCCAGCTGCCCCGGTTCGGGTCCCACATATGAGGGCCAGTGACACTACCCTCAAAAAAAAAGAATCCTTGTGACTTAGTTTAGTACAATGAATTATGAGATGGTTTAAGAGAGGAAGTTTTTAACATTTCTCATTTAATTAAATATAAACATGATGTGACTTAAGAGTTTTCTGCACAGGTCATGTTGTAACAATATCTGACCTGTTGTTTAAAAATTATTTGCTTAAATTAAAATTATATTTATCCATTATCATTTAAAATTTAATAGGACCTAGTAAATAGGATACAAGAGAACAAAAAATAGTCTAGATCAATGTTCCTTAAATTTTTTTGATCATAAACGTTTTGCAGATTAAGTGATTTTACAGAAGTTTCTTTATATGTTATAAAGTGTTTTGATGGCAAAATAATAGTTTCACAGTGAAAGAAATTATTTAAAATTTGTTAATTGAATGTGTTTATGCTACATGGTAAAAATGTCCATCAAATCACAAATGTGTTAATAGCAGCGATAACCCAAATGTGGTGGCTGATCAATGCTTCGTTTATAATTACCTGCACACCCCCGTGGGACATCATGCACTCAGGCATTGGAGATTTCTCCAAGAAATTCCTGATATTTGGGGTCATGGTATACCGTTTTTAAAAGCAGAACAGGGCCGGCTGAGTGGCGCGGTGGTTAAGCACTGGCTTAGGAAGCCAGCGGCCCTGGTTTGGTCCCACATGTGAGGGCCAGTGACACTGCCCTCAAAAAAATAAATAAATAAAAGCAGAACAGAGTATGATAATAAAAAATAATTATCTAAATGTATCTTTTTTTCTTTCTTCAAAAATGTATTTTGGGAGAAATGTGTTAATGATTTTGGTCATAGAATAGATGTGTTTAAAACTACTAGTGTTTGAGAGAACACTGGGAAAATTTTAAATCTTTTGCTGACTAATCCCTTGTTATTCTTGGTTTCTAGCTCCCAGATGGTCGCATTATCAAAGTCGGGGGAGAGAGATTTGAAGCACCAGAAGCTTTATTTCAGCCTCACTTGATCAATGTGGAGGGAGTGGGTGTTGCTGAATTGCTTTTTAACACAATCCAGGCCGCTGACATCGATACCAGGTAAGTTAGAAATGGGGGCTTCAAAGTTATTTATCAGAAATAGATGAAATATAAATAGTTAGAACAACCAAGTTGTCCGTTATCTCACTCGTGTTTTTGAATACATAAGGCAAAATTTTTTGATAGAGTGACTGATGTTCAATGGCATCATATCATTTTGTTTCAGACACTTTAAACTTTGTATTTTGAAATAATTTAAAACTTAAAGAAAAGTTGCCAGAATAATCAAAGAGAGCTCATGTATACCCTTAATCCAGTTTCCCATTTTACTAATTTTAATGTTCTACATGTCTGCTTTACTATCCCCTGTCTTGTTTTTTCTTGAGCTATTTGAGAGTAGGTTGAATGCATATATCCTCTTTACTCCTTAATATTCACTTTATATTTCCTAAAATTAAAGATAATTCTCTTGTATAGCAGCAACACAGTTACCAAGTTTAGGAGATTGATCACTGATAAATAGTTTTATCTACCACCCATATTTCATTTTCATCCACTGTCCTAATAATGTCTTTCATGCAGTTTTTCTTTTCTCCAGTAAAGGATCAAATCTAGGATTAGACATTGTATTTAGTTGGCATATTTCTTAGTCACCTTTTATCCGTTACCATTCCTCAACCTTTCGTGATATTGACATCTTTGCAGAGTAGAGGCCAATTATTTTAGAGAAGTTTTTTCAATCTGGGTTGACTGTTTCTCATGATTAGATTCAGGTTCCGCATTTTTGGCTAAAATACTACATATATGAAATGTCCTTCTCAGGGATCACAGCCAGATGTGATGTGTGTTTGCTCCTTATTGGTGAATGCTAGTGTGAAGCTTTTAATGCCGTTTCCTGTTTGCCCCACTGTGTAGTTCTGTAAGCAATCTGTGGGAAAATGCTTTGAGGGCCTGTCAATCTTCTGTTCCTCATCAGACTCGGCCCCCTACCCCTTTTAGAGGTATTGATGAGCGTTGTCTAAATCCATTTTTATTGTGATGGTTGTTAAAAGGTGAGTTTCTAAATCCATCATTCCTCCTTACTTAACCTAGCCAGCATTCTAGCAAAAGGAAGTGCTTTCATTTTGCCTTGTTTTGTTTATTATCAGTATGGATTCATAACTTTTTTCAGTGGATTCAATTTATTAGTCTTTATTTTGACGCTCAACTTGTTCCCGATTTGGCCAATGAGAGCCCCTTCAGGCAGGCTCCTGTGTCCTTTGATGTGCCCTCTCCCATATTTTTTTGAGTCCATTGTGTTCTGTGGCACAGGATCCCTGGCTAGATTTTTAATTTTGTTTTTTGAATAGGTAGAACATTAACAATATAGTCAAAACTACATTAAAAAGCATACTTAGAAGTGTTACTCTCCCCACCCCTTGTCTTCCACCCTAGTTCTCCTTCCTCTTGTAAGTAAATCGTCTCATTAGTTTCCGGTTTATCCTTTCTGTGGTTTTTATTTCCTCTTACACAAAAAGTAGTATACTATAAATGCTCTTTTGCACTTTGCTTTTTGTTTTGTTTAATATATCCTAAACAATCCTATACCATTTCTTAGGAATTGTCCTCATTCTTTTTTCCAGTGTATACACATCATGGTTTATTCAGTGAATCTCATTATTTAGGTAGATTCCAATATTTGTGTTGACAATGCTGCAATTGATAACCTTGTGCACACTGTATTTTTATATTAGTGGGCACATATTCTGAAAATATTTTAGAGGGGGATATTGGGGGTTGCAGGGTAAATGAATGTAGTTTTGTTATTGCTCGGTTTCCCTCTAATGAGGTTGTACAATTTTTCATTCCCACCAGTAATATTGGGTTGTCAGAAAAGTCATGACGCATTTTTGCAACAAAAAACAGAAAAAATACTTCATGACTTTTCCGACAACCCAATATATGAGGGCGCCTGTGTCCCCACAGCTGTTCACAGTTTGTCAGCTTCTTTACTTTTATGCCAGTCTGATGAGTGAGAAATGATAGATATCTCAGTGTAACTTAATTTACATCTCTCTTAAGAGTGAAGTTGAATATACTTTTCTATGTTTACGGCCATTTTTGTATCTTTTTCTGGTGAAGTATCTGTTCATGGCTTTTGCCTATTCTTCTATAGAATTTTTGTAACTTTTTCCCCCTCAGTTTTTAAAAGTTTTTTTTATATTACCTCTGTGTTATCTGTTGCAGATATTTTCTCCCAGTTTACTATTTGTCTCTTATGGTGTTTTTAGCCATATAAAAATTTGTTTTTGTTTGGTTGTATAAAAACATTTATAACCTTTTATTGCATCTAGAGTTTGAGTCATAGTTAGAAAGCCATCCTCTACACCTAGATTATCGAGGAATTCACTCAGAAGCATTTTGTAAAGCAAATGTTTGCTTACTTGTTTTTGTAACCCTGAATTAAATACCCACCTAGTTTTTTGAGTGGCTGGGGATCAGAATGATAATGGAAATTAATAAAAAATACAGTTGGCTCATAACAAGCTATAAATCTAATGGAAGATGATCAAAAATCTCATCTAGGGCAGGCTGAGTGGTGCGGCGGTTGGGCGCTGGCTTGGGACGCCAGCGGCCCCAGGTCAGGTCCCACATATGAGGGCCAGTGACACTGCCCTCAAAAAAAAATAAATAAAAGGAACCTTCCCTCTTTAGAAAAAAAAAAAATCTCATCTAGACTTCATAATTGTAAATTCTCATAATAGAAATTAGGTAGATGATGATGCTTTTTTCCTTTGATTTAATGAGCATTAATAGCAAAGTTGTATTTAAAAGCACATTCCTGTTGGTGGTGATTGAAGTTTCGGCATTCTTAAAGCACTTCAGTCAAGTTTAGTACCCTCTCCACAGACTTGGCATTGCAAAGTACACAACTCAAATTTTGTTTGTGTGCTCTCCATGTTGAAAGCACACATGTAAATGCTCATGGGTACATGTCACATGCAGCCATATTTAACTGCTTGGCTTATGCTACACTTAACGGGCATACTTTTGCAACTAAACGAAAAACAGTGTTCTTCTAGAAGCTAGAATTACAATGGCCTGAGCCATTGAGAACCTGGAAGCCAATTTGAATGAGGCCAGGAAGCTCCTGAACTTGCATAGGCCGGTTCCTCAGACCCTCACTCAAATTATATTGCTTTTACTACATATGCAATTATTTTAGATTTGATTATCTGCTCTCATAACCAACAGCATATTTAAGGAAGGAGGAGAGAACTGCTATAAGAAACAAAGACGTCAATCTAAGCAGGAATAACAGTGAAAAGTCTCAAGGCAAAGGAACAAAAGGGAGAACTACAAAAGGGAAATGGAAAAATTCAAAAGAACTGGAGTCTTAGTAGAATATGGTTAATTAGCGTAAACAGCTGCATCCCAGAGGTTGCAGGAAAGCACTGTGAGAGCACAGCCCAAATATTGGAAGTTTGTAACGTTAACTGTGGTCATTACTGTTAGAAGACTCAATTACATTTTCGAGAAAATGTGTCATGTGCTTTAGAAGTATTTTCATCAAAATTATAATATTTTTATGTAAAGAGACTTAGTTATTAATGACAATAGTAATAGCAAACATTCAGCCCAGTGATTTACATGGTGAATTTTATTTAATTCTCCCAGCAACCCCCTGAGGCTGACATAAATAACAGGAACTCTGAAACCCCAAATGAATACCTGTTGTGTCTTTCTAGATCTGAATTCTATAAGCACATTGTGCTTTCTGGAGGATCTACTATGTACCCTGGGCTGCCTTCACGGTTGGAACGAGAACTTAAACAGCTTTACTTAGAACGAGTTTTAAAGGGAGATGTGGAAAAACTTTCTGTGAGTATCAAATCAATAATCCAACTGTTAACATCCTTTTAAAACCCTGTGAAGTACCTTAGCTTGTGAATCTTGACAACCACCAGAGGGCGCAAGAAGTCTTTCTAAACAAATTCCTAACTCGGTCAAGTACAGCCTTGCTGAGCTAGGAAGAAGTCAATGTTTCAAGGTAATACGGTTTGTCCCAGAATGGTCATACTGTGTGGTCACCTTTATATTTAGTGGATGGAGACAAGTAGGTCCCCGGCCAAACGTTCTGGTTCATCTGTAATGAACATCCTAGAATCGGAGGGCCGCTACGTGCACAGGAAGAGCCTGCTCTACAATGAGGGAGAAATGCACCACTTGGGGTTGTTTTTTTCATGTACTTTTTGGATATGTGATCAGCCTTCAATGCTACCCTGGATTCTCTCATATTTCTGATCGTAGTTTCTGGCTATTTCTTGCATATGTCTTGATTGTAAAACATCATGTCTCCCAATTCTTTTGCATCCCTATCAGCTAGCATAGCTTTAAAAGACTTTAATTGGTAGTTGTTGATGTGTAGAGGAGAAAGAAAATTTTAACCTAGTATTAAATAGTTGATGGTTGTTTGACATTGATTTTTTTTCCTATAAACTTGACTGTGTGAAGCACACTATATGCAATGCACTCAACCAGGAGCCATTTAATTCTGTCAGTCTCCGAGCTTTGTCTCACAGACTTTGATCAACTATTTTAGATAATGAGCTTACATATTACAGAGGACTGTACGTACTGGAGGCACTCATGCTACCATCTCATATGTGACTCAAATTGTTGAAAGTAAATTGAATATGGACACACATACATTAAACAAATTAACAGACTGAAAAGGAGCCATGTTGTCTTAAGTACATCACTTGTTTGATTTTTACTGAGTTATTATTATACATAATATTTAAAATCAGTTTCAGGTGATCATTTATGTACCCAGCATTTTGCTTTACTGCTAGTAAAATAGAAAGTCTCGGGAGGATTTTGAGCAGAGAAATGATAGAATCTGACTTGTTTTTAAAAGATCATTAAGCCTGGTGTGGTAAATAGGCTGTTGGAGGGGGGCGGGAGAAGAAAGGTGGATGTAGAAAGATGGCTTCAGAGGCTCCGAGGAGGGAGCCAGGTGGTAGAGGTTTACAAAATACAGGAGGAAGAGTGAAACGATTGTCTTGGAGAGTGGAAGAGAGAGAGAGAAGAGAAATATAATGTGATTGCCAAGTAGCACTAAAGGGCGCAGTGAGGTAAGTGATGCACTTAAGTAAGATGTTGAGTCTCCCACCTGCAGTGTTCAGATGCTTCAGAGCAGGTGCAAGGACTGAGCTCATGACCCGAGTTGGATTTTCATCAAGTGGGTGTGAGAGGGAGAGGACAGTCACTAAGGATAATGTCGGGAAATGATGAGCACACACACACATGCAATGAGAGCAGGTACGAGCAGAAGCCACCTGGGGGTCTATAGATGATGTGGGCGAGGCACTGTGTATGGCGTAGCCTGATAGACATTTGAGGGGCTGTGGAGTTGTAGGGAGGAGGGAGAGCAACAGCAATGAAGAATAAGAAATTCCTGCACCCGGTCCTCCCGGGCTAAGAAGGGACTGTGAAAGAAACAGCCGCCAGCTGAGAAAGCTGCAAGGGCAGCCGTGTCTTCAGGACCTACCCAGGCCTCCGTTAGAGCAGGGGTGGCCAACCCCAGCCCTCTGCCCAAACCTGCTGTTTTTTTATAAGTAGTTTTATTGGAACCCAGCCCCAGGACCATTCTTTTACACAGTGTTACCTATTGTCACATACTGTCTGGGGCTGCCAGAGATACCTGCAAAGCCTCAAGTATTTACTGTCTGGCCCTTTACAGAAAAGGTTTGCTGACCCCTGCCTCAGAGCAAAGCAGCAATTGAACAATTAAACCAGTAGACTAGTCTCAGAATTGATTAATAAGTAACTGGTATTTTTATATGGCAGATCCTACAGTTCATTCATGTGACATAAAGACAGTTACAGAATGACATAGTTACTTGGAGTCCTTTTGCAGGATTGGTGACCCTGTAATTAAAACTGCTACCTCATTTTAAAGCGTCTCTTTTAGGTGTTCACTGACCAAACAGATGGAGGTGTGTCCTTGTTAGACACTTAATACTGACCATAGAGTATAAAACTTTTCCCACTTGTCTTTCATTTTGGTTACTTGTTCGTTTTTTCCAACATCCCCATGATTTATTTTGACCATATTTGGTCTTTTTGAGAATATTTCATTTACATTTGAGACCATAAAAAGCTTTGCTTATAAGAAAAGAATTTCAATTTTACTCTGATTGCATGGCCCTACAATCATAGCAGCATGAGACCTTTCCCCTGTGAAAAAACCAAAGAAGTCCTTTTATCCAAGCTTCATTTGACAGTCAGCTAAGTGACTGACCCATGCAGTCATCCACCTGTTTGATGGGAAAAGCTGCCACCATCAGAGCTGTGGTATTTGGGCTCACAGTAAAGTGATCATGGAATTTATCGTTCAAATCAGAACACTTTTGATAGGTGCTATTACGATAATGATGGCGTGACAGGTGTAACTCCTGTCTAAGCACTAAGACAGGACTGTTCTAAGCACACTGGGGACAGATGTGTGATATCCTAGCTGTGAGCTCTGGGCAAATTATAGAACATCTTTACGTCAGATACCAAATCCTGCTGTCCTACTTTTACATCACAGGACTTTTGTGAGAACTCAACAAAAGAATGTATGAAAAAGTCATTTTTAGAAAGCAGAAAGCACTGTGCACATGTGACATTTTATCATCTCTCTCTCCTTCAGAAATTTAAGATTCGCATTGAAGACCCACCCCGCAGAAAGCACATGGTGTTCCTGGGTGGCGCAGTTCTAGCAGACATCATGAAAGACAAAGACAACTTCTGGATGACCCGACAAGAATACCAAGAAAAGGGCGTCCGTGTGCTGGAGAAACTTGGTGTGACTGTTCGATAAACTCCCGAACTGGTTCCCATCACACCCCTAATGCTTTCTTTTTTCCTTTATTGCCGATCTTTGAACTCATTCAATTCCAGGATGTGGAAGAGGCCTCTCTGTGCCCTTTGACTGGGAAGGTCAGGTTTTATTCTGGCATCTGGGGGAAGCTTTATTAAATTTTTGTTAATGTGGGTAAATCTTGACTGTTTAATTCAGCCACTTCCCTACATACATAAGAGAGGGCAAAGGGTCCTGTCTGCTGCTTTGTTTCTTCTAAGTAGGCATTTAGGTCCTTCCTGTCGGCTTCCTATTTTCACTTGACTGCTCTAACGCTGCTAGTTTTAGCACACTAGGTGGTATGCCCTTATTAGCATAAGAAAAAACGCTGGCCAGGAGCTCTGACATATTCTTGGGGTGGGGGTGGTAAGGGCTGGGTGGGCAGCTGCGGAACCCTTGGCGGCATTTCCTCTAGTGTGGCTCTCAGTGGTTACTGGTACAGATTTAAGTACCTTAAAGCTCTGGTATCAACATTTTAGGGAAATGTTAGGCTCAGAATTAAGGTGTTTTGGGTGGGTTTTTGCTTCGGGATGCGGGGAGGTAATCTTTGATTTTGATTTTTGAGTTTTTCTGCTCTGGGGTACATAAGATGAACTTTATTTACAATACTTTGATTTGGCAGGTTTTCTTCTTTTTTTGGTCTGCCTGGAACTGTTTCCATATGATATAAAAACAAGTATAATATTCCATTACCATGTGGCTTAGGGACTTGTTTTTTAAAATCAACTATATTATCTGGGACTAGACTCCATAGAAATCCTATCAGTGGAAAAGTAACATTTAAAAAATGATTTTGGGAATTCAGATTACAGATAAAAAATGTTCTTAAGAGCTGGTATTTTCTAAGTGTGTCTGTTTATACCAGAAGCATTAAGGTAACGCGGTGCCAAGTACCATTTATGCAAATTATTCTTTTATAAGCAACTGACCAGTGCTTATTTAATAAAAATAGGTAGATACATATAAATAATTACTGGCAGTAGGTTATAATTGTTGGGTTAAAATAACATTGAAATATGGGACTTGTTGCCAGTTGAGTAATTTTCATTAGTTTTTTTGTTTGTTTGTTTTGATTTGAAACCTGGTAGTGGAATAGAATTTGATTATCTAAAATGTTGCCGCCCTCCCCCCCCCAAAAAAAAAAAAATCAAGATTTAAATTTGTATCTGTACTGAAAAATTAATCATAGCTATTAAATCTCAGCCATCTTATACTTGAAAGAAGAGTTGTTGGTAATTTGTAAATGTTAGTAGACTTTCCTGCCTGTGTCAGAAAATCATATTTATGAATCCTGTCGGAATTGCCTGGTATCTGAAAAAATATCAAATAGTATTCAGGCTTGAATTCTTTCTAAATTTGAAAAATAAAGTAATAAAAAATTATATCATGCTAAGTAAAAATGCAGATTCTGGGAAAATGGTTTTGTTGTTTTTTTTAATTTCAAAACATTCTTTACTGGTAATGAAAGAAAGCTTTGCTTTGAAAGGAAAAGCTTATTTTTGGGGCCGACTGAAATTGGAGAAATTATTGGTTTTAGAATCTCTTTTGTGAGAAAACTTAAAAGTGAAATTTATATGAAATAAGCAGCGAAAGAAGGTTAGTTTTAATTATGAAGCTTCTGTTAATATGAAATATTTTTACTCTGTTTTACCTCAATTTGAACAAATGAGAGAAGTTTGCCTGCATGCTGGACATGCTTTGTACATGTGCATAGCCTTTGAGTAACATCTAGATTTTAGGGACATGGATGTCGGTCACTCTGGATTTCTAAAGTGTTCCTAAATCACGTTCTTAGAACTCCCCCTGGTCTTTTGAGTACTGGCCTTGCTAAAGGACAGTGTAGGACCAGTACTTAGTAGCTGTTCATTTCAGGTAAATGGATTGACCCTTGGCCTTTGGTCATGATTTTTAAATATGGGGTAGCTGTCCCTTGAATGTAGAATTTGGTTTTAATTTCATGATCTGCTAGCAAACATCACATTAAAATGGTGTATTAATATATATATAGTATAATTTTGAAATTCCATTTTATAGTTTTCCTAGCCCAAAGTGAACTAATGCATTTAGTAATTTGGGGGGTGGGGGGAGTATAGTGGTTAATTGGAATTGTCTGGTATGAGTTCCTAAGAAATTAATTTTTTTTCTGTTTTAAAAGAGATCTGATTTTTAGGACTTGAAAACCATTGTCATTTAAATTTCCAATAATTAAAATTCTCTCCTTTTAAAATCAGAATTGCCAATGCTTTGACCTTTGAGAAAAGTTTCTTAGAAATAGGTCCTACATTTAAACTTTTTTCTTTAAAACGTGACATTGGATGTGAACTTTACACAGTTCTGAGTACTATTAATAATATTTGGAAAGTATTTTGAGAAATCAATGGAAAGGTAAACATTCTGAATTTAATGAATATACTTTTTGATTCAGAAAATAAAATCAGATTTTTCAAAGTAAGTTTGAATTTTGTCTTTGTTTTCTTCTTAATAACTTTTCTTAATAATTTTCGGTTTCATTTTCTTATTTTATATTTTCATTTTTGCTAATGCAAGATGGGTCGACAACTTTATGGTAGTTATTAGGCCGAGTTCAGTTTAGTGTTCTGTTATTTGGCCAAAATACTTCTTTATTTCTGGTACGATTTTAAATACATAAAGGGAAAAAAAAAAGAAAGAGCAAATTGGAGCCACAGCTATATTAGAGATTTTTTTTTCCTCAAGCAGATTGTTTCGTTTCCAGGCTTTCACAGTAGTGGGAACAGTAGATAGACCTGTATGCAATATGCCTCTTTTCAAAGATATCTTAGTTTATCTGCAGACTTTTAGGCTTATTATTATTATTATTATTATTATTATTGGGGGAGGGGAACAGCATTGGGGAATCGGGGAAGGGGAACAGACAAGTTGCTGTCCTTTTGTTCTTCAGGCTAGTGGAGAATGTAGCTTCACTGGCCCATGTTGGTATTATCATTGCGCTCTTCCTGGGTGAAGCAGTCACTCGCCGGCCATTGGATAGCCCCTCACAGCAGCCCTCAAAAGTGCACGCCAGCTACTGACCAGCCCCACTGCAGCCTACGCCATCATCGCTGGCGACTCCCAGCAGCCCAGGTCCAGGTAGAGCTGTTGTTCACCATCTTAGCTGTAGAGGTCACAGACTCACTGTCCCTCATGTGGGATCCGAACCCGTGCCCTGCTGCTCAGAGCTGACGTCCTAAGCCAACTCTTAACCAATGTTCCACTCGGCCGGCCCAGGCATATTGTTTTTAATAAAACAACTAAAGAAGGATGAAAATTGATTTCACTGGCCCTTGCTTGCTTTTATACTTGCCTTTGAGGATGGGTGCTGAGGAGTAGACTTGAGTTTGTTTTTCCTTCAGGAACTTGCCTGCTTGAACCTCATTGCTCCCTTCATGGCCAGAGGTCCCTCCCGCCGCCCGTCCCCCCGGACCTCCTGAAGTTTGCCTCTGCTGCCTTTTATCCAGTCTCTTAGTAGCCGGAGGTATAGTGTGATAGGAAGTATAATGCGATAGCTATCTCCACATGTTAACAGAGGAAGAAAATACTGGGCACTGCATAAAGTGTCCTTGTGAATGGAATGAAAGTCTAATTTTTTTCTTTATCCACAATTTTGACCGCTGTACAGTTGAGTGCATTTATTAACTGTACTAACTTTAGAACCATCAAAGAAGTTGCCAACTAAAGTGAACCATAAACTTGAGGATTGATTTTAGCTCAGTATGTATAACATACTATCTAACTTGGGCTAATTGGTCAAACTGCCCACAGTACCTGGGGTATTTTGTAGCTTCATTTTTTCCCTCCAGGTCAAATTCCGTGACCTATTAAAAGACTGAAAATGTTTCATCAGAGGTAAGTAGAGGAGCAGGGGAAGGACCTGGGAAAGCATATTTGTACCTATTGTAAGTATCCCAATTTATGTTATGCGCATATGTAAACTATCTAACTGCTAGGGGGAATCCAAATGATTTCTCTCTTTGAAAGAACAGAATTCCTGCCCTGTCTCATATCTACCCTCAGTTCTTCCACCCACCAGAGAAAAAAAAGACTGGAAAGGACTCTGCAAATAATTTTCCTTGAAATAGAATAATGTATATTTTAATTATGTTCACGTTGACCGATTGAAAGGTTTGGGTTTGGAAAGTGCAGAAACCAGTCACAAGAATAATACGGTATGGTTTTTAAGTCCAAGGTAGACTCCCGATCAAGCTAATCCTCTGCCTGGTGAATGCTTATTTTATTAAGATTAGTAAAAAGAAAACTAGAGAGCTTCTTTGCCCTTCCTTGAATAGAGGCTTGAAAAAGAAGGCCCTAACTCTCAAGAATAAGAATTCTATGCATAAAAAAGATTAATCGTAAATATTTGAAACAATATCAAGTAAAGGCTGGCATTTTAAGTAATTAGTTAAGGAAATTCTGAAGAGCTGCCACAATATTAATTTGGCCATTTTGTTAAATGAGTACCTTGATGTGCAGGGGTTGGGATTTTTTTAATTTAGATATAAAATGTGTACAAGAAAACTGCAAAGCCAGTTTTACTTCAGGAAACCAAATCTAAAGATTTCCTGAGCGAGAGTTCTATTATATTTTCATATTTCATGCCAACGTAGTGTTTGAAGAGTAAGAAATTTGAGCCTTAACTGAGGTTCAAATGTCAAAAGTAAGTTGATATACACATTTGACCCTTTGATTTGAAATCTTTAATCTGTCTACAAAGTGTGTGTGTGTGTGCGTGTGCACTTTTGTTCTTAGATCTACATTTGAAGGTTTCTGGCATTAAATTTAAAAACTATTGAAAATGAATGTAGGTTGTACAACTCAAATGACTTTGATGTCAGTTAGGCCATTTTGTTTTGTTTTTATTTAGCAGTTTAGCCAGAATTTAATATGTTGAGTATCCCATAGGAAATGATGTAGCTTGTGTATAATTACCTAAATGTTTAAAACAGTGAAATTATGGGCCCCTCAGTGTCTTTCTCAGTATGATGTCAGAATCACATGGTGTGTTTAAAAGTGCAGGTTCCTGAGCCCCACTCTGGACCCACCGAATGTGACTCTGCAGCCCATGGGATTGCCTGTCCTCCAGCTGTGCTGATGGCGCTGACCCTGCCAAAGCTTGCACTCCCCTGCTATGGGGTATTCACAGGACAAGCAGGCTCCAAAGTGTGATCCATTCCCCCAGGCCCACACCTGCATGCCCTCCCCTCACTCATGAAAACTCTTGGAGATTTAGCAAATAGGTTCAGAAGTGCAATGGGAACGGCCTGTGTTCTCTCCTCCAAACCCTTCCCCACGCAAGCCCTCAGTTCAGGCGGGTGCTAATACCCTTTACTCAAAATGCGAATTCTCCTGGGAAGGTTAAAGCACCATCAGCCATTTACACATTTGTGTGAACCAAAAGAAAGTTCGGTACTCCAGTTTACTCCTAGTGAAGATTAGCAGCTCTGTGATTTGACTCTGCACGTTGGGCTTATGGAGTGCATTGGAGACTCCCGAGGAAAAGGAGAGAAGGGATTAGGGCAAGGTCGCTTTTTGGGGACCTGTGTAGATGGGAGCTGGATGCTGGAAGGGATGAAATAACCAGAGCAAACGAATTTCAAAATCGTTTTTAGAGATGTTTTCTCCTCACTTCTGACTTGCACGGTTCCCAGTTCCCTGGGCTCGTGTGACAATTCAGCCTCTTGGTAGATGAAAATGATTTGTTCAAGTTCCATGCAACTGACATACAAATGAACTCTTGGATGCAACTTGGACACAGCTATATATAGTTCTTTCAAGTGTTGATTTTTCAAAAAAATATAAACCTAGTTGGTTCCAAAATTTGGCAGTTTGGAATAATTAAAAATTTTAATTGGTAGAAGAGAGAAAGAAAACTTTACCCCCTGCATTTACTCTTAGAATAAGGAGAGGAAGAGGGAGGGGGCATGCTGCTATTATGTATTAAAATTAAGTAAGTAGCCAGCTGCAGGTGAAAAGAAATAATCAGCTGCATGTGAGGAGGTGGTTAGCTTTTCAGTTCAGGAACCCTCTCTAAGAAGGCGTTTGATGGATCCTCTGGGTGAGTAGGAAATAACTTTTATCTTCTGAACGTAATTGTATAGCCCATATAAGTAAGCTTTAGAGTTCCCTCTAATCGGAGCATGTGTCGTTGATGCTGGCAGCATTTTCTTGCTGTTTTATTTGCCTGTAGATCTCATTTCTACTGTTTTTGCCGTGAAAGCTTTTCTTAAATTTTCTGTTTCATTCCAAAGCACATATACCCTCCAGCCTTTGGAGCCCTACCTTTGATGATACAGTTAGCCGAAAACATTTATCAGATGTTTAGAAGCCTCATTTGTTCTGAATGTTTGTCCTGAAATTTGTCCCAAAGTGCAAGTGTTTACTTGTTCATAATGGCCAATCGTCGTTTTAATGCTTGCTATAAATGTATTTTGACTTGAAAACTGACTGAAAAATCACAAGGTTCCTTAAAGTAGAATGCTGTTTATAATGTGAATTTGGGGGTATCAATGTTTGCTATTTGTCTTTTCTCAAACACACAGGTGGAGGTGGTGCTAGGAAAACTGTCTTCTGATTGTAAGCTACTATTATTCTTTTAAAATGGTGTGACAATTTTCGTGTTTCTTTTTTTTTTTTTGAGGGCAGTGTCACTGGCCCTCATATGTGGGACCCGAACCGGGGCTTGGGAAGCCAGCGCTTAACCACCACGCCACTCGGCCAGCCCTCATGTTTATTTCTTTAGTGTCGGTTAACTCTACCAAACTCAAAAAGCATTGGCTGAAAATCATCTTTTTTCCATTTCACATATGTACACTCTTTTATGCCTTCAACATTTTTTCCATTCATACCATTCAAAAGAAGCTAAGGTTTGTGGTATGAGCCAACAAAAAACCCTCTCTTAGGTGCTTTAAAAACAATAAGGAAGGCTTCCTTGAGCTTTCTAAATGAAAGTCTTTTTGTTTTGTTGCATTTGTGGGTCTTTTGAACAATTTGTGAGAGGAAAGATTTAATGAAATTCCCATGTTTTCAGAGTGGGAAGAGGTTGGATTTATGGCTCCCACCCCCAACCCCGCTGTCATTGAGACTGGGGAACTTTTGAATAAGGCCCAGGTCACAAAAACCTTTGCTGTTCCCAAGTTCCCTGAAATGACAGGATAAAGTGAATTCTAAAGAGCACCCCAAACTCTTAGAAGGCAAGGTTTGCTAACTGGCCACCTAAACCAAATGGTAGCTCGCGCCACCAGCTGATGTTATGCAGAAGCTGAGACCCAGGGAGAGACTTTTCCCACTAAATTTCAGTACAGTTATTACTTTCAAGAATATATCCTGTTTTCTTCGTGCTTGGGGCTTGTCTGCTAAAATAATTAGCTGTGAGGCAGACAGGGAAAGAACTGCACCTGCAAAGCAGGGTTAAGCTTAGAGGAGGAGATAAACCCCACGATTGACTCACAGCTGCCCACCCTGCAAGGAGCAGGGTTTGCCAAGAATATCCACGCTGATTTATGGAGGAGAAATCAGGAAACCATTTACCCCAGATATCTTGGATTTGTGACAATATCGGTGTAAACTATTTCCAGTTAGACCACAAGAGACTTCTAAGTCTCCACGGTGTTTCCTCTCGCCCACCTTCACCCCCTTCTCCGAGCATTCCCAGCAGCCTCAGGCCAGTGGTTCTCAAACTCCAGGGTGCCTAAGAATCTCGTGGGGAGTTAATTACAATGCTGAATCTGGCCCCACTTCCAGAAATTGAGGTGACGCTCTTCGAAGGGTTTCTTTGCACTTGGAAAAACATAAATCAGAAACCAGGGGGATTTTGTACAGAATTAAGCTACAGCCTAAAGGATAAAAACCTGGGTATACTTTTTCAAAGCTTTCACTTAATTGGGAGTTTTCTAAGAGAATGAAAATGAAGGCTTTCCGGCCTCTAACTTAGCCACTAAGGACTCTTGGACTTCTGAGTTCTCTGGTCCCTCTCCCCCTCCTCCCCTCTCTCCACCCCCACCACCACCTCATTTTTACTGTATGCCTAGAGAAATTCAGCTTCCTTTATTACTGAGTCTTAATTTTACTCACAAAGGAAAGTGCTGCCAGCATCATCTGTTTCAAAGAGCCTTTGTTTTAAATCCCTTTTGGAAAAGGAGTGCATTTCCCTGCGTGGTGTACTGCCTTTCAGAGCACAAGAACGCATCTTAAACAAGTGTGTATTGAACTCTTAAGTTCCTTGACTTTTTGTGAGCTGAGCCCACAGGGGTCATCAGGCCCTACATTAATTAAAGGAGCCACAGAGAAACAAGAACAACGAAGACAACACAACAGGAAGCCGTAGTGGTCACCATTTATTCAGCACCCACTGTGTACCAGGCGCTGTACCTTGAGCACTTTTACCAGCATTCTCATGTAAGTGAAATAGGAGTTACTATCTTCACTTTATAGATGAGAAGGCAGGCTACAGAGGCAGTGACCAGAACAAGGAGGCACAGCTAGGAAGCTGTAAGCGCCCAAGTTGAACGCCAACATGTCTCGACTACATAACTTTGCTTCAACACTCTGCAGTGGTTCTGTGTGATGGTCATCCGAGTCACGTGTTCTCTGTCCCTTTCTGCCTTCCCCTCCCCCGCAGTCTCTCAAAGCCTTCGTCTTTTTTTTTTTTTAAAGATTTTATTGGGGAATTGGGGGAGGGGACCAGCCAACTTGTTCTTCAGTCTTCGTTGTGGAGGGCGTGCCAGTCGCCATCTGGCTTCCCATTTGCAGCTCGTGGCCTCTAAGCTCAAGGTACTGAGTTCAATCTTAGTTGCAGGTGGGCATTGCCACCATCCCATTCGGGAGTCGAACCCGGCAGCCTTGCTGGTAAGTGCTCAAAGCCTTCATCTTGACTCCATCCCTCACTCAGAGGCCTTGGGAAAAGCACTTGTCTTTTGTGTGCCTTAATTTAACTCAGGCAGATGGGTAGAGTGCCCCCAGCCTGGAGTGGTTGCTGTCCCAAGTGCCATTAGAGAGAGAGCACTTTGAGATGAAGTGCCCTGCAGAGCTTGCCCTTCTATTTACACCATAAAGTGAAGAAAATGAAGAGGAAGCTGTGCTGGCCACAGGCATTTCAGTCCAGAGGAATTTGTCACACGTTTAGGATTTATCAAGTTTGGACTTCTTTTTCCTTTGGTAGGCATAATGTTTGCCTATCCGGTGTTCATTGTGGTCCCAAGGTTCTGAATTTACAGCAGAACTTGACAAATTAGTCAACAGTTTTCAAAATCTGCACTCACAACAGGAAAGCAAGAAATGGAAAGATTGTCCATTAACAAGGTTTCAGGGGCGCCTGGAGTCCAAATGGCCCTTAGAAAGAACACTTGGGGGAGGGGAAACATTGGAATCACTTCAGTCTGCTAAGAACTCGCCCTGTGAGGAATGCTCTGAGAGTGGCTGTGCAGGAGCTAGCTCTCAGAGTGACTGTCATCGATGGGGACAACCTACTGGCCAGCTGCAGAGGCTAAAATGTGCAAGAGGGCGTTGCCTTGTGGGAGACATAACTGCTCCCATACAGAGCAGCCGGGTCACTTCAGCAGCAGCTAAGTTCCTGGTTGGAATTCAAGGCTGTTTCCCAGCTCTCCGAGCCGTGAATAGCAGTGTTGTTTAAGATTGTCATTATTGCTCACATCCCGCTTTAGCCAGGAGCAGAGGGCGGAGCCTGGACCTGGGTCCCCTCTCTTTGCTACAGGAGGACACAATTAGTGGTTAGCCTATCTCTAAAAGCCCTGGGGAGCCAAGGGTAGGAAGGAAGGAAGGAAGTTGTGTAGGATAAACAAAACAAAGCAAAACCCAAAAAAAGCCACAGGAAAGTACTTCAGATGTGCAAGAATCTGTAATTCACATACTCATGGGATAGTTGAGGGTTAGGGCCTGGATTAAATGTTTTCACATGAAATGAGAATACCAAGGAAAAAGTAATTGGAAGGGTGGAGTGCCTGGCTTGGTGGAAAGAGGTCTTAGAAACAGATTCCTCTTATGTTTCTGGATGTTTACACACATCAAGGCCTATACGTAAATTGTTTAAAAATACATCTCGCAAGTTTTGCCATAAGGTCATTCACATGGCCAGCGTGCCTTCAGTTTTCCATGGCAGGATTAAATGGGTTTTATGATCTTGTTGAAAAGAATTCATCACTTTTTTTTTTGACTATGCTTTAAAAGAAGCAAATAGACAGATAAAAAGTATGAAATGATCTTTTGAGTGTTAATCAAAACCCATTCCAAATACAGGCGTCTCTGGCAGACACGATTTTAGAGTGACTGGGCTGTCGCCCTGGTGACTGTCACAATTCGGTGCTTGTACAAAATCAAAGCAGATTCATGGCGATGGATGCTGTGTGCTACACCTCAGACATGGTTTTTTTGGTTGTTGTTTTTCCCCAACATGTTAGTGGCCCTTTGGACAGAACCAAACAAACACCTCTAAAAAGTAGGAGTGGTGGGCATTTTAATAGGCTGCTAGATTATCTCAATATAAAGTGGGCCAAGGATTACAAAGCCAAATGGTATGCTGCGGTTGGAAGTGTCAGCCTCATGCAGCTGTTCTGGTGAGGGGTTTGAGGGCCAGCTTGCGTGGGAGCCAAAGTTTTTGCAAGTTTTGTACATGTATATGTGTTAAGTTCATTTGAAGATGACCTGTCAAGTTGAACTTGACAGTGAACCAAAAAAACAAAAACAAAATAACAAAAATCAACTCGCCCCGATGTTAGTTTCAGTTTGTGCAAAATAAACACATTTGAAATTTTGTATGTATTAAATTGACTTTGTAGGAAACAAATCTTTGCTTCCTCACTAGACAACGTTATGTTACCCTGTGTTAGTTACAATTGTTTGACCATAAGGCTTGCATGTAAAGGTCAGGGGTCCCATTGTTTAAAGATTGCAAGCTGTATTTCCTAGATGAAATGGTGACAAGGATATAAAGCAAGTTCCCCCAGACACTCAAGAGAACTTCAAAGGGACTGAACGTCTGCAGTGGGTTGTTCTTCCTTTTTTAGAGTGGCCCTCAAAATTGGTCTGAAACCAGTGACAGTTAAAATCACTGGTATTTGCATGAAACTCTCCGGAGATTTGAATTTGAAGAAGTTGAGTGTTCTGGAGTGTTCTAAGCTGGTGTAGTGTAGTGTTTTTCCAAGGGAATTCTGTGAAACCCAAGCCCCAGAAAGATGCCTTACAACCTAAGTGTACTCTGTCGTCCAATGAGTCAGGAAAATGCTGCACAAATGCTCCTTGCAGCATATTAAAGTCTCCAAGATGTCCTGCAGGAAGGAAGCTGAGTGGACTTCATCCAGTGCAAAGTCCTTCTCTCTCTCTCTCTCTCTCTCTCTCTCTCTCTCTCTCTCTCTCTCTTTCATTGCTGCTTCCCTCGCTCCTTTCCTCTCTCTGGCCACCACCTACTAATACTATGCAAAATACATTCTGGAAAACCCTGGTGCTAGCTGGTAGCATAAACACCGCAGCTGTGGCCAAATCTCACATTTCTCGGCCCTTTTCCTGACCTGTAAACAACGAGTTTCAAAGTGCTTAGAATAGTTGATTACTTCCAGTCTCTTCCTCAGAGCTTCACTTTGGAACTAAGATTTGAGGATTTTACAGATTCTTTCTTGTACTTATTCAGAATAAGCCTTAGAATGCCAGGATAGAAGCAGATAGGAGCGAAGATGGTGACTGAAAAACAAACACAGCAGACTCACGAATGCAAAGAAAACCTAGAAACTGAGGTTTTCCCGGGTTGACTGTTCCCATTGGTGCTGTATTAGTGGCTGCTGGTCCTAACGCTTGTGGCCACCAAGAATCTCTTGAGCCCTCGTCCATATTTAGGGGCTTTTCTACATCCTAAGTGCTGCCTCCTCGAGGCAGAAGTCACTAACTCACCCTCCCAACAGTTCTTGCAGCTAAGCCTTTCCTGGCCAGGGGGCAGCAGAGGCCAGGGCTTTGGGGCACAGTCAGGCAGGGCCCCCTGGTATCCACTGCCCAGTGTCAGAGGTGTGGGTAGCAGAGGCTAGGTCCAGAATGGGTGGTGGCCGGAGTCCCCCTGAAGCCCTTGTCGCAGCCTGGATGGTCTGCGCCTAAACTCTGGCCTCCCTGGCCCTTCTGTGAGCTCCCACGCATCCCTGAGTCATTTCTTCTTTCTGCTGACACCATCCAGGGCAGGTCATGTTGTTTGTAGCGAAGTGCCTGACTGACATAGGTACAGTCTGCCCAAAATGGCCAGGATGCAATTCTGTTTTCACGAACCATGCTTAGCAAGTGAGGACACTGAAGGTAGTTCTAAAGCATTTCATTCAGTGATGCAGCATGTTTGTTCTCTCAAGATGTCTGGGATAAGAGCTCTGTATACCACACATAGCCAAGGCTGGCTCAATATTTGTCTAAGGAAAGACAACTTTCTTGTTCAAGTGACAGGCCCCACTCAGTCCCTTCCATCTGGTACAGCGAGAATCTGACTTAAGATTTTCATAAGAGCAGAAGGTCAAATGAAAAGCAGAGAATGTACTCAGCCATATCCTGCTGAGGGTTTTTTTTTTTTTCCCCACCCTACAAATATGGTAAGAGTCATAAAATCCCAAATTTCCAGGAAATTTGGAGGAATTTATAAATGGTAATGATGTAAGACGAACTCGCAATAGGGTTTCCCCCCTTTCTTAGAGGAGCTGAGTGGGGGTAGAGTGGGGAGTGTGTTGGGGTTGGAAGGAAATTTGATTTGTGCCTTCTCCAAGATCAAGCATTAGAAACCAAGAGAGCCACTTTGGAAGTGTTTTCCTTGATGTCAGAAAACTGGAATTATTTAATGAAATAAAAACAGATTTTTAATTCACTATCTGCAATGGGCTTAGCTTCCTGCTGGCTGCTGTAAGGAAAATTACAGCAATATGTATTTTTTCCGAACCATTTGAGAGTAGCTTGAGACATCCATGTCCCTTATCTTGTACTACCTCAGTGTGTATTTCTTAGGAATAGGATATTCTCTTACATAGCCAAAGTACAGTGCAATTCAAGCAGTTTAATACTGTTACAGTAATTTTTTTTTTCCGTTCTATCTATACTCCATATTCCAAGTTTGTTGACTGCCCAGGAGGGCCCCAAAGCATTTCCCCCACTCCAGTGCAGACTCAATGCAGCACCACATACAATATTGTTCAATGTCGTGTCTCTCTGGTGTTTTTTACTCTGAAATAGTCCTCAGACTTTCTTTGTCTTTTATGATATTGAAACATTTGAAGAACAGAGGCCACTTATCTCATTAAACCTTCCTCAGTGTGGGCTCTTTGGATGTTTCCTGGTGACTGACTAGGTTCAGGTTATGTAGCCCCCCTGCCACAAGACATAAGTGATGTTGGGTGATGTCCATTGCTTATGTCCGTTTTGATCACCTGGTCAAGGCGTGGTCAGGTTTCCCCACTGCCTAGTTATCAGTTTTTTCTTGCAACTAATAACACTCTGCGGGGTGATACACCCTGGCTTTTAAGGGACTGGGAGAAACCATGTTAATGGAGGAGTCTGTAGAGGGCAGTGGTGAGAACTGGCTTGAATCCCCACTGTGCCATTCACCAGCTGTGTGACCATGGGCAAGTTACCTAACCTCTCAGATCTACCTTTCCTCATCTGTAAAATGGGATAATAATAATAATACCCTTCCAGCGTTGTAGAGAGGATAAATAAACATAGGAGGTGCTTGGCGCCTTGGAGGCATTCCACAAATGTGAGGGCACTTCTCATTTCTCCACCTTTTAAAAGTTACTTTGAGGACAGTGATTTGTGGCTCTCTTACTATTGTTTCCAGTGCTATGAAGGGATAGTAAGGACATGCAAGTCATACAATGTAACATGTATGGCATGAGGCGGGAAAAACCACGGAGGCCCAACGGGAAAAGTGGAGCATTCACATTGGAAATGGCAGGAACAGGGGGTGGAGGCAGCAACGCAATGGCCGTCTTGAGGTGCGCAGTCATGCTCTGCTTGAGACTCAGCTGTAGAGAAAATCACCAATGAGACACAGATTAGGAGATTGGCCTGGGCTCCAGGACTCCAGCTTTGCAACGTCAAGAACCTGGAGGGTCTCAGACCAGAGGCCAAGGATGGAGGGCAGAATCTGCTCTGCTGCCTGCTAACTATGTGTCCCTGGGGAAAACCACCAACCTTCTCTCTCAGTCTCCATTTCCTCATCTGCAGAATGAGGAGTTTGACCAAAGCCATAGTTCTCAGTCCAGGCTGAGTATTAGAATCAGTAGGGGAATTTTAAGAAAATGCCTGTTCCTGGGACCATCCCAGAGCAAGTGAATCAGAACCCAGACATCGGAATTTTTCAGAAGTTCCCCAGGTGATTCTACTGTAAGTCATATTTGAGAACCACAGGTTTAGAGAATCCTAAAGGTTCTTCCTAGCCTTAAGTTTCTATGAGTCCATGAATGGAATATTCTGAGGAACTAAATTTGCTGGTGAATTTAGAATTCACCACCAGAAATTCCTTCTTATTTCTATTCCTGTTTTTGAAAGCATTTCTAAAGTGAATAAGTCAAAATAATCTTGAAGTTCCTTCCAACCTTAATGTTTCTATGACCACGTGAGAAGGATATTCTGAGGAACTGAGTTTTTTTTGGTGAATCTAGAATTCCACCAAAAATAATTTTCCTATTTTATTCCTATTTTGGAAAAGTTTTCAATTGTACAATTTTCTGCCTAGGAAAACAGGGACAATAACTTCATAACATGGGGGGCCACCCCATGCCCTCTATCTAGTCAGGTGGACATTACTAATTGATCATGATACTGACTCTGACTTGCCTTTAAAATCCTTCTCAATCCTAGTCAGCCATGACCAATCAACTGACACTTGAGGTGAAACGTATTTGCCGTTCTGGTTATGGTGAATTTAGCTCAATATTTCTTTCATAATAGGTTATCTTTCAGGGCTTCAAAGACAAGACTCCAAACAGCCCTTCTTCTACCCCAACTCCAAGTGCGTAGGACTACAGAACAAGAAGTATAGGGGGCTGTGCTGGATGTACACTGAGTCTGGATAAAGTTTGGGTATGAAAGTACGCTTTGCTGCCATTTACTTTTGTTTTACTAAAATTGAATACAGGGAAGCCAGTTCTGGGGAAATAGTATAGCAGAGTAAGAGCCAGGGTTCAAATCCTGATTCTGCCAATCACTGATTGGTCACTTTGGACAAGTTACCCAAACTCTCCTCTTCATGCCTCGGTTTTCTCCTCTATAAAATGTGGCTAATAAGAGGGCCGGCAGAGTGGCGCATTGTTTTAGTGCTGGCTTGGGACGCCAGCTGCCCCGGTTCGGGTCCCATGTACGAGGGCCAGTGACACTGCCCTCAAAAAAAAAAAAAAAATGTGGCTAATAACAGTATCTACCTAATAGGATTATTGTGAAGTTTGAATGAAATAACAGACCAAACACCCAAGGTGTGGTATACACAGGGAATTCTCAAAAAATGCTACCTATTTACCTTGTTAATTCTGTTCATTTAGGGTTTCATTAAGTGAGTATAAATCAAAATTGCATAAAAGTGTTAGAGGTGTTAGAAAGAATAGCAATAGCTACATTGTGTCCCAGCACTGGCTGGTGGGAGGGATATATGAACCTATGTCCATCCTAACAGGGTGTTGTCAGTGTGGGTCTTGGGTGGCAGCAACACACATTTGGGATGTGGTCATGTTAGTTTGGGATACTCAGTAAGAGCTGTGGTGCCTCAGAGGGGACATTTTGGAAATTGATAAGTACGGTGTTTGGTTGACACTCCCACTGGCATTTGGGGATGGAGAGGAAGCTAGATGTCCTGCAATGTTTGGGAGAGTCCAGTGTAACAAAGAATTGTCTCATGTCCCACATGACTTCAAACTTTCCCTAGGCTAAACTCACATTTACAAATGTAAATCAGCAATACTTAGAACATAATAACCCTGAAAATAAGTTCTAAGAAGTTACTTGAAAAGCCCAGTAATTTAGAAAACCATTCCACAGAGAGAAACTTAAGTGGAAGAAAGATCTTGTCTGCAAATTACTGAGTAATTTACTCATGTTGTGCAGGCTGCCAGTTCTATGCATTAAGCATTCCAGTTACAAATATTCCTGAAAAGGTTTCGGTGTAGTAGGGCAGATACTATGCAATGAAACCAACTGAAAACATGTAACAGAGATTTGAGATTTCCTTGACTAAACCTTGAACCATATATAAATTAGCAGACTCATGAAATGCAAGGATCTCAGTGAATTTCATTAATGTTGTTTTGAAAAATATTGTTATAATATTGCCATTCTGTATACATATTTTTATATATATTAGTTTTATAGCACAGTGATAAGAAATCTAGATTGTGAGAATTACACCTTATAATTCTTTATTTTCTAGTTGCCTGTTACTTCTCAACATTATTCTGGTCCTTTCCTTAGTGATCTTCCCCTCCACTTGGCCTCTTTCAGTCCATCCTCTCACAGGATACAGCCCTGAGTTCTTTTTAAGTACTAGATACCCTATCACTACAGCAATACCCCAGGTCATAAAATAGGGAACAACGCTGATGCTGTATGTACAAAGAAGTCCCAGCTCATTTATGACTTTTGAGTCTGTAACTTGTCTTTGTATACATACTATCTCTATTTTAATTATGGTTATTTTATTCTTTCTCTTATATTCAGGTAAATGCTCTCTGTTATTACTTAGTCTAACACGAGTTTTTACCCTAAAGTCCATCCATGCCTCTGCCCATCCATTTTTCTTGTCCAAACAGCTTCTGATCTTCTTACTTCTCTTAAATACAGGCCCCTTCCTTACTAGTAGGTGCAGGTAACTGGCTGCTTCCTTCTGTCCTCCAGTGCAACCATGCTTCAGCATTTATACTTTGAAATACATGTTATGTTATTATACATTATTATTCTTTTTATTTTTTATTTTTCCTTTATGCTAGAGGAGTGGTTCTCACTGGGAGGAGGAGGGGTGATTCCTGGCGGGGGTGGGGGGGACAATTGGCAATATCTAGAGACATTTTGGGTTGAAACATCTGGGGCCAGGTGCTACTGGCATGAGGCCTGAGGTGCTGCCCCACAGGCTACAATACACAGGATGGTGCCACGAGAGCTGGGTGGCCCCATGTCAATGGTTTTGAGGTTAAAAATCCTGTGTTAGACTTAGGGTAGTACATTATTTTTTTAGAATGTGTATAGATAGCTTATGTAATTCATGAATTTCATTTGGGATATTAAAAGGGGTCTATGAAATATTTATAATACAAACAAGCTATAAACCACTGGCACAAATCAAAATACTTGGCAGTAGTGTGGGTAGACACTGGATTCCCCATGTCTACCCTTGCTCTTGAACTAGTTATGTAAATAGAAAATGACTTTAGAAAGGTTTTCTGTCCCTTAATCTCATGTGAAAGCCAGGGGTCAAAAGTGAAACTGTAGCCTCTCTAAATCATTGAGCATCCATCCTTCCAGCTGTATTTCTTGAACTCTGTCAGCAAACATCCCTCGTTGCAGGTAATGTTTGTTCAGCACCCAGTGAACTCACCTCCCATTTGATGGTGAGTTTTTAGGGAATGCTCAGAGGGTCTGAGTGGCCCACAGGGTTTGGTAGGAACAGTTCCCGTCAGTCAGCACCCGGGATGGGTCTTCATTGCAATCCCCAATCTAGAGGAACACAACTGCAAGAAGGCAGCAAGCCTTCCACCGTGTGCCACAAATAGCCTGAGAAGAATGTCTCAGAATTATTTAAAGGCCTGGCGCTTAGTGTGGCTAATATGTGGGAGAAGCGAGTTCGTATATAGTACCATTTAGCACATTCCTCCCCAAAATGCATTAGGAAGTCTTCACTACAAATGGTGTTAAACAAATGGAATGGAATATTCCAGAGTCTGCTAAACAACATGGGGTGAGCTGAGTTTGAAGGAGATTCTTGTTCCCTCGGGAGCAGTAAGTCGGCAGCATTGGATCCTGGGTCTACCACTTACCATGCTGGAAGGCTCTCGACATGACCTTGTTCTGCACCCCGACAAATGTGCTGTCTGTAAAAAGGATACGAAGCACCTAGCAGATGTCTGACACAAAAGATGCACCATGAGCTGCTTTTGCTTAGTAAATCCCCTCAAGGCTGTAGAGTATAGAGGAAAGATGGGCCCCACCGATGTCAGGACCAGAGCTCGCTTTAAATGAGTTACATCTACAGCAGCTTGGTTAGCAATGGGGAAGGGTCCAGGCATTAAACCAGCTGAATTTTGCACCACCTTGGGGCTGCTTATGCAATTAGGGGCCAGCTTTGGACCCTCAAGCCATCTGAAGAGGTACCCCTTGATCGTTGTGAGTGCTTGCTAAGGGCCAGATTATATTGGGTTGTCGGAAAAGTCATGACGTATTTTTTCTATGTTTTTCATTGCAAAAATGCGTCATGATCCAATATATGCATGATCTCATTTTATTCCCATGACAGTCCAAAATATAGGTGCTGTTTTTCTTTTTTGGGGACAAGGAAACTGAGGTGCAGAGTAGCAAAGGGACTTGCTTAGGCTCACGGTGGCAGGGACCGTGGGGACAAGGCAGGACTGGGACCAGACATAGCTCTTACCTATTGTCTTTGCACCTGGTCAGGGGAAATCAATGACAAAAGCCGACTCACACACCCCTGGGAGGGAAGGCTTTGTGAAGCCAGCGAGCCCTTGTTGGGGACCCCCAGAGCTTTGTGCTGGCTCCTCTCGGCCCAGCGCCGGGCCCCCCCAAACCTTGGCTCCCAGCTACCACATCTGCTTGGTGGAGAAATGGGTGCGGCCCACAGAGCAGATTTATTGTGTCTCCAGCGCCTTGGGCTCCATCCCAGCTGCACAGAGTTGGAGCGATGACAGGGATAAATGTGTTTGGCTCCGGGCTCAGTCACTGAGGCTTTATTTAGCACCTGCAGTAATAAAAAATAATGCGGCAGCGTGCAAGGCACGGCATGGGCACGCAGGAGGATACAGGGGAGGTGCAGCCGCTTACTCTCGAGTTGCTTGCAATCTAGTTATGGAACAGGGATGGTTCCCAGAGAACCTCAGAGAAGGAACACGATGAGGCATCCCTGTGATGAGGAGCCTGAGAGGTCGAGTACTCTGAGGTTACACAGCTCGAGAGAAACCGAAAGACAACTGGGGATTCTGGGACACATACATGAGCTCTTTGTTTTGTTTGTTTGTTTAATTTTTAAACACAGGTGGAAAAATTAATATTTTAAATGAAGCTAAGCAAAAGAGGAGGGCAAAAAAAAAATCACCTCAAATCCCCCCACCCAGAGGTAACCACGTGGCATCGCCCTCATGGAGGAAGCCTCCCAGCTTCCTCTCTCTCTCTCTCTCTCTCTCTCTCTCTCTCTCTGTCTCTCTCTGTCTCTCTCTGTCTCTCTCTGTCTCTCTCTGTCTCTCTGTCTCCCCGTGCAGATGTACATGTGCATATCCACTGCGTGTGTCCTTATTTTATACAGTTGGATGAAGCACATACTGTACACGATCCTTGTCTCCTTTGTAATGGCACCCCTTGAGGGGGCTGCCCAAGGACAGGAAAGAGGGGGGCACTTCTGGGAGGTTCTGCTGCCCTCCAGGCACCCATGGGCTCTGGGAGGGAGGAAGCCTTCCCCACAGGGGCTGGGTGAAGGTGACACCTGGAAGGAAAAGGGTGAGGCTGGTGAGATGTGCGTGGTAGGCCTTGGAGATGCGGAAGGGAGCCGGTTCGGGTCTCGGGGAGTGCAGAATGTAAGAAGGGATGTCCTTGTGAGCTCCCAGGAGAGATGGGTGGAACGGGCCAGCATGGCATTGTGGAAAGGAAAGGCCCATCTCTGGGGGGTGACGAAAGCACCCGGCTTTCCCACTGCTTCCCACACACCTTTTCAGAAGGCACTTCAGCCAGGAAGAAAGCATGAAACCAGTATTTCCCAAAATGTGCTCCAGGAAATATCAATTCCACAAAAGGGTTCTCCAGAAAAGAGGTTAAAAAGGAGTTTGAGAAATGTGACCTATTTGTCACAATGCACAGAAGCTCACCAATGGCCCTGAAAGGACAGGAGATCTTAACTCAGGTTTTCCAATGTATTTTCTCAGAATGGCTTATCATCGGTGGAATTTCCCTCTTGCTTCAAGCCCAGTGATGTTGGAGAAGACACTACAGAGCCACTGGGCTGGCAGTCTCCCCTCTCAAGGCAGCTTCCTTACAATCAGCGGAAAGCCCCCTGGCCTGGCAGGTGTCAGGCGCTCACACCCCGGCCCGCACAGGGTCTTGAAAAGGCAGAAGTCAATGATCTCAAGGTCCTTTCCTGCTCCAACTTTCTATTTCTGTTTCAGAAATTCATGCCAATCGAATCTCACTTGAGAGACTACCTAGTGGTTATGGTGGCCTAGGGAGTCAAATTTGTTGGTTAAATTCACTCATTTACTCCAAAAATATTTCTTGAGTTCCTATAATGTGCCAGGTGCTATTCTGGGCATTGGGGATTCGGAGTGAATATGATAAGATCTTTTCTCTTATTGCTCTAATGGGGGAAACAGAGTATAGACAAATTACTGTATCATATATGTCATCTAAGGGCAAAGAGGAGAAATATAGTAATGTAAGCAGAGTGTAGAATGGGGGAGACTGAGATGTATGCAATTTTAGATCAAGTAAGCTGGAAAGACTTTTCTAAAGTGGTGACATTTGAGCAGAGACCTGAAGGAAGCAAGGATGAAGCCCTGCAGAGATCTCAGTGCAGAGCATTTCTGATGGAGAGAACAGCAAGTGCAAAGGTCCTGAGGCAAGAACACGTGTGAGGAACAACAAAGAGGCCAGTGTGGCTTAAGGGAGTAAAACAGGGGCAAGTATTAAGAGATGAGGTCAGAGAGATAGTGGGGGCCAGATCTTGTAGGATTGTGAAGGTCACAGCAAGAACTTGGGGTTTTAGAGTGAGATAGGAAGCCACTGGAGGTATTAAGCAAGGGAGTGACATGTGTACGGGAGAGAACTTCTGCTTTCTAATGGGGATAAACTGTTTTTTAAATGGTGACAACCCACTCTCTGCCTTTGAAAGTATGGCACTTAGGAAAAGTAACTGAGTTTTCATTTGATGACTGAAGATCTTGCAAGGCCTCAGGATTGGCCATTCATTCATTCCATACTTATTGAGCATCTACTATGTACCAAGTACTGTGCTAGGCACCAGGGATATAAATGTAGTTGATATGACTTTTAGTTCCCAACTGTTGATACAAAAAAGAAAATCACACTTTGTCCCACTAATTAAATAGGACTCCAAGCTCCCTCTTGTCATGGTGGCAAGGAGTTCCATCTCAGTCATATTTGAGGAGGCAATGTCCTCCCTTCCCTCTATGGTTCTATATTATTCCAGTAACTCACAGGGGCTGGGAGGGGAAGGGTCCCTGGTTTCCAGTGTCGTGGATGATGCCAAGGTGCTCATGGTCCAAGCCTAGAGCTTTTTTCAAAGGCGAGCAACTCCATCTGTACCAACCAGGGCTTCCAAGAGCTTTCCCTTGGCTCCATGATCTTAGCCGCTAGGAACTCAGTCCCCCTGGTAGCTACTTACTACTCTCAGCAATGAGGTCATCGATGGATGCTGCATGGGAGGGCACAGTCACCCTCCCTCAAGCCTTTGTAACTTTTGGTCCAACCGACAAGTAGGGCAGTGTTGATGGTTGGTGAGCCTGGGCTCTGTCTAGTGAGATAGACTCTAGAGTTATTTTCCTTAAAAGGATGAGCCAGAGGAAGCTATATAACCCATGTTCTTAAGTCGTTGTTTCAGTGTAATGTTCAGATTTTAACAGGATTAATACAAAATGTATTCATTCATTTTTCAGTTCTGTGTAACAAGAAAAGGTGTGCAACAGGCTGCTTCTATTCTTGTGAGAGATGCTAAATTTATTATGGCTGTAGATCAGAAACAGATCTATTTTTCTTTCTTTCTTTCTTTCTTTCTTTCTTTCTTTCTTTCTTTCTTTCTTTCTTTTCTTTCTTTCTTTCTTTCTTTCTTTCTTTCTTTCTTTCTTTCTTTCTTTCTTTCTTTCTTCTTCTTTTTTTCTTTTTGGAGGTAGAAGGACTATTAGGGATCATCTAGCTGAGATGATAAACCTGGTTTTGTCCCTTAACCTTTTCAAGTTACTTGACCTCTCCAAGCCTCATCTCTTTGTTTTATAGCGCCGAGAGTATTTATCACATATCACAGTCTTTCACTAGAAATAATAACGGGTTGAATAGAATTGCATTGGTCTATTCTTGTATTTTCCACTTTGCTTCATTCTCTAGTTACTCAACGGAAATTTCTGTCTCCTTCAACTCTCTTCCTTCTTCACTCTCTGCCCCTCATTTTTTTCTCCCCACCCCTCTTTTATCCATTTACCAAGTTATTAGGAGTATGATAAAGGATACAGATGGACAACTAGATGAAGAAGTTTATAGGGAGAGGTCGCAAAGTGTAGGAGCTTTTGTCCCCATGGAACTGGGGTACACCACTCTCCCTGTATGTGGATGCATTCACCAACCCAGAAGTTTTTTTTTTTGTTTTTTTTTTTAATCACTTCAAACTGGTGATGGGAATCAGGCTGGGGTAGGATAGTACTGGGTCCCACAACCTCATCTGGACTCTCCACTCAGGCTGGGAGTCCTCCCAGTCCCCTTCAGTCAGGAGACAGGAGTGCCACAGTGACCTGCTGCAATGGAGGAGTGTCCTCTCTGGTGGACAAGGCTCTCAGTAAAGGTGGATGCCAGCTGGCGGCAGCCCTGCAGCACTAACGAAGTTTAGGAAGTGCTCAGCTGCAAAGGGCACGGATGGGGTAATTGAATTGGTGTCTGACACATAATGGCTTCAAGAGTCTTTTCTCCCTCCTTGGGTAAGAAGAGCCCTTTACCTCACATCCTCTATAAAAGCTCAAGGAGAAAAGGATGCTTACCCAGCTATATATCAACCCTGTCTATTGAGTAGGAGTTTTGGGAAACCAGATAGAGAAGCACACTTTTTAAGAAGGCTTTGGGGACTGTTAATAGCAAGCTAGGCAGGGCACAGGAAGAGGCTACAAATGAGTGTTTTCCACAAGATGCTGCCAGGTGATAAAATATTAAAACCAATACCAACACTCGCTCTTCAAAGATTGGTCTTAATGATTCTGTCAGATATCTGCGCCCTGCGGTCAAATGGACAGGGAACTTTGGGCTTCGTCAAAAATAGCTTAATGGGGGCCATGAATGGATGCCAAGAATGCTTAATGGGTGCCAGGCCCTGTGCTCAACTCCTACACATTATCTCATTTAATCCTCACCGCAATCCAGTGAGGGCTGCTCTATTATTATCTACATTTTACAGATGAAGAAACTGAGGCTTGCCCAAGATCACACAGTTATGATGTAGCTAGGCTCTATATCCTAGGATTGGATTCCAAAGCAGCGCTTCCTTCTTTACTTCACTGATAAAAAAAAACTTCAAGGGAAACAGAATACAGTCATGTATAGTAAAAGAGTTTACAAAAGAGCTTGCAATGAAAACTAACTCTGTGTTCCACCAGACCCCAGTCCAGATGTTGCCGCCGTTACTGGTTGTCTTCCAGCTACATAGAACACACACAGAGATGTGTACATGTTTGTGTGTCTGCATGTGTGTGTCTAGAGATGGTTGTGTGCTTTCCCTATTACCTGTATCTTGCTGTCTTCATTTAATACGCCTTGGAAGGCTTTAGCATCAACAGCGAGAGCTGCCTGACTTTTTAATGGCTGCATAGTGGCTCATAGTATGGATATATAGGAACTTAACCAATCCAATCTTTAGGGACATTAAGGATTTCTGGATTTTTTTTTGTTTGTTTGCCTTTCTAGATGCGTGCCATTAGTAATAACTTTGCAATAAGCATCTTAAGGCAAATGGTGCTGCACATGTGTGTGAGCAACATCGTGCTTTTGATCACAAGAGCAAGATGACATCCAGGGACAGTTGGAGTCACTCACTAGGTCCCTGGCTCAGAAGTTGCACTTCTATCATCTCCAGAGTATGGGGGATGCACCCAGGGAACCATGCATACTCTTGGCTTTTGGACTTCCCATACCTACCACCCTCCGTTTGATACTAACCGACTCCAGCACCACCGGGGGCCCAGAGATATTTATGAATGAAAACAAGAAAGTGGAAGCAGAGGTTCCTCTCTCCAGGCACCATCTCATCACATCCCCCTTGGGGGCAGCTGGAAACTGTAACGCTCATCTGTTAAGCCTGCTGCCTCAGGCAGGTGGAGACCCGTCTGTCTGGCTCACCTAAGGAGGCATGGGCTGAACTCCAGACAGATGAAGCAGCTTGCACAGGTCACACAGGAAACAGACGGTGGGGAGGGCAGTGGGGTGGGGCTGGGGGGAGAGGGAGGCTTCCAGTCTCCTGCACTGCTCCCTCCACTTCCCCCTCTGGCTCAAGAAGGTCTGCTCAATAGAGCTTGGCCTCTTCTTTAGTTAGTATGAAAGCTTGAGAAGACCCTGAAGCCACTTCTGGGCTCAGGGGAGATGGTGCAGGACAGATTAGTGATGTCTGTCCTGTGTGTAGGGTAAGCGTTCACCCTCTCGTCACCTTTTTGCCTTTCCTTCACTGGAGTGAAGCTGGCTCTTTAGAAAGTTGATGTTTCTTATATAAGCATCTGCTCTTTGTATCAGTCAGGACAGTTTTTCGTGGTGACAAACAAACCCAAAACGATATTGGCATAATACCAAGATTGATTTTATACTTACTCATCAATCCCTGACTCAGGCCACTCCCCGTGTCAGCTGTTCTCCTATAGTGACTCAGTGACCCAATCTGCTTTTATCTTCTGGTTGACCACCCCATGGGTGGCCTCCATGATTGCCCTGGGGAGGGGTGCAGGGCTGGTGAGGGGAGGGGAGAATGCATCACACACTGACTCTTTTTTAATTTTTTCTTTTTTTTGAGGGCAGTGTCACTGGCCCTCATATGTGGGACCCGAAGCCAGCGCTTAACCACCACGCCACTCGGCTGGCCCACACACGGACTCTTAAATGACTCGCTAGGTCACTTCCATTCATAGCTCCCCTGGCCAGAATTCGGCAGCTGCAAGGGACTGGGCAACGTGGTGGTGGGGTGTCACTCAGATAATCCTGAGTAGTATGTAAGTGTCTCTGCCAAACCCATACGCTGGTGGGATCTGGGGAACTATGAGCTCCATTAGGCAGGGCAATGCCCACAGGCGTGGGGGGGCTATTGTTAATAATAGTAAATTTGGGGACCAATATTAGCTTGTAGGAGCTACTCAAGTGCTACTTCATGTGTAGAGCATTGTTATTTTTCTTCATCATCTTATTGTCAAATAAAACACACACAGAAACAGAGAGAGAGAGAGAGACAGAGACAGAGAGAGACAGAGAGAGAGAGAAAACCCCCACACAACAAATGTAGAGCTTAACATTAGTAAATTATTATAAGGCAAACACCCTTGAAACTGCCTCCTAAGGCAAGAAACAATTCTTAACAGTAGAGTTAATTGCTTTAATATTTGGACTCAGCATTCAAGTTTCACCAAATTTGAATCTGACACAGCTTTGAAAGACTGAAGTTTTGCATTTCAGAGGTATACTGCTCCATGTTTTTACAAAGGGCTGTCTGATCTTGACAAGGAACTCGCACTATGGCTGTAACTGAGGGAGTGGGGCAATCCTCCGACTCGCAGTGAATGTTAGGGAAGGAATGTGAGGTGCCTGAGGCAGGCCAGCCAGCAGTCTGGGGAATTGCTGCCAGACTCTCCCTGCGTGCCCTCACTGTGCACTTGGTCTCCCTGGGTCAGCCTGCTTCTTGTGGTCCTGGTGCTACTAAGCTACTAAGGAACGGGGCTGCCCAGAGAGGCCACCACACCCACCCTGCGGCCCCTCCTCCAGGCCAAACTGCAGCCTGGAGGTCAGCCTGACCCTGGGGACTCCCAGCTCTGGGCAGAAGCCCCATTGCCCCCTGCCAAGGTATGTGTCAGCCTGGAAGCAGCACACTATGTTTTGGGAACTTGCAGAGGCGGAATCCTAGAAAGACTGCATGTTCCCGGCCACCAGCCGTCCAACCTCAGCAGTGTTCACCCCGCCTCCAGGGAGTAGGGCCCACCTGTTGGGAGATAGCACTGGGCAGGGCAGGGCCCTCCCCTCTGGTCTGTCAACACATGTTTCTAGGCTCAAGTCAGACTCTGGAAAGCATGACTTTCTCCCCTCCTCATACCCTGGTCACCCTACACCCATGAAGCAGCTGACCCATGTTTGATTTAAGAAAAAAAATAAAATAAAATAAATATATATATTTATATATATTCATATATATAAATAAATATATATATATTTATATATATTCATATATATATATATATATATATATATGAATCTTTGTAGTCAGATGAGGGGAGAGGAAGCAAAGGTCATGCTACCCGAATCTAGCCCAGACACGACCGTCTTTCTGAGGAAGGGGCAAGGAACTTGGGCCCTTCTCACTCTCTTTTCAGAGTGTTTGGAACAAACGCCCAAAATACCAGAGGCTGAGTGCAAACCTCTTTTCCTGTCATCAAGAGGAATGATGAATCATGCAAAACAGGCAATTTCTCTCGTCCCAAAATACTGCCTATATACTTACATTTAGTGTCGTTTTACAAGGCCAAGGTATTTTTGAAAAAATTCTTTTCTCTCTTTCTCTTTTTTTTTTCCTCCTAAACCCAAAACACCAGCTGTAAAACCCACTGCTTCCTTCCCTGCCAAGGCTGCAGTGGTAGGAGGTGGTGGCAGGGCCCCTGTGCTCTGAGTCAGGCCTCCCTCCCAGTGGCTCATGGCCTGCAAAACAAACTTAAAAGCTGGTGAATGGCACTTAGGAGCCCACAAGCATGCAGGGAGGCCTAAAATATTTGCAAAGGCCCACACTCGGTTCACAGAATGAAAGGCCAGTATGTAAATATCTGGGCCCCTGGCAGTCAGGGCAGCAGGGCAGCAGGGTGAGGCATTTTCAAAGTGGCTTCTGCTTGTCCTATCAAGCCAGCAAGGAAGCAAAGACATTCATTCAAAAGCAGCAGGCAGAAACCACACCACATCATGGTCCCAGCCTCGGAAAGGGACCTCAGGCCCAGGGCCCGTATTTCTCCTTCTGGCCCTGTCTCCTTTGCTGCTCGCTGAACAGGATGGTTTCGTGATGGCCTACAAGGTCAGTTTTCAGGACTGGGTGGACATGATCAATTTTCTCTTTCGACAGGGAAAGGCTTTTTTGGGAAGACACTCCAAAGGCAACCATAGTTACGAATGCAGCATGGTAAGCATGAGACAGAGATAGTTATTACCTAGGTTTGACGAGAGGGAGAAAACGTGGGATGGTTTTTGCATGAGACCACAAATATTTATTGGACAAAACAGTCTGAGAGAAAATATACAAAGAGAGCTGGCTAAAATAAGAATATAAAGGAACCCCAAAACAGAAGAGCCAAAGTCAAGGACTCCCAGGTGAGAGCAGAAGTAGACACTTGACACCCCCTTGCAGCATCACCTAAGATTCCCAGAAAGTCTCATACAGATGTGAAACTTGGCAACAACCCTATGGCCAAAAAGATAAGGCCATGTGCCCAAATCCTGGCAGAATTTTCACAAACCACATTGTCCACTGGGTTGCTTTAGAACGTTCTTGGATTTTGTCCATTTGTGTTGCCCCCTCTGAGCCAGGATATGATGGCAGGTCCCAGAAAGGAAGGGAATGGTTTTGTTTTACTTGGTCCTTTTGTCAGCGGTGATCTTCCACCTGCACAGGCAGGAATTATCTTCTAGGTGAGACAGTTTCATCTTCATTTCCTGCCTTTCTCCAAAGAAACAAAGACTGCAATTCCTAGCACTCAACACAGTGAAAGAAAGAAAGAATGGCTGAAGGCTTGCATGCATCATCTTCAGATGTTTAATTACTAGAGGAAGTACCAATAGCAGTGGTAGGAAAGGGAAGGGCGCTTGCTGGGAGTGGCTGCTCAGAGGTCTTCAAACTACATTTGATTCTCCAGCCTAATCAGAGATCCCGGGAGCTGAGCAGTCGAAGCAGCTGTAGGCTGGCTCAGAGATAGATATGCCAGTGAGTGATGACCAGGCATGAACATCTGAGCTGAGCAGGCTTAAATGCAGGAGAGGAAGCTGCCAGCACCCACGTGGGAGGCTAAGCATGCTGCATTTACCTTGTCTGATGGCCAAAGCTGAGCCTGGATGGAGGACTCTCCATTGGGTGGAAAAATACCAACAAGGGACCAATGAAAAGAGAGAGCCTCAAGGAGAGGAAAACTGCCCTCAACACCCAGAGGCAGCTGATCTCTCTGAACATTACTGTTCTACAACAGACAGAGGCTAATCTTAGATAACTGCTGCCCTGTGTCCTCGGAAAGATGCAAAAAGATATGGCCTCAATGGAACTGGTTGATGAAAGAACTAGAAAACCAAAACAGCCTGAGATAAGAGATACATAAAAGAGAGCTGGCTAAAATAAGAAGATAATAGAAAGTAGCCCCCCAAAAAAGAGCCAGAGTCAAAGCTGCTTTTGAAGAGATTAAGAGCAGAATTGACTAAGAAATGGCCTGTTAACCAAAGAGAGGAAGAGACCACACATTTTTGTTCTCATGATCCCTTTATATTCATAAAAATTATTGAGGACTCCAGAGAGCTTTAGTTTAAGTAAGTGATCGCTATTGATATGGCTTGCACTAGAAATTGAAACTGAGAAATTTAAAAATTATTAAAAATTCATTTAAAAGTAACAATAACAAACCCTTTCACATTGATATACATAATATTTTTAATGAAAAATAACTTTTTCCAAATAAAAGATTTTACAAATCTCTTTAATGTCTGCCTAAATAGAAGACAGCTGTATTCTGATACCTGCTTCTTTATTTTTTTAATTGAAATATAGTTAACATATAACATTATGCTAGTTTCAGGTACAACATAATGATTAGATATTTGCATATATTGCAAAACGGTCACCATAGTTTTGTCTAGTTTAACATCTATCACCACACATAGTAGTTACAAATTATTTTTCTTATGAGAACTTCTAAGATCTATTCTCTTAGCAACTTTCAAATATACAATACAGAATTATTAACTAGAATGACCATGCTTAGTATTACATCCCTAGGATTTATTTTATAACTAGAAGTTTGTAGCTTTTGATCATTTTCACCCATTTTGCCTACTCCCTATCCCCCACCTCTGGTGCCCACCAATGTGTTCTCTATATCTATGACCTTGTTCCTTGTTTTTCTTTTTGGTTCCACATATAAGTGAAATCATATAGTATTCACCTTTCTATGACTTATTTTACTTAGCATAATGCCCTCAAGATCCATCCATCTTGTTGCAAATAGCAGGATTTCCTTCTTTCTCATGATTGAATGATATTCCATGGTATATATATTCTTTTTTTTTTTTTTTTTTTTGAGGGCAGTGTCACTGGTCCTCATTTGTGGGACCCGAACCGGGGCCACTGGCTTCCCAAGCCAGCACTTAACCACCACGCCACCCGGCCGGCCCTCCATGGTATATATACATATACCACAATTTCTTTATTCATCCACTGATGGCCACTTAGGTTGCTTCCATGTCCTGGTTGTTGTAAATAATGCTGTAATGAACATTGGGATGCATATATCTTTTTGAGTTAGTGTTTTGTTTCCTTTGGATAAATGCCTAGATGTGGAATTGTTGGATCATATAGTTTTAATTTTTGCGGAACCTCCATACTGTTTTTGATAGTGTCTGCATCAATTTACATTCCTACTCACAGTGTACAGGGTTCCCTTTTCTCCACATCTTCACCTACACTTCTTATTCTTTTGCCTTTTGATAACAGCCATTCTAACAGGTGTGAGGTGATATCTTATTGCAGTTTTGATTTGCATTTTCTTGATCAGTGATGTTGAACACCTTTTCATGTACCTGCTGGCTATCTGTATGTCTTCTTAAAAAAAACGTCTATTCATCCTCTGCCTATTTTTTAATTGGATTGTTTCTGTTATTGAGTTATATGAGTTCTTTATATATTTTGGATATTAACCCCTTGTCAGGTATACGATTTGCAAATATTTTCTCCCATTTAGTACGTTGCCTTTTCATTTTGTTGATAGTATCCTTTGCTGTGCAGAAGCTTTTTAGTTTGATGCAGTCCCACTTGCTTTTGTTGCCTTTGCTTTTGGTGTCAAATCCAAAAACTCATCACGAAGACCAATGTCAAAGGGCTTACTGCCAATTTTCTAGTTTTGTGATTTCAGATCTTACATTCAAGCATTTAACCTATTTTGAGTTAATTTTTTATATATGGTATAAGATAATGGTCCAGTTTTTTTTCATTTGCATGTGTATTCTTTTATTCTATTGCGTCTATCCAGTTTCCCCAACACCATCAATGGAAGAGACTTTTCTTTCCCCATTGTATATTCTTTGTCATAAATTAATCTACCAAAAATGAGTATGTATAGATTTATTTCTAGATTCTCCATTCTGTGCCATTGATTTATGTATTTGGTTTTATGCCAATACCATAGTGTTTTGATTGCAATAGTATTGTAACATAGTTTGCAATCAGGAAGTGTGATGCCTCTAGCTTTGTTTCTAAAGGTTGCCTTGGCTATTCAGGATCTTTTGTGGTTCCATACAAATTTTAGGATTGTTCTATTTCTGTGAAAAATGCCATTGGAATTTTGATGGAGATTGCACTGAATCTGCAGATTGCTTTGGGTAATACGGCAATTTTAGCAATATTCTTCCAATCCATGAGCACAAAATATGTTTCCATTTATTTGTATCTTCAATTTCTTTTATTAATGTCATATAGTTTTCACTGTATAGATCTTTCACCTCTTTGGTTAAATTTATTTCTAGGTATTTTATTTTTTTGGTACAATTGTAAATAATTTCTAAATTTCTCTTTCCATTAGTCATTAGTGTATAGAAACACAACAGTTATTTATATAGTGATTTTTGTATCATGCAACTTGATTGAATTTTTTTTATTCTAACAGGTTTTTTTTGGTGGAGTCTTTAGGGTTTTCTTTTTTCCCAATTTGTATGCCTTTTATTTCTTTTTCTTGCCTAATTGCTCTGTCTAGGACTTCCAATTCTATGTTATTAAACATGGTGAGAGTGGGCATCCTTGTTTTGTTCCTGATCTTAAAGGAAAAGCTTTCATCTTCTCACCATTGAGTATTTACACGTAGCTGTGGACTTGTTATATATGCTTTTACTTTGTTGAGTAACATTCCCTCTATACCCACTTTGTTGAGTTTTTATCATAAATGGATGTTGGAAGTTTTTCAAATGATTCTTCTGAATCTTTTGAAATGATTATATGATTTTTATACTTCATTTTGTTAATGTAGTGTAACAAATTGATTTGCACATGTTGAGCCATGCTTGCATCCCTGGAATACATCTCACTTGATCAGGGTGCATGATCCTTTTAATATACTGTTGAATTTGGTTTGCTAATATTTTATTGAGGATTTTTGCATCTATGTTCATTAGAGATATTGGCCTGTAATGTTCTTGTGGCAACCTTGTCTGATTTTGGTATCAGTGTAATGTTGGCCTTGTATAATGAATTTGGAAGTGTTCCTTCCTCTTCTGTTTTTTGGAATAGTTTGAAAAGGATTGTTAATGTTTAGTAGAATTCACCCTTGAAGTCATATGGTCCTGGACTTTTGTTTTTTTGGAGGTTTTTTGACTACTGATTTCATTATTTTACTTATAAGTCTGTTCAGATTTTCCCTTTCATTTTGATCCAGTCTTGATAGGTTTATATTTTATAAATTTATCCATTTCTTGTAGGTTATCCAATTTGTTGGCATATATTTGTTCATTACTCTATTATGATCCTTTGCTATTCCTATGGTACCAGTTGTAATGTCCCCTCTTCCATTTCTGATTTTGAGTCCTCTCTTTTATTCTTGGTGAGTCTAACTAAAGATTTGTCTATTTTATCTTTTTAAAATCCCAGCTATCAGTTTAACTGATCTTTTGAATTGTCTTTTTAGTTTCTAATTCATTTCTGCTCTGATCTTTGTTATTTCCTTCCTTATGCTATTTTGGGCTTAGTTTTGTTCTTTTTCTAGTTCATTGAGGTGTAAGGTTAGGTTGTTCATTTGAGATCTTTCTTGTTTCAGTTTTTTTTATTTTTTAACACATTTATTAGCATTAAACTGATAAGTCTATCAACTTATAGAACAATTTTATATAATTTTATAAAACATTCAGGGAAACGAGCTTCAGGTAAAGTAGTTGTCAACATAAGAAACATCCAAACCTGTGGAAAATTTTTATGAGTTTGAGTCAAACCGACAATTGTTGGGAAGCAAAATCTCAACGCATGGGAAAATGCTCCCTGAGATCTTTCTTGTTTCTTAATATGGGCCTTTATTTCTATGAATTTCCTCTTAGAATTGCTTTTGCTGCATCCCACAAATTTTGGTATATTTCTATATTCATTTGTCTCAAGGTATTTTTTAATTTCTCCTTTGACCCATTGGTTGTTCAGTAGCATGTTGTTTTATCTCGACATATTTGTGAATTTTCCAGTTTTCTTCTTGTACCTGATTTCTAGTTTCGTATCATTGTGGTTGGGAAAGATGGCTTGATATGATTTATATCTTCTTAAATTTACTAAGACTTGTTTCATGGCCTAACATGTGATCTGTCCTGTAGAATGTTCCATGTGTGCTTGAGAAGAATATGTATTCTGTTGCTTTTGAATGGAATGTTCTATATACGAGATCTGACAATTAAGCTCATGAACTCATCCTAGAAAAAGTGCTACATACCTCATTGTTGAATATCACTATGGTCATGTTCAAAGTACTCCTCTTGGGAAGCTATGCACCGATTCTAGTGCCTAATCCACTCTTCAAAGCACTTTTGGAACTCTTTCTGCAGTGGCTATCAGAGCTATTGTGGTATTACCCTTGATGTCCTGAATGTCATCAAAATGTCTTTTTTTTTTAAAGATTTTTATTGGGGAATTGGGGGAGGGGAACAGCGTTGGGGAACTGGGGAAGGGGAAGAGACAAGTTGCTGTCCTTTTGTTCTTCAGTCTAGTTGTGGAGGACATTGCTTCATTGGCCCATGTTGGCATCATCATTACACTCTTCTTGGGTGATGCAGATCAGTCACCGGCCTCTGGACGGCCGCTCACCACGGCTCTTGGCAGCTCAGTCCAGCTGCCAGCTGCTTACGCTGGCTGCTGGCCACTCACTGCAGCCCATGGCAGCCCACTGCAGTGGGGGCTGCAGCCTACACCTTTGCCGGGACTCGCGCAGCCCAGCTTCAGGTGGAGCTGTAAAATGTCTTCTTTTTAATATTTCCTTTATCTTCAGGTAAAGAAAAAAGTCACTGGGAGGCCAGCCCAGTGGTGCGTTGGTTAAGAGCTGGCTTGGGATGCCAGCGGCCCTGGTTCGGATCCCACATATGAGGGCCAGTGACACTGCCCTCTATAGCTAAGATGGTGAACAACAGCTCCACCTGGAGCTGGGCTGCTATGAGTCCCGGGGACAGCACAGCTGCAGCCCCTGCTGCAGTGGGCTACCATAGGCTACAGTGAGTGGCTGGCAGCCAGCGTGAGTGGCTGGCAGCCGGTGTGAGCTGCCAAGAGCCACTGTGAGTGGCCTTCCAGAGGACAGTGACCGATCTGCCTCACCCGAGAAGAGTGCAATGATGATGCCAACATGGTCCAGTGAAGCAATGTCCTCCACAACTAGACTGAAGAACAAAAGGACAGCAACTTGTCTGTTCCCTTTCCCCAGTTCCCCAATGCTGTTCCCCTCCCCCAATTCCCCAATAAAATCTTTAAAAAATAAAAGTCACTGGAGGCCAGATCAGATGAGTAGGGAGGGTGTTCCAATACAGTTATTTGTTTACTGGCTAAAAACTCCCTCACAGACAATGCCATGGTGCATTGTCATGATACAAGAGCCATGAATTCTTGGTGAAAAGTTTGGGTCATTTTCATCTAACTTTTTCATGCAGCCTTTTCAGCACTTCCAAATAGTAAACTTGGTTAACTGTTTGTCCAGTTGGTACAAATTCATAATGAATAGTCCCTCTGATATCAAAAAAGATTAGCAGCATTGTTGCAACAAATTCACAAACTTGTCAGGCCTTGTATGTCTATTAAGTGGCATGTTTTATGTATATCTATTAAGTCCATGTGACCTATTCTGTCATTTAAGGACACTGTTTCCTTATTGATTTTTCTCTCTGGATGCTCTATCCATTGATGAGAGTGGGGTATTAAAGTCCCCTACTATTATTGTACTGCTGTCTTTCTCCCTTTAGGTCTGTTAATATTTAACTTCTATACTTAGGTGGCTCTATATTTGGTGCATAATCATTTACTAATGTTGTCTTCTTTTGGACTGACACCTTTATCATTATGTAATGGCCTTCTTGTCTTTTACTGGCTCCTGAGGATCCCAGGCAGCCTAGTGCACTTCTGCAACTCTCGGGCCATTAACATAGGTGCAAGGGTCAGTGAGGAATCAAAATCTAATTTAGAATTGCAGAGAGGTTAAGAAAAAGAAATCTCAACATATATATTGTAGGCCTAAATACTTACAAAATATCCACAATGGCTTTAGTCTCCTGTGCTTCAAAAGAGGTTGACTTTTGCAGAATAAAGGAGGAACTGAGGAAGGAATTATCATTTTGGAAGCAAGAGACCTCTTATGTACCTCACTCTAACTATAGCACATCATTTAACCTTTGTGTTGTGCTGAAGGTAGGTATTATTCCACTTGTTATACCTGAGGAGACTGAGGCTCAAAAGGATGGTCACTTGCAAAAGGGCTAATAATATCTAGTAATGGCAGAAAGACTATGCAGTGACTTTAAGTTAACATTTCTCTACACCTGCTTCCTCACCTGTAACATAGAAATACACAATCTACTCTGCAGAGGGTTAAAGGAGATGACATGTGTAGTGTGCCCAGCTCCTGGCTGAGCACACTGGGCACCAGACAATGAGCTCCTCCTGAGGCAGCATGAGGGTCCTGAGAGAACAGGGTGGACAGGGTAAGGCTTTTGACTGGTGTCCTCTCTTCCAGCCCTAAACCAGGGAGGGAGGCAAGTATCAGAGCAAGGCCAGGTAAGGACTCTGTAGGCAGTCACTGGAGCTCAGGTCTGGTTTGGTCCTTGCCTCATGTACACCCTTTTTAAGTTCGGTCCTTTTCTCATATGCACCCTAAGCTTCAGTTCCTCAACTGTAAACAGGGATAGCGGGAGGGACGTGCCTCTCGGGGCATGAGGGTCAAGGTAAGATTTTAGGGCTCCTTCTCGACTGCAGCTCTGGTACCAAGTTCTTTTCCCTTTATTTTAAAATCAGAACAATTTATTCAGGATTGTCATAACAAGTAAATGCATACCTATTGTTTTGGCAGACACTGCCTTTTTAAGTCCACCAATTCTACTTCAGAGCAATCCCATTATTCATTTACTATCAAATTTCTTGAAAACATGTTTTACATTTGATGTTTCTACTTCTTCCTTGTTGACTCTTCACCCTACTATTGGGTTGTCGGAAAAGTCATGACATATTTTTTCTGTTTTTCGTTGCAAAAATGCGTCATGACTTTTCCAACAACCCAATATAATCTGGTTAATGCCCCTTCTACTCTAATGAAAGTTTTCATTTTCTCTAGTAGTCTCTTAATTATCAAACCTTATGGCTTGTTTTCTTGTTTTCCCACTTCCACCATCTCCTAATGCTTTTCATCTTTGCTAGTGGCCTGGAAGTCACTCCTTTCTGGAGGAATTAAAACTAAGGTGGAGGGGGCCCTCTACATTTCTCTTTTTAAGACTCCCTACTCAATTCTCCAAGGAAAAAGCTGAAACTTTCCTCTGTGACCCGTAAGAAAAAAACCCCAAAACCCACATTTTTTTTTCCTCAGAGGATTGTGACTAACTTTTAAGCATCCAAAGAGCCCATTTGGAAGGGAACGTGAACCAAACGTCCCTGAAATAGAACCACTGTGAGGAGAGCAAGGGTGTTGCAGTTTTAACAACTGTTTTCAGCGAGAAACTGTCTTGCAAACTCCATATACCTCCCCCCACCCCCGACTCTGAGGTTCAGCAGGAATTGGTGGAAAACAACTTGGAGGAAATACAGCTGTTCCCTCTGAGGAGCACACATGGGGAAGCCAGGCCTAGCAGGAGGGGGTGTTCCCCGGGTGGTGACATACAGCATTCCTTTCACTTGAGCCATCCAAGCCTGAGGAGCTGCAGTCTCCTCCTGGGAATATGACATAACCATAGGCGGGAAGGGCCTCACAAAAACAGACTGGTGTCCACACATCCTTCTCCAAAGGAAACCCCTTCCCATCCTGTGGGAGAACTCCCTAGTCTGCAGAGACTCAAACGCCACCCTGTCTCCGGCCGGAAAAAGAGACCAAAGTCAGTGAGCGATCTGATAGGATGTGTTTATATTTACATGGTACATTTTAAAGCAATGGCTACATTGGTCATACATATTAGAAACCATAAAAAAAAGTTAAGAACTAAAATGTACATCATACACTTGTATATATATTTTTACACAGAGGTAAAAAGGGTTATTATAAAAAATCAATACAACAGGATTTTTAGTATACAGGTAAAGAATGAATTATGCTTCAGGCACTTTAATTTGTTAATGTGAGCAAATAGCTTGGGGGGGGGGGCGATCAGGGAAAGCTTCCAAACAATCTTTTGGTTAATGTTTTGTTACCACAGATACAAAAATAAAATCTGAATAATTTCTCTCAAATGATTGACGTCAGTATGGCAAAGCTGACTGGGAAAATACTACACACCGTTCAGCTACAGTGTGGCAATTAGAGACGTATTTACATAAATGTCCCCATGGCTGTCCTTGTGCCCTTAACCGCTGCCTTCATAAACCAAAAAGTATACACGTGGAAGAAGATTTACTAGCATAATTCCCAAAGGTGTGAAAAAGGACAAGGGGGGTGAGGGAACATAGAAACAAACAACTAAACAGAGACAGCAAACAAAAAGCGGCGGGGAGATGTGTATTCTTACTGAAATAAATAGGGGCACTTGAACTGAGGTCTAACGAAACATACATTAGTGTTGTGCTTTGTAGAGAGGAGACCTTGAGAAAGGCCCTGAGGAAACACCTCAGGGTGTGGGGGAGATGGTCTCCACATCGTGTAGAGAGGCTGGCTGAGGTTTTCTAGATGTTGTCCAGGCAGGGAAGCGGTTCCCTTTTCTTCTCTCACTAGATTGACAGCTCTCTGCTCGTTTTCCAGACTGAAAGGCCCAAACCAGTCACTCCGATAAATGAAAACGTCCACCAACTAGCTCATAAGCACAGTGGGTTATTTACACCGATGATCTGACTAAAGAAACGCGACAGGCTCTCAGAGGAACGGAAAACATCCCCATGAAGGTTAAGCGTTGACTAGCACTTTCCCAGTAGGATTGGCAGACTGGAAAAAAGTCCCTTTCCTTGAAGTCTGATGTCCTGGGTGCACTAGAGGAGGGGTGGGGGAAGTGGGGGGCGTGAGATCAGGCCATGTCCCCAGCTGCTATGTTACCACAGAAAGATCGCATGGCAGGAAGGGCAGCCGGCGTTGACAGGCCTGCCCTCTAAGCTCTCCACGATGGTCTGATTGTACTATGCTAGGTACAGGTAACCACTCTTCACTTTTCTGCTTTCTGCCCTAAGATTTGGCTATTCCTTGCAATAAGATTAGAAAAATACTATTTCCAGCTAATTAGAAGCCTCCTATGTGGCAAGGCGACAGGTAGACCCAGCCTGCTGAATTAACCATCTGTGCACAGAGTGGCAAGTCTGGGTTTGGAGTTGCAGGAGAAAGACACTTAGGCATCGGAAGGGTTTTTACATATGGCCTTATTTTTTCCCAAGTATAAACGAATTTGGTGATGTGAAGTTGAGTTGAAAATGAAAACAAAAACACAGACCCACGAACAAAATGCAACCCACCACTCTTCAAATTTATGACATTTAAAATCCCCCCCCCCCACCGTTCATAGAAAATAGCCAGTGTGTATGTAAGGGGGGAAGCTCTTATTTTATTTACCACAATCTTAATGTTTCTCAACTGGAACTTGTTTGGAGAACACTGTGAAGAGAGTATTTGGTTTGCAAAACAAAATTTCTTACCTCATTAGCGTTTCTAATATTGCTAAAGTTTTAGAAGTGGTGGCGACACAAATTTAAAAAGTTCTACCTTAGCGGGTACAGGGGAGGCTCAGAGAAACCTGAAATCCCCTTTCTAGCCCTGGCCCGAGAGGATGTGATGCAGTTTAAGGAATTTTCCTGATTCTCACAAGTTAATCTGAAGTTAAGGCTCGATTCTCAGTCATTTTACAGGTGAATGTTTTGCTTCGTGAATAACTGACAGATTCGGGGGAGGAGGGGCAGAAAATGATGAGGGGCTCGAGATAGAAATTGCAGCTGACATGGGAAATTTGGCTTTAAAAAAGTTAAAGCGATCTTGTTTTGTTGCACAAGTTTGTTAACTAGCTCGCCTCCTATACATAATAACTGACTGCAGGTTAAAATACTTCTGGTTGGGTTTCATCACTCTGACACCACCACTGCCGCAGGAACGCGATGGTGCTTGTGAGCCAACAGGTAAGCTGAACCAAGAGAAAAAAAGTCTTCCATGCTCTTGGAAACACCAACTATAAAACCCACCCCAAATCAGCAGTTCCGACTGCAGGCGCCTTTGAACTGGAAGAGGTGGGGAGGAGAGGCAGGAAATCAACACAGGTAGGGAGACAGCTTGATTACAGATTGTTAATAATACACGAGTCTACGCAGAGGTTCCTGTCTTTAGAACACGGTGTGCGCACGGATGGATGGGGGAGTGCGGAGTCCACCAGGCAGGTTCCCAGGCTGGAATGGCGCCTCCAGGTCCCAGGGGAGAAGATGAGTGTGTGGGAGACAAGTTCCCTCGCGGCTGGAGGGGGGGGGAAGGGAGAAGGGGGGGGCACGGAGTCACACGGCCGCTTTGTGCTTCCCTCCACAGCACCTGCACATCACCCCACAGTGGTAGCAGGCCCGAAGGGGCAGGTAACAGCACATACAGGGGGCCAATAAAGACAAGGCAATAAGAGCCATCCACCGGAGGCAAAACTTCTCGTCGCTAGTGTCGCACGAGCACGGGTCTGTATAGTCGCCCTCGGGGTCCGACATACAGTGATAGAGCATGCTGTCCGCACACCACATACAGCTCACCCGGCGGATGCAAGTTCTCACGGAGTCGGGCGCATCCTGGCAGCGGCCCCTCCGGTTCTCCTCGTGGTTGAACATGTCCCTGCAGTACTCACACCGCGAGCGCTCGCCGTCCTCCTTCCGCGGCCGGGACTTGCCCCGGGAGGGCTGGGTCTTGATCACGCCGCCCACGCGCCCTTTGGGGTCCTCGCCGAAGTCCGAGGAGTCCACGTAGGGGTAGTTGTAGTCATGCTTGGGGATGTCGTCCTTGGCGAAGCGCACGTAGGAGTCGGCGTCCTCCGACGGGCCCAGGCGCTTGCTGCGCACCGGCGCGTGCCGGTAATCCTCGTAGCCGGTCATCCAGATCTTCTCCCGCGGGTTGATGCGCACAATCTCCTCGTCGTCCTCCGGGAAGCTCACCTGGCGGTACGGCCTTGGCATGGGCTGCCCCAGAAGACAGGAGACAGTGTTTTAAAGCAGTGGCGAAAACACCCAAAAAAATCCCACATGCACCTTTCACCTTGACAAAGGCAATTCTTGAAGAAACTGACCCATCCTGTAATTACTGAGTATCGTGTGGGTCAAAGATGTATTTCAAATTGTGAGTCTCAAATCCATTCCTGGGTCAGGAAATTAAGTTGAATGGGTTGAGACCAGCTTTCCCTACCTTTTTGTCTAAGTATCGCCATATATAGGAGAAAGTGTGCACATTTTAAGAAGAGACTTTGAATTTTCAGAAGCTGGACACACCCAGGTCAAGCATCAGAAGGTAAGAGGGCTCCCGAGGGCACCCCACCTCTCTTTCACTTGCCCCCCACCCCCCTAAAGTGACTGTGAGCGCCAGCCTGATTCCCAACAGCTTAGATTAGTTTTGCCTGGTTTTCTATGGTATATTCTTTTGTAAGGCCATTGTTTTTCTCATTGAAACAGACGAATACTGGAGTGCAGTGCATGTTATAAGGTAAGTCCTTTTCATTATCTATGTGTATACAATATATGCATCCTGGGTCACAATATAAAATGCGTTTCTCACTGTGGGTCATGTTTAAAAAAGCAAAACGGGATACCAGGAACTCTAAGGCTCACAAGAACTCTTGTAATCTGGATGGGAAGATACAATGCCGTGTAAGGAAAGGGTAAGGTGCAGGCTCTGGAAGCCAACTGCCTGGGATCAAATCCTGCCAGGATCTCACAGACTGTGAGTAGAAGGGTTGGAACCTGAGCCCAGGCAGGCCAGACCCAGAGCTATACCCTCTAGCCTTCAAACCCTAACTGCATTCTCCCTTAGGAGGAAGAGTCGTCTCTGCAGGTAGTCCTGCTACAGTTTACAACAGCGCCTTGTCTCGGGTGGCAGGGGAGCAGGTAAGATACAGGTGAGCCTGCCTTGCACAGGACATCTCAGCTGTGGGTGAGAATGAGATTTTCCACCTTAGGAGTCCGTTAGGAATGAAGGCTTTTTTTAAAAAAGATTTTATTGGGGAATTGGGGGAGGGGAACAGCGTTGGGGAATCAGGGAAGGGGAACAGACAAGTTGCTGTCTTTTTGTTCTTCAGTCTAGTTGCAGAGGATGTTGCTTCACTGGCCCATGTTGGTATCATCATTGTGCTCTTCCCAGATGAAGCAGATTGGTGGCTGGCCTCTGGATGGTCACTCACCATGGCTATTGGCAGCTCACGCTGGCTGCTAGCCGCTCACTGTAGCCTATGGCAGCCCACTGCAGCTATGTTGTCCCGGGGACTCACAGCAGCCCAGCTCCAAGTGGAGCTGTTGTTCACCATCTTAGCTGTAGAGGGCAGTGTCACTGGCCCTCATATGTGGGATCCGAACCAGGGCTGCTGGCGTCCCAAGCCAGCTCCTAATCAATGTGCCACTGGGCTGGCCCAATGAAGGCTTTTAAAGGGGGAGAAAGAGCATGGCTCTGAGTGAACCCACTGGAGTCAAATTTGGGCTGTGGAATGTACTAGCAAGTCGTTAGGCCTCAGACTCAGTTTTCCTGCCTATCAAACTGCATAGGGCTATTATGAGAATAAAGGGAAAGAATCTACGCAGTGTCAGCACAGAGCCTGCCACACTGGATGTGCTTTATACCTGTTGTCATTATCATCATTATAATAGTTGTAAAATTTTTACATGGTAATTAGATTTACCCACTGCTTCCCACCAGACCCTGAGCTCCCCGAGGGCAGGGCCTCGTCTCACATGCTTTGTCCTCCTTCCTGTCAGATTCTTGACATCAGAGTTTTCTGGACTTTGGAAACTTACAATCATAGGATTTCAAAACAAATCTCGGGAGCTGACATAGGCTGTGCTAAGATTTTATTTTGCAAAGCAAGAAGAGTCAAAAAATCAGTTCCCATCTACTGCTACCATAATATGATTTTTTTTGTTGTTTTTTTGAGGGCAGTGTCACTGGCCCCCATATGTGGGACCCGAACCGGGGCCGCTGGCTTCCCAAGCCAGCGCTCAACCACCGCGCCACTCGGCCAGCCCCATCATGTGATTTTTAAAAGAACATTTGAACGCCAAAATATTAGGAAGCATACAATAAGATGATTTTTAATAAAAGAGTCCTATAAATCTAGTTTTACGTTAACTGTACTCCTTTTTTGTCTTTTCAAAGCAGACTAGTGGCCACAGCACCCTACACGGGGACCAGTCCATGACCCCAGTTTGGGAACCTGCTCTGCAACACAGCCGCTTGGGCCAGCAGGGTGGCGCATTGGTTAAGAGCTGGTTTTGGGATGCCAGCGGCCCTGGTTCGGGGCCCACATATGAGGGCCAGTGACACTGCCCTCAAAAAAAAAATTAAATAAAAAAAACAGCCACTTGGTAAATATTTGCTGACTTACTGAATACCAGACTCCAGCTCCATCTCCCCGAGCAAGCCTGAGCCTGCAGCCCGAGGTGCCAGGGTGCACGGGCCAAGTGTGCAGCCTTCTTCAGTGCCGGTCGTGGCTCTGTGCTCGCACACAGCCAGGAGGACCTTCAGACAGAGGGACATGTGCTCACCCAGCACCCCGGGTGAGCACAGACTTGCATTTGAATCTTGTTCCACCAGGGACTCTAAGCCTCAGTTTCCTCATCCATAAACTGGGGTACCAAGGACCAGCATTGTGGGGCAATTTGTGAGGATTTGATGAGATAAACCACAAAGAGTTTACCAGGTGTCTGGCACACAGAAAACTCGGGAGTAAGGGCAAACTGCCACCACCACCTTCCATATGGGGTGGGGTGCGACAAAGTCGTGCAGAAGAGGCCTGGGCTCAGTGAGAAGAAGGAGGCCATCCCAGAATTGGGAGCCATCCATCCCGATGACCCCAGAGGAATGAGAAAGCCGCTCACCTGTTCGAGGTGATAGTGGTCCATGGGGTATGGGTCGTGGGGGTGGCCCAGGGTATAAATCCTCCGGGACTCACAGGCTGTGGGAGAGGAGATTGTCCGAGTAGGCTGTTCCCTTTTCTGAGAGGAGTTAGAAGAACTGTCTGTAGCTGTCTGTTTAGAGGGAGATAACCAAGAGTTAATTTAAAAAACAAACACACACACACACAAAAATGGAAACCCACACACCAAAGCCTAATGTGCCGTCTACCCCCACTGTGCCACCTTGCTGGGCTTCCCGAAAGCTGGAGTTTACCCTGGCTGTGGGAGGTGGGAGGACCCTTAAAGGGCAAGATTGTCTAAACATGATGTGGCCAGTTCAATGGAAAGAGACCAAGGCACCAGACGCTGGAAAGTTGGGTTTGTTCTCTCTTATGTGAGAGCAGCAACCAGGTTTTGGGGGAAGGGCTCACTAATCTTTGGGTTGGAGGCAGGCTTTGGGGTTCACTTTAAATTGGAAGTGAGATGGGTGACTGCACAGAGGAATGAAGGCCACCACCTGTGGAAGATGCATGCACAGCTGTTTTCCCAGTAGGGGTGACAAGTTCAGATTGGAGGCTCCATGACGGTGTCTTTGGAAGGTGATCAGATATTGGATGGACTGTGGCCAGAGCACAGGGAGCCGCACTATCTCTTAATATACCGACCACCCAGGTGCTTCATGCGCCCACCCAAGACTCAATGAAGGGGGCCAGGGGATCCCAGGTGACAGTCACTCTCCTAACTACTGCACCCCCCACCCCAAAATGAAAAGGTTTTTCTTGTGTTCTATTTCTGGCAAGTATCTAGGAACTCCTCCTTGGCTGTTGACTTTTCCCTCTCATATTTCCCTTAGAGCATTTGCTTATTCATCTCTTTTTTATTTTACATGTCTTTTGTTAGTATCCTAAGTCCTTTTGGGGGCAAGGCAAGGTTAAAACAAATAGGCTTATAAAAGTTATTTGTACCCCCTTCCCATTCTCATTTATAAAGTAATAAATGCTCAGAAAAATGGGACTACAAGAATTTGCGGGGAAAAAAAGACTTATTGGGCAACACAACTATTAATTTAAAAAACTCGGTGGACATAGGCAGCATCCCTTTGGGGACCCAACCCTCTAGGATTTTTCTCCGCAGTGTTTGGTCCAAGTGATGCAGGGCTGACACGTGTTTCCAATCTCTCAAGCCACAGTGACTAATTTCAACATGGACACATGGTCCTCTCAGGCAATACGAAAAGATTTTTGATGGAGACGTCAGAAAAGATGCTGTGTCTGAAGCTAAGATCTAAGGGCCCCAGAAGCCTGGAATCCTGGTGAAGCTGCACAATAAGAACCTTCAGAAGATGAACTGAAGCAACGACAAGAGAAGAAGGCAAGCGCCCTCAGACGCCATTCGAGCTTCTGGATCCAGTCAAGCCTAAATCCTGATCCACCTTAGGAAAGGATGTCCCCGTGACAGGAGCCAACTCCTTTTGGTAACTGCAGCCAGATGTGTTGGGTTCACTCGCCGTTCGGGTGCACTTTCTCCTCACGCCCAGTCCCTTCTCTGTGGCAGCAGTTCCACCCGCACCAAATGCCTGGCCCTTCTTGTCCTCTCCACATGGGTGGAGTGGAACTGGTGTGCAGTCCGCTCCTCCCCTCCTCTGCCTCTTGGGAGCCACCCAACTGGCAAACAGCCATGCTGGCAACGTTCTTGGGACAATGCGGTTGGTCCACTTGGAGGCCGAGGGGCCTCCCCCCTCCGGGGAGGCTCTGGAGCCTGGGCCTGGGCCTGGGGCAGGCCCTGAGATGTCCACTTCCCACAGGTGTAAGCCACGACCATAACGGGTCTCCTCACCCCGCACTGGGTCAGAACTCGGGACTGGGAAGAATGACTGTTCACCTCTTAAATCCCAGTAACGGAAACAGACCAAACTGATGCACAAGAATTTTTACTTTCTTCCAAACTCCGCTGGTCCTCCTCCTCTCAGCCACCCTTTCCTTATGTCCCTGGAGGTAAGTGCACCTCCTCCCTCTTCTAACACATGGGTGGGTGGCTGTCAACCAGACAGAACAAAACCAAGAACTCTGAATAGCCTCATATTGTATGCATACATACGATGTGCCAGGCCCTGGCTACATTGAACATGGTTGTAGGTAGAATATCGTCTCCACTTCACACACAGGAAAACACGGCAGGCAGCCCCTGACCAGGCCCAGGGTGATTTTAATACCCCACACTGCTGCTTCTCAAGCTCAGGAGAGCTCGGTTCAGGGCCTGCTCTGAGAGGTGTTTTTTTTTAAAGATTTTTATTGCGGAACCAGGGAAGGAGAACAGACAAGTTGCTGTCCTTTTTGTTCTTCAGTCTAGTTGTGGAGGACGTCGCTTCACTGGCCCATCATCATTGCGCTCTTCTGGGTGAGGCAGATCGGTCGCTGGCCTCTGGACGGCCGCGAGAGGTGTTTTGTTGAGGTGAACATAAACACAACTTCTCCACGTAAGAAGATGCACCCAGCTTGATACAAACCCAGGAGATGAGATGGCATCTCACTATACAAAGGTTTCCAAAGATCTCAATAAATACTTTCTGAATGAGCACATAAGGGCCCTTGGTGTGATTCAAAGCTCAAGGGTTAAAATCTTATTCAACACCCATATGCACTCATCTGAGGTCAGACGTGCTCAGCATTTAGTTTTCAGAAACCGCTCCACACATCATGGTCACCTGTGTGTTCATCAGCTCTTCACCCTCGTCCTCCCCGTGTTCAGGATCACAGTGCATGGGAAGTCATTCTGAGAAATGAGGCACACCCACTTTTCCTAGTATTCCCGAGCCACTGAGAAACACCAAGTCTTATGCACCCACCCAACCTCCCCAGCCCCGAACAGCCTCCTTGCACTGCACCATCAGTGGAGGTCGCCTGCAAAGCTTCCTGGACATTGTCAGGGAACAGGAGACTGAGAAAGGCTTTTCATTATCTCCTAATGTCATGATGGATTTTTGTACAAAGGAGCAAGAAGGCCAGAAACTTCGAGGCATGACCACAGTAGCCCTCCGGCAAGTCTGGCCTGGCCCGGGCCTGCCCACAACCTTCCCTGCCAAACTGCTCTGTGTTGCTTTGGACTCTGGAAAGGAGAGCATGCAAGAGGCTCCTTTGGAAGGCGAGGCTTATTTCAGATCTATACTATCAGAGAAATCTTGCAAAGTGGTGAGTGTGACCTACAAACAAAAGGGATGTACTATCAGGGCATCTCCAACACCCACAGAACACCCGGCCACATGCACCTCTGACCCGCTCTCCCTAACTCTGCTCATGGCTTCCACACACGGCAGGAGGAAATAGCCCCTAAGCCACACATGCACGCACAACACGCATTCTCAAGCAAGATTTCTGAACATGTTATTTGTGTGCATGAGCTAATGACCCCTACCAACCTACCAATCTGACAGCTTCTCCTTCAACTCAGAAAGACTAGCTGCCTTTTAAACTCATCTTGCTCTGTGGGGGGCATTTTTAAGCTGCTGAGGATTCGAGCTCAAGAACAACAAAAGCAGAGGTCCTCTGGAGCTACTCTGAGCTTAGGGACCTCTCAGGCTCCTAATAAGAGGCTAGGAGCCGGCTCCGGCAACAGGCTTCCCCCTGTGTCGAGTCTGGAGAGAGCAGAGTGAGCCTTCAGTGCTGCCTGTGGGGACAGCAAGGCTTAGCAATACCTGCACCATGATGTGGTGAGCGACAGCCATGGCCACCTGCAAATGTACCCTCCTAAACTCGATTCTGGGTTTGACTGACTCAGTGTCAGTGCACACGATAAGACGTCCAGTTAAGAAGTTTGCAACCTAAGATGAGGCACTGAACAATAGAAATGCAACGGAGGGTCATAATGTTAAACAGCAGGGTCTCAGCTCAGGCAGACTGGATTTGAACGATTCTCGGCTCATTTTAAGTTGTGTGATTTTGGTCAAGTTAACCTCTAGCTCTAGTTTTCACATCTGCAAAATGAAGCTAAAACCATCCTCAAGGTTGCTGGGTAAATGAAATGAGATTAAACATTTCCATTTTCTAAACCGTTACTGCTGATTACAGAACACTTACTGATTCTGTTGATCCTGTATCTGGTTGCCTTGCTTAACTCCTTACGAAACTTCAAATACTTTATCCAGTGACTCTGGATTTATCTTAGTAAATCGTATCTCCCACAAAAGATAGCCTGGTCTCTTTTCCAATATTTATACCTTATTTTTCTTTTTCTTGTCTTGTTGCAATTTTTGCCAGGGCTTCCAGCAAGATGTAGAAAGACAGGTGACAGTGGCCCTGCTTGTCTTGACTTTAACATGACAACTTCTAATGTTTCTCTGTTAAATATGATATTTCTTGATAACTGGAGTGATTGTAAAGTGAAGTTCCAAAAGTTTCCTTGTATTCTAGATTGCTAAGTTTTTTTACCAAAAGATATTAGATGTCACCAGATGTTTTTCTGTATCTATCGAGATGATGACATAGTCTTTTACTTTTAATTTGTTTTAGTAATGCATGACTCAAACAATATAAACCATCTTTGTACACCTGGGATATACTCTACAGGGCTTTTATTAAATTTGTTTTACAAATATTTGATGTGATAATATTTTACTTAGAAACTTTGTATCTAAATTCAGAAGTGAGGTTTGGCTTCTCATTTTCTCTACCTGAGCTATCCTTGCCTAGTTTCATAATGGGGTTAGGCTAGGATTATACATTGAGCTAGGCAGCTTTCCACCTTTTTTTTATAGTTAGGGACAATATCTATAACATGGGAGTTGTGTTTCTTAACCACCTAAGTTTGGTCCCTTTTTAAAGGGCACAGACTTTTATCTACATTTTCAAATTTCTACAGGTGTTATAAAAACTCCAGTTACAAGCTTTGTGTGACCTGGTCGTAAAGCCCTTTAAAAGAGCAAGACCTTTTAAAAGAGCAAGAACTGAGACAAGACCTTGATAAGAGAAAGAACAGGAGGGTGAGAAAAGAAAGAGAAAAGAAATGGAAGTTAAGAGTCAGAGGGTACTGAGATGAAAGAGTGGGCACTGCTAACCCTAAAAACAAAAAAACCCGCCATGGCCAGCCTGACCGAATCCACTCAGGTAGCACAAACACCCTTCCCATCCCATCCCATCCCTGAAGGGTATTTGGGCTTGGGCTGGGTGCTTTGTGAAATGTGGGTACAGACAGAGAAGGTGACATGGGCAGGGGGCAAAGCCGGGGGTTCCCTGAGGAGGAGCATTCTGGATGGGTGGACAACCCCGACTAAGGCCCAGAGGAAAAAAAAAGAGAAGCTCAAGTGTATCAGTGAACATCACCAATGGCTGGACTCTGCAGACATAAGCTGCACTTATTATTTTGAGAATTCAGAAATTTCCTATAATTCTCCAGAATATAACAACAAATGAGAGAAGAACCCTGGGACTCTGAAAGTTGATACAGACTTTTCTTTTGAATGATTGCATTTAATGTTATCTTGACAATAAATCAAAATCTGAAGTACAAAAGACACTGGGCTGCGGCTGCCTATTTCCAGGTCAGTGCTGCCTGGTTTGGGTGGGAATTGGTCTGAATGAAGAACGGAGACTAGAAGATCGATGCCTGGGGCTGGTTCCCTCCTTGGAATGGGCATTTCTGTAAACTATGCTTTCTTACTCCTGGAAACTTGGTTATTCTTCCCTGTCCTCCTGAAGTTCCTAGAGTTTACCTGGAAATTCTTCGAGGAACGTGCATCTATTCACGTGCCCTGGGGCTAGAAATGAGCCTTTTTCATTTGAAAGGCCAACCTCTGACCAAGGGAAGCTCAAGGAGGGAGACAAAGAACCAAGAGGCTAGGCCAGCTAAGGAGGAAGTTTGCTTAAATTTAGTTACCTCTACTGGAATCGAATCCTGGCTGCGGACCAAGGGCTTCAGGGGCATTCACGGTGGGTCAGACTAAGTATTTCAAAGTGAAACAAGTGTTTTTAGGACTATGTGCACCCTTTCAACTCCCCTGGGTTTTCCTCTAAATCTTTGTGTTTTTTTTTGCAAAAGGGGGTGGAGTAGAGAACAAAGGTGGTGGCAGCTGGCCGACAGTAGCTTTGGGAGAGAAAAGGGTGCCCTGGGCTGTTTCTTTCAAGGGCACTTGGAATTGTTAAGGGGCACCTGGTTTACAGCTTTCTGGAGTAGTATGCTGGCTGAGGACATCGTGAGCTTATAAGGCCGGCACTGTCAATTTTCTCCTCCCTCTGGGGATGGAGACAAATGGGATGAACCCCACTTCCAGAGAGGCAAGCAAACAAGCACAGCCGCTCTACTGTCTGTGCCACCGGATATATGTCAAATCTACCTCAATAAATAACTAAATAAAATAAAGTCATCACTATACCCCCTCAAAAAAAAGAGCCACAGGACTAATTCAGATGATTACGAAGAATTTCTGCCCTGCCCATAGATGCTGCTGATATTTTGAATTTTTGAAGATGGCTTACTGGTAGTTATGACCACAATCTGTATTATTTTTACTGCAATCCACACCCCAAATAGATCTCAACAGCTGAGGCAACCAAAGCAATATTCAATATTCTTCCTATTGCAAGGGCTTCTCGTTTTTAAGTCTGTACACACACAGGCGCTATATATATAAGTATACGTCCTTCCTCTCTACCCCGGGCTGGGAGAACAGACTGATCACATAAAAGTCTGGGCTGCTTCTGCCCCTCAGGACACAGTCAACTGGGTGGTTAGTGGAGGCCCAGGCGGTCTGGATGAGCTGCTGTTTCTAACTCTTCAGCAAAGCACTCCTTCCCCACAGCATCTACCAGACCAGCAGGCCTGTGGTAAACAGGAAGCTGTCACCCATTCTGTCAACAGGTCTTTGGGAACAGGCAGCACTGGTTCACCTGTCCCAAGGGCCAACACTGGTTCCAGGTGTCCAGTTTCAAAGAGGCAAGCGGAGCAGGAAATTAACCTGCTCTTTTACGGCTTCAGCCAGCAGGCAGTTTGGGTCTAAGAGGCAGCAGCCGCAGTGGGGGAAGAGACAATTTTGCCTGAGACAAAGGGCATTATCCTCTTGGGGACCCAGAGGATAGGTAAGGTGGACATTCTTTCACTGGGGGGTTGGGGGGGGGGTTATCCAACAAAGATGAAATTCCCACACATTAAAAAAAAAAGTTTTATGGTTTTAAATGTTGAGGTTAGGTGAAATTTTGAAATGAAAGGAATTTACTCTCATAAGCCCACAGCCTAGCTTCACTGGCAAGGCTGAGGGTTGGGTGCAGGAAGGCCGGGTTTCAGGTAACCCTGAATATGTACTCTGTATGAATTAGTAAAATGGAAATAATAGTGTCCTACTATCCACAGCGTAAAAAGATGGGATGATATGTGTGTAAACGAAGAAAGACACAAGTGGGAGGGTTAGCAAAATGCCATTGGGCTTCTGAAATTGAGAGCATTTCAAAGCTTTTGTTGGAGCCTTAGCATTTAATCGCTTTAATTTAGCCCCTGTAAGGTATTACATGTTAAATAAAAAGATCCTCCTCTTACTGTGTGTAATGTGAGCTTGATAACTGTCACTTAGAAGATAAAACAGCTCCCATCCATCTTCTCAGCCTTTCACACCACCCATGCAGTGCTCCCCACCCCAAACATTTTTGTCTTTTTACATAAACCACCACAGACCAGTTTTACCACGTTATAGAAGTAATTTACATTTTCAACCTATTTTCTCCTTACTTATCCTCGCCCCACTCCACTCTAACCCAATGCCTTCTTCAGAAGGGAGAGACAACAGAAACATTTTTGATCCACTGATCTTCTAAAAGGAGACTGGGCCTTTCAAGGAGGGACAGGGGACCCTCACGTCTCCCTGAAGAGATGGCCGAGGTAAGCCAATGCCCTAATTGAAAAGTCCACCATTTAGGCAGTCTGTCTGCAACGAAGGGAATCCGGTAGATCTGATATATAAAATTTACTATAACTTACTGAATAAATATTTCCTTCAAGTTCTCTGAAAGGCAACAAGCCGATATGGGGTTTTCATTCTGGGTGAGCAGAGGGTGGAACTGAGCACAGTCACTTTGCCTCTCTGAGCCTTGGCGCTTTTAGCCGCAGAAATACAGTGTCAATGTAGTAACCTCAGGGTGGTTGTGAGGACCGAAGCTCGTAAGTGTGCAAGTGCAGGCAGCAGGGCTGGGACAGCCGCACCCTTTCCTCCCCGCCTGGGGCCAGCAGATGGACTCAAAGGAAATGTACTGGCCCTGCGGAGGGTCTGTGTTTGGAGGACCCATGGTCACAGCTCTCTAATGGCGGAACCAAGTTTAGAATCCAGGCCTCTCTGAACTCAGGGGGTCACACACCACTTCAGCTTTTAAAAACACTCTTTCTTAGAATAGCAGTAAGTGAACCCCATTTTATTACAAAACTGGTAGATCTGCCTTCAGTTTCAATGTTGGCTGGGGATGGATTAGGTGGAAAAACTCTTCAACAAAAGGAAAATTTTGTCATATTCCGCTTCTATACATGAAAGCTTAATAATTACAAAATTCAAGGAATTCATTGTTTCCTATTTAAGGGAGAAAAAATAAGTACAACTTGCAAAACTCAAAGGCCCATCTAGGACAAAAATTGCATCTTAGTACTTGGTTCAACCACTTGCCTGGGGGCAAGGAGGGGCTGGGAGGGGTCCGGGATGTCATTAGGGACAATTGCTTTGAACAGCCAGGAAGCGATAAAATGCAGCTTGAACAGATGTCAAGGGCTCAAGCTTAGGGCACAAAGAAGGACCAAGTTTTCCAGTCTGGGCAAAACATGGCTAGAAGCCAATGATGACATTTTTCCTGTGTGAAGGAGGACTGCCTACCTAAAGAAATAAACTACATTGTAACACCAAAACACAATCTATTGGGTTGCCGGAAAAGTCATGACATATTTTTTTCTATATTTTTCCTTGCAAAAATGAGTCATGACTTTTCCGACAACCCAATAAATACTAGCTTTTTCCAACTGGGTTCTGGAGAGAATTTAGACCCAAACAAAATGATGTGAATGACTCGTTTCAATTTTGCAAAGGACAGTACACAGAACCATTCTGGGTGCACAGGAGAGAAGCCAACTCATTACATAAGGATGGATGCCGTAAGGTGCTAGGGCTTCGCTGGGAATAACTGCTTGAGAAGGGCTGCCCAAATCCAGAAACAATATACCTAGATAGTAGCATAAACCTAGAAGGTGAGAAAATCAAAACCTCACGTGTGTAGGGCAGGCCTTCCTATGGTCAAGCCTCCAGTTGCTATCTTGGGGACCTGTAGGCTGTGACACTTGCTGAGTAGGCTCCAAGCCATCACATGAATGGGCCACATGGGCATTAGTCACTCAGTGATCCTCTCATCTCTCCCCTTTCTGACTTGGGTCCAAGAGAACCCTAAAATATAACTCCTATCTTCGGTGGTGATTTCAAAAATAGAACAGCTGAAATATCGTAAATATAATTATTCAACAGAGGAAGAGGAAAATAGCAATGGTGAACTGGAAAGGTTGGGAGACAGGGTTCACTCATCCTCCGCTAAAGATCTTAGACAAGTCACCCATCTGACTCAAAATCCCTCCCAATCCCAAGATCGGTTATCCTAAGAAGTTGGCTTGTTTAGAGCTATCCTCGCCCCCGCAGGGAGGCACATAAATGTCCAGCTAACTCCTGTAGGTGAGCCTACCTTTAACGTGTCACTAGTGCCACAGTGGGCATGCTGCGTCCTAACACCAGGCAAAGAGAACAGTGGGAAGACGAGCACCTGAGGCACAGAAGCCGATCTCTGCTGCACCTCTGTAATCTCTTTAAACCCCCAACGGTGGCACCAGGATTGCTGTAATTAAGGTGTCTCTCTCGATTCCTCCTTCTCCCTTGACCTCTTATCCCCGTTCTTAGAAAAAAAACCCTCATTCTTTCTTAAAAAAAAAAATCAATACATGGATGTATATCACTTAGTATCTCAAACAGCAGTCTCATCCCGGCCCAGCTCGGCTTCTCACTCCCCAGAGAAATATACTTTCAACTCTTACGACTCTTCTTATATTTCTCTCCATTTTTCAAGCCCGTGTGTTTATACTATTTCCTGATTTGCAGATTTTGATATTATTTAAGGGCTTCTTATTATGGAAAATATGAAGATTTAGCTATTTTATATCTCTTCAAGTATCTTTCTATAAAGCAAATATTTCCCTAATCCCCCAGCTTTAGAGGCAGAATCCAGCCACTCAGCAGTGACAGCTGAAGCACCGACCATACTTGATCACAGATCCTAGGTTAGCCTGCTCTAGAAGTATGTATACTCTGCAGCTGCATTCTACCAAGGTCGTATTAAAATTATCCTTGTCTGTCTATGAGGATGCTAAAAACATCTGAAAATGATTTTAGAATTCTGCAGCAGTAAATAAACCACTGGGTTTGAATGGATCAAATCCTACAAAACAGGGATTTGGAAAATTGTTCATTAAATGAAGATAAAACTCAGATCCTCTCTAGTTCTATAACAGTTCATTTTCTCTCTCTACTCACTCTCTGCCCCGCAAGAATCCATTCCTTACAGGTTCCAAACCCTCTGGCCTCAGAGCCCTCACCTAGGGACGTGGGAGGAAGTCAGTTCTAAGTTGGGGAGCAAACCAGCTCAGCTTATCCACAGAAGTTTACATGGGCCTCCTCCACAAAAACAAAACCACAACAGAGGGAACAGACTTGGGAGTCTTTCCATTCTGTCCCTCTCAAGTCTCCCCAGCTTGGAAGTGAAAGAGATGAAAAACTGTCTGTCAGAGGCACCAATGAGAGCGTGCTCTTAGCAATTTACAGAACACTAACCTTTTTTTGTTGTTGTTGTGTTATATTCTTTGTATTACTCAGCTACAAATTTGTGCCAAATGGCTCAGGCACTCATACATCCGTATTTAACCTTTGCCACCTTGGTATTTGTGTTCACCCAGATCTATTGTTATAAACTGAGGTCTCCCATGCAGCAGAGGGGCTGTGAAAGGACTGTCACTCCCTGTGTGAGGGAGAAAGTTGATGGGAAGCCACGAAGCAGCCAAAAGCTTATAATGGGTGACAATGCTAGGAGCTCAGCTTTTAATTGTAGACTGAGCATAAAACACAGCGAGAAAAATACAACATGAAGCTACTGAGAATCATTCAAAATCACCCACCTTTAAATGGTCCTCCAAGATAACAATTAAGCAAATAAAATATGACAACCTATGATTGTACACACTACACATTAATCCTCACTTAACACTGTTAGGTTCCACAACTTTTAACAAAATGACGTATCATGAAATCAATTTTACCACAGGCTCCTTGATACCCACAAAATTAAGTTCCTACAGCATCTCACCAATGTTCGTTTGTTTATTTATTTATTTATTTATTTTTCACCCATGTTTATAATGAAATGACATTATTCGAGGACCTGTTGCATCTGGGGTTCAGATCACCCATTTATTGAGTATAGAGCAAAGCTTTAGAGGATTGCAGAGACTACAATGATGAATAACCTGCTTCTAATTGAATGAAGATTCATTCATTCAGGAATTAAATATGAAAGGCAAAAAGAGGCAGGCTTTCAAACGGCAAGAGAGAAATAAACAGCAGGCTGCTATGGGATTTTAAACGACAGAACCATCCTAGTTGGTTGAGGGAGAAATATTAGGACACATGAATGAATAAGCAGCCCCAAACTAAGAAAGTCACAACAGTTGCTAATCAGGAGTCTCTGGTGACAGTTCAGGCAGGAAAGATGGGACACATACCAGGCTGGTGGCAGTGAAATGCAGAGGAGGCACAGGGACACTGTGGAATCAGTGGTGTTGGCAACTGGCAAGGCAGGTGTGTACGTGTGTGCACACACTAAGAAGGATGCTAATTTTACTCTGAGGAATTACACCATGGTTTTATCATCCTGGGAAGTCAGGTGGACAAGCTGCTTTGGGGAATAACCGTGTGGGTTGAAGATTGTTAGCAGCAATAGCCCATGCTTGGTGAGCAAGCATCCCAGGCAGAGAACCACTCCATGTGGAGTTGGGGTGCCCCTTCCTCTACTTCACTCCCCAACACAGACCGTGCATCAACATATGGTCCACCATGTGCTGCTCTCCTCCTAGCCCCAAGGAATCGCCTGCCACAGAGGGAAACCCCCGGCTCCAGCAGCAGAAACAGGAGATACACTCCTGGTCCCTCAATTACACCTCTAGGCTGTTCTCTTAGAAAAGTCTCATAATTCTGGCCCGTCATACGTTGTAAGAGGGTCTTCTCGTCACTTAGACTCTATAATAAATGAATTCCAAATTCTCCACAACTGTCTCACCAATAAAGTTGTAGAATGTAACAAACTGTAGACCATCCAGGAGTTAACACAGCTGCTCAGGCCCTTGGCTCCAGCTTTCAGACGTTTCGTGTGCTGTCTTAGGACAGAAGCTCTAACGACAGGGAGCTCGCAAACAAATGCCTATGCCCCCGATGACCCTCTCATCCTTCCATGAGATGTGTCCCCCACAGTCAATGGCTCATGACTGGGTCTGTCCTGGGCAAGGGAGGTACTGTTATGAATAGGCCCTTGTTTGTAAACAAGTGGAATGAAGGTAGCTGATCATATACATCAGAGCCCCCACAGAATGCAGTTACGGGGACCTTCACGGAGTCCTCCACTGAGTACCAAGTGTCTGGAAGCAGCAGGGCTGTTTCGACACCTCCTTCCAGGCATTTGGCGTTACCCTAGAGCAGCATGTAGATCCCCTGTGGATTAAAGGACAAAACCAGGAGGGATGCTGGCTTCCATCATCCCTCTGCCTCTGCCTCTCCTGATTCTATAAATCACTTCTGGCAGGTAGCTGAGAAGCAGCTGCGAATGACAGTTTTGCTCTGGAGCACAGGAAGCCACCTTTTAACCCGCCTGCTGTTGTTTGTCTCTCGAAACGTGACAAAGGAACAGATGTAAGCAACATGCCAACTGCTGCGAGGATCTGCTAAGAGCACTGTAGGAAGCCTGTTCAGAGCCACATCACACCAGCCGCTCCACGGAAGGACAACTGAGTTCATTTCCTGAAACCCCTACGCACGCTCTGTTCATGTCAGGTTAGGATCCGCAGTGCTCAGGTGACTCACCATGCACATCCTTGCTTCCGCCTTCGTCCCTGTGGTTCCCAGCCTCCAAGCCACTTCCCAAACCCTGTTCCAACGCCAGGGAGGTCCAGCCCAACCTCACGGCCTAGTGGTCTTCTCTATGCTCACCCCGCTCCCTGTAAAGTCCTCTGAACCAGAGGACTTGACACAGTCCGTGTCAATCTCTACGCCTTTCACAGTCAATCTCATCTTTGTCCAAACCATCCTTTTATCTCCTAGAGGGCTAGAGCCATGCATGGATCACACAGCTTTGTATTCCCAAAGCAGTGTTTTTCAAATCACTAGTTGCATGAATCCACTGGGAAGCAAGTTTAAAGGGCTGCAACCAGTGTTTTAAAATATGAAATAAAAACTAGCTTATTAGAGATACTCTTGGGACAACAAAGGAGCTCTGGGGGAACAATTAGGTGATAGGAGATTCCTACTAATTTTCTTAGGTATAGTAATGGTGTTATGCTTATGAAGGGTAATGCCCTATTCTTGGAAGATGCATGCTATTTAGAGGTGACTTGCAACTGGATCAGCAAAAAAACACGTGCCTGCATGCATCCGTGTATAAGTAAACATACGTGCAGAAAAAGTGGGTGGGGCAAAATGTTACAACTGCTCAATCTAGGTGTATACAAGTGTTCACTGGGCTATTCTTTACATTTTCCTGTGTGCTTGAGCAGTTTCATAATAAAAAGTAGGGGAAACTGAAATGAAGAGAAAGAAACTAGAATGCAGGGCATGAAGTACCATGTGGTTCAGGTGTCTCTGGATGTGTGTGTGTGTGTCCTACATTACAAGGCAAATGGATTTCATATTGTAAGTCAAGGCCAGGAGTTTGGAAATGCTACCCTACAGCTCCTTGCTGCACCAAACACACAGCAGGTGTGCAACAAACTACTTGTTAATTAACTTCTAGAAGCCCAGGACATAAATGAAGAAGCAAGCTGTGAAATCATTTTGTCTCCAAGTTACATCCCATTAACTCACGCTGTGTCAAAATATCCAAGCCCTTTCCTGCCTTAGCACACTTGGGCTTATCCTCAACTCTGCCTTCAGGCCTTGCTTATCAGATGTTTAATTACTTACCAGCAAGGCTACTTCTGGCTTTTCCTCTTGATGCCAGGAAGGGAGCTGTAGTTATACTCCAAGTAGGGTGACTAGTTGTCCGGGTTTGCCTGGTGTTTTGCAGGACTAGAGACTTTCAGTGCTAAAACTAGGGCAGTCCCAGGCAAACCACATAGCTGGTGACCCTAACTCTGAGGGAAGACTGGGAGGGAACCTAGGTCAGGTCCAGGAGAACTGACACTGTCATATCATGTGGTGGGTGGTACCACTGCAATGTGAACAACAAAGGTAAACCCAGTGTAGGAAAATTGTGACAAGACAGAGAACTTCTGATAGGGCATCCCAACAACAACAGCATGTGCCAAACTGCAAAGGATCTCTCATGTCCTCTTTGATTAGTCACCAATGAACCTGGAAAGCAAAGGACAAAGGGAACTCACCGTAAAAACGTCGTCATCACCCAGCTCAGCTTCATTATGGATGGTGGAAGATGATGTGGTTGAGCCTAAAAGAACAAGACATGTAATAAAAAGTGTTTCCAAAGAGGGTAAGTCAAGTCCAGTCATTTAAAAAGTATATTTTAATAAAACCACGTTCTATTCCTTTCGCGTGTGTATCAGCAGCAGAAACGAATGACCTGGGAATTAATGCTTTTAATTTACTCTTCTTTGACACTTGCCAGTATATTCCCTAAATTAACTTTGCTTACTGTTGTTCCCAATTAACCCCTGGAACTTCTGAACTGGTCTCCAGAGAACAGGCACACAGAGGCACCATGGAGAAGGGCAAAGGGCCTGCCCAATACTCTGAAGCGCATGTGTCAAGATCAGCCTCTGCCAGTGATGCCCCAGGTGGGGACTGCTTTATATAGCAGGAAAAGCACCAGATGGAGAACCACCAGGTTAGGCTCACCACAATCTCACTGCGTCACTGGACTTAGTTTCCTGGTCTTTTTATTTATCCAAAGAGGATGTTTGGCCGAATAGCTTGCATGGTTGCCTCCTGTTCTGAAATTCAGACACTGGACTCTAAAACCCAGATTGTGGGAGCCACCTTCTAAGATACCTGGGCAACTGTGAGTTTTCTTTGTTTTTGCAGGCCAAAATTTAGGCTCATGTCAGAAACCCCTGCTTATCCCATCATGGAATTAACTGGTCATTTAGGGTTCAACTTATTTACTTGTTCATCTCTTCATTCTGGTATGCAAACCAGTAGCACTTCCCCCTTTTACCCAAAAGTACCCAGTAATGGGTGGCTCAACTTAATTAACACTATTAATGGCCCAAAAGAAAATTGTATTTAAATTTGCATAAGTAACAGACACACCAAAGGGGAAATTTATTCTCTATCTTCTCCTTTTCTTGGTTAGGTCTTTAAAAATGTGCATTTAGAAAATATTTTGCTATTACATAAAAAAGAAATTAAAAGAATTGCTCAGAAAGGGGAAAAAAAATATTTCAATTTTCAACAAGGACTCACAGGAGGAAAAATAAATCCCCAAATACCCTCTGTGCAATTCCTATTAATCTTTCAGGGTGTTTCTCTACTATTTGAATTATTTTTGTCAATCAATGTTTAAGGCAAGTTTGATCAAAAGCAGCTAGGTAGAGCATATATAGAAAAAAATTAGACGTAAAAATCAAATTTTGTGTGTAGCTTCAGATTAAGTGCATGGGCACACTGCAAAGCTCGATCAGTAATACAGGAGCTATTTTCTCTCTAAACATTTACAAGCTATGTTTAATAACAACATTCTAAACATCTGCCACTTATGTCAGACCTATGATGTGAACAGTGGTTTTTATCATCTTTCTGGCTATCGCATGCTTGTAATAATGGATTCATGATCCAGACAGAACTGTCTTCTGATGTTAAGCAATTTTTCATTCAAGATTTGCTTTTCTCTCTTCCCCCAAACCCACAATGAAGAAAATGACTTCTGAATACTTTTATTTCTTAAACAAATGAAATATACATTCTTTTGTGATTAATTCTCCCCAATTCTGAGTTTGGATTCTTGTTTGATATTTCTTTCTTCAGAGGGTCATGATACATTTAACCCTCTGGTTTGAGAACTGAATGTGTTCAAGTGGGGAATTTGTGTGTTTGCATCTGTGGACTCTAGAAAAGCCCATGAGAATTGAGTGCCCAAGAACCTTCCAGGACAGGATCACATGCAACACAATGTCTACTATGCACTCACCACAGATTAAGGCCTACACTGAACCAGGGCTCCAGGGGTCACAGACCCCTTTCCTTTTCAGTGGCAGCTGTACCCCTGGGCTCTGATTACAGAGTGCGGGGTGGGGGTGGGGAGCCTGGAGCCTTCTAGGCCCATTAGAATCCATTCTCTACTTCTGAGCCACGACAGATCAGAACAAAGCCATTTTAATAATCAGGGAAAGTCATTTACCTGGAAGTCCAGGGCTTGTCTTTTCAGAGAGGAGTCTAAAACCTAACGGGGGACCGCTCCTTACTCTGAAACCTATCGTCTTTTCCCCGGTACTCTCACTTCATAATTGTTCTCCTGGGATGTTCTAAAGTTTTGCCCTGGCCCCCGACCCTCCTGCAAATAAACCATAAATATATGATGGCAAACAACTGGAATTAAAAAGAACTCAGAACATTCCCAAAGTCCCGCTAAGAATGCAGTGACAAATTAAATACCTTCTATAAGGTCTTCGATTGCTTTCCTCACTCCCCTGTCAAAGGCTCGAGCATCAGCAGGACTTTGAAAAGTAAGTCCAAACTTCCTATTGTCGACCTTCCAATGATGAAAGGTGGGGTTGGCTTTGGTGTAGACCAAGTCCTTCCTTACATAGCATTCCAATACCACCTGAAGGATTGAAATACACAGGCTGGTTATTTGTGAAACAGTCATGATGGTGTCTGGTTACAAAAATCTAAGAACCATCATTGGTGGCAACTAATGAAAACCCTCTGCCCCTGCCTTTGTGAGTCAGTGAGTCTCTCCATCTTGGAAGGCCTCTGTGGGCCACTTACTCTGTTGATTCCCTTACCCCACCCCTCTTGCCTTTGGTGATCCTCATTGCACTGTGGTTCTCCTTAACCACACTTTTTTTTTAAAATATTTTTTTTTATTGGGGATTATTGGGGAACAGTGTGTTTCTCCAGGACCTATCAGCTCCAAGTCAGGCAGTTGTTTCAGTCTAGTTGTGGAGGGTGCACCTCAGTGCCCTAAGTGGGACTTGAACCGGCAACCTTGGTGTTATAAGCTCTGCGCCCTAACCACCTGAGCTAACCGTTCATCCCCATAGGGTAGTTTTATTAGAGCAGAAACTTACAGCTCTCAAACTGAGAGGGGTTCCCGACTGGGATGTCCGAACCACACTCTTTAGCACAATCATTCCTCTAATGCATTCCTTGACAGGGGAGCACTAAGCTGTGATCCAAGACTTAAAGCTTTGCTCTGTTCCAGGTTTACTGCTTCCATGTCAGGGTCTTTGTCTTAGTGGGTCTCAATCTTCTCTCCTCTGTCCTGCTGGGTGTTTCCCAGTGACTTCAAATACATGTTGAAAAATTCACTTAATCTGTTCGGAAATTTCTGTCATTAGTTTCCTCTCCCAACTTCCCCATGTCTCTCCCTTCATTCTCTTTGGCTCAAAATCTCTGGGTACCTTTGCCTCTTCTGCATTTTCTATCCCCTGTATTATTAATCACCAAGTCCATTTCATTTTTCCTTCAACATTTTTTTTTATCCCCATTTCAGTGGCTAATAACCTGATCTGGGCCTCTATTAACCTTTTATCTGGATTATTAGAACAATCTCCAAGTTTTTATCAATGTAGTCTCAGAACTGCATTTGACAAAGCTGTAACTTTGAGTAGTTTGTCTCAGACCCTCAGTCTTTTTATCGCTCTGGAGAGATAACACTGGAGACACCAGTGTTATCAATGAGCACATACACATGAACATACTCTGAAAACACGGAGTGACGAGAAACTGAACAGGGTCACACTCATTTCTCAGCATATTTGCACCATCCAGTTTTACTTTCATTTACTCCACTTCTTCTTGTCACCTTCACCATTTAGTGCTAGATTTCATTTATCCTCTAACATTTTATTAGTTTTATTCCCCTCAATAGACTGTGAAAGATCAAAATGTATTAGAAAATAACTTCCTCTGTGTCTAGCACAGCGCTACTGTTGATACAGATACAAGAGGGCTGGCCGAGTGGCGCAGTGGTTAAGCGCTGGCTTGGGAAGCCAGCGGCCCCGGTTTGGTCCCACATGTGAGGGCCAGTGACACTGCCCTCAAAAAAAAAAAAAAAAAAAAAAGAGAGAAAAGATACGAGAGTCTGATATTACAGCATAAAAACAGCACTGCAATTCTGTGAGTGTAAATTTCGTTCTTTACAAAAAAGCTAAAAAATATCAGCACTATTTATTCCATAGCTTCATTACGTATATCAAAATAATTGCTAAGCGTTAATAGATTTGATCTTGTTCTGGCCAAGCTCCGCATTTAACAAGATGAAACCTTATTAATTTTAGACTAAGTGAAGGGAAAGAGTGAAAAAAGACCTGCCTAAATTAGTATAATTTCAAATCAGGGAATATTTTTACATGAGTCAAGGTTTCAAGGATACAACTAACTAAAACAGAAACTAAGCGCTGCCTACTAAATGCTCCCTAACTTACACACAGATGAGGATAATTGTCAAAGTGGTATATCAAGTAGCAGTCCCAAGCAGTTCACTTTATTCCATTGTATTGAAAGAAGACAATAGTCCCCTCACACAGTTCTATTTATGATTAAATTGCTAATTGTGGACACTTCCCCCTAAGAATAGTACAATGATTAAATGTCAGCCCAGCCCCATTCCAAATTGAGGAAATCCAAATAACCATGGCTTTAACTGACAAATGTTGTCTATTTTAGAATTTAATAGTCTCAATTCAAAGTTTCAAAATACATTTTTTGTAAAAACAGACTTCCCGTTTCTCTGCATTTTTAGGGTGAAAAAATTAGTCTTTGACTGCCATTTTCCAAATTTAAGATTATTCCAACAGTACATTTTCTTATAGAAGTTTAATAAACTCTTAGAAAAATTCAGCCACTTAAATTAAGTGAAGGGGAGGGGATCAGACACTATCTCTCTATGTCCTCTTCAACAAAATAACATCTTTACAATGTAAGTTATAATGGCAAAAATGAAAAAGTTCAGAAGCTTTATATAAGTATAAACTCCCTAATGAAGTTTTGGCATAACAGGTATTAAAAACTCTCTAAGTTTAGTCATTAACTTAACACTTTGTAAGCAGGCATTTGAGCTATATGATGAGTTTACTCGTTTCCCGCAAAAAATGTGTTAAAACTTGAGAAAGGCTTTTAAAAATAACTTTTTTTTTTTTTTTTTTTTTTAGCTGAGCCATCCTGCCACTTGTTGGCAGCTCAACGGCAGCTCAGCTTGGGTTGAGCGTCGAACTGCTATTGTTCAGAGCTCAGCTCGCACTCTTGAGCGAGCTTTTAACCAACTGAGCCACTCAGCCAGCCCTAAAAAAAAAAATAACTTTTTTAATGAGATGCATGAGGGAAACAAAAGCGATCATATATTCTTGTTGGAGGCTTTTAAAAAATCTACACAAGAAATACAAGTTGTAAAAGGTTTAAGAATTTAGATGAATAAATAAAGACTTCATTCTTACTCATCTCTCCCTCCCCACTGTCAATGCCTCTCCATTTCCAGTTACCCGCTGCCAGCGTGGTGAACACAGTTCCAGCTCCCTTTCCGTGGCTTCTTTGTGTGAGTATATACGTTTGTGTGTGTAATTTATAGCCATACCTATAAATAATCCTGCCACTTGCCTTTTATTTTCCTTAAAAACATGTCTTAAGAGATACAGGAAGGTAAACAGGATTCTCTTTAATGGCTGCATAATCTTCCTCTTTATGGATGTATTAGAATTATTCAGCCATTCTTCATACTAATGGGGATTTTTAGGTTATTTCTGATTGGTTATTTTATAGACAATGCTAAAAAGAACATCCTTATACTCCCAAGTTTGGTCTGTGGGCTCTTGGGATCCCTCCCTCTGCACTTCGCAGGCCATTTTGAGGGGCCCTAGGATGGCGAAAAAAATGGTGGATAAAACTGCTGTGCTGAGGCAAGAATCAAGGCAGTGCTGTGGCCCCAAAATATACCAAACTCATCACTGCCACATGGTCAAAGTAGAAAATGCTAGTTTTCCGTAGGCCTGTCCTTGAAGCAGCAGTTAAAAATGACTGAATCCTGACCCTCGAATGCATGTCTTTTATTTTGTGTGATGAAATGGGAAGTACACAAAATCGGATTCTCATCTCTGCTTCTGCGTTCCCTCTGCTGTGATGTCACTGTGGTTGAAGTATATGAAGAAACTAGCTTTGCACAAATAGAAAAGGAAAGAAGATTTCTAATAGCTTTTTCACTTCGCTGCATATGGAAGAACGATGATTATCTCAAGGAAAAGAGTGGTTTCAGTTGTGAGTGGAACTACCTGCTTTTTTTCATGGATCACCAGGTTTACTTGAAAATGCCACTGACAGATGAACTATGGTTATTCAGACTTGTCGATCTGGCAGACATTTTCTTGCACATGAACACAGTGAGCCTATTACTTCAAGGAAAACACCTGGAAGGATCTGTTGCCAGTAATAAAATTTGAACTTTCAAGTGAAACTTAGAATTTGTAGACAGCTTCCCAATACTGAAAGACTTTTCTAATGAGATTAGTGATTTTTTTTTAAAATACTGGAGAGTTAAGCATATCAACATTAGGAAGATCTGTTTAACTCAGTAAGCCATTATTTTCCAAATGACCAATGCACAAAATCAAGAATGAGTAAAAGAGGGCTGGCCGAGTGGCGTGGTGGTTAAGTGCTGGTTTGGGAAGCCAGCGGCCCCAGTTCAGGTCCCACATATGAGGGTGTGACACTGCCCTCAAAAAAAAAAGAATCAGTAAAAGATTCAAAGTGAAAGATAACATATCCATAGGCTATGAAAAATTTACTGATATGGCTTCAGATTCTAAATTTATGAAACTACATGCCAAGTTTTGGTGTAGTATCAAAGAAGTATATCTACAATTATCTGGAAAGGCTATTAAAATACTTCTCCTTTCTTCAATGACATATCTTTCTCAGGCTGAATTTTCTTTATATACTGCAACCAAAAGAGCATATTACAATAGATTGAAAGTGGGAGTAGACATTAGAATCCAGCTCTTTTGTATTAAGTTAGATATTAAAGAGAGTTACAAAAATGAAAACAATGCTACTCTTCTCACTAATTATTTACATTCTGGAAAAGATATTACATAGTTTATTTGTCATAAAGAAAATGTCATTTATGCTAACACTATTATTTATACATCTGTATTTTAAATTTCAGTTTTAATTTAGAATATGGTAAATATCAGTAGCTCTAACCCACAAAGACAAAAGCTTTTTGGGGTCCTCAATAAATGTTTAGAGTGTGCAGGGGTCCTGAGACCAAAAATATTTGAGAACTGTTACTGTCCATCAATTCTTGCATGTTGAGTCTATTTCCATAGGCTAGGGTTTAGATGTAGAAGTGCCAGGTAAAATGGTTTGAACATTTAAACTGAACATCCTGCCACACTGCCTTTGAAAGAGCTTTGCCAACTGGAGCTCCTACCATCTGTGAGTGCGAGTGCTCACGGACCTGCATGTGGTCCAGTGGCAGGAACGATCACCCTTTCCAATTTTGTGGTTAAATCTTCATAAGATAGTTTCTCACAGGATTTGTTTCAGGAGGAAACTCCTCTAATCCATCTAAAATAAGACTGACTTCAGAAATTTTTAACTTACATATAATTGCTCAGGAAAATGTGATTGTCTCCAACTGTCAAAAAATTATCCAGAGGGCCGGCCGAGTGGCTTAGTTGGTTAAGAGCTTGCTCAAGAGTGCGAGCTGAGCTCTGAGCAACGGCGGTTCGATGCCAGCCCGAGCTGAGTTGCCAACAGGTGGCAGGATGGCTCAGCTAAAAAAAAAAAAAAAAAAAAAAAAAAATCCAAATAATGACTTGTGAATGGATGCCTGGAACACAGACTTTCCCATAGAAACAATGGCAGTTAACTTTACAGGTCTCGACCTATAATTCAGATGAGAACAACAAAAAGCAATGTGCTGAATTCTAGAACTGCACTGCACTGGAAAAACGGCTGACAACATGGTTTCTATCAGAAAATGCACTTCATGTCCTAGCTGGGATGCTGAGAGCCCTTGATACCATCCATCCACTATTTTCCAAAAATGATCTCCAGTCTTTCCTACAACTCCACCATTTAGAGGGGGACCCCTTCAACAAGCTAACCCCTTTACAGAGTTCCCATGTGGGTTCATACTCTCAAATGGGCTTACATGCTACATTATGGAAGCTTGGAGGCCAAAAGAAGGGCTTGTGTCTCTCCCAAGGGGGTGTGTGCGTGTGCGTGTTGTGTGAGACAGGGCAGGGGTAGTGGGTTAAGTACCACTGAATATAGGAGTCTAGAATTTTGCAGGGTGTGACACAGGCCAGGTGAGGAATGGAAAGATGGAGAAGTACAACTGGGTGTACGGGTGTGTGATTTAAAGTACTAGTGAATATAAAAGTCCAGAAGTGTCGAGTCGGAAAATATACAGGGGTCAAGGAACGGGATGGAGTGATGGAGAAACATGATGGGGGAGTGAGTGAGGCACCCTATCCTTTCACAGTAGCAACAAACAACAGAAGCTGGTCCACAACCAGGACTGCCCTGTAACTAAACAGAATTGGTGTGAAGGGACCAGGGCAGACTTCACAACAATATGGTTCCCAGTGCTGGCTGTGCTATAGACTGCGTGCCCTAGACGGAGGAAATGGATCACTTAGAGCACTGAGTTTCCCCACCCAAGTGGAGACAATAGGATCCGCCTCCTGTGGAATGAATTTAACTGTGATTATTTACGTAAAGGGCCTTGAACAAAATGTAAAAATGTACAATTATTAGATACAAGTCAGGAGTCAGACACAAGTCTATAAATGTATTTATAAAATGAAGTTGCTAGATGAGACAATCTAAAGGCCATTTGAGGTTGACATAGTCTATGATAAACCATAGAGATACCAGGAAAAAATAGATCTAAAAAGATATAACCATTCAGGTAAGATAATTTACTAATACAAAAGTAATAATAATAAAAAAAAAGGAAAATCTTTTCTTTCAAAATTTTTGTAAAAAAAATTAAAGTAAAATAAAAAGGCAAGCAACAGATTATAAAAAATATTTGCAGCAAATATAGCAGGTGAAGATTAATATCCTTTTTATACAAGAGGACATACATATAAAGGAGAAAAATAAGATTCTAATAGGTAAATATGCAAAGGACATTAAGAGATAATTTAGTCATCACTGTTTACCAAACAGAAAAACATTTGATCTCATTAGTAATCCACAATAAGTTACCACTGATACTATATCAAATTGGTAAAGATGTAAAGTATCTGACCCTCAGCGTGTTAAGAGGAAAATCTTACATATGCGGGTAGCAGCTCTTTGTACAAATCTGACTCTCCAAATTTTTCCAACAAAATAATAAATGTGGAGAATGCAGGTAGGTATCTACAAATGCAGACAGGTAATACTGGGGGCAGGGGGAGGAAAAGAAGCTTAATATTTGACACTAAGAAGATTGTCTGTCAAATAAACAACAGAACACCAACATATTGATATCAACAATATGGAGGATTTCTTATGAGAGTGTTAGGGAACAAAACTGTATATGAGCTCTGGTTATAGCTATGGAAAAATAAAAACATGCACGAGAGGAAAAAGCTACCTTGAGATACCTAAAGGTGGTTGTACACATGTGACTTTGGCTCCGTTTTGGGGTCAGAGTAACAGGGTATCGAATACTGGTTCCAGACTCCCGAGATGGGTCACCAAGAACAAGGAGTCTTTCTGAATCTTCATTTCTTCAAGTATAATTATAAAGGCTTGCTGTGAGGACACAATGATACAACCTAACTTAAGGGCTAGAACGGGGTAAATGCTAGATAAAATGCTAGTTATTTTACTTTTTCTTGGTGGTATGTCTACATTGCCTTTATTATGAATATCTTAATTATTTGATCATTATGTAGGGGATTTCCTGAATAGACACATTTCTTAAAATGAGCTATATATTCTTTCAAATTTTCATTCATTTCATTTTCAGAAATGAACCAAGTGTAAAAAACAGCATTTCCATGAATCCACATATAACATTTACAAATTGTTCTGTCTTACCTATTTTGCAACTTTTTAAAACAAGAAGTTGCAGAAGATTAAATTAGCACCTAACACTCAACAGATGCCTCTGTTAAGGGTCTCAATAGTGACACTGACATATTCCTGTGGTGTCTTTGTATTTTCTCTGTTGAGATCCTGTACAACCTTGCACATTTTGAATGATCTGATGGCTTTTTTTTTTTGAGGGCAGTGTCACTGGCCCTCATATGTGGGACCCGAACCGGGGCTGCTGGCTTCCTAAGTCAGCGCTTAACCACCGCGCCACTGGGCCGGCCCTCTGATGGCTTTTGAGTATACATTCCATTTCCATGAAGACTGAATACAGATAGGAGCAATGTTCTTCCGGGTTCAAGGCCACCAATTAAAAATAGACTTAAGACATTCAATTTTCCTTCATATCATAGATTCCTTCATTACACAGGACTGGATATCCAAGTTCCTTCATGTAACTATATAGACTATCCACCTCCCCACCCATGTGAGGTGGTGATTACTCTCCAAGCGTATACTTTTATTTATTTATTTATTTTTTTTGAGGGCAGTGTCACTGGTCCTCACATGTGGGACCGAACCGGGGCCGCTGGCTTCCCAAGCCAGCGCTTAACCACCGCGCCATTCGTCCGGCCCTCCAAGCGTATACTTTTAAAGCACACAGAATTAATTATAGAAGTGTGATACCACTACTTTTTGTTACTTTCGTTTTCCAAACATGTTTTACTCATTAGCATATGAAATAAAAGCTACGGTATCTTTCAGATAAACATTTCTTCAGAAGTAACCAAATGTCAGATGACACTTGGCCTTTCTTTGCATTTTACCTTTCACCAACCAAACTCTGATGGCATGCTCCATGAATAAACCCTACATTTTTAAAAACTCTGACTTCACAGCTCACTACAATCTGATTCATAATGAAGAACACACTTTTGTTTGGAATATCTTGTTACAGCGACAGAAAGATGGCTTGATTAATCAATGATGCCAATGAGACAGCCAAATATACGACTTCTTAGCATCTGAGTTATAGGGTATGTGGTAAAAAGTGACTGTGCCGGAAAGCCAGGGTTACATTTTGCAATTTGGCACCAGCTCCTGAGTTCTAGTTTTTGAGGCTTTTGCAAGAGTTTGAAGTCAGAGAAAGAAGAGAAAATATAATATATGGGAAGAGGGCTATGATTTAACGTAAAGGAATCAGTGGTTGCTGATTTAACATTCCGTGTCTGCCATTACCAGTTTGTCTTTCTGTCGTTCACCATGGATGAGAAAGCCGCTTCGTCCATTGCCTTCGGGGTGCATGACCTTACAGACCCCCACGCGGCTGATCCCGCCTCCTTCCTGTGGGAACCATCCCCCGCTGGAGTCATCTCTGGTCATAACCACAGCCTTGACACGCACAATATAGCTGTCACTAAAACGACAACAAGAAGAAGAATGGGGCATGACAGTGGTCTGGTAGCTGCATGACATGTTTTCCCAAGGCGAGGGGACCATCAGCAAGCATTTTCTGGGCTCATCCAAAGAAAACCTATGCCTGACTGCAACCTTAAAAGGTAACCCCTCTCAACTTTCAGAGAAAAAACAAAAACAAAACCAAACCAAAATACTTAAACTCAATATAAAAGTACATTTTAAAAAGATGGCAGTTATTAAAAAATATATGTGAGTCTTTGAAGATGCCTGCAGGTATAACATTCTCTAATTCCTAGGTGGTAAATACTAATAATAACACGAATGAGCTGATCTCTAAAGTTTGGTATCTGTAAGTTAGGAAGGACAAATCTAGTCACATAAGAGGATATTATGGTTTCAACCCTTAAAACTTAGTTTACGAGCCAGCTGAGTGGCACAGTGGTGGAGCGCTGGCTTGGGAAGCCAGCGGCCCCAGTTCGGGTCCCACATATGAGGACCAGTGACACTGCCTTCAAAACAAAACAAAACAAAAACTTAGTTTACAATGAATGACCAAGCTTTAACATTTGATATATAAAGCTAATAATCTTCTGATTTAGCATAAGAATAGGCTAATCCACTCCCAGTTCACCCTGCAATCATTTATGTAGGTGGGAAAATAGTTCAATTCAAATACCCTTTACACACGTGTAGCCTTCTGTTTATGATTTCATTTTTTCCAGTCTAAATGTCAATGTCACAGTAAGTTCTTTTGCACATTTGCTCAGCATCCTCTTTCTCCTCCAAAGACCAACTCTAGCTACTTTTCATCATCATTTTGTGGGAAATTTACTTGGATTTTCAGCAAGGCCATTAAATTCTCACTTACTGTTCTCTTTGGATAGACTGCACTTCTCACTCATTCAAATATAGATATTCCCATCTTCTATATGCCGGGCACCGTGCCCGATTCTGGGGAAACAATGCAGAGTAACACATAGCCTTTGATTCCTGCCCCCCAGGCCTGGTGCTCAGAGCCTGGCCACACAGTCTGCAATCGGACGGAGACCATTCAGGCGGTCCCTCTGCCCCACGTCCCTGCTCACCTCAGTCACCCCTAAAGGCAGAGCCACTCAGATTTTCCATGACTTCCTGCAGCTCACACTCTACTTGACCCAATTCCCCTCCCGCTGTGCCCCCAGACTCAAGGTCCAAGTGCTCCCTCAGACCTTTCACTTTTTTTGTGGTAAAATACACATCATGTAAATTTTACCATTTTAGCCATTTGAAGTGTATTAAGTACATTCACATTGTTCTGCATGCTGCCACGCCCACTATCCATCTCCAGCACTTTTTTCATCTTCCCAAACTGAAACTCCAAACCCATTAAATACTAATTCTCCATTCTCCCTTTTCCCCAGCCCCTGGCAGTCACCATGCTCCTTTCTGGTACCTCATGTAAGTCCCTTTCGCTTTCTTAACGTAAACGCAGGCGTGCTCTGGGTTGAGCCTCTGGCCTTGGCATATGGGGTGGCTTTCTTTCTCTCACATCCCTCCCTGCTGAGCCCAGATGTGGGCTGCTGGCCCTCCCTCCAGTTCCTCTGCAACTCGCAAGTCTGACCATGCCCCCACTACCTTTCTTCAATTGTCCACAGACCTCTGGGTCACTCCCCCTCGTTCCTTGAAGACATTAGCAAGTGGGCTCACTGTCCCTCCATCTCCCTGCCACGATTTTTTATAATTTCATTATTCACACAGGGGATCCTTCCAATTCCTTGCCTCCCAAGTGTCTGGAACTCTTCTCCCATACCCTTGTCTTACACCCCACGTTTGCCAGCCACGCCTAGGTTGCACCCTTGACCTTGCCATCACCAACAACTTCACAACCTCAATGGTAAGCACCCTGCTCTCCGGCCACTGCCTCCCAACTTGGCAGCTCACTCCTTCCAGGCTCCAGTAATTCTTCACCCCACTAGGGCCAACAATCTAGTGTGGGTACCACCTTTTCCTCCCGTTCCTTCTCACTTGATGCTCTACCCAACTTAAGTTCCACGGTCTATCAAGCACTCTATTGCAGCAAACTTTAACATGTGTGTTCTCTCTCTCCTCATTGGAACTGCCTAGCGAAACCCCAGCTCTGGTGAAATCCTACCATCTACTTAACTCCATGCTTCTCCCCCCCACCTCCCCGCAGGCTGCTGTACATGGTTAGAAAAAAAATTCCACTCTATTTTGCTTATAGGTCTAATTTTGAAGCCGTAACCACTAACCTCCATGGGTCCCCTCAGTCCACCCGGCCTCCTGCTACATTTCCCCAGGCCGTCCCCTGGATTTCACATGTCCTCCTACCCGCTCCCTCTCACATGATGGATGAGCTCATTTTCATTTCAGAGAACAGACTCAATCACAAGAGACCCTGCACCTGTGCCCACCAGCGCGCCTCCTACTCAGCACCAGTAAGTCTCTGCCTCTCCTTTTGTAACTGTGGCTAAACCATCCATGATCCACGCCAGGCCAACAACTGCAAGTTAAATACTTTCTATGTGCTAACAGAGCCCCAATTCACATTTCCACCGGACCTCTTCCCTAAGCTTCCGATCAGTAAAACCAACTGCCTCTGTGATTTCTCTGCTTGGGTGTCTCGTAGGTACCTCATCACGTTTTCAGGTTGGACTCTGGATTCCCCAGACCTTCCTATCCTACTGGCTCTGCCTTGGAATCAGATCCAGAATCCACTTTTTAGCACCTCCATCAACCCAGCTGCCATCAGCTCTCAGACCGTTGCCATAGCCTCCTAACTGGCCTCCTTACTTCCTCACTTGCCCAACTTTGTAAGAAAATGGGAAGGCACTCAGATTATGGCACTTTATTCAAACCAACCCTCCAATAGCTTCCTTATGAGTCAAACTATAGCGCTTATCTTCCCACTGTCCTTGCTCACTCCACTTCAGTCTTGCTGTTCTTGATGGTCTTCCACATTACACACACTCCTACCTCATGGTCTTTGCACATATTTCTTTCACTGAAAACCCCATTTCCCACTCTTCTCCCCACACACCAACTAGGCTTGTTCCCTTATTTCATTCAGATCTCTGCCCAAGATTATTTCATCGGAGAAGACCTGTCTGTCCACTCCTCTTATATCTTCTCACCCTGCTTTGTCTTTCTATAATACATGGTACTAAATCAGTATCTGCCCTCCTTGCCCACTTTGTCCAACTAGAATGTCAACTCCATGAGTGCTGGGACTTTGCCCCTTTTGTTAAAACGGACCTGTTAATTGCTATTGGGTTGTCAGAAAAGTTATGAGGTATTTTTTCTATGTTTTTCGTTGCAAAAATGCGTCATGACTTTTCTGACAAACCGATACAGCCCTAGGGCATAGAGCAGTGTCTTATATGCTACAGGTTGTGGGGTGATTAGGTTAAATACACAATAAATGGGTTTTTTTAAACATTATTTGTAGCTAAAAGAATCCCTGAGAAAATATAAAGTGTTCAGTACTCATTTGCTCACGAGCCACAGTAGCTTAATTGGAGTAGCACAAAGATTTCCTTTTCATTAAACACGAAAGTTGAATTAAAAACAAAAACAAAAACAAGTTTTCTATCATTAATCCATTTATCTCAGGTTTCAACATGCACATTCCTTTAGGTCACAGAGATTAAGAACATTTTATAACATTTGTTTAGATGAGCTGCATACAGACAAGTTGAGAATATTTTTTCCCCAATACCAAAAACGAAAGGTCCTCAGGAGATGTGACTGCAGTATGCAACAGCTTTTTCAAATCTTCTGTGAGTGTACTATGGGCTCATCCTAACAGGAAATGGCCAAGGTGAATAATTGAAACTCTACACACCTCTTGTTAAAACATGCTTTTGCTTTTTTTTTGTGTTGCAGCTGTGTGCTGGTCTTTCTTCCTTTGAGATTAAGTAAATATGAAAAAAGGAAGTCTGCATTATTTGTTAGTGCCATAGACATATTTCCAAAAAGTATTCATTTATTGGAGACTAAAAAAAATACCCCACTCCTTGGCTTTCAGACTACAAGGACTATCGACTTTTGGTCTTTGCTTTCAGTCAGTCTGCAGCCTCCTTTTCCCTGCCTGGATTCCTCCTATACCCCTTCCCCAGGGCAGACTTTTTGGTGTCGGGATATGTGTGTTGGGGCTGGGGGAACAGCAGCCCCCCTCCTACGCCCCACGTCTCCTCTGGCCACATCTCCAATAGCCAGCAGTAACTGAGGCATCTGGCTATTTAAAACACAGCAGGAGGATAAAGTGTTGCACCAAAAGCTGCGAAGGCTGTCTGGGTAATCCAGCTGCATGGCCGCATGCCAAGTGCTTCCTATCTGTGGTGTATTTACGTTCCTCAGGCATCTCACCCCACCCAGAACAGAAATGACAATGAACTCCGTGACCACAAGGTATAAAGGAGGAAAACTCCCTTCCTACCTTCCCTCCCCCTTTCTGGAAAGAATTAAACAACATGTTTAAACCAGATGTGGGGTTGGTTGGGGCAGGGATTGGAGCAGAAAGGACAAGGGTAGATCAGTTTTTTAAAATGTGCACAAGAAAAATGCTGCTGGTATACTTCAGAAAAGTTTCCAAAAATGTTAGTATTGTAAAAAATAACAACAAAAAAAATACTTCTGAAAGTTTCAGCTGCTAAACCATTGAACTGATTAGGACCTGGTGAAGTTCCAGGAATGGGTCCAAAAACACCAACAGACTGGAGCCCCTGGTGTCTGAATTTCAGCTAAACTGCCTCAAAGAATGGATGTCCTTACAAATCATGCTTGACTACCACCACCCAAACCATGCCATATTCTTCAGGTGCATTTTGAGTAAAATTGACTCTTACAAATTGGGCTGGGGGTGTGCCATTTAAATGTGGTTTCTTGAAGGGAAAAAGCTTTGTGTTCCCCACACGTGGGCTTATTTGTAAAAACAGGACTTGCTGTCCTGTGACCACTCAATGTGCAGAAGAGGTAGGTGCCATCCTATGGCAGGGTGGGGAAGCACAGAAAGAACAATTTCAAAGCTCGATTTTTCTTGGGGGGTGGGAGTGGGGGGATGCTGATTCCACAGCGGCACAGCAAGGTTTGGATCTCAGGCCTTCAGGTTCTAAATTCTCTCCAGATTCAAAGCAGGCCCTGCCTGGGCCACGTTACAGAAGTAAACAAAGAACTACAGGAAACAGTGCCGAGGCGGCCCTGTGTCTGTAAATAACGTTCACAGCCAGACAGGTCGGCAGTGCCTTGACCTTCTCAGGAGCTGAAGAAGCCTCTTTTTGAGCTTCAGTTTGCTCATTTGCCAAAACAAACAAACAAACAAACAAACAAAACACACAAAAAAAACCCAAAAACACCCCACACAGAGAAGATCCTACCCTGATGGGATGTCCGAAGGTTAAAAGCAGTGATAGAGGTCAAGTGTCTGATACGGCAACGTTTGGTTAATTTGTAGCCATCATGATCAGTTCTGCTGAAAGGCTGACTTGGATTACAAAAGCAGGTCCAGCCTCCCTGGTCACTGACTGCCTTTTTCAGTTGTCAGAGAGTGGAGTGGCAAGGAGTCTGGCAGGCCCCTGACAACAGGAAAAAAAATCCAAAAAACGGACCTGCGGCAATTATCAATGCCAGTCAGATGAATCAAGACCAGGCTGGAGCCTACGTTTCAGGCACACCTGTAGAGGAGAATCATTCTATCTGCCCCTCCCCCTTTGCTTCAGGGATGGAGGCTGGAAATTTCACATCCCTCATAAATACTTCCCAGCCCCCTCCTCAGCCAGCCCTTATCTGATTACAGGGCTCCTTGCTCTCTGCATTATGCTAAACATTACACTCACTTCCTCCCAGCCCTCTTTTCCATCCTTCTCCACTTCACCCGACCTTGAGAGGGATTACATAAGATCCAGCCTCTCAGGCTCCCTCTTCCTTCCAGCCCAGCCCCGAGCCCCCAGGGGCCAGCTGAGCCACACAGAACCCCAAGTCCTCCAGGGGGCCCAGGCACACTATTGTAATCACACACACCCTGCCCAACCTCAGTCTTCCGGCACCTACAGGGTTCTAAACGCTCTTTGATTTCATTGAATTGTATATGTATATATAAAATAATATGTGTATAAAATACAGGTGCATATGAAATATACGTCTAGCCATCTTTTAAAAAAGAAACAACAAAATATTTCAGCAGAATCAAATGTGTTGAGGAATTCGAGATGTTGGTCATAGACTATTTAAGCAGATAATGGTTCCTTGGGTGGCTGTTTGGTTATTAAATATCAACTAAAGAATTTTTTTTAAAGTGGACTGCCCTAGTTTTAGAAATGTATATATTCCAAACGTTATGGGCAAGGGAAGTTACACGCCATGTAGTTCTGTGCATGGCGGGAACAGGGTTTTCAGCTCTGAATGAGCCACTGAAGGTCTGCCCGCTGAATTGAGTGTCCCCCTAAATGTGTGAACCCCTTGTGTTGGTTAGGCCATTACAGGGACAGCGGTAAGAGAAGCCTGCTCAAGATCCTAGACCTGGCAGGAGCCAACTCTGGCCAGGGCACCTACTCTCCTCTCCATTGCTGACGGGCAGGCACTACGGAGCAGAGAAGGAAGTTTCTGAACACGAAATGTTTGCTCATAAAGAGAACTGGTTTGCATGCTCGAGTTGGGGCAGCTGAAAAGCAGGCTAAGATCGGGCAGGCTGAGTGGCGCATTGGTTAAAAGCTGGCTTGGGATGCCAGTGGCCCCGGTTCAGATCCCACATATGAGGGCCAGTGACACTGCCCTCTACAGCTAAGATGGTGAACAACAGCTCCTCCTGGAGCTGGGCTGACTGAGTCCCGGTGATGCTGTAGGCTGCAGCCCCTGCTGCAGTGGGCTTCCATAGGCTACAGAGTGGCCGACAGCCAGCGTGAGCGGCTGGCAGCCAGTGTGAGCTGCCAATAGCCGCGGTGAGAGACCATCCAGAGGCCGGCGACCGATCTGCCTCACCCGGGAAGAGCGCAATGACGATACCAACATGGGCCAGTGAAGCAATGTCCTCCACAACTAGACTAAAGAACAAAAAGACAGCAACTCGTCTGTTCCCCTCCCCCAATTCCCCAATAAAATCTAAAAAAGAAAAAAGCTGCCCCACAGTGACGTAACATCCGTGAAATCAGCCATGACCTACAATTGGAGAGTCATCTTGGAAACTGTCCTCCCTCAGTATCTGCTAGGAAAAGAATCTAGGTAGGTATACAGGTGCTCGAATAGGTCCTAGCACCATGATTCTGAGCTCACGGTGCCAAGGCACTCTGCTGGTGACCAGATTTACCAAGAGCGGAAAGCAGGCTCCGCAGTCCAGTCTTCACAGGGACCGTGCTCCTCCCAGAGGCTGCAGTGCATCTGGCCCCTGCAGAGTAATTCCCCCGGAGGATTATAACCGAGTTTTCATAGTTTTAACTTTGTGATCAATTGAAGTATTTTTAAATGGCAGTGAGTTTCCAGGAATGAAATCCTAATGTATAAAATGGTACCCAAAAGGTGGTAGAGGTAGTGGGTGCTTGCTTTGCAATGACTGGGGGTGTAACGTTATTCCAGGAACCAGTTAGTCTGAAAGCTGGGGGGTGTCCTGCTTATATTGTGGGTGCCCCAGAGAGGGTGTGAATTCATCTTCCTCCTTTGCTATCTGCTAGGCTCAGAATCCATAAAAGTGCTTTAGGAATCCCCACCTTGGTCTTATACCATAAGCTAGTAAGTCCTGCTGTAATACAAGGTCACTCGAGCCCTCCATGTCCAAGTTCTACCCTGACCCAGAGGGGGAGGTCTGGGGCATGCCCATTCTCACCCTCGCATGCCACCGTTAATTCCAGCATCTTTGTTGTTGATGCTACCTAACTACACTGATGATATAAATAGACCAACTCACCCACACACCCTTTTCTAGCGCACATATTAGAAAGGGCTGCTTTCTCAATTTATTGTGCAGAACACTGACAACTTGACTGATGTCTGAAATAGGAATGATTATTAAATGTAATAATTTATCAATCATTCTTTAGGACCAATCTTAACAAGTGGAAGTTTATTAGACATGGTTTCCAGTATTTTTATTTTCCTATTGAAATTTTCACACACAAATACTCAGAGTAACTACTGCAAATTCCTATTTTTATAAGCTAATGATTATATGATTCGAAATAAATGCCTAGACCTTGTTTAACATACAGTGCTGAGTTAGCATGCTATGTGCCTCTAATATTTTCCTTTAGATTATAAGGCACCGTAAGTAGACACATTTTCTAATCTCGCAAGTGCCACCTTACACTTTCAGGCCACAGGACCCAGAGTGCACCTTCTGGCACCTTCTCTCACATGGGCGAAGGCATCCACCCTGTAGCTATCTGTGGGAATGGATGCTCTCTGGGGCTGTCCCACGTCCAGGGTACTGGGCAGTGTGCCGTATGCCATTCTGGTCCCTCTCTTTACTGCTGTGCCCTAAAACCCATAACGGCCAAAGAAAGGAAATGAAGCCAAGACACAAAGGAACAAAGATTGGGACTGGAAGTTACACATGTAAGCTTTACAGAGGCTTAAGGCGCCTTTGAGGAAATAGTTGAGGAAATACCAGAGGCAATTAGGGGTCCGGTCCTTTGACATCTCTGCATCCTGGGACCAGTGACCTACTATTCTAAAACCTAAAGCCTGCAAAGGCTTCTGGTGGCCCTGGTGCCCCCACATCAATGGCAGCCCCAATTCTAGGGGCTAATCTTTATGGTTTGTGAATGGAAGGTGATGATGCCCGCGACAGTGTCTGGGCATGCTGGAAATTACCTTATAAAATATTGGGTTTTGGGTTTCCTTCTCAGCAATGTTTACAAAGTCCTACCGGACTCACTCCACTCTACAGTACTGTGTTTAAAATGAAAATTTTAATTTAACCTCTAAGCTTTTATCACCTGCAGTTTGAACAAGCATAAATCCTCCAAAGGCAAGAGTGGTTCTATGGGATTCTACTTATATTGCTTTCAACCTTTTTTCCTTTTGTAAAAATCTTTTTACCAAAAATCTTTTGATTTTATTTATTTAATATACCAAATGTCTTAAGAACAGAGCTATAGTTTTTTCTTTTTTAAACAACAAGACCTTACTTACCAACATTTAAATTCAGCACTTAAATTCAGAAACCATAAGAACAGTAACTATATAATACCCATGATGATGGATCATTTATAACTGGGGCATAATAAAGAAAGGCATTAGGGCTGTTCCAGTAACATATAATCTAAAACCGTAACACCATGTGGTTTTAGACACCGACAATGAAGCGTTCGTTAAGAGTAAATCTTAGCTTCAGCACCCAAAAAGGCAATTTTAGTTGACTAGGAAAGACTTTTTTTTTTCCCCATGGCTCTTTGGCAACTCTCCTGTGTCAATATAACTTTCCTGAGCAAGTACCTCTCTCTTTTTTTTTTTAGCTGAGCCATCCTGCCACCTGTTGGCAGCTCAATGGCAACTCAGCTCGGGCTGGCATCGAACCGCCATTGCTCAGAGCTCAGCTCACTCTCTTAAGCGAGCTCTTAACCAACTGAGCCACTCGGCCAGCCTGAGCAAGTACCTCTTGAGGTGAGTAATGTACCCAGCTAGGAGAAGAAAGGCCCAGCTAAGGTCAAGCCTGGACAGACTGGGCAGGACAGGCATGGTAGTTTATTGCAGGGAATGCGCAATCAGTGATTTTTTCTTTTTTGAGGGCAGTGTCACTGTCCCTCATATGTGAGTGATCATTTTTTTTTTTCTTTATTGGGGGGTTGGGGGAGGGAACAGCGTTGGGGAATCGGGGAAGGAGAACAGACAAGTTGCTGTCCTTTCGTTCTTCAGTCTAGTTGTAGAGGACACCGCTTCACTGGCCCATGTTGGGATTATCATTGCGCTCGTCCCCCGGGTGAGGCAGTCGCTTGCTGGGCATTGGACAGCTGCTCATGGCGGCTCACGGCAGCTCATGAAAGCGCATGCCAGTTGCCAGCCAGCCCCACTGCAGCCTACGCCGCAGCCAGCAACTCACGGCAGCGGAGCTCCAGGTCGAGCTGTTGTTCACCATCATAGCTGTAGAGGGGGCAACACTGGCCCTCATATGTGGGATCCGAACCCGGGCCCTGTTGCTCAGAGCTGGCGTCCCAAAACAACTCTTAACCAACAAGCCACTTGGCTGGCACCGAAGGAGTCATTTTTTCTTGAAATTTTAAAACTATTTGCTTTGATCCCTACAAACAGCAGAAATCCTACTTTCCCCATCATGGGCGTCTGGGAACTAGAGATTCTTAAGTATATGTCCCTTAAATCTTAGGTAGGTTTCCTGGTCAACTATTTGAGACCTCTGTATCCTGATCTGTCATATATTTATACAGTGCGTAATTACCTTAATAGTAGGCTGTAGAATACATTTTAAATTATTTTTGTGTTTGAAAACACTGGCTCCAGGAAATTAAACTAGTTTGCACTACCCTCCAACAACAACAAAAAAGTAAATATAATACAATTTTAAACTTAAAAAAAAAATCACAAATTCCACTGAAGTCAACAAAGTTAGAAAATTTTGTTGGAAAAATTATTTTAAAAAACCCATTATCAAATGATTCTCTGCATTAAAATATTATTTCTATCATAGCATTTATACATGGATTCTCTAAATGTTAACATGGATATTTTAAGATCAGCTAAAACATTTTAGGAAATTATGGTGAGATTTTTATCACAACAGCTCATTAACATTTAAGACATCGATAGGAGACTTCTGACTGTCAAAAATCACCCAAACACAGACAACTTTGACATGAGTAAACTACTTTAAAATTTTTGTTTTTTTATTTTACTCAAATCAAAATAGAATGCATCTATTTCTTAGAGACTGAAAGGATTCTGCCCTAAAGGGCTGCGTTACAGTGTGAAGTGGGGGCAAGCAAGCCCTGGGAAGGTCGAGGCCAAAGTCTGAATCCAGGTTTATGATGTTGCTTTATTGTCTGCTGCTTTGCTGAGCCCAGAGTTCAGTGGAGTTCATAATTAATCAAGATCAAAGGATTACCAACTTAAAGCCAACAACATAACCCGCCCCTGAAGAACCCCGTCCTCTTCTCCTACTTTTTACTCTGAAAGCAGTAATTTTGACTTTCCCTCTTTTTACACACCCTTCCAAAAATGGCATTTACAATCCACATGTAAGCACTCAAAGGCCAGCTAATGGAAATGTTAGATTACTAAACGAAATGAACTCACACCACATTTAAGTATACACGTAATAGGAAAATTGGTGCTTCCAAACACAAATGGCAAGAGGCTTTAAAGTTAATAATCTCCAAGTCAGGTCTTTACATTGCAGCTCTTGAACTTCTGGTGTCTGACTTTTTCAGAATATCTTCATTTTCTTTCTCGTTGAATGGGAGAAAGCAAAGGAAGAGCTTACTTAATGATCCACATTGGTGAAGTATTGAGAGAGAAGCACGCTAATGTCTGCAACTTACTTTAAATGCATAAAAAAGTACCATGGTGTCTCGGATGGAGAGAGGGGCAGATGGAGGGATAGGTAGGTACCTGTGAAATAAAGCAACAACAGCAAAATGCTAATAGCAGACAGGAGCTGGATGAATGTGGACTGTACACTTCTTTCCACAAAATTTCCTGTACAACTGAAGACTTTCACACGGAGAGAGAAAATTTATAGTGCTACATTCTATATGAAGATCGATACTAAACCTAGAAGACGCTGATAATGATACTGATGTATGCTTCCTTCTCACATGATCCAGGACTGATTTCCCATCTTTTTACCTGCCACGTGCCATCCTTCCCAACCCCCAAAGCAAACCATGGTCAAAAGGGCAGGAAATTACTTTATCAAACTGGGTTAATACCAAATTCTAAACCTCCAAAATCCTTTATAAGCCAGTCCTTAATAAAATCTGTTCTCAAACAAAATGAGGTGATAATTTAGCCCCCAGGGAGGAAAGAAAGTCAGCATGCTGTGCTAGTGGTAGGCTGAATGGAGTTTAAGAGCCTCCCCACTTAGATTCCTGACAGATCCACTAGACATGGATGGCCTTTCAGATGGCAAGGATTATCACTTCATGTAGTTCCTTTTCTTTTAGGATTCTGCCACATTTCTCATCAGAGATGCAAAGCTTCATACACAAAGAAACAAATAAAGCACAGGTGAGGCCTGTGTTCTCCCTGCAGAAGTCTCTCTCTTTATTTCCCAGGTAGGGACAGGAATAGAGATGGGCCTGTGAGCGGAGCTTCAACTAGGACCAGTGAAGAGCAACCCAAATGAATTAGCTACACACTTTTTAATAAGCGAGAAAGAATCCTAGAAACCACCTATTCTAGACCCCTCACTTGGAAGGAAATATTAAAATCCAGACTGGAACAGGAACTTGCTCAAGGTCACTGACATTAGGGGCCAATAAAGGACTAATATCTAGTCTCTGTAAACTGACCCCTCCTCTGGCCCTTCGTTTTATTTTTTTATTTTTTTTATTTTTTTATTTTTTTAAAAGATTTTATTGGGGAATTGGTGGAGGGGAACAGCGTTGGGGAATCGGGGAAGGGGAACAGACAAGTTGCCGTCTTCTTGTTCTTCAGTTTAGTTGCGGAGGATGTTGCTTCACTGTTGGTATCGTCAATGCGCTCTTCCCGGATGAGGCAGATCGGTCGCTGGCCTCTGGATGTCGCTCATCGCGGCTATTGGCAGCTCACGCTTGGCTGCCAGCCGTTCATGCTGGCTGCGGGCCACTCACTGCAGCCTATGGCAGCCCACTGCAGCAGGGGCTGCAGCCCACACCATCACCGGGGCTCACACAGCCCAGCTCCAGGTGGAGCTGTTGCCAGCTGTAGAGGGCAGTGTCACTGGCCCTCATGTGGGATCCGAACCGGGGCCGCTGGCATCCCAAAACCAGTGCTTAACCAATGCGCCACTCGGCCGGCCCCTGGCCCTTCGTTTTAAAGAGGTCCAGTGTTGCAAGGCAAGGGTCCCCATATCCACGCTAGGTGATCTAGAGGATGTAAGAGAAAGAAGGTCTTCTCATTGGTCTCTTAAAATTTACTGGATAGGCAACTGATTGTCGAAGACTCATAAGGAGAAATCAAGAGATATCGCTAATAACACAGCCATGTGAAAAAAAAAAAATTAGTAGGGCTGGGAAGTTCTGCCCAGCCTGGCAAAGCTTACCACCAACAGAGGCCACATTTTTGAATCCACCAGTGTAAGTACTGCCCCAAGTCAGCAGACTTAACCTCTGTAGCACATCTCCTCACTCGTGGTTGAGGCACCCTGACTCTGCTAGTCAGCCTCAGTTTCTTCATACACAAAATGAGGAGTAAGGGCCAAGTGACCTTTGAGGTCCCCTTTTAAACTCTGTTAAAAACAAACAAACAAAAACCCATGCCCTTCATGTCCTTCAGCTGTGCCAGAGGGCTTAGCAAACGTAAGCCACCAAAATATTCTACAAAAGCAGATCAGAAGACTTTCAGCAGTAAACTGCAACTGAAAACACCTTTCGAATCGGGGGGAAAAAAACAACAACAACAAAAAAACCCCAACTTGAAACCACAAAGACCTGAAACCATGACAAACTAACAGATATGTTCTCCCAATGCAAGTGTTATTACACAATTATAAAGTTCCCTGGGGTGAAATTGGTCTATCTAAGTGTTCTGGAAAAGCAAGAAAATGACGAGAACTGAATTTTAATAAGTTTAATAAGACCCTTTGAATAAAACAGGTACAATAGCCTAGGCCTCTAGCCGTTTACGCATCCACAAATGTGACATTCTGTACGTGGAAGCGAAAGGGGAGCAAATCCCCAAGGTGTATTTATGGAACAAATGCAGGCAAAAAAAGAGAAGAGGGATATGCCTCTTTTCTCCTAAATAGTTCATCCTACATGCATCATCAACTGACTCAAGACAGCCCCTCCAGTAGCGATCTTCAGGACATTGAGAGAGAAAGGGGAAAATTGTTAGTAAAAGTCAACGAAGTCATGGCTCGATTTAAACATGGGAAGAGACATTTCTTTGTAGACTTCTGATAAAGCAATTCTGTGCACTTCTGAGTTTCGCATTGGGCCCAGGCTGCTTCAATGTCACAAATGAGTTCAGGTCCAAAAGTTTTCTTGTAAATCAGCTGAACCTGGAATGTTTCCCTCCACATGAAAAACAAAATGTCGAGTAGCAGGATTCCCAACCCAGACCAGGAAAGCCTGATTCCTAAAATACTTGAATCACAGTTCTATTCCCAAATGGTTTTTATTGCCCACTGAATGTCTCCGTAACAGAAGCCTCTTTCCCATGTCCAGCAGGAATGGCCAGTTTTTTTCAGCACTGACCCCGAGTTTTCCTACTTGGGTGTGGGTGGGAGAAAAAGTTAGGATGATTCTTAAACTCTGGAGGTAGACTTCATTGGGGGGAGGGGGGGTTGGAATCTGGCATCACAAGATCTTCAACAGCTCTAAGAGCCAACCTGATGATCATTTGCTAATAAGGTTGAGAAATATTTACATCTAAGCAAGCAAGCAGACAAATCAAAAAGCAAGCACTAAGTTATAGTAATGGGATCAGTATCAATGCTATTGGTTTTCAATGCTATTTGGAATTCCAAATAAGTGTCACTGGGGAAATTAATTGTTCTTTTATGGTGGCAACGACTTCTGGTGTACGATTAGGAGGGCAGGAACAAGACAAGTCTCAGGCTCAGAGGATAATCAGGCAACAGCGGATTCCTGACTAGCTCTTCACTACACACAGGAACAGGATTTAACCTATGAGGGCAATTTCCTTCTGGGCTATTACACAACAGAGCCAGCCACTTGGTACATGTGCTTCCATTAAGCAATCTTCCGGCCAGCAAGGAGCTGGGCAGTCAGGAGAATGTGTAGGCCAGCTAGCTAGTTACCAAGCTTGCTAACAGTTTAACACGATATTCTTAAAATATTGCTTCATTTGTAGAAGAGCATTCTAGCTGGATTTCAGAGTTTCCTGGGAACACTAGAGCTATTCCCACATAATAAAGTCTGTCAGCTGGTGGAAGGAACTAGCAGCCGTCTGATTTCAAGACCCCTGGTCTTCATGGATAATGGAGACCCTTGTAGGCTAAGCTGCGGAATTTGGGCTTTCCAGCTCATCACCCATATGTTTGTACCATGGAATCCAAACAAGCTTTAGGTCTTTCATTCGGCAGCGGCTAGCTAATGACCACGGCGCATTGCCTGAGACAGGACAACCAAGCAGCCATCATCGACTTCTCCCACCAGAGAGCTTTACTGACCAGGTGGCAGTCTGTATGGCCAAACAGATGCAATTACACTACCCCCAAACCACGCTGCCACTGTCGGCTGCCATTTAGTATCAGAGGAAAAAGGGCTCTGTCTAAATGTCTGGTCAAGAGGAACTACCCACAGCTCCTTTCATTCACAGGTGTGCTTCAGCCACCTCTCAGGACTAAGCTCACCTACAGGAGAGCTATGAACCCCGAAGGCACTGTACACATAGACTGAAAATTACTACAGACCTAGCTATTTCCTACGGCGAGTACCTTGGTATATGGAAGCTCTTGTGTAAACTGAAAAGGCTAGATAAACACAAGGGATTATGACATGATGGCGCTTACTCTTGTGTGTTTGAATAGAGAATTAACCCTAACATTTATTGACAGTCAACTCCTATCTCAAAAGGCAATTAATTTCACATCCATCTTCACTGTAGTATTTGTCACAGTAGTCAAGAGGCGTGAACAACCTTAAATGTGCATTGAAGGATGAATAAAGAAAATGCATACAAGAGAATACTTTTCAATCTTAACAAAAAGAAAGAAATTCTGTCCTATGCTACAGCATAGACAAACCTTCAGGAATGTTATGCTAGGTGAAATAAGCCAGTCACAAAAAGGCAAAGACTGCATGATTCCATTTTAAAATTGTGCATTCTAAAGTAGTCAAACTCATAGAAAGTAGGATGGTGGTTATAAAGGGCTGGGGGAAGGGGGATCTGAGGGGTTGTTTAATGGGCGTTGAGTTTCAGCTCTGCAGGATGGAAAGGTTCTCGAGATGGGCTGCACAATGGGGTGCATGGTGAACACTAACTAATGCAATGCACACTTAAAAATGGTTCAAGTGGCAAATTTTATGTGTTTTTTGTTTTTGGTTTTTTTGGCCACATATAAAAAAGACAACCTGAGAAACCAAAAGGGGCCACCTGAAATAGGTATGCTCAAGAAAAAACCCCAAATTCATAAATTTGGGGCTTTGGCAAAAGAGCCTTTCTGTAGTCCTTAGTAAGTACACATTACCACTTAAAAAACCCACCGAACTCCCCTAATTAGAAATACTCTTCTACACTATGAGAAACAATGAACAAATTTGCAAGACGGTGTTAAGGTACTATAAAAGGGAGACCTTCTGCTTCAAATATAAATGTAAATATGGCCTGTGCTCTGTTCCTCTTGATACAAGACAATTGTGTATATATATATATATGAAAAACACCAATATTTCCTTCGTAATGGGTTTTACTGACGTAAAAAAAGGCTTTTCTTGCAAAATCATCTCAAAGAAGTACAGAAGAAAGTTAAACGTAATAGACTCTCCCCTAATTGTTAGCTCTGAAAAGTCCCCTAATCCTTAGCTAATTATATTCTAATAGAATGCTTATCATGGTTACAACGCAGGCGACAGAATCCCTCGAAATATTTTTTATGATTACTCCTTTTATTTCTCCGGTTCCAGCCTCAGTTTTAAGATTAATTTAAACACACACACACACACACACACACACACTCACAAGGATTTTCTAACAGTTCCATTTCTTCAACGTGGGGGTTAGCAATGTTTTTTTAATAGTTCTCAAAGCAGAAAAAAGGGGGCCGTTTTATTTTTCTTTGGAACAAGTTCCTGCCAGATTTTGCACATTGCAGTTCTTTGGCGCTGTGATGAGAACACATGCCCACCCACAGACACTAATTTTGCTCTTCACCCTTCCCAAGCAGCCTTTATGACACATGTTGTCTGCGCTCCATTTAATGGAACTCAAGAGGCCCAGTCAAACAGCAGGCCCCATGGGGCCAGAGCAACCCATCTCTTCTACTGGATGGGTACAAGGAACATGTGTCTAAAAGAAAACCATAAAAAAGCCCAACACAGTTTAGACACCTCCAATCTGAAAAATCTTTGCAACTGTATGAATCGACATTGAACACTAAAAGTCGTCTCTTGCGTTGAAATCTGGAAAGAGATAGTATTTGGTTGTGGTTCCTTCCACACTGAGCTCTAGGAAGATGATGCGGGAACTCCCTGAGCTGCTCTGAGTGTGCAGCAAGGAAGGCGCACTGTCATGCCAGCCAAAAGCTCTTTCGAAGAGGGCTGAAGTGCCAACTTGCCTCTGAAGCATTTGCTTTCTCTATGCTGATCATTAGTCATGAAGAAACGTTGATGATTAAGAATTCAACTGGGAATGGACATGGCTTCCTTAACTGTCCCTCATGTATTCTAAGACAATCTGGGCTCCGATGTCCATGCAAAAAGGCTGTCAGCAAATGTATACCTAGAATAATGCCCAGGACTAATAAAAGTCCATGCTGGTTTGATGAGAGGGTGGTCATTCACCCCACTTATGTGTCCTTAAGGGTGAGGTTTATGCCCTAAGAAGGCAGTTCTGTACTTGTTTCTGGCTTTTCTGACCTGCACATGCAAGTCAATATTTCCAGATAATGCTAAAAGATTTATCTACCCACTGTGTGGGCGGACTGACCATAAACCTTGGCTGTGGGGAGGACGGTGTAACAGCAGAACAGTGGGCAATGGACAACAAGCAGTGAACAGGTCCAGACCTCCCCCTCCCCTCTGCCCCGCCTCCAGGGCTATTGTTATCACCACACATCCATAAATCATCCACCTGTACAGCAAGGACAGACTGTGGACTCACTAAACAGGTCTCTTTAAATACAAATAAGTATTTAAAAATGTTGATAATCTATAGTGATTTTAAGTAAACCTGTTTCATTAGATGGTTACTGAATTCATTATAGTTTTGACTCATTAGAATATAATTTTAATAGGTACCAAAGAGGGGAGGAGTTATTAAACCTCAAAGATTGCGAAAAGCTATCCTTGATGTTTACTGATCTGTTTCACTAAATATCCCAGACTTTCTAAATTTTGAGGATTCAAATGACCACCCTGACTGCCACTCCCCTCATGAAAGGAGAGAAAAAAAATAAAATCCTTTGTCCAAGATTGTGTCACTCTACTTGGCTCAGAAAACATGGCCACCAAAACTATCAAATGAATTTTTGAGTAGGGCAGTTCTTTCTTGATATCCATCCAAGAAGAGTTAGATACCGAAGAACCAAAAGGGAATAGCTAAGAGTCGCTTCTACACAGAGCAATTAATGGCTCCAGATTATAGACTCCAGTAAATCTATGAATAAAAGAAAACCCAGGAGGAATCTATTGCCAATAACGATAAATCCCTACTGAAGAGGGAATGAAAGCAAGGACAGGGCTGCGCCTGGATCGCAAGCATTTTTTTTTAATTTAACACTACCCAGCACATAGCTCTGAACACAGGCAGCATCTCACTCAATATCCATTGATCGCTTCCAAGTTGAATGATACGAGACCCTTGGTACTGGCTGTGGCTCTGGATTCCTTTTCCCACAAAAGGGAAAAAAGGGACCTAAAAGCCAAGTGGTCACTCTGGCCTGAGGACTCATGGTGCTTAGGAGCAAAGGGGCCTCTGAGGGGGGCCTATCATTGCCGACCTGCAGTGACCCACATGCCCGAGTGTGGAAGGTAATCAAAGCTGGATGGCATCTGTGCTGCCCTGATAGAATCTGGACAGGACCTGAGTCAGTCTCAACTACACAAATCACACGGAAGCAAGACATTTTCACAGAAAATGCCAATAAATCAAGAAGGTTAAAAGCCATGTTTTTATATACTTTATATACTATCATTTTTTGTAGGCCTCAAGGGGAAAAAAAAAGATATAATGGAACCTAAGACTTCAGTGAAATCAGAGCAAATTAGCTAGTCTATGTTATTAAGTCACATTATTTTTCTGCTAACTGTTGACAAAGTGAACCCTGAGCTGAGCGTGGCCATCCACCAAAGCTTAGAGTGAGAACTCCATTTACTGTAAGGTCACAAAATTCAGGCTTGAGTTCAAATTAACATTTTTAAAGTAGTGTTTCCTTTACAACTTAAAAAAAAAATGTTAATGACAAGGAATAAAAAGGACCCTCACTTTGAATCTGAAGTATTTAATATCACCAAATGCCATTATTAAATATGCACTATGCATGTATACACACATATAAAAATAAGCACTATAGATGTGGGCAGGAAAATTCTTAGCAAACCCCCACATATTTCAAATACTGTTCTTCTTCATTATTGTCCTCTACCATAATTAGCACGTTACAGCATAACAGGTGGCTTTCATTTATAGAATGCAAAATTAATGAAATTTAGAGATGGTCCTGTCACGAAAACAAATTGGCTATTCTAAAAAAAAGTGTACTTCTTAAGCAACAAAATAAACAGAAACAAACCAAACAAACTCCCTTCATACTGGCTTTCATATATCTGAATTTCTAAATGTATTTAAGCAAGTATGTGCTTAAACACATTTAAGCAACTGTATTTAAGCATTTACCAACAATTTAAAATACAGATACCTCAAGGAAAACAAGTCATTACTATGGGTTTTACAAGAAAGAGGAGGAGAAACAAAGACTGCCTATTTTTCCAGCTTGGTAACCCCTGTCCGAGTGATAGCAGAATTTACCACCCAAGATGGGGCTGCTTCACAAATGCCATTCTGGACAGACAGACCAGAAAAGCATAAATAGTACTGCTTCTGTTCCTAGTAAATAGGATGCAAAAAGTATTTTTAAAAAACATGAGGAGACACTGAATGGACTGTCAACACACAGAGGAATGTTTAATATACTCAAATAAACAAGATATGTGCCTAACTAGTCAGGCATTGTTTAAATTTAGTGAGTGAAGAAAGAGGGTCAGACAGGCGACACAGCCTTCCAATTATGCAGAACAATCCTTCAGATCATGTGAAAGCTATAATTAAATGTTGATACCAACCCCCCACTGCCCCTTCTCCCACCTAGAAAAAGTTAATGCATGAATTCAGTATGAGCAAATTATGATTTGCAAAAAAACCCAAAAACTAAGTATTCACTCAGTAGGGGAATAAAGCTCTCTTGGCATTAAGGTATACATCTTGAAGGGTAGGGAAAAGCACAATATTGAAAATATCCAACATAATAAATACAACAGTTATAATTAGACCATCTCCTTCAGTTCACCTCTGCTTGTTCATTTTTTTAAGTTTTAAGCTAGCCCCCCCCACCCCAAAGGTATTATACCACCTCTGCAAGCTGTTTCCTAGGCAGCATCTTTTAAACCCAGGGCTTAATAAAGGGATGAGTTAAGACCATTTCTACCTGAATATCCAAGGAAAAAATTGTTTTCAGAAAGAGAGATGAGTGGACAAGAACTGTGTCCATCAAAAGGCCATGGTTACCTATGTGTCCTTGAGCATGGGAACTCTCTCTGTCTGTCTGTATCTCTCTCTGTCTGTCTCTCACTCTCTCTAGGTCTATACAATTAGAATAATTTTTCCTCCCTTAAAAACTGTTGAAAGCAAACACTGGAAAGGTTAGGCAGAAGAGGAGGAGAATATACAGCTCAGCTAAACAGTAAGCACATACCTGCCGGGCGGTGCCATTTCCCCTACATTGCAGAGCCCAAGGGCTGGGTATTAGCATTATTGCTACTATAAAGCTTCCGATAAAAATGGATCCTCTCTTGCGGACCTGAGAACCAGCTGGCAGCCTGAGAAGTGGTTTCCCCATATATGATTCAGTCTCCTTGACAAATATACTGCATCGTACTGGATGAGTCATCCGAGGGTTAGTCCGCATTTTATAGGCCTGTTGTGTCATTACTCACATTCAACATCCTGCTTCTCAAAAGTGGAAGCTGGAAGCCTGACAACTGACAGATGCTTTTTCCAATTAAAATATTGTTTAAAAAAATTCCTGTAAGCTACGATTATTAATCATTGATGATACTATGAAAGTCCCAGGAAGCAAAATGCACAGCTCAATACCCAAGGTTATATAGTCTATAGAGCCACAAGTGCAAATTGCTCACCTGCCCCCATCCCCAATCCAAATAATTCTGTGCTGAGAGCAAGGACACCCCTCTTTTAGGCTATTTGTGAATTACAGTAGAATAGGCCCGGCCCTTGGTGATTCTTAAGGTCACCTAGTTGCAGGAGCTTTGCAAAAACTACACATCAGAATTTTGGTCCCTGGATTAATGTTCTTAAGTGGTGTGGGGTACTGTTTTTATAAAAAGCATGTTTTTAGAGAAAGCATGATATCTGGGATTTGTTATGAAATATTTTAGCAAAAAAAGTGGGGTGGGGGATAAAGAAATATAGCAAAATCTTGATAACTGTTGCATCTGTGCAGTGAGTATATAAGGACTGGCTGTATAATGCTCTCTTTGGTATCTCTAAAAATTTTCATAAAATGTTTTTAAAAATTGAAAAAAAAAAAAAAATTCAGTCCCTAGAGCCTAATTTGTACCCAAACAAGGCCATTTTTTAGTTAGGTATGAACCTGCCATACATGTGAGAGGGACAGCCTTACATAGTGCAGTCAGGTGGTCCTGTGGGTGTGGGAACTTCCTGCTTGAAGGTATGATACGGGTGTCCCAAAGCCACAGTGAGGGCTGTACCACCCGCCCCTCCCCCCTCCGCCCCCGCACAAATGCTGGATGCCCTCTCTTCCCAAGACTGTCTGGTAGTTGTTTCTCACATGTTCTTTGAGGACGCAAGCCCCAGCCTCATTCGTGAGCTCAATATTGACATAACGAGGGAGAGGTGACTTCCCAGCTTCCTTATATGGTGTGGAAATGCTCTAGGAGAGGTCCTGTAAATCATATCCACAGTCCCCTTACACATCTCTTCATAAGGTGGCACAGTATTTACACGACTCACTTTATGCTCAAATGGGGTTACTTAAAACTTCTGAAAGAGGAAGAGAGCTTTGATTTCATGGCCGGAAAAAAACCAAGATTTGGAAGCTCCCCTGTATGTTAGATGAAACTGCTGTTGAAACTAGATGTCATTTAAAAAACCACCTGTGTTGATATGTTCTGAAAGTATGACAAGTCACCACAGGGCACTTGAAATACAGAAGTCCCTCTAAAGCCTAGGACCTCTGGCCTGCTCCCTTTACTCTGAAACCAAAGGACAGGAGGAAGGGTGTGCCAGGCTAAAGCTCTCACCTCAGCCAACAGCCAAGCCCAGTTCTCAAAGGGCACTGGCCAGGAGGGCTGCAAGCTGGCCACAAACGGTCATGACAGTCCCTACGCAACATCCAATGTCAACCTCACGTGTCCAGGCAGATTAGAACTATGTGTGTGTGCGCCTGAACTGAAGCCTTCCTTGTTCTGACAAATTCTTCCCTCATAAGGACCATAAGCTACAGGCTTATCAAAACGTTCCCCGGAAATTTAACAATAACCTTTCACATACTTGCAAAGCATGATTTACCTAATGCAAAAGGTAGAAATGGGGGAATTAAACTTCCAGCCTAATTTGAGTCCTTTTAAGTATTTTCAAGAAATAAACCCCCAAAATAAATCATTAATGGGTTTTAAAATTCAGATTTTACTATTTAAAAATATTAAAGTAATAACAATGACAGACACACACACACACACACACACACACACACACACACACGGAATGAGAATAAGGCCAACGTGGTAAAACATTAACAAATGGCAAAATGGGTACAGAGGAGCCCTTTGTACTATTATTGCAACTTTTCTTTAAGATGAAATATTTCAAAATAAAGTTAAACACAAATACATAAGTCCTGCTACCAAAAAAAAAAAAAAGATTTTAATGGTTTAATAACCAACCACCATCATTGTTGCTGCTGCCACCCTCATCCATTCAAAAAATCTCTGACCATAAGGAAATTTACCGAACGACTGGGTTCGGATTTCTCAAGGGGGTTCTCTGCAAATAATGTTATAAAAGGCTCCAAAAACAAAACAAAAAACCCAAATAAATATGTTGGGAAAACAACAGACTACATCCTCGAGAATACTGCTGAAGTTTGTTTGGACCACTGGCACTCTCACTTCTCTAACTGTCCCTATGAGCTAAAGAACGCACTTTGGGAAACGCTGTGGGCGAGGAAATATGGGGTACCTTTTTTTCTGATCTTTCCTTCTTTCTAAGTTTTCTGCAGAACACTTTACTATCACAACAAAAGACACCCAAACTTGGTTTCTGCTATCTTTAATAGGCATTTCTATTTGGCTGACTTAGCAGGTCAGCAGACAACTTGTATTATGTGATTATCCAGTCTCCCTGACCACATGAAAGTGGCCTGTGCCACAACCAGTGGCAGCCAAGGAGCCTGCAACCTGTGTTACAGTGGGGCAACAGCTTGTGGTGGCGCTTCTGGTCTGAGGCAGCTGGCTGTGCGGGAGGCCATCCTTAGGGGCAGTACTTTCCTCTAGGCCCATTTTCCAATCACTGGGTGCTGGAATCTGGAAACCAGCCTTGGTATCTTTGGCCTCTGAGCTCCCCAGGCCAATCTCCCAGCATTGATCCTGAGGTGTTAAGAAGCAAAATGGGCCTGAGAGCACAGTAGAACATGCCCTTCAATTTCTTTTAACTCACTTGTGCTTGCTTTTAAAATTCTTGCCATGTATTAATTTGGACAAGGTTTTTTTGTTTTGTTTTGTTTTAAGCAATTATCGTCTGTCTGTATGTTTCCTTGGGCTAAGGTCCAAATACCAGGTAATGTGAAGATCTAAAAGCAAACGTGGGTTATCAGTGACCTAGACAGGCTGTACTGTAAAGAACGAGAGGCTGTGTGGTTTAAAATCTAGCCTGGCTCTTACTGATATTATTTCACTCTTCTAAACCTCTGTTTCTTTATCTGTAAAATGGGTACAAGACTATTAATTACCTTACACAACTGTTCTGCATGGGATAAACGTGATCATTCACAAATATTTGGTATAGGGCTTAACCACATAAGGAGCACTCACTAATTTATGCAAACAACAAGGATAAGGATGTAAGTTTTATGAATTTAGACTATCGGGGGTGGGCAGATTATGGCCAGCCACAATGCTGGTCTGTTTACATATCGTCTATGGATGCTTTAGAGCTACAGAGCTGAGCAATTGCTACAGAAACCATATGGACCCCAAAACTGAGAATATTTACTATCTAGACCTTTACAAAAAAAGTCTATAAATCACCAGCGTTCAACATTTGGGAGGATAGGAATCAGTTCTTCTCCCTATAGAAGTTTTGGTCATTGGTCCCGTATTCTGTTTAATGACTCCATTTAGACTTGGGTAAACAAGCATTATTTATGGCAACTTGGTCCACATGAGCTGTAGCTCATGCTTCCCTTATAACACAAAACATACCACAGCGTTCTGTCGCACGGCCTGGAAATCTAGAGCCGAGGTCGCCTGGTCTTTCCACCTCCCTCCTTCCTGGCCTGCCTACGCAAAGAGGAAGACTTCCCCTATTTCAGAGTCCAGTGACCCCAGCTCATGTGTGTTGAGCCCACAGCGGTGCCTCCCCTCCCCCCAAGTCACATCTGTGCATTATGTCGAAACCACATGTGTCCCCAGAGCCTAAAGCAAGAGGTGAAAGATGATCTGGAAGAGGTATTCAGGAAACTGAACAAACAGAGATGAAGGATGCTTTCAAGAATGCTGGACAGTCATGGGCGGGATTCACAGAACGAGGGGCCTTCAGAAATCAGGACTGCTGCAAGACCACCCTTGCCAAGGAAGGGTGGCTGAGTAAAATCCCAGAGTAAGGAGGCTGGGGGCCAACCCAGAAAAATGAAGCACACACCTCAAATGCAGGTCCCAAGATGCATCCCTGCATCCAATCATGCTGCCTATTTTCTTTGGCAGGAAAACTTGTTTATTTGGGGAAAATGAAGCCACAGCATTAATGGATAATGCAGGTGAAGGGACTCGTGGGACTGATCTCTGGGAGAGGAAATGTGAACAAAAGAAGCCATTCTAACTGCCTTTAGTTAGTTCTCTTACAAAAAAAGTTTTAGCCATCTGTGCGGACAGAGATTAAATCTGGGGTGTACTTAGACACACAGTGTCTTTCTGGTGGTCACTGTTGCCTTACTGGAAAAAAAACATCTTTGCAAAGTCAAACCAATAGAAAACTGTATATGTTAAATACTAAAGTAAATGATGAGGGCTGGAGCTAGTCAAGAAAGGGAGCAGCAGGTAGGTATTTCTGCTGTTGCCCGAGAGCAGGATTTCAGAGAGGTTACGAATAGCTCACGTGAAGCCACGTCCGTTTTTAGGCGTGTCCCTTAAAGTGTAACTGGCTGGCACAGGGGTAAAAATAATGCTCTCTCCAAAGCTCATGGTTAATTCTGGGGATGTTCAGCTTGGTCAGAGTCAGAGGGCCTGCACGGATTAAATGTAAATGGGTTATCATGCTAAGCAGATTTTTTTTTTTCTTTTTGACATTAAGACCTTTCAGAGCTAGGCTTGTAGATTGAGTCAGGTTTCTTTAGACAAAGGCCAAGGGAACTCACATTCGCTGAGTAACACTTAGGGTGGGGTGCTGCGTGTGGTTATATCAGCGTACCGACAATTTTGTTCCTGGCCTGTGTGGGGGATAAAGAGGGGGCTGACCTACCAGGTTAATTTAGTCTGAATCTCTTGACCATAGGATGTTACACAAACAAGACAGGGCTGATCAAAGAGGAAGAAGGAATCCGAAATATATCAGAAATATGGGAAAGTCACTCTGGGAAAATACAGAAGGAGCCAAGGGTTTGGTTAGCAGGGGAAAGGTAGGCGCGATCTGGGCTGCAGAAAGAAACCAAACCTAGATCTAGGGGTGAACTTTTAAGTTTAGGGGATGAGGCTGCCTCAAGACCTGATGAGGAAATATAGGGAGTACTGACGGGGAGACCTTTGAGTGTGTTTAATACCTGGCAGGCTGAACCGTGAGGTCTGTGTTTGAAATCCACTCAGGGTTGGGTGGTTTATTCTCCCAGGTACACTCGTACCATGAATATCACCGCACAGACTAAGGGTGCTGGACCCAGAACTGCCAACAGCCTAGCTCAGCTCTTTCGTTGTTTCCCTAGCTTCAGGCCAGAATTAGGCCTGAAGTGGCTCAGAGACTGTATAATTCCAAGAACAGTCTTCAGAAGAGAAACTGACCATTCACCTTGACACTGGTCACAAAAAACTTCCCCAAGGATGTGGTAGCTTCCTAACCAAGCAAACCTTCCACGTGGAAGCCACCTTGTTTGACGCATGGCTATACAGATACTCAGCTGTGAACACAGAAATCTCTTCTGAGAACTCCCAATACTCTTTAATCATTTACCTATGTAAATAGCACACATGATTGGAGTTACAAGTCCTGCAAATTCATTCTATTGGGAGGCAGGAGCTTGGGTCTGGCTTTGCCACTAGTTATATGAACTCGGGCAGAGTCACTTATCTTCTTAGTGCCTCAGTTTCCTGTTCTAGAAAAAGTAGGGCTTAAACTTGTTCAGTTCCTGGAGCTTCAAAATTCTACAAGAAATGGATTGGTAACAGCTAAATGAGAAAACTGCCTAATAATACAAGTAGACAGAGATGAGAGTGAAGAGGGCTGGGCAATGCTGGTGGGTCTAGACTTAGGGACTGGAGGTGAAGCTGTGTTCCTGACCTTGGATCTAAGAGGCCATCCTAGACTAACACACCCTTTTACAAGGATGCGGATATCACCCCAAAGCTGGAACTGACTATTCCTTACAAATAGTCAACAGCAGCCGCTAACATCAACATTAGCTATGGGTGTATTGTGTGCAAGCCCTGTGCCTTACAATCTCACGGGATTTTTATCCAAAGACCGGAGACCGGGAAATGGAGTCCAGCACCTTCTCTTCCATCCTCATGGCAATCACTGCCACGATTACAGCATTTTGTTCTGACCTGAAGGTCACCTTTGCCATTGGATGGAAGATTCTCAAGAAAAGGTGCTCTTTCTTTACCTTTTTCACTTTTGCAGCCCAGTGTCCGGCGAATGGTAAAATCCTTGGCAGGCTGAGTTTCTTTCATTCGTTCCACAAACACAGATTAACCTTTACTGGCTTAAATAGGGGATGGAGATGAAGAATACAGGAAGGAAAGAAATGACAGGAAGGTGGCAGCAGAAAGGTGATGTGTATTTCCTCTTCATTACAGAAAGTGGTAAGTTTATTATAGACAATTTAGGAAATGCAAAGAAAAACATTCACCTGAAATGACATCTAGGTGGTATAATTTAAGAATATTATAGGAATCTATAGTTATGTGATGCATGTTTGCTAATTTAATGTATTCTTTGCCACTGTCTGAATCCTATTAAAAATAACTGGGAAATATCTTTCTATTTTATTCAGTTCTGATAAAAAACAAAAGGTAATTATGTGCAGGGCTTAGCAAGATGTGTTTTTCCCCTGTTTTAGCTCAGCACCCCAGAGGGGCAAATAATTTATGGGTTTCACAACTTATGGACCTTAGATACTAACTCAAAAACTACAAGAGCAGCGTAGAATTCTAAAACGAACCTTAGACACACCTAGTCCTAGATCAACCACACTTGACAAATGAGGAAAACTAATGCCAGTGGTCAAGCTTTTTGCTCCAATTTAGTAGTCGGAGCCAAAACTGGGCCCCAAATTTCTGAGCCTGAGTCCATTGCTCCTTACTAAGAACTAGCTACCTAGCTAAAACCAAAATGACCCCTAAATTCTGTCACACTGTTTCAACTTTTGGTTTCTGAGAAGCAATCGGAAATGATTCCAGAATAAGAAAAGTAAATGATGGAGTCCAGAATAGAATTCTCAGGCGCCCAATTAAATAAATCATCAGGAGGGCAGCCAATGTCACTCATTACTCTGAAAATTGTTTCTGACTTTGCCATAAACGTTTTAGTTCTATCAGAAATTTTACAAATGGGCCAGTGAACCTTGGTTAGGGCTTGTTGGGCTATGGATTGCAAACTACCAGATAAGGCTTCCAGATCACTGACTGTGGTGCCAACTTCCTTTCCCTGGCTCACCTGAAGGCACAGTTGGTGAGCATCCAACTTACTTCAAGTATCTCCCTATCTCAGGAACCCCCAAGATTGGTCATAGTAAAATGTGTGTGGAGAAGGGACGAAAGGGGAAAACCTGAAGTACCTCACCAAGAAAAGAACCTTGCTCTGCATGGTCGCTGGTTAGGCTGAGTGCCATACGGGGGGAGCCTCACGGGTGCACAGTTAACTTGCCAAATTCAACGCCACCGGCTCAGCAAGAAAACAGAAGAGTCCGAGTCCACTTGAAGAGAGAAGAGGCTCTTCCTCTCAATGAACGCATCGCCAAAGTGGGCTAAGATCTGGGGACCCACTGTCCCTGTGCCTCTCCTGGTCCATGGCCCCCCTTGATATGACTCTAGTATTTGAAGATGCAGTACATACTCATCTGTCAACGTGGACGCTACGTGCCAGCCAACCACCTCATCTGGTGCTCCATCGTGAAAACAGTGATCCTCCCAAGACTGGGGGAAGAGGCAAAAGACTATGCTGGCCTCCAGGAGAACTGTCAAGGCTAATTATAACCACACGAGATTTTCATCGTGTGTACAGCTCTACTGAGAAAAGGAAGAGACCTGTGAGAGAGAGGACAAGTTCCTGATCATAGCTCAACCTACCTGATCAGTCCTCACCACACAGCAGTACTCATTCAAGGAAGAAAAGGGACCAAGGAAGGCTTGGGCTTCCCCACTCTCTTCACTTAGCTGCCACGTAAAAGCTTTCAAGGTTCATTAAAATAAACATCAGATGGCTAAGAGGGAATGGTGGGAGGAATAGACAATGAATGAAGTGGGGGTCCATGTATTTTACACACTAAAAACCAAAGAGTTAGCTCCAAATGCACAAATGCATAAAATATCAATATAAAAGGTAATTTGTGGCAGAGCCAAGAATAGGTGCTGAGTGCCCTTGAATTTCATCTTTCAGAATACTTTTAAACAAGGTTCACTCCCACAAGCTCTTTGTCTTCAAGTCTCCCCAAAGATTCTCTCTGCCCCTCTTTCTCCACTCAAGAGGGAGAAAATTGTTCCTTGGATTTCATTTGCTTCCTGTTGAGCCCTGGAGGAACCGTCCCCGATACTAAGAATGTGCCAAATGTGAAGAGCAAGTCTTAACATTAGAACATTCCAAGCTCCCAGGGTGGGACCCGTTCGGCTCAAAGGGATTTTGCTACCACTCAGTAGAAGCTGGAAATAAATACAAACACACAGGCAATATGGCTCACAGGATGTCAACAGATAAGCAAAAAACTACACAGAAAGACTGGAAAGGGAAGGGGAGCCATGCCCCACCCCCCCGCCCCGCATCGCAGCTCCTCTCCCATCGTGCCACCTCCTCAGAAGACAGCAGCTAACAGTGTTGGAGGCAGCCTGCCTCCCCTGGCCCTACATTAAACTTGAGATGTTGTCAGCTCGGTTTATATTTCAGGGTGAGGAAGGCGAAAAGCCCATGGACTTCAGAATAGAACCAAATATTTATAATCCACTGCTGAGCAAGGCATCATGGGAAGAATACGGCACACATTCCGTGGGCTGGTCGTAGCCTCACTGGTCCACCTCAGGACAGATTTTGGGGTGTTTAAGTACAGTGTAAGCAGTGGTCAGGAGCTTATTAAAAACAGATTAACTGGGGCGTAATAGGACATGAATTTATCTGCACGATGTAGGTATAGATGCATTTATTCTTTTTAATTTGGTTAATTGTTCTGTATAGGTAATACATTCATGATTCATAACCAAAATATAAAAAAGTATACTCCCAGCATGTCTTATCTGCCCTGTTCCTTCTCCCAACCAACAAGCCAATCATAACGACCTTTTAGGAGTTTTGTATGTATCCTTCCAGGGTTTATGCAAATATAAATATGCATTCTCCTCTCACCTTTTCTCACCAAAGAGGTAGTATATAATTCACATGTTCTGGACTTTGCTGTTTCTCCCTCAGACATCTTTCCGCATTGGAACAGACAACTAATTCATTTGCTTTTTACATCTATACAATATTCCACTATAAGAACATAGCATAATTTATTTAACCAGTCCCTTATCAATGAACATTTAGGTTTTTCTGAACCTTTTGCTATTGAAAACAATCCGGTGATACACTTTACATATCAGAATTGCCTTTATATATTAAGATGCTTGTTTACTGCTATGTCATTCCCTGACTAATATACAGAAAAGAAAGAAAAAAAACCCTTGCAACTACAAATCCTGTCTAAATCAAGACAAAGGCCTTCTAAAGCAAAATTATGGTTATGGAAAAATAAAATGAGAATTTGATTTGGTATGATGCCTATGTCGTAGCCACTTGTTATTTGTGGAAGGAGTGAGACAGAGTTCAATCATTAGGTTACTCATTCTCTATACATACCTTCTTCCTACTCATCTCCCCAAAGTCTTACCCCCCCGCCCCTCGGCCATTCACCCGTCCAGGAATCTACTCCTTTAAGAAACTTTGACAGCATTCTATCTCATAGAGGAGGGACACTGTGCCAAAATGGTGACAGTGAGGTGTCTGGTGCTACCTCATAGGGCAGAAAGTAACCCTCTCCATCCCTGGTCATTATCTGAACCTGAACCCAGATGTCTGGCTGGAAATGACGCCACACGGAGCCATCTGCACCCCTAGGGAAAAGGGCTGAGCTGATGTTAGCTGGTCCCTCTGTCAGAGCACAAGTCCCAAGTGAATCCCCAGGGTTCCGGCCAAGCAGGACCCCTCAGCAGAGCCCAGGGAGGAGCCCAGCAGGCCCTTCCAGCCCTTCCCAGCCAGTGCCTCCAACAAAGGAGCAGGAAATTCTAAGCTGTCCATGGAGCTGACTCATACTCTTTCCACAAGCATCTTGAAGGTTCTATTCTAAGTTTATCAAAGGGAACACGCCTTGAGGCAGGAGCAGCCCCGAAGTGTTGCGGCTGGGGCCTTAACCTCCTCCATGACAGGTCAAGGTCCCACCAGAAGGACTAAGGAAGTAAGGAGGAGAGAGCATCCTGCAAATATCAGCTGAGTCAAATGCCATTTACATCTCTTTACAGCCCTGCATATGCATCATTGTATGTGTGTGCGCGCACGCGCACACGCAATGACGGCTTAATTACACTGGGGCTAAAGCCAAACTATTAAAAATGAATTATACTTGTTGGACCCTAATTGGAACAAACCAAATGTATGAATGCATTTTTGAGACAAATCGGAGAAAACTGAACATGGATTTGGTGTTAGGTGAGATTAAGGAATTACTGTTAATTTTCTTAGGTGTGATAATGGTATTGTGGTTATTTTTTTTAGGTCCTTAACTCTTAAGGGATGCATATTGAAGTACTTATGGATGAAATTATGTCTGGGATTGCTTTAAAATACTGCAGCCCACCTTCCTCCGCCAATAAAGAGTATGTGTGGTGGGGCGGGGGAAACATGAATGACTGCTGGCGGATAAATACATGGGGTCCAGTGTTTTATTCTCTTAACGTTTGTAAAGTTCCAAAGGTTTCATAATAAGAAAACAGGCTGCTATAATAGCCATATGCCACTGAGAACTCACTACTGACCAGGACGGGCAGTTGCGTGTGATACCTTGGCCCAGATGACCTGTCAACTAAGATATTGGCTCTCAAACTTGGCTGCACACTGGAATCACTTGGGGGGGGGCGTTTAAATTGGTGCCCGATTTGTTTGGGTGACAGCCTGAATTTCTGGATTTTTTCAAGTTCCCCAGGTAATTCTAATGTATAGCAAGCAGTGCTGCAGGAACCCAACAGAGTGGTTCAGGAAGAAGCCAGGGGTCAGTGTGAGAGGACTGGCAGCTGGATGCCCTCTGCTCATGCCTGTAACCCCCTCAGACTAACTATCTGTCTCTCTAGGGCCCCCAAGTCAGGTCCAGGCCAAGCTTCCTGGAATTATCAGTGTGATAAAGGATAACACTAGAGCTGGAGGAAAAACTAGGGACTTGGCAAGTAGATTAAAACCAGGAGCCTACTTTAACTACAGATGGGAGGTGACCGGTTATTATTGTCAGCATTGCATTCACATGGAGCATTCCATTGGCTGTTCCGTCTCACCACCTGCACATTAAGTGCCAATGTGCACCCTGCTGAGAACCAGCCTATGTTAGCTACAGAAAATCTCCTGTTTTAAGGGCCTGAAGGGTCTCAGGCAGCTTAGTTTGTCAGAGTTGCTGAGTGTTGGAACCCTAACAGCTGGCTTTATTCAAAGCAGACAGCAACTGGCAACCTTCCTCTTAGGAGCACAAGCCTCACCTCACAAAGGGACCGGGGTAGTTTTCCTGCAGCAGGTGGCATATTCTGATGTACAACTGTGGGCCTCTGCCCACTTTCTTGTGGCACTGGGGTTAATCTGGGTGTCATTCACAGGGCTTTGGGAGGGGTGGAGGGTTTACATCTGTTGAAGCCCTCCCTCTATGTAACTCCTCTGACGCTCCCTCTCAACAACCCTGAAGCGTAACTGTGTTCCCATTTTACAGAACAAGAGAAATGAGGTCCGGCAATCGTAGAGTTATATATCCTATACTCAGCCCGGCACTAGAGGGCAGCACTAGCGCTCAACCAAAGTCCAAAGCCCCATGCTCTTTCCACAACCAAGCCCTCCAAGATAAACATGACAATATACGGAACATGGCACCTCTCATTTCCATCTGTACGTAATAATCCAAAGGTTGCCCAGCCTTCGTGAGTGAACCTATTAGTCACCAAGAGCCTAAAGATGCAAAATCTGTGCACTTTCTTGCACCATTTCCCATGGGGGCATGCATTTTCCCTCTACTCCCAGGTGCCCTCAGCAGTCCACATAAAAGGCGAGTGCTTCTCACTGACCCAGCTTTAACGTCCTGGCTGGGGACACCCAACTGGAGGGCCCCTCCCTTGACACATTCATGCTTTCGGATTTAAATTCTGTGTATCACAAGGCATAAACAGACCTGGGATGCAAATCAACCTAGTCCTAAGCCAGGTTTTGGTCTCTACTCCTTGGATGCATGAAACCGTCTTTGGCTACTGGCCCCATCAGTGGCTACACAAATCCCAAATGCAAAACCAGCTCAGCTGCTGGTGTTACCTAATACAATAGGTGCAAATATGACTACTTTTAACTTCAAAAACAGAACTTTATTGGTCTCAGTCAATACTGCCCACTCACCCCAAACCCCTGCCTCTAAAGCTTTTGCCCTGGAGACTACTGGTGTTCCAAAGATGCTTTCCCAAGTCAAAAGCTGCCTAGAACTTTTCAGAGCTACCTTTAGGCCTACTCTTACAATAAATGAGCCAGCCATCAAAATAAAATAAAAATGAAAAAAAAACAATCCTTATTTCTTAGTTACGCACCAGTATTTAACTTAGAGTGGATCCTTCATCAAAGCTTATTCTCAACTTATTCCCCACACTTAGTTCTAATGAACATAAGGCCATTCCCAAACTTAAAACCTACCTTCCCAATTTAAATACTTACTATCACCATCTTTTTTCTTCTACTAAGTTCCAAAAAGGCTTCTGAAAATGTTTCAAGCACATGGTTGGGAGATCAAATGTGCATGGAGCCTCCTGGGGTGAGGTCGTTGTGGCTTTGAAAGATACAACACTCAAGTACAAAAGTACATATTCAGACATAAAGGGATATGTTCTGATATGTTTGCCTTAAAACAACAAAAAACCAGGCCACGTGATCATACCTTCTGGTACATTTTGTCTACGACTATAATCCATCATGCAGCATTAAATGGCATGAATGATAATCATAATGAAATGTCAGCTGATATTTACCTGATGTGCCAAGTATGCTACGCCTTTATGCGTTCTTTTTAATTCTCACAGCAGTTCTCTGAGACAGGTACTATGAGTACCCCCACTTTACAGTCCAGAGATTGAAGAACTCAACCTGAGAGAGTGAACCAAAAGGACATTCTGACTCCAGAGCACACAGCTCCTCACTCCCTCCGCTCACTTCCAAACCTCACCAGGCTAGCTGGCCACCTCTCGAGGTGACCTGTCTACACCAACACAACAGCTGCAGGGCACCCCGGAGAGGCAAATGGAACAGACATCTTTGTGGACAAACAGCCACGTGGGGAAAAGGTTATGCAGCACGTAACACTCAAGGAGCCATGTGAGAGGGTGTCTTCCCAGCAAAGCTCAGGGGCGCCCACAGTTCTCAGCTCGGCTGGTTCAGCAACCCAGAATTGAACCCTCCCCCGATGTCGTGCCCCAACCTGCACCAGCAGATGAGTCGATAATAAACATGCTTGTGGAGAATGGGACAATGCATACATGGGCTGGTCTGGGCAGGGCAGGGTGACACCCTGTGCTTAAACACTGGGCTCTGGAGTCACACAGCCCAAGCTGCACTCCCTGCCCCATCGATTTCTAGCTATGAGTTCATCTTTCTAAACTGCAGTTTCTCCATCTGCAAAACAGGAAAACAATGGCACCTGCTTTGGGGTTTCTTGGAGTTTGTGGTGCCAATTAATTATACATGTAATAAAGCGCACTGCACAGAGCAAGCACTTAATAAAATGCTGGTTCTTGTGTCTATGATTCCGGCAAAGGTTCGGTATACCACGGACAGCAGTGTGGACACAGTGAGTCAAAGGAACTGAGTGTGCGGGTGCAGGATTGCTCTGCCACTGATGACAGAACCCCCACCCCCATCCCAGCATAGGTGCCAAAACAAGAGATTATCACCACGTAAAAATCCTTCGGCAAAGGATAACCGAACAACCCAACAGGTTCTTCCTGGGCCTCTGAAGTCAACGCAAAGCTCCTCCTTGCAACAGGGAATTGTTTGGGGCTTTCAAACAAACACCCCCCCCCTTTTTTCCTGAAACATCAGCCCCACATCAGCAGGTGGGTTGTGGTTCTGTAGCTCTGAGTTTCTCAGAGCAGGAGCTTCCTAAGTTTCACCTGCACCTCGTGTTTTCCCACGACGTATTTCCACTCGAGTACCCACTCCAAAGTGGGTGGGGGAGAAACCTGCACAGGACTGGTCTGAAATAGGATCTTCCCAGGCCTCTCTGGGTAGTTAGTTCCTGGGCTGGCAGCTCCTGGAGCCTGACCTGGGGGCAGAAGAACAATCTAAAGAGGAAAATAAAACAAAACAATAAGCCCCTCTGGACACCACCATGCCTGCAGGTCCCATGCCCGCAGAAGAGAAGAATTCTGAGTTTGACCAAAAAGGCTCCTAGGAAGGAGGCAGGTCTGGAAAACAGGCGAAGGAAAAAAATTAAGCCAGGAGGGGTACTTTTGAAAGGATGTTTTAAAATTGCTGCTGCAGCTTATTAAGTTATTAACTCTCTGCCTAGAAGTAGGCTGTCCCACCCACGGCCCTAGGCAGTCTTCAGTTAGGGCTTGTTCACCCTGCAACCAGGCCGCCTGGGAGAGGGGCCTCGCACACCCTCCCTGCCTCTGGGAGTGTATTTGCTTCAAAGCCACAACTGGCAGCAGACCTCACAGTATAGACTCACAGCTCTGTCCTATGGAAATGTAACATAAGCTCCATATGCATACGCCCTAATTTTTTTAGTAGTCACATTAAAAAAGTAATAAAAACCAGGCAAAATTGATTAGATTACAGCTGACATAATCTAATATATTTAAAATATTTTCATGTCAACAAGTCATCAAAATGAAAGAATTACTAACGTGATAGTTTACATTCTTTTTCTTTGTAATCAGGCTTCGAAATCCGACGTGTATTTTACACTCACAGCACATCTCGGCTCACAGTAGCCTCATCGGAAGTGCACAGCAGCCCAGGAGGCTGGTGGCTGAGGTACTGGACAGTGCGGGTCTGGAGCAAGCCGGCCAGGGTCTGGCACAGTAATTCCTAATCCAGTCACCTGAGTCGCCATGGGGGAGGAGCGGTGCCTTGTGCAGAATATGACATATCCCGGCCAGCCCCACCTCGGAAGGCCTCAGTAAAAGGCAGCTGGCTTCCCTCCAAGTTCCGCTGCGGCACAAGCCGCCACCCACGCAGCCAGTCCCCACGGCCTCTCTGCAAGTCATACCAGAAGGCTCGCATTGAAAAAATAACCCCCCAGCATGCTAGCTTGGGATCTGTAAGCACAGAACGCAGGAGACCCAAGAAAAGTCCCCCAGAGGCAGGTGGATTCACTGGGTGGATGAGGAGAACGCCCTCACCCACTTCACCAAGCTTGTCTATTTGTCTGTCGGGTCTGAACTTGGCCTAAGATTCAACATGGCTTTTCCCTTTCTTTGTGCACAGTCATAAGCATCAAATATACTCTCATTCCCTCATCTGTGACAGGAAGAGGCAAGACAGAGGCCCTGTTTATAGTGGAAAGATGTTGTAAGAACAAATTATGGTCCAATGAGGGGTATTTTGAACCTCTCAAAGGGGCAGACATATTTCTGGAGCTATTATTCCCCTGTGGAGATATTCAGGAGGGCATTTAAAATCTCCTCAAACAGGGCTCTCTACAGCTGTCCCTTTATCTGCCTAGGACTCTGGCCGGAAAGCAGCCACCTTGAACCTGGAGGAGGTGGCTGAGTGCCCATCAAAACCCGCTACAGATCACTCCCCACCATTACCTGAGCTTCCCATTGTTTTGGGGGTCCATCTTTCTGGTTTAGGCTTACTTGCTGGGGTGCCTAACGGAAATCTCTCTGAGGAAAACTGGTCTGACACACCAGTATGGAAAAGTTCTCTTATCATTTGGAGAAAATAATTTAGGGCTGGGTAGATAAACATGTACAGGAAATACTTCTATAGAGGTCTTGATCCTCTGAAGATTAATAACCCACGGAACTGGAGATCAGCCTCAAACTCAGAGGAAATAGGCAAGTTATAAAAACAGGAAGAACGGGAAGTTTATTTTTGGATGAATATTTGTTCTAGTGAAGCTCTTGATACTGACAAAAACCTTGATCTGCAGGTCATTTGCAGCAGCTGAGCAGCTGCAGTGCATGTTTCCACAAGCTGTCCCACCAGAGATTTCCGGGTCTTTCTGGAAAGGGCCTCGCCCCACTCCTGCAAAACATCTGCCTCGCTGCCACTGACTCAGGGACGCCTTTCTCCTGCATTTCTGTTGCTGAGGGGAATCTCCAGCCCAGCTAGAAACCTCATCCATCTCCAACCACCCTCTGCTCTGCCTTTGTCCCCAGTGCCCAAAGCCAGCCCATCTCCACCAGGTGTGTCAATGGTAGTGGCTCTTGGTACCTGCATCATCGATTCCGGCATGATTTGCTTAGCACCCCCTCCATGAAATGCCAGCCTCCCTGGCCTCACCAGCCTCTCGTTTTCCTTCCCTGCCACCATACCCTCCATGGCTCCCCCACTGCTTCTAGAATCTAGCCAGATGTTCTCCAGTTTGAAAGACAGAGCTCTTCACAGCCAGGCACAACCCACCGTTATCGCCCCCCCCACCCCCACCCACGGCCACCTGGAGTAGCGCTACATGGTGATTTGCAGCACCCAGTGCAAAATGAAAATAACTGATGAAGCTCTTTTTTTCAAAAATTAAGAATTTCAAGATGGCAACGGCCGAGCATTCATCCAAGCGTAGGGCCCTTCTAAGCATGAGGCCCTGTGTGACCGCGCAGGTTGCATGCACGTGAGGCCGGCCCCTTTCATATGCCTCCCTCAGGCTGACCCCAGAAGGCAGCAGATGCCACCACTACTGACAACCTTACTCCCCTCTCGCCCTCACGGAAACCCACCCCGCCCCTCAAAGACAAGACTTCAAGACAAGGAAGTCGGCTCCTACCCTCACAACTGACTTGTTCAGGAGTCCCTGCCCCTTAGCTCTCTCAGCTCCTGATTTACGGTATGGTTATGCATGTACCTAGCTCTCCTCCACACCTTCATCAGACCAAGAGTCCCAGGGCTCCAGGTCCACTGCGTAGTCATTCTGTGCCCTTCCCTACTTTTCCAGAACCAAACTTGGAACACATGACGTCTGCTATAAATTCCTACTGAATGGCCACGAAGAATACCACCCTTCACCTGTCATGGCCACTTACAAAGCCTCCTATGACCCTGCCAAGTGACCGGTTCAAGGCAAAATGAAAAATTCCCTGAAGATCTTGCTTTTACATAAGAGGAGAAGGCCAGGCCCTGTGGTGATTGAATACACAATGAGTTTGACAGCGTCTCAACAGGAACTGCCATTAACTGCCATTATGAAACCTACTGGCCAGACACAAAGGCTGCACATGTTGACTTTGGCAGTGACTTCATAGGTGGCCCAGCTGGCACAGAAATCTCGCCACCTTCCTGGCTGCTGCCAGCAGCACCTTCTTTCACCTTATTCCCTCTGACACGGGGGTGCACAGAACCCGGGGAGGAAGACAGTGGTCAGTGTTTCAGTTAATTCCCTATCACTGCCACTGACAAGCAGGATAAAGACAAAAACCTTGGGTGTTCTTACCTAGAAACTTTAAATGAGATCCTGTTTCCCTTGAAGTTCCTTTTGAGCAAAGCAGCAGGAGGCAGGATGCAGAAGAGATGAACGATGGTCACCGCTGCCCCCTAAACGGGGACCTGCTTTATTATTCTTTAAGAGGAAGAAAAACATTGGAAATCCCAAATAGCTTCCTCAACATGCAGGCACAGTTGATTTTTCCAGTAATTGTCAACTGATTGTGCTCATGGGAGACAGTGAGGCAAAGAGGGGGGACAATATTAACTTTCTGTGCCCTCTGATATTAGAAGATTTTCACTGAACTTAGTCAAGAGACCTTCTTCCTGCAACAGACCATTCAACAATGATAACAGTGATGACAGCAGCTAGCTAACATTTCCTGAGCCAGTACTCACTAGGTAAGGGCTGGATCAATTATTCTCTGTCACCTCTCTCCTGGCTTTGGGGACAGTCTGTACTTTTCTTATTTACTCATTTCCCTGCTTATTGTGTAGCTCCCTCTTAAGAACTAAGGTCAACTCTGATTACCCAAGATCCAGAACAGTGCTGCCAACCTAGGAAGGACTTAAATGTAATCATGAACTTGTCAAAAATATGGGGCTGTCGGAAAAGTCATGATGCATTTTTGCAACGAAAAATGTAGAAAAATACGTCATGACTTTTCCGACAATCCAATAGATGATCTCCATCCTATGGTCCACATTTTAGAGGAAGAAAAATCAAGTAACAGACTCTGGCTGCCTGTCTTCGAAAGGACATTAGAGGTTTTGACACGTTAACGGTCATTCTGTAGGATTAGGGCACTTGATTGTTTCAGAAGTCCCAGGCATAAAAGCATCTTTTACAATGTCCACTTCAGAGACCTGCTTTCCTTGCCACGCGTCGCCCAGCAAACATTTCCCATATATGGCTCTTAAGGAGCTTTTTTTTGTGGTTGTTTAAGTTGAAGCTGGTTTTATGTTACAAAAAAATACTTTGATTGTGAAGTATTTGGCGAATACCATAAATGTCTAAAACCGCAAAGAGGGGATCCTCCTACTGTGACGGTGATTTTGCGGGGCGTATCCTAAATGCCTTGTGTGGTACGGGTTATGTGGTAGGTACTCAATCAATGATGGGTCCCTCAGTTTTAGTCACACAACACTGAGGACAGAAATTCCAAATGGCTACCAGAAGAGTCTCCTCCTTAGTTTAGATTTGTCACCCTTGGTTGTGCTTTCTCTTTAAGAAACATAGTCACTGTTCTCCAGCGCTGACTACAGCAAAGGCAGTATGAACTCCAAGAGAGGTCTGGAATTTTCATAGCTAATAATTCATAACCCTGATCGGTTAGTTTCTGCACAAAATATTGGTAAGCACACCCAGGTTTCAGTTTACTTAACAAAGAGCTACAGCTCAATGTGTTCAATTTTGATACCAGTAAGTGAAAAATAATACAGAAATTTCAAAACAGGCTGCTAAATGCTTCAAAATTATTTTTGAAGTAAATGGAACCTATGTTGGAAAGATTAGGTAACTGCATACATGTGAACTCCAGAGCAAAGATACTAGAGCATTTGGCTAAACAAAATCAGAAATCAGAAATATTAAAAGTAATCAACTCTAAGCAATACAGAATGACTATTTCCAACATAGATCTAGTAGATTAGACTATTAACTAATAATGAAACTTTTAACCTAAACACACACACAAGCCAAAAAAAATGTATACACATTTTAGGAAAGGAAAAAAACTGTATTAAAATTGTAATACTCGCCTCAGTTCGGGTCCCACATATGAGGGCCAGAGACACTACCCTCAAAAAAAAAAAAAAAATTGTAATAATATATACTGATAACAAAGGATGAATACAAGTCACGTGTATATATTTTTTTTGGCAACCCCGGTATATAAAAGTTTATGTAAAAGAGAATTTGTAAACACTGAACAAAGTGGGGGCAGGGAGGAATATCTAAAAGCCATGAGTTAGCAGTGAGGCTCTGGTCTTCAGGACAATGCCAGGGATAGGGCATGCATTACAAGGCCTAAAAGAACCAGGTCAGGGCCTCTCCCACAAGCTGTGTTCAGTCCCTTATTTTAATACAATGCATCTGGGGAAGTTAATCTGAGTGAATCCAGAGCTTATGAAATTCTGAATCTGAGCCCGCAAGGTAAGGATCGCGTGTCTCCCATTAGGGGCAGCGCCAAAGACTTTATCAGTCACCAACAAATGGATGGGTGGATGAGGTAATGCCAGCCCAAGGCGCCATGTGGGCAGGCTGCCCCACCCAGCCCTGCCTGCCTCCCAGCTAAGGTCCCTGCTCCAACTCCATCCTAGGTGCTGCTCAAATTAGCCAAGTCCCACAGGCTTGTGACTCCATTTTTGGTGACCTCTTGAGCCCAGAGGACAGCAAGGACCCTCAAGAACAGCTCTGTTTGCCTTGGTGAGGGCCTGGTCTCCTCAATGGGGTGTTTACCATGTGCTCTTAGGGACTGTTATCAATGGGACTGAAGTCCCTCGGTGACCTCCCAAGATCCTACCAGTGCAGATGAGGGACCAAAACCATGGGTGGAAGAAAGTAATTCTTCTTCTATACCCCACCACAGACACACACACACACACACACACACACACACACACACACACACACACACACACTTCCTGTTATGTTGTTCTTGATTATTTCCTAGGTAACCAAAGCAAAACCCAAACCCTGAGCATGTGGTCCATTATTGTACATTTACATATTATAACATTATATATTCAGAATATATTATTTATTTATTTAATGTAATGATCTTTCTCAGTCTACCTCCTAGCCCACCCTCCCCTCATTCTCCTTGGCTTAGAGGTCAATTGCTCTCCTGGGCACCCACCTATTTAGCCAGCATCCACAGGCAGTGTAGGTGAATCACCTGGAGGAGCCGACTCTGGTTCAGCAGGTAGAGGGGGAGATTCGGCATTTCTAACACTCCCCCCAGGGAAGCTGACCTTCGGGAGGGTGGGGCTGTGGGCACCTGGACTCTGGGAACCCCGGCTGGCCAGGCCTGGCCCCTGGCTCTAGCTTCCCTCTTTCCTCTGAAGGATGAGAAGCCCTTCAATTCACAGTTCTGCCCCAGCCTCAGGAATTCATCAGGGAATTCTCCCCCATCCTCACTTCAGTAGATGCCTCATCTCCCTTTCCAGAGAAAAAAAATCATACTATGATATATTAGTCTTTTTTTTTTTAAGGGAATATCTTGCAGGGAAGCAGTCGCTCCTTTGAACACCAAAAATTCTAAAGATGCCTTACTTTTACAATGAAGAAAGAATAATTTCGCTACGTTATTTCCCTCTTACCTGCCCAAAAATTGTGTTAAAGGGGAGGGAAGGTGACTCCGACTTTTGAACATTTTGGGAAGAGGATAAAGAAACACACCAATTCTTTGAAAATGTAACACATGAAGTCCAAATTTAAACGGTGTTCTAGCTTAAACATCACATCCCCATGAAGAAGTACCTAAAACTTTGTTTTGTTTGTCAAACAACAAATTTCTAGGGTTTAAAAAGCATAAACATTCCTAGCCTGTCCTAAGACACACCTAAAAAGAAATGTAGATTTTTGTGCCTCCACCTCATGGGAGGGGAATGCCCATGCCCTCTCATTGTTCAATTAATGTGACAAAACAAACAATTACCCAGAAATTCTGGCAGAGCTCTCAGCAAGGTACAAGTTCAGACAATAGCTGAAGGTATTTCTTTTTGGTACAGAAATGGAATTGCTCTAACTTGAATGCATGGATTTTGAAGGAGTCAGAAATTCTGCCAGAATAAAACTGCATTATTTAAAAAAAAAAAAATTGAAACATATTTTTAAAATCTGGAAAGTAAAGCAAGTTTGAAGAAATGTTTAAAGCAGGTGAGTAAAAAAGGTTAAATACAACCTGTGTCCCACTGTCCAGAGATCACAATTGCTAACAAAGCAACACGTACTAACGGGGTCTTGGTTAGCAAGGCTGGAGGATGGACACCCTGACACACATCCCCCCTCCCTGTGTCCACACTCTTCCTGAAATCTGCACAGCCCAGAACCCTCACGGAAGATTCCAACACCTACAGAAGAAATGTCGGATGGTCTGGGCAGAGGAGCCAAAAATCCCCCTCAGAGAGGATGGCTGATGAGCCAGATTCGGCAAAATCAAGGAAAAGGAGGAGTTTCCAAAAATAACCAAGGCTGCGCCTGGACCCAACCCTCTGTCACGAGATCAGGTGGCCAAACTGAAAGAACTCTATCACCAGAGGCCAGCAAGTCTGCTATGGAAATCCCCACCCCAGGCTCTGGATGGGAGAAGATGTTTCCTCTGTTTGAGGTCAATGGCAGCCCCGGCCAGGACAGGGCCTGGAGTGAAGCAGCAGTAAGTGGACTGTGGCCAACTCGGCCTCCTGTGGGCCATAATGATCAAATCGTCCACAAGGGCAGCAGTGGGAGTGGCTGCGGCAAGGGACCTATAGAGATGCAGGGTAACAGCCTAGACTCTGGATCCAGGCTGCCTGAGTGCAAATGTAGCCTCTCTGGAGAGCTGTGCGACCCTGGGCAAATTACTCAAGGTCTATGCCTTGTAAAGGAGGATGCAAGAACAATGCTGACTTCCTAGGGCTGGGATGATTAAAAGCATTTAGAACAACACTGGGCATGTGCAAGTGCTATTTACGGTTTTGCATATTTGTTTGTCCTATGTTTTCTAAAATAAGCCGTTTTAATTACACCGCTGGAAAATCAATTGCCTTACTCCCACACAGGCCCCCATCAGCTTGTCCCTTGTCACTCACTATGTTTGGCCCTCCGTGCCCACTCATCTCAAAATGCACACATATACACTAGAGCGACCAACTGTCCAGGGTAGGCTTTTTGTGCTAAAACCAGGGCAGTGCTGGGCAAACTGGGACAGCTGGTCACCTTTATACAGACAAGAATAAAGCAAACAAGAGTCATGCCCAGAACACCATGGTTCGGAAATGACCAGGTCCGGGTGAACGGTCTGGTGGCTAGGCCCGTCTTAGGCGAAATTTGGATCCTGTTATGTAGGTACGGAGCTCTGTATCCTGTTTTCACTCAATGCTGTATTCTCCAGATTATTAATAATTTCCTCAAAACACTGTTTACCAAGGCTGTACACTATCTGGTCATATGGCTCTTCCATGGGGCTTAACCTCTACCACTCTCCCAGGCTTCTGCCCTTATCAACATTTTCAACTCACATCATTTTAAAGACCACTGCCCGCAAAATGTATTTTCATCTCATTATGATCTTTAATTTATTGAAGAGAAATTTTTCGGATACAGAAGATGAACTTAAATATATCTGAATTGCTTCCCAGGAAGGGTACACTAAATTCTATTCTCAACAGCAGTGCATGAAAAAAATGCCCCCTTGACAAGGTCATATCAGCATTTAAAAATATTTTTCTATTTGGTAAGAATTGTGTCATTTGCATTACTTTAATAATTTGTGAGTAACTGCTGTAAAACTGTTATGTTTCATTGCATTACTTTAATAATGTGTGGGGTTAACTATTTTGTTTCATATTTAACAAACTATATTTTTCTCTTTCAAGCAGTTAGCTTGGCACTTTTTTAAGTGTTGTCTATTTTTCTACTGGTTGTCCTGGCATTCTCTTTGTTTTCTGAATTCTTCACAGTTTTATATTAACTACATACCACAATCGAGGCAAACTTTTATTGCACATTAGTCTGTTAAATTTGTCCGTGGTATCGCACACACAGAAGTTTGGAAACTTAACAATGATTTCCTCTGTAATTCTTTCCAATACTTTATGTGTGGACCATCCTTCCTCCTTTTAGAGATGAGTTAAATATCTACCTATGTGTTCTTCTAGCTTATTTTTTTAAGGTTTTCATTTCGTTAATTTTTACCTCATAGTTTCGAAATAACATGTGAGGTGAGGATCTACATTTGAAGGAAATCATAAAACCCACGGTACAATGGAGTTGTGCTGAAATGAGGAAATTGTTAGAAATTAAATCCGCAGGATACAGACTGGGGATTTGCATGAGACCTACTCTCAGTAATGAATCAGCTGGTTAAAAAGCTGTACTTGACAATGAATAGGATTAATCAGAACTGTGCCAGGGACACTCAGTCCTCCTCCCTCCCCAGGCCCTAGCCTTCCCAAGTGCTGTTTCAGTGGAAGGCTGGAAGTTGCGAGGAAAGGGTACGAGCTAGAAGCAGAGAGCACTGCAAAATGAGAAGGGGGGACTGGTGGTCCGACAGGCCCCTCCAGCCCCAGGCCACAATGAACAAGAGAATCTATGTGCCACCAAATAACAGCAAAAAAGGAACTGTGAGGAGGAGCCTATCAAGAGTTTAAAACAGATCTTTTCCCTGCCTCCTTTTCAAAAGACAAAAGATTATGGAACCAGCTGTTTTTCTTAGACAAAGTTATTGCTACAGGAGATAAAAACAAGACAGCATGTTATTCAGAATAATCCTGAGTGTAGCACTCCACCACCTTCCAGACAGCCGCACACAGACGTGGTGATGCTGTGGGAAGCAGCGTAGGTGGGAGATGCAGCACCTCTCCCCAGCCTGCCCTCCACGCGCATCTCCAACCCCTACCCCTTCCTCAAACCCAGAGCTCAAAGATGGAATTCTACTCAATATCGATGCATTGAATAATCATAGATTTTTTATATGATGATAATAATAATAATAATAATAATAATAATAATGGGAATTACTGAATATAAGGAAGATTTTTTGGTGTCTCCTGGTCTGTGGCCCCCTTCTCCTAACAACCATCTCAAATGCTTATGTTAGGGAGCGATATGAACTATTCTATTCTTTTTAGAGAATTCATTCATTCAGTCAGTCAGTAATCATTATTGCCAATTGTCAGGCTACTCCTGACACTGGGAGCAGAAGGCCATGGTGCAAGCAGAGACGCATGTTCCAATCCCAGCTCTGGCACTTCCCAGCTGGAGGACCTGGGCTCCTCATCTCTAAAATGGGTTTAAAGCCACACAAGTAAAAACTGTTGTGAGAACTACTGAGCATGTATAAAAAGTACCCAGGCAAGAAAATTGTAAAATGTCAATCCATAGTGGCTGCTTCTTGGGGGGGGGAAAAAGCTTTCCCTATGTCATAAGTATCTGTGGATGAGATGTCTCCTTATACGTAAATTTTTTGTTTGTTTGTTTGTTTTGAGGACAGTGTCACCGGCCCTCATATGTGGGACCGAACCAGGGCCGCTGGCTTCCCAAGCCAGCGCTTAACCACCGCGCCCCTCGGCCGGCCCTCCTTATATTTCAATTTTTTAAAAGCCCAGCAAACAATTTAAATTCTCATTTCCTCTCAGGTAGCTAATCTGCTAGAAATAGTTCAACCATAGTTCAACAAGTAAGCAATTATACATCATTAGGTTCAGAAAGATGATTCTGGAGACGAATCCCTGCTTTTAAAATTCACAAACCTCTGGGAAAGGGTGCTGCTGCTTTTAGAGGCCTGCCACAGATGGGGGAGGCTGCTGGCCCTGCACAGGCCTCCCCGCTGACCAACACCTGGAAGCCGCTGTGAATGAACACGTACAAGGGCCTAAAGACCTTCTATTTCAAAGCAGTCTCAATAAACCCAAAAGCCAATAATTCAATAATTACCTCTGAGCCAAATCTGACTGAGGAATACACTATCTAGGGACGCGTTTCTTATCCCTGTGTGTTTCATAGACGGTGGAGCTAATATTCACCTGACCCACTTGAACTTGAAGATAAGAGCACACCTGAAGTGTCCAAGAGATGCATGGTGACCAGGACCTGGCACATCCAGCCATGTCTCTCCATCCTCCTGATGCATCCAGCCCACTGACTGGCTGCCCATCCACGGCCCCTGCCCGACTTCCCCGATTCCATCGCAGCTTCCTCTCCAGCCTCAGGGCTACGTGCACAGCGTCGCTCCATCTGTGGCCCCAGCTCCTCTGGCCCTCCTGCTTCCACACACTCTGGAACGCACTTCGCCAAGTCCACCTTCAGAGGCCTTCACCCCACCTGTCTGACTCTTCACGTCCTTTTGTGGGGTTGGAAAGGAAGGTGACTTGCCCCCTCTCTTCCATGTGCATTCGGCCAGGTCTCTCCTGAACAGCTGTGCCCTACAAGATGAAGCCAGAAACTTCTGCCATGTGGAGTCTCTCACCCCCTTTGGCTGCACCTCAGCTCATATCCCCCAGTTCCTTTCCTCCCCTCCCTGCATCATCAGTCTCTCACGGGCTCCTGCAATGGCCTGACTGATCTCTCCCTCTGACCTCCAGTCCATCTTGCACATCATACTCAATTCCTCTTCTAGCAAGTCAACCTCTCCACACGTTTATTGAGTTTCCTTATCGGTAGAAGAGGGCATCGATAGCACCTATCTCACAGGGCTGATAGGAGGATTAAACGACATTAGGGATGTCAGGCACCTGTCATAGTATCTAGCACATTGCCATGAACTCAAATGTTTTTGCCTTACAGTTGGAAGCCCTGCTGTGGCCACGTCACACCCCATTAAAAACCTTCAATGGCTCCCTGCTGCTTACAGAGTAATTAGCTCAGCATTCAAGCTTCTTTCTTCCATCTGCCCCAAACCACATTTTTCTAAACCTCACCTTTCAAACTACTCCACTTCCCTTCAAATCTCTTTTGCTCTGGGGACTGACTGCTCTGTTTTAGAGGCCAAGAGTTTGAGACTTGGAATCAGACTGTGTCTTGGGTTCAAATCCCCATTCTTGCCTTTTATAAGCGTCCTTGGGCAAGTTATTAAAGTGCTTCAGGCCTTAGTTTTCTTAGCAGGAAAGAAGTTGCTACGAGGATTAGATGGGATAATGAGGACACCACCTCAGCCAATGCCTGGGGTATGGTGAGAACTCAGTAAGCACTGATTGCCTTTTCTTCCAATTCTCCATCCTTTCTCTTGCTATATATATGGCCCATATGTTATATACCTTTGTACTAAATACCTCCCTCTCTGCACAGGTAAGCCTGTCCTTCAAGGCTCAACTTAAACGGCACCTTCTCCATGATGGCTAACCTGAAACCCACCTGTCTAACTAACCTCCTTCCCCTTCTAAAAACACAGAGCACATGGCCCCACTCTGGGGCCCTTCGTGGTAAAAGCTCCCATGTGCTCGCCCTACTGCAAGATGTCCTCTACTTGACTGACAACATTTATGGACGGGCCCCATGTCTGATTCATCTTTGTGTTCTCCACTTGGTCCTGCACATGGCAGAAAGTTGGTAAATATTTGCTGAGTGAAAGAACAAATTTTTGGAGGAAAGGCAAGAGGGAGTTCCAAGCTTTGAAGACTAAGGACCCAGCACCATGGTGTAACTGAGCAACAGGACAGAGATGGATTTGTCTCGGGACACACCGGAGAAGTAAAGAATGTTTTATTCCAAAGAAGCACTGGAGCCAAACTATACAAAGTAAAGTGAAGTCAGCCTCCTTCTGTCTCCTCCCAGTGAAGCATGCCTGCCTTGCCGGAGCCAAGAGTGGCCGCCATTTTAAATAAATAAGTCACACGGCCTCTGCGCACAAACAGACCTCAATGCTTCAATCCTGAGGGGAAAGACTCGTGTACATCATGGGCTTGAAAAATTAGATCTTTGATCCCAAGAGGCTATTCTAAACTCCTAACCAAGCCTGTCTGCTTAGCAGTTCACTCCTTTGAAAGTATGTGCTGGTAGCAAGTACAGCTGCATTCTTAATCACTTACACCCCACAACCAACTAAAGATAGCTGGAGGACGTCTGCCATATGCCAAATTCTTCTTTTAAATAAGAACACAAGAACCTTTCATGCAGCAAGAGAAATTTAGTCATGGCCATCAGAAAAGGAAAATGACTTGACTTTTCTGTCTTTTCTGTCTTTCTGAATGAAATACCAAGGCAGAAAAATTTCGATAGAGAAATAGATGCACACTACATCTTAGCACCCCCGTTCACCAGGCTTATGTGATCTACATGACTGAGCCCGAGAGCCTCACCCTAACACTGAGGAATATCCTGAAGATGACCAAGGCATGCCAGAAATCAGCCAAAGACAGTGCCCAACAAGAAACCCAGCCCTTGCGGCCACCATCCTAAACAAATGAGCAGTATTACGTTAACTGTTCTCATTGGCAACTAGAGTAGTACGTGGCTTAGGACATATCTCTCTCTTTTCCTGTTGACCCAAACCCTACCAATCTATCAAGGCAAAACTCAATTTCATTCCTTTCTATGAAGCTACTCTCAACTGCCTAAACCAACATTATCTCCCCTCCCCCAACCCCCATCAAATTCCTACAATGTTTCTGATACCTTTCTTACCCCTTTGCTCACAATACACAGTAACGTATAATTGTATTTAACGCAGACTCTGGCTTTTCTAAGTAGACTGACAACTTCTTGAAGACAGGAGTCTTAGCTAGACTTCTTTAGACAAGTCACTTCCTCCAAAGCACCTGAAAAGGCTCTTCTCAGCATTGCAGAGGATGTATACATGGCGTGAGTACTTACCTGGTGAGACCACTGGTGCACAACCCTTCTGGTATCAATTTTGGCAAGTATCTACTGGCTTGCTCAGGTGTAGCTCTCTTATATCACCCTGGCTCCTCCATAGGTCTCCTCCTCGCTTCTTCTTCAATAGTTAGATGACATTTTAATTAAATCAAGATTTGGTGACATGCTTTAGAGCTGACATTGTTAAATTCGATGGTCATATTTTCCTCCTTATAACTTTTTGTTTTATTCCTGTTAAAAACGGCCTTTAAAAATGTTTGCTTGGTTTTCTATGTATCAATTACTGTATCAACTGGAAATCGGGCCAGAGCTGAGGAACAGCTCTCACTAGGGTCAAAGACATTTTGGCTCTTAGTGCCATCCCTTCTGGAACCGTCCATCCTCCATCTCAACTGGCTGCTCTCAGGTCTGAATGTGTGGTTGCACAGCTGGGGCTCCTTCCTTTCGTTTCTGTTGTGTGTTGGACTCTATTTCCTGGATGTCAAGGTGTTCTCTTTTTTTTCTCCCTTGCCCTGATGGGATGTTCCTTTCCTCCGTGTTTTTGGTGCAGAACTGCATCTGGAACTCCAGCCTTTAGGGTTCTGTGGCAGAAACTTCCATCTATCCCACCTCCAACTTTGCACCACCCACCGTGGCAGGCAGTTTGGTTTCAGCTTTCTCTGCTCTTTCAGCATTCACACACTGGCATTCCATCTTGCAAAATTTGGTTGACATCTCTCTGTGAGATTTCTGGGTTTATACTGTTTTTATTCCTTACTTTCATTTTATTAGAGTTTTGGGAGGAAGCACAGGTAGATAGATTAGATAGATAGATAGATAGATAGATAGATAAACACAAACACAAACACACATTCACTGTTTAGTTTACTATGTTTAACCAGAAGGATTGAATGTTTTCAAACAGAATTACAAGGCCAATCACTATGTCTCATACCATTTTTTTCTTCTAGCATCAAGTACAAAGACTTAAGTACTGAGAGCTCAAGAAGTATTTGCCAATAACAGCAGGTCGATATTTTAACTAAATGCTAACATTTAGACCACTCACGGATTATAAAGTGCAAAACAATCAGAATATTAAAATATACAAACATCTATTAAATTTTCTTAGGTAATTCTAAAGGCACATGGGTTTCTTAGGTACTCCACCATCACCAGAAGGGTCAGGTGCTTTAAGTAAGCCTATAGTTGCAGGACCTCACCTTTCAACATATTCTGGAAATTGCTTCTTTACAATACAACAAAACAAAGAAAAAAAAGTCTTTAGGACCAATATGTTTCTTTTATTATTTTACTTTTTGCTCAAACGGTCATGAATGAATGACAATGCTGGTAGACCGGTAAGGCTCTTTGCATTTCAGGTGAAGCCATTCATTTATTCAACACATACTTAAGATTCTAGGTTTAGGTACTTTCCAGGCACTAGTATACACTGGAGAAAAGACAAATGAGGTTCCTGTTCAGATACTGGGAGACAGACCATGAATATATAAATCAACAGATAGTGGTAAGTCCAACATAGATTTAAAGCCGGGAGATGTAACAGGGCGTGTCTAGTATCAGGGAAGGCATCCCAGAACCTGCCATTTAAACTCAGATACAATGATCAAAAAGGAGCCAATGATGGGACGAGCAGGAGGAAGAGCATTTTAGTCTAAGGGAATGGCCGATACAAAGACCCTGAGACAAGAAAGAGCTTGCCTGGCTTGCAGGAGAACGGTACCAGACGAACAGAATATGTGATACAGGCTGAGGCAAGAATCAGAGACTGGTAAACGAGGTCAGGAGTTCCCAATAGAAAACTGCTGGAAGGTTTTAAGCAAGGGGAGACATGAAGCAAGGTGGTTTCTGTAAAAATCATTTGGCCGCTCTGCAGAAAATATATTATACAGGGGCAAGAGTGAGGAAGGGTGCCAGAGGGCTAGAGCAGTGCTTCAGGTGACAGACTGTGGCACCCTCACCAAGGGAGCGAACCTGCCAAGAAAAAAGGACAACTTCATTTTCTTGCAGAAGATCTACAGACACATTGTTGATGGACAAGATGTGGACGGGCGGTGAAGGAACATGGGGTCAAAGATACTATGAGAAGTGAGATCGGGGGACCACTGAGTGAATGGCGATGTCACGTGTCAAGACAGGGAAAGTTGGAGAAGTGGGCTGTCCACTTTAGGGGGTCGGAAGCGCTGTTTGGGACATTTAAATTTAGATGCATGTTAGGCCTTCATGTGGCGATGCTGAGACAAGTGTGGAGTTCTAGGAATGGCTAGCCTGGAGATATCAATCTGTGAGTCATCTGTGCACAGATGGCACAGAAAGCCATGGGACTCAATGCTACCTAGGCGGGCCTGTAGAGAGAGAAGGGGACAGGTTTGGTCCCCTAGAAGGTGGAGCCTTAGTGAACACACAGTAATTCCCATCTGAGTTCACTATGCAGTCACAGCATCTTAACACACACCAGAAGTTAAAACTCACACCTAACTGCCTAAATTAGAGTAATGTAATTTAGCAAAGCAGCTGCATCTGAGGAAATTCTGACAATTCAGAAATTACTAAAATCAATAAGTAGTGTACAGACACGCCAAGAATCATAACTGAGGTTTTTATTGTGCAAGACCATAGAAGGTTTGCTTTAGTATTAACCAAAAAAGGGCTAGACAACGATGAGCACGTTTGGTCACATTGAGTAATAGAAATGAATCTACCATGTTTGGGGCATTTTATGCTTCTGCCAAAGAATTTATTGGCACAATCCATACTTTTAGCCAACACTGAACCCAATCACATTTGATTTACATCCAACAGCCCAAATACGTTCCCAAAGGCCAAACATAAAGCATCAGCCTTCACTCAAGGTCCATCGTGAATCCTGACATGTCCACGCTTCTATCATAGGAGCCACCATGCTTGGCAGTACTGTATTAACCATGCGCACACACAACAACAACCCAACCCCCAGAATAAGATATGTTAGACATCTCTAGAACACAAAGGAAAACCTCAGCATACTCAAGACAGACTAACTGAATTGAAGGCTTGCCACTCAAAGCGGGGTTGAAGAGTAGCGGCAGCAACAAACTTAGAAACATGTGCTCTCAGAGCCCCTCCACCCCAGACCTGCTGGATGGGAACCTACAGCTTAGCAAGACCCCAAGTGATTCCTATGCACATCACAGCCTGGGCCCAAGAGGCCTAGACCTCAGGACACTGGTCAGACGGTAACCAGGTGAATAAGGGATTCAAACACTTCACTCCAGAATCAGTAGCATCATCAGTTTTTGAAAAATGAAGAGTTTGTGCTAATAACGTTCCCCACAATTGTTTTAAGGCAACTATGTAAAATAAAGTTAAAATCTGATCAAATATACTCCCAGGGCCGGCCGAGTGGTGCAGTGGTTAAGTGCTGGCTTGGGAAGCCAGCGGCCCTGGTTCGGTCCCACATATGAGGGCCAGTGACACTGCCCACAAAAAAAATAAAAAATAAAAATAAAAAATATACTCCCAAAGTCAGTCACATATGTTAAATATATGAATTAATGAACTGCATGGTAACTAGGTACAAGCACAAGTACAACTTGTCTGACCAAACCAAGTTGTTTTCAGAATTTCTCTCTTCTTCTCTTTACTGAGTTTTCTTGGCGAGTTTTCTCAAGGAGCACCTATAATTTATTGTAGATATTCATTCATCCTGTATCCCTATTCATTCCTTTGGCAGATAACTGCTTGAGCCCCGATGAGGCCAGGCACTGAAAACGGCAGTGAACAAAACAGGAAAATGCCCTGCTCTCCTGTAACTAAACCCTCCTGTGCTCAGGCAGGTGGACCTGGGGTCTCTGGCACCTGGAGAGTTGACAGCCTTCCCCACCCCTCCCCCGCAAATTTGGGACACAAGATCAGGGAGAAGCCAACTTGGGGTACCGGGTACAGGTTACACATCTACAATACATTTCTTATGAACGCAGCACAGCTCAGTCATCCCAGGCTCCAGGCCCCCAGCTTGGACATTGCCCTTTCTCTCCGGCCAAACAAATCCCTGCCTCCCCCATAACTGGCCCAGGAAACCTTGCTTGGACCAACTTCACTTAGCTCCAGGTACTTGCTCCCTCAAAGACCTTTTATATTCCCCACTTTCCCTCCTGCCTTGTGGCTATCTCTAGTGCAGTACAATGCTATAAACATGCTTAGAATCAACGATGATGATGGCAGCTTGCTAATATTTACCATGAACTTCCTTCTGTGCCAGACGTTCTCATATCTATATTGGCCCATTTTTCCAGAAGAGAAAACTAAGGCTTAGAGTTTAAACTGCTCTAGATGGCAGGACTCATTAAATGGCAGAAAAGCAGGACTCCAATTGCCTTCTTATAACACTTCTCAGCTTGCTGAAGGAAAGTATGGAGCGGACACAAAACTACTAGAGGAAGTGAGTTTCAAGGGAGTAACTGAAATAGCCTTTTCATCTTCCCTTGTATCATTCAAGTAGCAGTTCACAAGGGTCAGTTGCCATAAATCACCCTCAGTTTTCCCTCTTGCTTAGATCTTATTTTAAGTCCTGACCCCAAATATTCCCAGCTAAAATGTTTAACAGGGATTCTTTTTCTCCTTCATCACAAATTTGTTATAAGTGCCAAGTAACTGGGAATGATTGTCCAAATGAGCAGGACAAAAAACTCCCCCCAATTAAACCCAATCCACACACCTGAACTTAATGGGACGTCAACGCCCCCAGAAGATTAATCAGCTCGGAGGCCCCTGAGCACACAAAGGCGATTTTGTGGGAGTAACGCTGCGCTGCAATCTTCTTTTCTGTGATTACACCTCATTTTATAACAATGTGCAGACATTTGGTTTGAGCAAGTATAGTAATTACATTTCTCACTTTGAACTAATTTAAGCAGCTACATCTGAGCTCCTCCAGTCCTCAGGCTCCCCCGCCCTCCTCCTCCTGCCCAGAGCACTCCAGTTTGAGCAGACCCAGGCCTCTTCCTAAGAGACTCTTTACAATTACAAATGAATCCTCCAAGCCCACCCTCCTGCAATGGCGGCTGGACCTCCTCCTTTCTGGCACTCATTTGGGTGATCCCTGCTGGACAACAGGGCCAATAGGATGCCCCCCACTCCTCAATCATGTGACCTGGGTTTACCTCTGAGGCCTCAGTGTCCTCACCTGTACTAAGGTGCTTCTTTCTAGCCTAGATGTTGATGGGCACACCTTGGAGCTGATATTGCTGCTTTGAGGTCAGAAGAGCAGCCACCCCAAGGTAGCAGGTCCTCCAGGGCTTGGCAAATGTCAGAGCCACAACCACCACCCCAGAGGCAGAAAAATCCCACAGTTTATACCCTGCACCCCACCTCCTGAAAATGAGAAACCAGGATTTCCTAATCCTCTCCACCCACAAACTTTCCAATCCTCCAAGCCCCTTCTCATAATTCACTCTTCACAGAGATCAAGAATATAATGAATTGAAATGTTAAAAACAAAGCAATACCAGGCTCGCCCCCTTCCTTCCCTCCCCCAAATCAAAGAGCCCAGTTTTGCTAGATGGACCCCAGTATTTTATCAGCTCAGGTCTGTGCACACAAGATTGTCTCCAAGATTGCCAAGGAGCTTTCTGAGAGGCAGTAAGAAGCGCTTCGGTGGTTGTGGATATGAAGTTGATCATTATACTCTCTGTGCACCATACCTGGGATGTCCTGGCCTTTTATCTCTGGGGAGGGTTTTTTGAAGGAGGGGGGAATGGAATGTCAGGGGCAGGTAGCAACACACACTCCAGAATGTGTCAGCATTTCGCTTTCCCTCTGCTTGGCAAAGCAGCCCTCCTGGCTGCAGACAGGTGAGAGACTGGCCAGAAATAGTTAACATCAAGTGCTCCTTTGCAGGGAGTGAACCTGTTCTACCAGAATGGCCTGATAAAGGGAGCCGCCACTTCCTTAGTGATAAGATCCACCTTTCCTGAGAGCTCAGGCCCACAAGGAAGGCAGGGCCCTCCACCAAGCCACCCGCCTGGGCTTCAGGTCCAAGTCACTAGACACTACCTGGGGCAGTGGAAAGTTTAGTCTCTCTCTCAAATGGGGCATTCAGCTCCTTTATTCATGGCTAAAAGTCCCACGACAGAAAGTCTCTGACCTCATAGCTAATGTGAACTAACAGTGAAAAAACTCCCAAATCACAATGACTTCTTAACAGGAATTTGAGATGGCAACACATGGGGGGGAGGGGCGCGTCAGGCAAGGGAGGGGGATTAATACCTATGCCTGAATTCCAGAAAAACAGCATCTGCAATGAAAATCCATCAAATGACAGTCTTTAGGGTTATTTAAATTGTCCTTATCAAGTGAAGATGCAGTGTGAGAGGGCTCTAATCTGTTGCTATGTGGCCACAGATGCAGAACTGTAGCTCAAAGAGGTAGGTGAGTGGCATGCAGTGTTTCTCTCTGCAGCGGGTGGGGGGATGCGGTCTATTTAAAGCAATTTTATGCTGAGTCTGTGAAGAGTGACTGTCCCACTCACCCTCATTCACATGCTTTGCATATCTAGATTTTGGTGTCTGGTTTGCTTAAATCAAAAGATCAACTTGTATTTATTCTCTGGCTGGATCACTTTTGTTCTTTTACCTGGAAAGACATTGTATGCCCTCATGTTTCACCTTGGGAGCACAGGTAACTCGGCAGGAACTCCATTTCGAGGACACTTCTCTCCTGGCTCTTGGGACTATCTTAAAATACTACTAACACAAGAGAGTTGTGATGCTCTAGTAATAATTTTGCTTTCCAGAATAAACAATAATCGAAAGCTGGGCAAGAAAGCTAGAGGACTAAAGGGACAGGAAAAAAGAATGTTATCAAAATGCTCAGGACACAGGGCCACATGCCACCAACCCAGGCCATGCCCCCTTTCCTCTTCTTCCTTGCTTCTCTTCCACAGTCCCTTCTGGCACCCTGCACAGTCACAAATCCTTAGTACAGCCTCAGAGAATCTCGGTATTCAATGAGCAACAGATAAGTAGCCCTAGGTCCCCCACACCCATCTCCCTTGGCTTAGACAGGATTTGTCAGTCTGTTTTCAGCTCCAAAGAGAGTTCCTCACAAAACCAGTCTCTTGGGCCCCTCTCCTTTCTTGCTGGTTCCATTTCAAGCTGCTTCCTTTCTGTCTAGACCTCAGGCCCTCTCAACAAGGCTTTAAGTTGAAACTGCTTTCCAGGTGCCAGTAACATACCTGGCACGGATTAGGCACCTCAAATGTGCCGGACGCCGCAGTAGGCACTTTCAGGTGTTGTGTCTAATTGAATCCGCACAAGCCTCACATTCGTTCCATTTGATAGATGAGAAAACCAAAGTTTGGGAAAAGAAATATGCCAAACATAAGGGACAGTCCGAATTTGAAACCAGCTCCCCTGCCTCTGAGGCTGAGCCGGTTTTGATGACGCCACAGGGATTCCTATAGGAATTCCCTGCACACCTTCTTCTCTGCACTGGGCAGAGCTCCAAGCCAATGGCTCGGACCAGAACCACAGCCCCCTTTGAATGCCTGTGTACAGGATCCCAGCCTCCAGTCCCTGGAATTGTCAGGCTTTTGAAATTCTTCTTCAGCCCATAAAATGTTGTCCTAGCACTGGCTTTCACCCTAACTGTTATTCCTTAATCCATACTCTACACAATTAACAGGGAAAAGCTCAAAAATCACAGATCCCATTTACACAGCACCTCTTCATAGATACCTGTATAGTTATGCACACACAAAATCCAACTTCATACAACAGCCCAGGAAAGTAGTTATTACGGTCCCTCTTTTTTACACTGGAGGACACGGAGGCTTTGCAAGGTGTCGGAAATTTACCGCTGGTCACGTGGCTACTAAGTAGCAGAGTGAAGTCCATACCCAGGTCTAGCTGAGGCTAGGGGTGTGCTAATACAGTGGGCACTACCCACCTGTACCTACCAACTGTGAAATACAGCTGGTCTGAGTGAGATGTCCCAAGTGCAAACATACACTGCATTTCAAAGGTGTGGTGCAAAAACAGTGCCAAGCATCTCAGTCATGTTCATACTGATTATATGGTAAAATGACAATTTCTGGAAATATTGAATGAAATAAAGATATTCAAATTTCATCTGTTTCTATTTACTAAAAAAAACAAAACCCACTGTTACCTGAACACTTAAAACTAGTTAAATGGCTCACATTCTATTCCTACTCGACAGCGCTGGTCTAAATCCTATGGTCTTTACGGAGAAGCCCACCTCCCTCCCTGTATGATTCAGCTTTTGGTAATTCACACCTCGGACACTAAAAAAGAATCAAGTCACCTTGACAACCTCACTTCTAGTCACAAGGTTTAGCTTCCTAATTAAGACTTTAAGAATAAGTTTAAGTGAAAAAAAAAGTGTAGCTCTATGTGCTGATGTGAAAGAATCTGTCAGTAGTCTGCACAGCGCTGTCCCTCCTGCACACGTGAGCCTGTCCACGGCATTTGATTAAACCTTCTCGGGCATAGTCTCTTCTTTACAATCATTCCCTATACTCACCATCCCAATTCTTAAACCTCATTAGCACTCACTTCGGCACCACATATACCCATTCCTAACCTCATTAGATAAAAATGGTAAAAATGGATCCCAAATCAAATCCAAAGAGGACCTCCCTTTTTTCTCCCAAGAATGTGCGTTTATAGAAGTTGGGTTGAAAGATGTCACGCACAGGTCTACAGTGACACCGGAGGGAGCCTGTGGCACCGCCATATCTTTCCTTTGTTGGGTGGTTCTCAGTGCAGGGCATCTGGCCAGTGTCTGGCTGGGGTCCCGGCTGGCGCACGAAGACGAGAGGCTGTTTGCTGTGTGGCTTCACTGTGTAAAACCTACCGGCTGAGGCTCCTGACCTATAGCAACCTCTAACCTAAGGATTGGTTCTCTCTCAGGGTTTTCAATTTTATGTTATAACAACCATCGGGTGCAGCAGATACCCTTTGCAAAATTGATTGCTTTCTACGTACCAGGCGCTGGGCTGAGCACGTGACCCACGTGATCTCATTTAATCCTCCAGCAGTTCTTTGAGGAATTGCTCGCTGCCAATGCAGAAACCACAGCTCTGGGCCCAGGCAAGGCTCAATCCACAGCAGGCTCTGAAATCAACACTTGAGGGCCATGAGTCCGCCCCCCTGCCCTGTGCCTAGCATTCCGGTGATATCCCTTGTGCTTGCAGGGAGAGGAGAGGGGGGTCGGTCAGTTGCAAAAGTGCTAACATGGCATCATTTAATAGTTACTTAAATTACATGCTTTTAAACAGCACTCCCACATGATGGCATGACAAATGGCACTTTTACCTGCATGCTGTAACGGGCCACACAGGCATAGGTTATGTGAAGTAACTGGCTTGAAGGGACTTGTAAAACTAAGCTACAACTGGGGACAAAAGTTACAGCTGGAATGTTGGCATGAACAGCTCACTTCCTTGCCTTAATTGGCTTCTATCTTGGTGTTAATTGACTTTGAGTTAAGTGCCTTTCATACAAATAGAGGAAAGCTGACCTTTGGAGGGCTGGTGACTTGTTGGGTAAATATGTCTTTATGGACTTCATAAAATGCAGATTGTGTAAACACATACTCAGGAACTATTAAAAGCACTGGGTGGCTGGAGTAAGGCACAAAGGTGGACTTGAAGATTCCTGAGTCCTCAGTCCTTGGACACTTAAGAGAAGGAACATCAAAGAGGTCATTCCAGTTTAGGAAGCAGATCTCACACTCTGGCTTGCAGGCAGAAGAATCACCTGGGGAGCTTTTCCCAAAGGCAGATCCCCTGGGCTGCACACTCAGCTGGGCTGATCCAGGAGGCCTGGGTGGGCGGCAGACCTGTGCATTTTAACAGGGCCTCCTGACTGCTGACTGAGTAGGTGGCCCAGGACCAGCTTCAAGAAACCATGATTCACAGCCGCTCCCTCACCTTGTCGCCTGGCCTTCTGCACGCCCACCAAGGAATACCACCCGCCCAGGGAATACACAAGACTAGAGTCCTTCCCTTAGCAGTGGACAGTTCCTTTGGAGCAGGAGGAGTGCCCTTCCCCATCCCTACCCAGCACACCAAGAGCCACTAGGATGCCCACCTGCTCAGGCTGGCCCCTTCTTTTTGCCCTCTCAAAATGCAACACATCTATTCCTCTAAAGCCCACAGCAGCTGATAGGGACGGACAGATCCAGGAAAAGGAAAATCGGGGTGCAGGCTGGGCATGGGCAACATGCATTATCCACGCAGACAACCTGGTGCCTTCACACTGACCACAGCCCCCATGCCCCGCTGGACTGCGCTGGGAAAGGCAAACGCCCACATTAATTATCCAAGAGTCTGGCCTCTGGAAAAGCACCTCCAGTTCTGGGCCCCCATTTTAAGAGGGCGATGGTTGAATGTGAACGCTGATAAGACCAGGAGGATGTTTGGCCCGAAGAAGAGTAGAGAGGAAGCACTGCCTTTGCGTATCACGGGGCGATCAGAACAGGGAACCGGCTGTCGCGGCTGCAGAGGACAGTGGTTCCATAGAAGAACTCGATGACAATCGGAGCCGCAGAAGCAAGTTGCTGGGCACGTGGGCTCCTTATCAGGGAAGTGTCCAAGCAAAAAGTGAAGGGCCATCCGGTGTGGTAGAACAGCACATACTTCTGGGCTCCCTGAACTGGTAAGATCTTCAGATCCTGTGTTTCAATTCGGGGGTGCGGGGGGAGGGTGTGTGTGTGTGTGGGGGGGGTGTGCTCTCACATGAACAAATGTGCCCTCGACCACGAATAACCCTGTCCCCAAAGCTTATTAGAGCAATTCATTACATTTGTTTTTTTCTACTGGACAAAGAGGTTGCCAAATTAAGTATCAAATGTAGTGACTTAAGTATTCCCAAGGCCAGAAAGTGTCAAATCCATAAACAGTTTATGAATGAGTACAGAGTTTCAACAATCAAGAATAAGTACTTGTTGGTAAGCGTTAGTGTGTGCTTTTATTAAAAAAGTCACAAAAAGCTATATAAGAAGTTGCTAATATTCTATTCCCACTCTAGGGGTACGCCACCTCAGAAATGCTAACAACCCAATTTACACCAACATGCTCCTAGTAAAACTACTTAGAAGATGGGAACGTCAAATCTTAAAAACAAAACAAGGCCTACATTTTCGAAGAACAAGTTGTTTTCTCACAGGCGTGCACTACAGCACATACTCATTCTCACACATTTGTCTGAACGTGATTCTTAATTTCACCTGCCAGATTATGAATCCTGCAAGTGGGAGGAAGGGCCGACTGGCTCGTTTGGTTTTTCCATGTGAGCGCAGTACATATTTTAGTATTATGATCCCATACATCTGTCAGAACCCCTGAAGTCGGGCAGTTGCGCGCTCTTGGAGAACCACCCAGGCTCCGTGAATGTGAATGCTTGCCCAAGGTCGTATTAGTTTGTCGCCATTCAGTGAGGCTCCCCTAAACCCTGGTCTCTGTGTCTGGGAAGGACCCATCATCCACACCGCCTACAACCAAGACCAGCTCTGCTCTTAGCTCTACCGAGAAGCCGTTCCGACCTCTAGAACTTTCTCCGAGATTCTGACCCTCTGTCAAGACACCTTAGTACAGGAAGAAATGCACATACTTGGTCAATTGCAGGAACCTTTAGGAGACACACAACTTTGGGCACTACTGGCCTAATCCCAAAGTTGATCTGCCTCAGACTTCTGTGAAGGGAGCTTTTAGGGGGAAAGGAGGAGGAGAGAGCAAAGGGGACTAGGCAGGGATTGCAGGAAGCTAGAAACCTACAGTGTGAAACAGGAGATGTGGCGTTGGAGGCACAGAAGCCCAGGCGGTTGTGTTCAGGCTGCAATTTTTCTGGAAACTGGTCTTTGGAGTTTTTATAAAGTCATTAGTTAACTTTGGTCCCATTTCTTTGGCTTGAGGTTTTTTTAATTGCAGCAAAATATACATAACATAAAATTTACCATTGTAATCGTTTTTAAGTGTATGGTTCAATGGCATTAAGTGCATTCACATTGTGCAAGACTGTGCCATTTTTAATTGTCCTTCACATTTTTTCCCAAGATATTAAAACAATTATTCAGCCTTCCCCACATTTGCATGTGGTGTCACACTTCTGGGTGACAAATAATAATCTTAAAACCTGGCATCAGTTTTTGTTAGAGACATCTGTTTCAAGTCAGTGTATTTTCATGTCTAGGTAAAAGCATATGATTCTATAAAACTCTGCTCTCCCTCAAATTTGAACAAGTACCAGTCCCACACTGTTCCCTATAAAATAAATGGCCCCACTCCACCAAAAAAGAAAAGGCAAAATAAAAAACACCTCTATATTTACTACTTTATTGAAATAGCTAAATTCATATTCTGAAGACATCTATGTTATATCACCAAGGAAAACTTCTGGAAAAAAGCAATAGGGCTTTCAAAGTTTCAGCCAAACCTTTTAAAACATAATTTAAAAAGTCATAATCTTGGACAACTGTAGGTGTTTTGGTGTGCTTTAGAATTTCCTTTTTATTAAATAAAAGACCTCTTGGATCCACAATTAGGGTTTATTTTTTATTGTCTCTTATGCTTCACATTAACATCAGTGTGCTATCTTCCTCCGTAAGAGATTATTTGTTCTTTCACCAGAATGAGATGGAACCTACAGGAAAGTGTGGGAAGGGAACGAACAACATTCCTCAGCACATTCCCATTCACTGGGATGGATATGTGGCCTTGAATACCCTCTGCTATGACGGACGAATCAGGATTGACATATAACATTATATTAGTTTCAGGTGTGGAACATGAGCTATTTGTATATATTGTGAAATGACTACCACAATAAGTCTAGTTAACATCCGTCACCCAGGGGGATCTTAAAATCAGTGCTCCCTAGTCAATGACATCTTGGTTGGTTACAACCCTCTTCCAAACCTTGTCTTAGTCTAAGGTACATTAGCATCTCCTGGGTTTTTTAAATACTGATTGGGGGGCGGTGTGTGTGTGTGAAATTCTAATTTAATTGTTCTAGGCAGGAGGAAGGTGAGAGTGGAAAGATAGAGGGCGTGGTGTCCCAGGCAGCATTTCAAACCAAAGCCGATTTGCTCCTGCTATGTCCTCGTGAAGAAAGTTGAGGGAGGGGTTCCATTTCACACTGCACACCAGGATTGGGGGATGGACCACACCTGCCTAATTCTCCTGGTCACTGTTGTGCTGCTCAATTCGAAACAAGAGGGATGTGGAAGGGGATAATCTTCAGGTAAGCCATTTAGATAACTAAACCACCCCAACCATTTGGATGATCCAGAAGCACTGGGAAGAGGGGCCTGAAACTCCACAATGGAATCTTTAGACTCACAAGGGACCCTTGACTCTATGAGTAAGAAGGATGCCCAACTGATGGGGATTAAGAAGGGGAAGAAAAATGCAAACAGTATAGAACCCCAAGGAAATTTTTTAAAAATATTTGTTTTCTATCCTACACAAGCAGCATACGAATTTAGCTATTTTAATCAAGTATGCATCTTGTTCTCCCAAGAGGAGTCCTGACAGAACTGCCGTTTCAGAGCAGGACTGGGAAATGGATCAAGCCTTGCCGTGAGGAGTGCCGTCCCAGTGTGTCTGCTGGCTCTCAGGGCTAGTGTAGTGTGTCTAGGTTTGGGGACTGTTTTCATTCTTCCTCAAGCCTAGGTTCTACATGTCCTTGGCCACAAAACTTACTCAACTGTGTGATTTGGTAGAGGGTAATCCCGACTTTATCTGGAGTTAACCTACGGGGCAGCAGTCTTATAAAAACTTAAAAGCTACCACAAAAAAATGTTCATTATAGGGCCGGCTGAGTGGCGCGGTGGTTAAGCGCTGGCTTGGGAAGCCAGCGGTCCCGGTTCAGTCCCACATATGAGGGCCAGTGACACTGCCCTCAAAAAAAAAAAAAAAAATGTTCATTACATGACCAGCTGGTCAACTCTTCCCTTCCTCCTTTTGCTGTAACAGCACCTGTTGGCTTATTAGTGTGCGGAGTTCTCACAAGAATGTGCCCAAACCGCCACCCTTCCCATCCTGGCCTCCACCAACCCCCAACCCCAGGAGACCTGCATATCAAATATACTTCCTGCTGTCTATGACCACACCACCTTGGCAGTTAACATCAAAAACAAACACACAGGGGAGAACAGGAGGCAATGGAACTGGGGAGGAACACGCACAGGTCATGTTTCATCAACTTTTCTTGTTGGTGCCCAGGTGCAAACACTTGGGAACGTCACATGTATTTCAACTTTTTCATCTGAGGGCTCATCATCCTCTCTCCCAGAATGGTGAGCTAAAGAGGTCCTCCTCTGCCTCCACCCACTCCCCTCCTGTCCCGGAAACACAACATGAAGCCATACCTCAGCACCCCTACCTGCCATCCACGGGGGAAACACAGTGACAGCGTTTGGCAAGCTCATCTATCAACCTCATACAATGGGGCTCACCAAGGCTAGCAATCCGTTCATCGTTGATGGTTCACTGTCAACACAGGCCATGTTTATCTGAATTGAAAAAGTTTCCATCATCGTTATCCTCTCTCCTGAGGGTTCAACCACTCAAGGGTAGCAATTACAATGCACGTTTCACATAGGACCCCAAACAGAACTGAAATGAAGGCCGATGACATCTGTTTGCTGACATGTTCCAAACCACCAACCAGCTATGTCATCCTGGGTTCTGGACTGCCATGTGTAAAAGAAGGGAGCTGAGCTGTTATTTTCCTAAGATCCTCTCCAGTTCTAATTTTATGGTCAAGTTGCAGCCATTTTACTCTACTGAGAAAAGACAATGTATTCTTTACTTCACAAGGGCAATTTCAGTTGACCAGTGCTATGTTCCTGCAGAAGTAACAATACTAAAAGAAGAAAAAAAAAAAAATAAGAAAAAGAAAAAAAACCCTCACCTGGGCTATTTCCAAGCTATAAGTTTGACCTACAAAGAAATTTGGTTAATTTTGTTCTGAATTTCACAGCCCCCTTGACCATCTTCTAATAAGCATAATGGCAACCTCTTTGGCACAAAAGTTCCTACAGCAATGCCTGGTGCATTTCACCAAAGCCAGAGAGAAAAGTGCTCCTGCCCAGATATGGCAGGGCCACAGCTATCAATGGCCTCCCTGACTCCAGACTCACCCACTCCCTGCCCTCTAACTAGTTTGAATTTACCAATGTATCATTTCATAATTTCTTTGCTTCAAAACCTTAATTAGCTCCATTATACCTAAAGAACCGAAGTCCAAATACCTACTTTGTTAGCCTGACACGCCATAACCTCCCAAATTTAGCCTCCACTGCCTGGACCTGAGTTTCCTTGAGTTTTTCTGCCTATGGAAGAAACCTTTGGCCACACTATGGCTCCTCACCAACTTGCCTGACCCGCCCCTCCCACAAAATACCACCACCATCCTTAGCTGAGTCCTCCAAACCTCCACTCAAGTCCAACCTGGTTGAAAGTGAATTGTCCTCTGGCTGGTAAAGCTTGTGGTATTTTAACTCCTTTTTTGCATTTGTCTCTTTTAAAAGAATATTATACTAAGAATAAGCTTTTTAAACATGAACTGTCCTTACAATATTTGGAACTAGAAGAGTTCTCCAATATTATGCTATTATTCAATCTCTTTATTTTAAGAGATGAAAAAGCTGCAGCCAGAGAATAAGCTCCGCCTCTTGCCCAAGGTCCCACAGAAGGACCTTATTCAATCCAGGTCCCACAGGAGTGGAGTGCTTACCGATTCCATTCCTTTGTCTGGGAACTGCTGGGTGGTGGCAAAGAAGGGATGGAGATCCTACGGAACTTACTACACATAGTAATTCGGTATCCATCTTCTTACTTGGTATCCAGCAAGAGCTTCTAGTGCTGGGTTTACCCTCTTTTCCACAATAAAGAAGTTGTGTGCTACACAACAGGTGTTTGATAAATGCTGACTGCCAAGAGTGAAGGAGAATTGGAAAATAGCTCTCTCTCTTTTTATGAGAAGACCCAACTTAATGCCAAGTCTCTAGGGGAGATGTCCTGACTTATTTTCAACTCCCCTCATCAACCTCCAGCTAAACTTGTCCTGCTTACCTTCAGACCGTCCACCGAATCTACCCTAGAGTAGGAACGTACCCTCCGCATATTCCACCCCTACAGAATGGCATTTCTGTTCTTCCATCCCGAATGAGGCTCACAGCAATGATTCCCAACTTCCTAAGTATGGGTACTCAAAGGGAGAGAGTTCAGGGACTAGCCTCCCTCTCCAGGGATTACTGCTGTACTTTTTAATAACTGAGTTGAGAAAAATATAACAGACATCCACCATGAATTCAGTAGTATTTTAATGGTTACAGTTTATTATTCCATAAATACATTAAAAGAGTAATACATATATAATATGGGTGACATTATGCATTTGGTTCACAAACAACACTTGGGAGTGCTTACGGGATTTGTTTGGGAACTGCCGGGTGTGGTATCAGTTCAAGACTTCAGAGGGGGTATCTAAATGCTGGGGAGGGGCCTTAATCTCTTATCACCTTCTCTGAAAGAAAAATATGACAGGCTAATGAAAATACAATCAGAGAGGGTTTCCAGTCAACTCATTTCAGGTTTCCCATTGCACCTACCTCCATGTTGGAGTGATTACTATCACAGGCATTGTTATTTTAAGCACCTCTTTGGGGGAGGGGGGACAAAGGGTCTAGACCCTCACTTCAGTCCTCTTAGCAATGTTGCCTCAAGAAGAAAGCCCCAACCCAATTCAAATTCCAGTCTCTTCCCCCATCTCTCACCAGAAATTATCTCTAAAGAGTAAGCACTGACAAGTGATGGATAAATTGCATTTTAACCCTATTCAAATTGGGGTAAATGGTTTAATATACATGCTAATATTCTATCATTATTCCAATTAAGGAAACTATTATGTTAAAAGTGTTTAATCAGGAGAATTAGGGAGAACTCCAGACACCTAAAATTAACCTCTAATAGTCTTGACATTCATTTCATTTAAGTGCAATTTGCCAAGCTATAAGCAACTCCATGCTTAAAACTTCTTCTTAGGCACGTGGGGATTCCTGATAAGACCTAAAAGCAATTCATTTCCTAACTAGATTGCTGTCTAAAAGAATAAACTAAAAGGGCTGCAATTTAAATACAATCAAATCCCCAAGCAGTCACATTCCAGAAGACTTAAACATCATGATCTTGATCCCCAGGAACAACAATGCTATTCGCATCAGAAACAACACAACCACTTCCTCTTTCTCTGACCTTCTCTGTTTAATTACTTCCTGTGATTTCTTCTAGGGCTGAGCTGTGCCTGCTTCCCAGGGCGGCAGGCTTCCCATACAAGACTGATTTGTCTGGAAGGTACCGAGTGCCAGCTATCAGACATGACAAAGTGCTGGAACTCATATTTCTTTTTAAGTGATGGAACCCTTGGGTCTCCTGGCATTCACCAAGAACTTCTTTTAAGCCCTAAGTAAAAAGGTCGTCTGGCACACTCCCATCTAAAATCAAGCTATATCTCAAAGATGGAGGTCCTGCCAGAGATAGGAGTGCAGGAGCTTGAGAATATCTCTCAGTGTATATTGTCCAATGAGTATCTTCCACAGATTCCAAATGCCGAGTATGTAACGTCGTCTTTGAAGACACAAACCTGGCAGCTGTGAACGCACTACCAGCCATCACAACCATGGCCAGGCCCTTGCTACTCAAAGTGGGGTCCATGGGTCAGTAGCACCAGCAGCACCTGGAAGTTTGTTAAAACTGCAGAATCTCAAGCTCAATCAGAATCGTCATTTTATAAGATACCCACGTGATTCCCTATGCACGTTCAAGTTTGATCCTCCTCTCAAAACATCCAGGAGAACACTGCGCTTTGTAGCCTTTCTGCTCACAAACACTTTCCATCAAGGCTAAGGTGGCTAGTTCTTCCAAAAGAGGTATCTGTAGAGCTATTCTTTATATCAGTACAGAAAAGGCCCCCTTAGTGGGCACTGGTTCCCTGCTCCATGGGCCCCGCGAGGAAGAAATGTCACCTCACAGTTTCGAGGCGTTTCAGTATTCTAGTGAGTTCTCATTTCACTCGCTCAACAGTAATAGAAGTCAAACTGTACCCACAATACAATTTTTTTCTTTTTCTTTTTTTTTTTTTTTTAAGAGGGCAGTGTCACTGGCCCTCATATGTGGGATCCAAACCGGGGCCGCTGACGTCCCAAGCCAGCACTCAGCCACCACGCCACTTGGCCGGCCCAACACAATTTTTTTATATACAAGAAAACTGAAGCTCTGTGAAGTTGTGACACACAATGTTGCTCTACAGACATGGGATGTGAAATAAAGGACCTGGGTTAAAAATAACAAATCCTGCTCTGTGACCTCAGACAAGATACTTAACCCCTTTGAATCTTTTCCTCGCCTACAATTTGTGGATGCTTGACTGCTGGACATATTCCATCCGCGTGTGAGTGCGCTAGTGCACGTCCACACAACAAACACTCACCCTAAAAACTTGTTAGGGGATTCTGGGAAGGACATATAGCTCTTTTAATACTCTGAATGAAGAGTGTCTTTCCCATTCCAAATCTGGGAATCCCAATGTTTGCAGCTCTCGGGAGGAACCCTGCAGAAAGAGGGGAAGGAAAGGAAAAACAGCTCCAGCAGTCAGACAGTCAAGCAGACAGTCAACCAGGATGAAGCTGTCCTCATACCCTTAAGGCATAAGAAAGTGCCCAGCACACTACAGCCTAAGCTCCCTGAGGGCTGAGAGGCCCTGAGTCACAGCTCGGGTTCTGTCTGGCAGATTAGGCACCTGGTACATTAAGTGCAGTGCATGAGTGACACTCAACAGCTAGTTGCTCGCTTTCCTCAAGCCTTACCTCCCCCCCCACCCCCACCCCCGGTCATTTGTTTTATCCAATAAAATAATTTATACATGGCTTTGCACTTGGGGTCCAAGTATGTTCTAAAGTCAAGTTCGGTATCAAAGTCTATCACACTCCAAATGGATACCTATAATCTAGTATCCCGTAAGTTTCTTTAGCATAAAAGACATCTAAGAATGGATGGTACTGGATGCACAGCTGGTTTACAAACAGCAGACTCCTGATCTGAAACCTGTCTACACATAGATTGATGAGAAGGCAGCCCTTAGGCCTTCAGGTCCAGAAGTACCATTGGGCCAGTGCACATCACCCTGGCTGAGCAGGCCTGTTTTGGAATTCTGAGCCTGAGAAAAATCACAGATTTCATTTAACCTATTAAGCAAAGGAGAGAGATTTAACTACTATATTAAAACTATATTCACACTTATGTGGCTTTAAAAGGTCTGTCAAAATTGAGTAAAATTACTGGGATTTTGATGGTTAAACTTCTGGTCCAGCATCCACTTTATTCCTTGGCTGAAAATATAACCTGCAAAGACCTAACATAGTAGACAAAACAAGCCATAAGCCAACTTACTAATCCTAAATGAACCCTCAGCCCTGCCCATCTTCACCAAGACTATTTATTGGCTCTTGTTTTAGAAACAATTTGAACACTGTTGGTAATATGATTTCTAGACCACAAACAGGGATGGCAAGAGAACCAAGGATGCTACTATAGATAAGTACACTGAGAGTAAGAGGAGACAAACTACTAAATGACATAAAAATCTCAAAAAGCATAACCATCTAGGATCACTGAGTTAAAGGGGCTAGTAGTCAGCTAGGCATTGCTGATATTATAGTACGAAAACTAAGCTGCTATTTTAGAGGGACCTACCAGGACAGCCTTGGAAAGCCAACTGAAAGCAGAATGTGACTTCTGTGCTCTAAGTCTCCTCCCACAAACCCCTCTCCCCCAGCAAGTCAATTCTCTAAGGCATAAGGCGAGAATCAGTTTCCTGCCTCAAAAGGTTGCTGTGAAGCTAACATAGTCAATGAATATCCTCTGCCTTGAAAATTCTGAAAATAAATGATACTCTGCTACACGATTTGAGACCTACCAGAGGTGGATGAGTGCTACTGAATTCCCAATTCATCAGTTGCTGTGCTAAAACGCTTCACATTTCCACTTTATAACAGCCTATGAAGTAGGCAGCAGAATCAAGTTGAATTCCATTAAGTAATCTAAGTCATCACCCTCTCAGTAGAAAGCAGGAGCAGGGAGGGTATCACCCCAAACCCAAACCCCATGCCTCTCCCACTACCATCATGGCAGTCTGCCCTTCATGGTAACCAAAAAAGCAACCTCCAAGGCTTTTTGAGTGAGTGTAGGTGTTTAGGAATACCTACACTCCTACAATTCCTAAATAGGAATAGCTGTTTACCTTTTCATATAAAGTGAAATTGTTTTTAAAGTAATGACTAACCAATCAATAAACATTTGTAGAATGCGTACTATGGGCCCAGCACTCTGCCAGGATAAGAATATAAGGGTTAATAAGCTATTATTCCCACATCTAGAAGGGCATTCAGGGTCGGATACAAATACAAAATAAACAGTGTTTATCTGAAGAATCAATCCTGGAAGCCAGAGCCAAAGCGATACAAGCCGAAAAAGAAATAAGAGAAGAATGAAAGTGAAAAAACAAAGATGTCACTACTAGATGAATTAGGAAAGGCGATTTTAAAACTTAATCTGATAATTAAGTTTTAGGCATTTATGAATGGACCACAAGGACTATATCTAAGAATGAAAACAACCAGATTTGGACAATCATTATTTTAGTACACAGAGGAGCCAAAGATATACATTTTAGTGGCTGCCCATGTTGTTCTAATCTCTTCAATCACAAACTCTAAATACTAGTCAAAATCCACCTCTACGCTTAAGTGCAGGTAAAGAGAAATTCTGTTTGTTTTTGTTTTTGTTATTTTTAAGGGCAGTGTCACTGGCCCTCATATATGGGACCCGAACCAGGGCCGCTGGCTTCCCAAGCCAGCGCCCAACCACAGTGCCACTCAGCCGGCCCAAGAAATTCTGTTTTTAAATAAGTATTCAACTACCCTTTGAGAGGAGCATAAATAACACAAGCACAATTTGCTATCATGTGTGCAATATGCCACATGTGACCATATTGTTGACAAACAATACCTGAGAAATGAGTTGTCATAAACAGTTGTTCCTTAATTTAGCCAACTCTTCTGCCAATTACCATCATGGATTTTACTAAGATCCTGGCCGCACTTCCTTTCCATGACATGGGACACATGTCAAGCTGAGGTAACAATCTTTCATGCCTACCCAGGGCAAGCATGAGAAAATGCATTTTGCGACACACAGCACTGTATGCACCAGTGCAAAATATTCTCTCTACTCCAGCAACTAAAATTAGCCCTAGAAAATGCCTTTAAAAATCATCGATGTCATAGCTTTAAATATTGATTAAAAAGACATAGTCATCAAGTTGATCAATATGACTGGGTCTTTAAAAGAAAAAAAAAAGTCAGCCCAATTTACTTAAGAGAAAATACGCCAAAATAAACAACCACACACACCAAAACTTCCTGTTCTGCCTCTATTATCATCTTGTTCAGTTTCAGAGGATTTTGCTGTTAAGAGTGTGTATTTGTGTTCAGCCCAGTAACATAGGAACTATGCCAGTATTGGAGTTCATCAGCACAGCTGTCTCCAACTCCAAGTGTTAAGACTCCGTCAGAGCCCTGCAGCTACTACAAATTATGAATATTGTGATTTCTGCGGATTCTCCTGCAGAGACAGAAACATAGTCTAGTATGCTCACCATCTTTCACCTCCTAGTTTCTACAGCAGTGATTGGAATCAAAATGGTTTTGAGTTGTCAATCCTAGATCACCACCACCAGATAGTTCTGTACCCAGTTTCCACAAACCATTCCAAGGGCTTCCTGTGAACATCAGAGTTCCTCAGAAGCAGGCTACTACACACACCCTAAGTTAACCAAATACAACACTTGTGATAATTCCATTAGTCAACAGGGACGAAAAAGAATTTCCTAGAATCTTTTTCCTGGGATCGTTCAATCCATTTTTATTCAATAGACGTTTATTAAGCAACCACAATGTACTCAATGGTATTGGGCCACCAACTAGAAAAGCAGGTAGTTGAGGGGTACCTCTGAATCCCAAAAGCTCATTTTCTGGGACAGGCTTTACCTGGGTATAAGATCAACTTGAAATGGTGGCAACTGCCATACAGTGTTGGGAGAAAATGCTATAAAGCATCCTCAATTTTGACTTTGAGAGTGGGTGTGGGCAAAGTTTAGGAGCACCTCTTATAAAAGAAATGGCTTGGAGGTCCGGCCGAGTGGCGCGGTGGTTAAACGCTGGCTTGGGACGCCAGCGGCCCCAGTTGGGTCCCACATATGAGGGCCAATGACACTGTCCTAAAAAAAAAAAAAAAAAAAAAAAAAAGAAGGCCGGCCCAGTGGCGCAGTGGTTAAGTGCTGGCTTGGGAAGCCAGCGGCCCCGGTTCGGGTCCTGCATGTGAGGTCTAGTGACACTGCCCTCAATAAATAAAAAAAATTAAAAAATTAAAAAAAATTTAAAAAAAAAGAAAAGAAAGAAAAAGAAATGGCTTGGAGCTATTTGGGCGGAGGGGGGGTGGGGGTGGGGGGGATGATGAGCAGAAGTTCACTTGTTGGAGAAGGGAAGGAACAAAGAATTCCAGAATAAAGGGCACAAGTAAGCAGGCTGAAGCAATATAGTTTTGGTATCTGTACTGATTCACCTTTTATATATTTTATTTGTTAAAGAAACCAGAAAGCAGAGGGAATCAGCTACAGCTAGAAAGGAGGTAGGCATTTGCTAATATCCCTATGGAAACACTCCCAGCAGATGGTTAGTCCAGGCCTACCACCCTAATAGGGTGTAAGGCCTTGCAGAAGGCACTAAACTTCGTATGATTTCTTTATGCGGTGACAATGACTATACTACAATTTCCTGGCTTGCAAAAGTTTTTGTAAGGTCTTTCCAAATTTTTTTGTTTTGTCTTGCTTTCATGATTTTCTGATAGGGCTGGCCGAGTGGCACGGTGGTTAAGCACTGGCTTGGGAAGCCAGGGGCCCCGGTTCGGGTCCCATATAATGAGGGCCAGCGACACTGCCCTCAAAAAAAAAAAAAAAAAAAGATTTTCTGATAAATGAACCAAGGCTCCAGTTCTGCAAAGTCAACTCCATGTTTTTAACATTTAAGGATAATACTCATGTAGAATGGAAACACATTCCCTTTTTAAGGCTAACACAAAGAAAACAGATCAATACTTGTTGTATCAGGTCTGATTTCCACAATTGTCATTCCTGTGAATGTAGAGTACTAATCAACTCTGAATTCACATTTCTCCTATGATCTTAAGGTGTATCACAGAATTCTCAAGCCCAGGCGTATTTAAATGAACTTTAATTCAGTATGTACCTCATTGCATTTTCAGGGAAGATAAGGAAAGTGGAGAAAATTATGGCAGTACAGACTGTGATCAATTCAAAATTAGGAACAGCATGACTAGCAGAAAGTGTGAGCTCTGAAATCAGAATCACCAAAGCTAGGCATGCTCTCCCCTTCTGAGACAGTACCACACAGTGGTTACAAACAATCCTTCCTGAGCCAGGCTGCTGGGGTGCTCAAATCCCAGCTCCGTCAGTTACTAAGGATATGACCTTGGGCAGATTAACCTGCCTGTGCCTCAACTTCCCCCTCTACAAATGGGAGTAATAACACCATCTACCTCATAGGATTGTTGAGAAGATTAAATGAAGTAAAGTACTGAAAAAAAATGTTTGCTGTCTTAGGCAAGTAACTTTACTTAAGCTTTTTCATAAGTTAAATGGGTTAACACCTCCTCCCACGGTTATTTGAAAATTAACAGGGTTATTTGCAAATTAACAAGCTGTAAAAAACCTACCTCAGTGCCCTCTAAAAAGCCACACAAGACACTTGTGTTTATGCTTGGTGCTGGGATGTAAGCTTTACATAAACTATCTTATTGAATTCTCACAGCAACTCCATAAAATCAGTCATATTTATTCCCATTTTATTCATTCAGATAAAACCTAGGTGAGATACTGAGTAGCTTGCCTTAGATCAGAAAGTGAGCAAATGGCTAAACCTTGAGCCTTAAGTACATTTAACAAATGCACTGAAAGAAGGATCTCTGGCCCCTGGCTGAAATAACCATTTATAAGAGACATTTTTCAGGCAGTTGAGACTGAGTATTAAAGACATCAGGAAATTATTCTTAATTTTGTTAAGTGTGACAATGGTACTGTAGTTTCATCAAAGAGTCTCCTCATGTTTTGGGAAGGAAGCTCAAATATATGAGTTCTGATGTCTAATTTTGAAATGATTCTGCAAAAATATTTAAGCCTTTTTTATAAAAAATGGGAAGCCTTTCAACATTAGGAATATGACTGCAGGCAAAGCTGCAAATCCATTCTCTCAGCAAGATGTGTGTTGCAGAGAAGAGTTCATGAGAGGAATAAAATGTAAAGCTGAACAAAGGTCTGATGCCTCCAGGGTTAGAGCTCACTTTGAGAAGGATTTCTTCATTTTGTCTTGAAATTTCCAAACCATTCATAGGCATAATCAAATGCTTTCACATTACTTCAAAGATAATTTTTTAAAAATTTTCCACTCCTATGTACAAAAGACCACTTTCGATAGTTTGGTACAAACTTTTTAAATTATCAAAAATTTGATGAATTGTAAATCTTAACACACATTTCCATCTGGAGTGGGATCAAAGAAGAGTCAATGTATTTCCTATATATAAGTTATTTTTTAGGACCATTAGTGAAAAGAGAAGCTTTCCTGAATTACTATGTATTTATTAGAAAGGAGTTTTAAAGTGACATGGAAAAAAACATTAGAAGACAAAACATTCATTATTTTTAAAAATTAAGCACAATTTTACTAGTTGCAAGATTCTGATTTACTGTATTCTGATGTAAAATATAACAGATATTTCACAAAAATCTTAAATACATGTGGACTATTAAGAAAATCTATTTTGCCTAAAGCACAAATTTAACTCCCCTAGGTCTCCAGTTTGATGTCACCAATTCTCTTTATAAGTAACACACCTTGCCTACTTCAAAAGGTATCAGAGGGATCTCAAAGATGAAACCGTTAGAAGAAATAGAAGATCAAAATTCATACAAGTAAACAAATCTAGCAAAAACCTAGGCTAACATGGCTACCAAAATCAAGCAGTAATTTTGACTGAGCTTCCTGTGGCAGCATAAAAAAGGCAATCACAGTAAGCTCTGTAACTCAGAGACAAACCTTTTTCCTGGCACTAACATTTAAAATGAATTTTTCAGATGGGCCATTACACAATAACATTGAACAATATAATGGGCAGTGTCCACAAATGCCAGCTTATAGCCCATGCAGCCCGCTTTCTTACCAGGCATTTCATGTCTCATGCCAAGGTCATTACATTAAAAGTAATCCTGAGGCGGCCATTTCTGCAGTGGGCTAAGGCGCCACAGCTTTCTGATTCTCTTACTGAAACCAGAATGAGTCCTCAAATATCCATTGTCTCAACTGGGCTACTGACAGCAGTAGGGGCAGACGGTTTCATGCTGAACTGCTCTGAAAGCCTGAACCAGAGATACATACTTATTTCTTGCTGGTGATGCCACCCTAAGTCCTTTTGCTTTGGATACCAGATGAAGTGGAAAGCAAAGCTGACATGCTGTGAAAAGCGAGGGTCCAGGCCAGTATTCATAAGGGATGGAGCCAAGGAACCCAGTGTGGGTTGGTCGAACCAATCTTCCGGATTCAGAAGCTCAGCATGGCAAGTATCGCTCCCTGCTACTACTGCTATCTGTGTGTGCTGGGACAAACGACGACCCTTAGAAATAGTTGTTATTAATCAAATACTAAAGGGGGCAAGGCCCAGTGGCCTACACTGCCCCCATATTTCAGCTAGAAGCACAACTTTATTTTTTTCCCATTTCAAGATACAGTATATGAAGGCCAAACAAAATGCCTAAAACAGAAAGACCAGCAGATGTGGTGGGAGGGCCAGGACATACACACCAGGCAGAATCCTCTCCAGCTACGGGTGTGCGGCAGACTAGGGGTTACTGCAATCAAAGCTCCCTGGGGACCACGGGAAGGAAATTCCCTTTTCCAAAGGCCAGACCTCCCAACCCCCCACTGGCAACAGCAAACGCCAAAGGATAAGGGGGAATTAAAAAAAGGAGTAGATTCTTAAGAGTATAGCACAGCGTTCTGTCACCTGCTGCAAGAGAAACCCTCTCAGTCGCCCAGCCCTGAGTCACTTCCCCTCTCTGCACCGAGTCTCAATGCTCGCGTAGGCAAAAGACCTGGGATCTCGAGAGCTGGCTACCCGCAGGCCCCACGCCCCCGCAGGCACTCGTGGGACCTCCCACTAGGGCTCGACCCCGCGGCTGCGGAAAGGCTCTGCGTCCAAGCCCTCGCCGCAGCTACCTTGGCTAATGGCAACTCTGAATGAAAGGAACCGAGGCAGACTTGGGATTTATGAATGTACAGGGGAGGAGGGGAGGGCTATCATGTGACAATAAAGGAGAGCGTCTTATTCACAAAAAAAAAAAAAAAAAAAAAAAAAAGGTGGCTGGTGGCGGGCACAGCCGCTGAGTAGCGGCCGCAGTTCTGTGACCGTTCAGACCCGAGGCCGACGACCTCAGGCGCTGAGCGCAGCTACCCTGCCTCATTTGCACCCGCTATTAGAACCGCCTCCGGCGCGGATGGGGAAAAAAATCAAACCCGACTCCGCGACTGCGAGGCAGTAGGGAGCTGCACTTTGGCCCGGGGCTGGAGAAAGGCACGGGTCCCGCAGGGGGCGGCGGGGCTGGCCCAGAGCCCCTCCGGCGAAGCGCCCCGAGCATTGTTTCCCCTCGGGCCCGCGGGCGGGGCACGCACTCCGGTGCACGCGCACACACACGCGCGCACGCGCGCACACATACACTCTCTCTGGCCCGCAGCGCGCTGCCCCGCACGCTCCCGCCCGCCCCCGCCGCACACGCCTCGGATCCGCCCCCCCACCCCCACCCCCGAGCTGTCCCTACCGGGCCGGGAGCTTGTCCCAGGCTCACGAGCGCGTGCGCACACACTTGCACGCGCCGCGGGACCCCGGGGGCGGCTCCAGCACGCTGGCCTGCGCGGGGACCCGGGCGCACGCAGACCCCCGCGCCCAGTCTTCCCCTCCCTCGGCCGTGTTTTTTATGAATGAAAATGTGGTATGCAAATGAGAGCGATTCAAGAAAACGAAATGGCGGAGCCTCGGCCCCAGAGGGCTCCCGAAGGGACCGCAGGGCCAGCGGTGGGGCGGGAGATTCTCAAAGTCACCAAGTCAAAACCCACCGACCACAGGAAACCGGTGCGGGGGTGTCAGATCTTCTGCTCCGGCCGCCGAGGATTTCGGGGGGTGGGATGTTTGTAACTCCCCGGGGAGGCAGCGGGGACCGCCCCGAGGTCACCCGTGCGCCCTTGGCCCCCGCAGCGGCCACCAGCCCGCCGACCCCAGGCGCGCCCCCGCAGGCCCGCAGCAGTTTTTTGCCCCCTCCTCACTTCCACAACAAGCGAGGGGACATAGAGCGTCCCAAACCCCACAGGCCATCGAGTCGGTGCACCCTATGCTAAGTTCACCCTGCGAGTCCCCGCCTGCGTCCTCAGCCCCGGACCTCACGCTGCCCCCGCGGGGCACACTCGTCCCACCCCGCGGTCGAACTTACTCGTCCGGGTGTGTTTCTTCGGTCATTTTCCTGTTCACCTAGACGCCTGTCCCGGGGCGGGCAGCCTTGCTCCCTTCATCTTCCTGTCCGCTCACCCCCACTCTTCACATCTCCGGAGACCGCCTGATTTGGTTGGGGAGGGGGGGACGGCTAGAGATGAAGGGGGCGCCGCAGAAGGCAGAAGGGGAAGCAGGGCGAGAGGAGCACGGGGTGGTTTGGGTGAAGGGGTGCAAAGGAAAGCCGAGCGGGGGAAAGCGCGCCGCGGCGCCGAGGCGCGAGGCGGGCGGGGGCTGCGGGGGCTTCGGAGCCGGTGGAGGGGGAGAGGTTTGGGCAGGGGACGGCGAGGAGAGAGAGGAGAAAAACAAGCGCGCCGTGAAGCGGCAGAGACTGCTGAGAGGAGAAGGCCGGCCGCGGGTGGGGGCTCGTTTCGGGGTCGCCCCCGGGGGGCCGGGCCAATCACAGTTCCGGGGAGCGGTCGGCGGCCGGGGGAGGTGCGCCTGGGAGGCGGTGCAGGGCGCCCCGTCCGAGCCCCATCACTCGACTCCACCGATTTACTCCATATTGGATTCTCACCGCCGCCAACAGGAGGAGGAAGTAGGGCGGAAGCGATGACGTCTTCCCAGCGGCCAGAGGTGGTGGAGTGCAAAAAGCTTCCTACTTGCGACCGAAAAAAAAAAAGAGAGAGAGAGAGAGAGAGAGAGAGAGAGAGAGAGAGAGAGAGAGAGAGAGCGAGAAGAAGAAAAAAAAACTTTGTCCCGCCTACTGAGCATGCCCGGCTCCGTTTCCTACCCACCCGCCCTCCTGGCTTTCACTCCCGGGGAGCCACGGAACGGAGTTGTTTGCGCTGTGTCTGGCTCCGAATCCTCCTCTGTCAGCGCTCCGGGTTTTAAGATACCCGAGAGGAGAGAGGAGGCGGGAGCCGAGGACTTGCACACATCTGGCTCCCGTTTAGTTCCCTTCCTTCTACCAAACCCCTGGATAAAAAATCGGGGAGGGGAAAAGGGAAGGCCGTGACGGAGAACTCCGGAGAGAGCTGGAGGGGTTCCCGGGCTCTGAGGACCAACTACCCCCCCACCGTGGGCGGGAGGGTGAGAGCGGCACAGGTGCCATTTCCAAGATTCTGAATGGCAGAGCCTTTTCCGTTTCACGTGAATCTTGTGACTTTTTTTTTTTGTCTTGGTAAGGGAACTGGCATTTTTAAGGGATCCTTATTTGTACGTTTTTTAAAAAGGTAAATCCAACAGCCCAGAAACGTTTGCATTTCAGTAGAAATGATGGGCTTCCTTGGGTTAAAAGATAAGCCCAAACATTTTTAAAATTGTTCAGTTAAGTTTCATGTTGGTGGAGGATGACCCTCTCCCAGCGCATTGAAGGCCATACTTAACTGGGCCAGAGGTTGCCAACCCAGTGGGGAATCAGTGAAATGGGGAGATGGAGAGCTCCAAGTGCGTTCCTCTCCCTACCCTTTAAATTATTTTTCCTCCTTGCTTAGCCTGGGACCACGGCCTGGGTGGGCCCCGGCTCTGCAGAGCAGCACTGTCTGAGCAATGGGCAGGGCTAGCTTCCTGGACATGCAACTTGCGCAGTTGCACAGAGATCTTTGCTTGGTTTCATGCTCTTCTATTGCAGTCTTGATGTTCTTTTTAGTGTTTGAACAAGGGGCTCCACGTTTTTACTTTGCAGTGGGTCCCACAAATTACAGAGCTCTTGGGTATTTCCTTCTGGGGTCTTGCTAGGGAACAAGAGATAAAAGTCCCTGCCCCTTCCTGCTCTCCAAACACAGTAGACTTTTCCATCCTTCAGAATGTGCTAAGAGACTACACAGATTTTAACTAAATAGCAACCAATGAACAGTTAAAAGTAGATTAAATATATGCCTCAAACGTACACCTAAAGGGTATATATATGTAAAACGGTATATGGCATTTGGGGAGTCACAAGTGCTTTAAAGGCAGTAAGAGTTTGACCTTGAGTCAGGGAGAAAGAAACTAGCGGTTTACCCTAGGTTTCCTGCCAAACACAACCATGATCTTTGTGCACATGGATTGGATTGACCCACCTCTGATGCCAAGTGCTGGAGTGAGATAGTGAAAAAGGCACTAGGTGGAAGGAACACTTGGGTTCTTATCTCCTAGAAGCCCTGAGACCTGAGTGAAGCTTTTAGCAATTATTCAGTTTCTTTATACAGCAGAAATAACAAGGCCAAGGTTGTCTTTCTCGGTTTTTGAGGCCATTGAGAGTCTATGAGAAAGCAAGATTTCATTGTTTTCTAAATGTCCATAAAGCTAGGGCTTCTACCCAGTTTTCATCTTTGGTCCGTTGTTGCTTTTCTCCTAGAGGTGCTTGAAAGAGATCCACTCAGTCATTCCTGGACTTCCAGGAACACAGACATTTGTCCATATCAAAATTATTTGTTTATTGGCCATCTCTTTGACTCCACCCTCCAGTTTCAGTGTGCCCAAATGGCAAGGTGGCAGGTGAGGTTATTATTGATCTCTGCAAGTAGGCAAGCTGAATTGGTGTCATCACCACTCATTCATCCAGCTCCCTGCTAATACCAGTTAATGACTGGCCCAGCCCTGGGACCAAGCAGGCAGAGGAGTAAAGAAAAACATTCAAGGTCCAGGATTCACCATCTCCCCATTTGGATGCCCTGGTACCAGATTCCAGCAGGTTTTTAGGTTCTTTTAGCCTGGGGTTCAGTATCTGTAGTGTCAGGGTAATAGCCACAAAGAGTTGCTGGGAAGATTAAATGGCTATACAGTGAAGGTACTGTGTTAAGCACACTGCAAATAGAAAACTAATAGCAACACTTTCTTCTTTCTAGTCAACTGGATTACCAAATGCTTCCCCCTCCATTCCCAGTCCTTCGTGTTTCTCTAAAGAAAACCGTCCAGTTCTCTTCTGCCTTGTTTATGACCCAAAGGGGGCGTTTTGATGTAAATGTTTCTGGTAGGTCACCTCTTGGTCCTCTCCATCAATTACTAACTACTCCTGCTGCTCCAGAGAATGACAATATTGGCTGAAGAACTCAGATATGTTTATTGATCTGAATATCAAGGTGTTATTAACATCTACTGGATTACCAGAATAGGGAGTATCACGGGTTTAAGGGTTTAATTTAATGACATTAATGAAAGAGCTGAACACCCACATCCCTATCTTTCCCCCACAACTAGCAAAACGGGGCAGGTCGCTCTGAATATGATCAAAGCCAAGGGTGTCTACTCCGAGTGAGATCGTACCGCTTCAAAAGTAATGTCGATCTGGTCACAACGTCATGCAAACCTAGCGAAGCCCCTAGCAGGACCCCTACCTACAAGCCTCTCCATCCCGAGTCCGGGGCGGGGCAGCACCCCCACCCGGATCCTTCCCGCCGGCCTCAAGGAAAACCCGGAGAGCGGAGCCCGAGCGACCCTCTGTGGCCGCGGGATGGGCATGCTCAGTAGACCCGCAGGTCTTTTTACTCGGAAGCGGGCCGCGGCCCCCTCCCCCTCGCACCCTGCACGGGCACCAGGACCAGCAGACATTTTAGTCTTCTGGGCAGTCCGCTCTCTTTCTTGCCCTTCCCCCCTTTCTGCGTCCGCCCACTTCTCGCCCGTCGGTGTCCAGTGGGGCCGCTGGTATAGATCTCCCCGGGGTGGGGGTGGCGGGCTGGGAACCAACAAATCACTCACTCTCGCCACGCCACCCGGGGCACGCGTGGTGGCTAATGTGGGGAGGACTCTACTGTACCCTAAGGTGTATGCGGGCGGCCCGGCCAGCCGCAGCCCCCGACTACCGCGGCGCCCCGCCTCTCGGCGCCGCGAGGCTCGCGCAGCTGCGCGGGGGCATGTCCTCATCTCACCCCCATCCTGCCCCTTCGGTATTTCTCAATGACCGGCGCTCGGAGGACACTTCCGACGGGGGAGGGAGCGGGTGTCATTAGCACTCGGTTTATCAGTTCCTTCCGGTCTGCCGGGAGCCCAGCCCTGCGCGCCTCGGGCGCTGTGGTGCCTTTATTATTGTGTTTAAATAAGCAGTCGTGTGTGCCCATGTGTGCCAAGTGAGTTTGTAGCCCAGCTGTCTCCCCCAAGACCCGCCGGCAGGAATGGAAACCCAAGCTCTCTCTTAATGAAGGGGATGATGCAAACTTAGAAACTGACCCGGCGCCCGGGAATGGTGCCCCCCCACCCCCACCCCCAACACCCGGCGCGCGTCGTCCCAGTCCGGGCATGAATGGCTGCAGCTAGATTGCATAATCTGCGCAGTATAAATAGCCGGCGGGCGGGCCGCTGACGCGCTGGCTCGTACCGTTATCTTGCAACACTTCAGCCCTGATGCAGTTCACTCCCAGGTCATTTTCCCTTTCAGCTGCAATGCTGGGATTTTAAATAGCAGAGATGAAAGGCTCTTGTCTCTGCCTCCCTCCTCCCTTGAGTTCATATATTATGAATGAAACGCCAACTTCGCGGCTTCCTGAGGTGCTCCGCTTCAGGTAGGAGAGAGAGGCTCAATGTCAAGGCAACGGTCCACCAAAGCTTGTGTGTATGCACTCGCCGGGGAGGGAGACAAAGCAGCAAATGATTGACAGGGCTGGGAAACCTTGTCGAGAAAATGTAACCGCTCTCAGGGTTTGCCTCTGAGTTTCAGTTTGCAACTCTGCAAGCCTCAGTCAATTCAAGAATGGGTTATGCAAAGGGTCTTTCGACTGTGGCTGCGCTTTCTCCCACCGTGGGCCGCCGCCTCTGTACAAGTGCTGTTTCATTCAGAAGACCTGGTTCCCTTTCTCCTCTGAGGCAGCTAATATCTCCGATTCTAAGAGCCCTGGGAACCTTGGAGGTTGGGAGAAAAGATAGTACGACCAGTTTAGCCATTCTCTCCTTCTAGAACTCTTCTTAGATTCCTCGGCTATGTCCAAAGGTAAGGAAATCTAAAAACTTATTCCTTCCAATTGTATTTCACAAATGCGTGGTCCTTTTAAAAATGAAAGCATGTAGAGGGTTTTTCTCTCTTCTCTTAAACACCAAGTTTCAACTTTATATCTCAAAATAAATTTACCAGTTCTTCACAAATGGATGAAAGGTGTGTGAAAGGCAACGGTCAAGCTCATTATGGTTTAAATTGGATGCCCATTCCTTCAATCTGCGTTTAAAGTGCCAGGTACTCTGTGAGGCAATGGAGATACAGAGGTGACAATGTACCCAGGGTCCTGCATTCTAGGGATCCCATGAGTTGGGGCAATAGGCCTGAAAAGAAAACATTAGGGCAATGGAGTAACTGCTCTAAAACATGGGGTAAGCAGAAGAGAAAGCAGAAATCAGGGAGAGGAAAGCTGCCCAGAGGAAGGGGTGTTTGAGCCAAATCTTCAATGGCAAGCTAGAGTGGGGATAGATAACTGGAGATTCTCGGGGACAGCCTAGTGAACACAGAGGCCCTGAGGTGTGAAACAGTGTGCAGAAGGGGGTAACAGAAAGGCCATGGAAAAGGATAGGAGCCAGGTCAGAAGGCCACCCTAAAGGAGGTTAGACTATCTTGAAATCTTGGAACCTTTTGTAGGGGTTCACTGCTAATCTTTGTCCACTCTGTTCATTGCAATGGCCCCCATAGTTATGCAAATAGAGGGCAAGTGGGCATCCATTGTTTTGGGATCAGGGCATAAAACCAAATTCACAAACTGACAGCCCTTAGGACAGATGAAGACCCAGACAAGTTTTATTTTGCCTGCCTTAAAAAAACAAAAACAAAAAAAAATACTAGCTGTTTAAAATCAGAATATTTCACATAAAAATCAAGATCTTGGGCTCCTCCTGAAAAAACTCTATAAAGATGTGGCGACTGAGTGCCAAGCTCCTGTTTGGTAACACTTGATTGTTGTTGCATGGTGTCTGCCCTGTCTGTCAGGCTTCTGACTCCTATGGGCATTTGAGTTTTTGACCTCTGGCATGAAGGAATCTTTTGTGACTGAATCAAGATCCCACTCTGAGCCCCAGGTAGGTAGAACTTGTTACTGGGTACAGCAATTTACATGAGGGGCCCAGGGCATCTTAGGAGGAAAGACACCCAATTTTCTGCCCAAAGATTCTGCATTATAGTTACAGACCAGGCAGAGTGGATTAGAGTGGGCTCAGCCCCAGCCCAGTGGCAGGGGACAATGAGGTCTGATCTCTAAAATAACAACTAACACTTACCCTCAGCTCAGGCTCTATTTCTAGGGAACTCAACCTAAGATAACTATGCCCTCTGCCAACAGGGCAGCTGAAAGTTTAAGTGATCAACTGGAAAAATCACCAAATAGGGTCATGTTGTACCCTAAATTTGTAGAGAAATTTGTATAAGTTATATAACCAAAGATTTTAAGCCGGGAATGCTAGACTCAGATTTACATGTTTAATAGATTACTCCAGGTACAGAGGATGGTTTGTAGGGAGCAAAGCAAAGACTGGCTAGGAAGAAATTTTCTCCTTCCATGACAGAAATAACGGTGCGTAACAAAGCACAGTGGCAATGGCCATGAAGAGGGAAAACCAGTACCAAAGACACAGATGGGGTAAAAATAAGTTGGCTTTGTGATCTATTAGATATGGGGACTTACGGAGAGGTCTGGGATGACTTCCGTTTTTGACTTGGGAAATTGGGTGGATCTTAGTGCCTTTAACATGATAGGGTAATGGGTGAGGAGGGGAAGAAAGGCTTGGTCACTCAAGATGGAGAGACATAATAGACAATTGCCATCACTCAACTTTGGGACCCACAAAATAAGTCAGGGATTGAGGGATCCAGGGAAATCAAAACAAAGGGACATAGAACCTAAAGATAGAGATGGAGAGACACTGCCCTAAGGACATCATTTGAGCAACCGATTCAATCTTGCCTGAAGCCTGAGGATAATCTGGACTTTTAAGGTCAAATTGGGCTACTGTCATTTACAGCCTAAATAATTCTAACCACCAAAATAGAAAGCCATATTTTGGATAGTGAAAAAGATTTAGAGGAACTAAGGAATGGAACACAAGGGGAATTTTAGAATGTGTGTTTGCAATTTAACATAGGGACATCTGGGGTCAGTGCCAGGGAGTTTCATAGAGATTAATAGAACAAACTTCTCCCAGGAAGTTACTCAACACATTTTGAGCTGTACTGATGTCTCTTTTTCCCCTCAGCATCCCACCAGCATCACCTAAATTCACATTGCCAGCTCCCTTCTCACCCTTAGCATCATGCCCCATTTTTATTACTTTTATTCCCCAGCCCCATTTTTCTGTAAAGACCGTAAGGAAGTTTAATAATATAAGAGAATCAGAGCTTTTAGATATGGAAGAAAATGTGGGCCGGCCGAGTGGCACGGTGGGTAAGAGCTGGCTTGGGAAGCCAGCGGCCCCGGTTCGGGTCCCACGATCCTAATTAAAAAAAGAAAAAAAAAAAAAGAAATGGAAGAAAATGAAAGATTATATGTTTGTGACAACTGTGGCTCCAATATACCAAAAATTTTATTCAAGCTTTTTGGAATAGATAAAGAAAAAAGAGGAAAACAAATCTCAATAAGATATGGCCCCTGTATCAGTTAGCTTTTGCTGTATAACAAACCACCACAGAATTTTGTGGCTTACAACAATGAACATTTTATATTTCTCATGAGCTTCTGGTCTGTCGATTAGGTGGCTCTTCTGGCCTCTGCAGCTCAGTTGGGGCTGGATGGCCTCTCACATATCTGGTGATTGGCAGACCAATTGGTCAAGTAGGGCCTGAACTATGCTAGCTCATCTGTGCCACATGATCTATTATTCTCTAGCAGGCCAGCCCAGATTAGATCACATGATGGAGATGGCAGGGTTCCCAGATGAGCAAGAGAGGGCAAACCCTAAAGTGCATGCCTCTGCTTGCGTCACATTTGTTAATATCCCATTAGCCAAAGTAGTAACACAGCCAACTCAGGATCAAAAGTCAAGGAGCAGCGAAATAGACTCTCCTTCCTGATAAGATGAGTGGCAAAGTTACATGGGAAGGGAAGTGCATACAGGGATGAAAGGGAGTTGTGACCACTTTTACAATCTACCTTAGTCTCTAACCCAAATTTCCCATTGGAGAAGGATCTGTATAACAATAATATACATTGATCACATATATTTGATGTTATATATTTATGTAGACAAATATATAAAAAATATATTACACTATAAGTGTCATATTTATATGTAGGTATACTATTTATATATACTATTTATATGGTATGTAGAATTAACTTTAACATGTACAGTCACTGATTTGTGGCCAAGTAACTAAAACTGTTTAATGCTTAGTAGTTTTGTGCATGCTATAAAACTCTTCACAATTAACTTGATGAATAAAGAAAGAGATCTTGGGGCAGCCTGTTAGTTCAGGTGGTTAGAGCACAGTCTCATGACACCATGATTGCCAGTTGGATTCCCACATGGGTTAGGGAGCCGCACCCTCCACAACTAGATTGGGGACATCTGCTTGACTTGGAGCTGATGAGTCCTGGAAAAATGCCCTTCACAACTAGATTGAAACAACTACTTGACTTGGAGCTGGTGGGTCCTGGAAAAACACACTGTTCCCCAATAAAATTTCCGAGAGAGAGAGAGAGAGAGAGAGAGAGAGAGAGAGAGATCTTATGAGCTGCTTATTATGCTTGCCCTTCTTTCTCAGGATGAAAATCCTGTCTCTGGTATGCCTTACTTCTTAAAATAGGTATATTCCTAAAAAGATCTGGGTAATTAAAATGTTTGGAAACTAAAGCACATATAAAAAACACACTAGGGATACTTAACTATTTAAGGTTGCTGTATATTGAATAATTTGGAAAAGCAAACAGTCATCCCTTAATTTGTTCATTATATTAACTTAGATTTTACACATAGTTTTGGGATTTGTTAAAGCAAGCCTCACTTGTATACTTTTTTGTTGCTGGCAGAGGTGGTGCTTACAGTGGTGATGATGGAGGTGTTGAGAGGTGGCAATGAAGGTGGTGATGGTGGTGGAAGTGCTGGTGGTAGTGCTAGTGGTGGAGGTGGTGATGATGGTGGTTATGGAAATGATGGTGGTGGAGGTGGTAGAAGGATCTGAAATAGAAAACTTCAGTTTGCTGCATGAGTTTCCCTGTGGTCCTCTCACCAGGTCTCAGACTATACAGACAGATGTGCAAATACATTAAAGAAAGGAATAGAAAACCAGTAAGAAAGGAACAGTGGATAAAGTGTAGGAGATGCACTGTAGGCCAAGCAATTTCTTATGATGCCAGAAGGGGCAACCAAGTACTCTTCTGTCCGGACTCAGTTGGTTATCACTTCCTCCAAGGAGACTTCTCTCACCTCTTCCCACCTGGGCTAGGTGCTCCCCTCACGTACGCCCTCTCTTTCCTCTGTTCTAGCTCTCTCTACCTCTTTGGTAATTGCTTATCTGCTTATCTGTATTCCCTTCCCACTAGATTGTAAACTCACTGAGAACAGGGACCATATCTTATTCTCAGTTATTCAACCTAGAGTCACTGTGGCTCATAGCGTGTGCTGTGTAATACTTCCTCAGTAAATGAATGACAAGCCACCATGGCTTGCCTTCTTCCTTTCCCTCTAAATGTACGTTTTTCCCCATGACATCAGAGAAAGTGCCCTTCTGAATGAGTTCTCATGTGTTGCTACCCCAGCATGCTGGTGTCAGATAAGGGCTGGGAAGGTCCCCCGCTTAAGCAGGAATATAAAATCATGGAGTTCTAGAGTTCAAAGGACATTCAAGAACCACCTGTTTTAACCCAAGGAAATTGGGGCCCAGATAAGCCAAGTGACTCAATTAAGACCATACAGATAGGGTCACATCCAGAACCATAGTCAGGCACTCAGAGTTCAAATTCCATAACCAAGGTGCCTTTGTTGGAATACCAGATAGACCCTTGACACTTAGGAAATGCCACTTGGCACTTCTAATTGTACTGGTGGGAAGCAATGTTGCTTATCAATGTTGTAGCTCATTCATGAAGGAGAAAATGAAGACTTGCTTTTAGCTACTCTGCAAGATAGATAGATAGATAGATAGATAGATAGATAGATAGATAGATAGATAGATAGATAGATAGATAGATATCTTGCATTTTGGCCCACATTAAATTCTACTGGATACTGCTGATGTAGAGCAATAATGGTAATTGCTTTCTCTAGTTCTTGGTTTAGAAGTGGTTATGGTTTTAAGTTTCGACAGAGTGAGTTTTCTCCCCCCGATTTCTTTTTCCTTACGTTGAACTGTCACAGTGGCCAATATGATGCAGGCAGATACGTGCTAGGGAAATTCTGGGCAAGATTTGAATCCCTGAAAAAAAAAAAAAGATGAAGTAAGAGCGAATGCCCTCTCCCAGCCCCTGTATCCCCTGCCTTTAGACTGTCTTGTGTGAGGCATGTTCAGTGCTCCTAGCCAAGAAAGTCAAAGGAAAGCTGACCCAGAATTTTAAAATTGCTGAGCTACTAAGTTAATCAGACTTGGAACTCACTTACGTCTGGACTTCATGTTATGTGAAATAGTAAATGTTTATGATTTAAGCCACTTTTTACCAGTGTCCTGTTACTTGTGACCAAACTAAGTGATTTACACTATATTCATTTCTTGTGTGCACAACACTCCCTGTTTTAAGTAAACTCCAGTGTTTCGACAGCAGGTGGTTGATTTGCCACCTTGCAGAAAACAACCAATAGAGTCAACTCCTAGACACATCTCTTTGAGATATCATCTGCTGACCTGTGTAGGCTGAGAAATTTTTGTTCCTATTTGTGTAACAACTAAACATGGGACAGTCTACAAAGACATGAAAACCCCTAGCCTCTGTGCTGACAGTCACACATATATGCTTGTAACATGTGGTTAAAACTCAATGGTGTTTTGTTGTTATTTGTGATTATAAAAGTAAGCCCTGTTTATTGTACAAACATTTAAAATGCAAAAAAAGTATAGTGAAGAAAATAATCTCGCAGCAACCCCACCACCCAGATGTAACCCCTGTTTATATTTTAAATGTGTATCTTTATAGACTTTTTCCATTTATAGTATATATTTAATAGAATGTTATATAGTGTATACTTTAATAAAATAGAACTAAAGGTACTCTTTTTGAGTCCCTTTAAAAAAGCTCAGTAATAATATACATATGTTCAGAATCCTAAATGTCTTATCCACGTTCTCCAGAAAGAAGCTGTGAATTGATATTAATTTCTTTAGTCCTAATGTGCATGTGGGCAAATGTAAAAATAGTTGGCAAATAATTGAAAGATGGTGAAATACTTTCATATAAATTATTTTATTGTTTTGTATCCCAAATGTAACTCATCTAAACTTCTACCTTTGCATCAATAACAAATATTGAACCTATTTGCTCAACTAGTTTTCTTCACTAACTAAATAACAAATTCCTGAAGGTGATGGGCAAGGCAATGGCCAAATTAACTACGTTCTATACACACATTTATGTTTACCAGAATGTATAGGGCTGGCCGAGTGGCGCGGGACTGGCCAAGTGGCACAGTGGTTAAGCGCTGGCTCCCCCGGTTCAGGTCCCACATATGAGGGCCAGTAACCCTGCCCTCAAAAAAAAAAAGAATGTATGGTGCATTCAAGGTACTCAGTAAATGTTTATGGAATGAGCAAAACATATGTTTGTACAGTTTTTATTTTGCAATTAAAATAAATATTCTGTAGGTTAATTTACACTCCTACTTGTATTGAAATTCTCATTTCAAACCAGCTAACATCACACAATGATTAAGATCCCAAAAGAAACTAAGAAATATTACTTTATCATCATCTGCTTCACCATCCTAAGTCTTTTAATGTTTCTGAACTTGAAGTTTCTGCCTAAAGTTCTGTCTGCTAGTTCTAGACTTTAATTTTAATCACTGATGTTTTAACCAAACAGCTCAAAGATAAGTGGAAAATCCATCAAATACCTCAATATTTTAATAAACCTGATATTTTTGGTTAGCAGATTTTAAATTCAGGTAGCAGGCCAAATGTTTTCATTTTTATCTTGATACTTGCTGTTTTCTTGTTCCTCAATTCCATTCTCTCCTAACCCCACCATAGACTAGCTTTTGCCTTCACTACCAAATTCATGCTGTTCCTTGGTTAGGTCATTCCATCTGATTGCCAAATCTGATGGTCTTTCTTCAGTATTGATTTGTCACTTACCATAGCTGACCACTTCCACCTTCTTGAAACTCTTCCTCCAGTGTGTTCCATTACCCCAACTTCTGGTTCCTCTTTACATATATCCTTATTCATTTATTCAGCAAAATTTTACTGAGTACCCATGTTTAGTGTTATCATAAGGGTATGCAATAATGTCAGCAAAACTGGCATCTATTGCATGCTTACCAATAGTTTTAAATTTTAGCACTTTCCATGTATAAACTCCTGTAATCTCACCAGAGCAGGGGCTAGCAAACTTATTTTTAAAGGTAAATATTTTGGGCTCTGTAGGTCCTATGGTGTACATTGCAACCCCTGTAGTATGGAAGTAGCCATAGACAATATATAAATGAATGAGTGTGCCTGTGTTCCAATAAAACTTTATTTGCAAAACAGGTGGCTAAATTTGGCCCAGTGACTGCAGTTTGACAAACCCCTGCTCTAAAACTCCCACCAGGGCAGGAAGTTTTGTCTGTTTTGATATACGGTAATCAGTAAATATTTGGTGAATGAATACTCTCCTTCCAAAATAAGAACTATTCTATCTTCAATTTTACGAATGAGGAAATTGAAGCACAGAGGTTAAGTAACTTGCCCAAGGTCACCAACTGGTAAGTGACAAATCCAGGATCTAAACCCACAGAGCCTGTTGTCAGAGCCTGTTACTCTTTGTTTTGTTTTGTTTTTGAGGGCAGTGTTACTGGCCCTCATATATGGGACCCGAACCAGGGCCGCTGGCTTCCCAAGCCAGTGCTTAACCACTGCGCCACTCGGCCGGCCCAGATCCTGTTACTCTTAATCACCTCACTCTACAGAGGTGTCAAAGATGAGAAGGTCATCAGCTATTTCCCTGGGAGTCTGGAGAGGTTATTTTAACTGGATCTTGAAAAATGAAGAATTTACCAGGAAGAAGAGGGGAGGGAGAGGCTTTGCTTTCTAGGATGTGGAAGCAGACACCTAATACAAAGTGGCATTATGAGCAAACTGGCAACAAAGGAAGAAAGTTCCTTGGGGAATGCATTCCGTTTTCAGTAATTCACATGTCTGGACACAGGGTTTGTGGTGGAAAGCAGTGGAGATGAAGCTAAAGAAGTATGCCAGGGGCCTTGTGTGACATGTGAACGAATTTGGATTTTAACTTGGTGGCAGATGGGCTACTGAAGTGTTTTGAGCATGGGAAAGAATGACCATATTTGCATTTTAGGTCAAGTTTTAAAGTTACATTTTATTTTAAAATTGTGTGACAACATGCATATGGTACAACATTCAAAAGCTGAGGTCTTTCTCCTGCCACCTCATTCCGCCCCGCCCCCCAGCCATCCAGCTCCCTGTCGCAGAGACGCCACTGTTTCCAGTTAGAAAGACAACTTTCATTTATAGTGAGAAGAATGGATTGAGTTGAGGTGAGCTGTATGTCTTATTAATTAATTAGTAAAATTAACTAGTAAAATGATTTAATTTTTCTCCTTAGGGTGGATGAGAACGAAAAAAGGTTGAGAAAGACTGCTTTACATCTTTACAAATACTTAAATCCTTTTCAAATGACTCAGGCTGACTGTGCATCTGTTTCTGCCCCAGTGCCTAAATGATAATGGATGGTGAGGCTCAGATGAAAGATAATAGTTATCCACATGGTACGTGGTCATGGAGAACAGGCAGCATACCATCTTGGTAATACATAAGCATGGATTGCTGGGATTAGAATCCTGGCTCTGCCCTTTACTAGCTATGTGACCTTAGCGTCTCTGTGCCTCTCTGCAAAATGGGGATAATAATGGTACCTATCTCCTAGCGGTTGTGAGGGATGATAAGAACCTCCAAGGAGGAGAGGGTTTTGCAAGAGAGTGGAAGTGTAAAGGTTTGGAAATAGGATTGAGGAACGTGGAGAATGTCAACAGTGTTTCCCATGCCCATGGGGTTGAGGGCATGGGAAATAGAGTAGCAAGCAACCTTTCTAGAATTCAGCAAAGGAAGAATGTTTCTTAGGGAATGCATTCACTTTGCAGTTAAGACAAGGAAGGAGCTAGGAGGTTAAAGGTGGAAAGAAGTTTATTTATAATTGAATGGAGATTCCTGGACACAGAGGAATAACCTGGGAAAGCAGAGAGCAGAACTGGGAGAGAAAGGCCAGAGAAGGATGGCAGATTGGAGATGAGAGTAAGAGAGAAGAGACCTGGCTGGAGGCAGGGCCACCACAACTGACAACTCAGGCTGAGCAGGACAGGGAGGGGTTGGGAAACTGTGGCTATATTTTTTTTTTTTTTCCCATGAGATAAGAATGTTTTTTACGTTTCCAATTTTTTTTTTTTTTTTTTGAGGGCAGTGTCACTGGCCCTCATATGTGGGATCCGAACCGGGGCTGCTCTTAACTACCGCGCCACTCGGCCGGCCCTCCAAATGTTTTCTCACATGGAAAGTAAGAATAATTTTTCATGGTACATGAAAATGATTTGAAATTCCATGTCAGTATCCACAAATACAGTTTTATTGGATCATAGCCATGCCAACTCATTTACGTATTGTCTACAGCTGCTTTCACACTACAATGGCAGAGTTGAGTCGTTGCTACAGCAGCTGAATGGCCCACACAGCTGACTATATATTCTATCTGGTCCTTAAAGCTTGCAGGCCCCTGCTCTGGTACATTATTCACAGTCTACAGTTTCAAAGTGTAAAACAGTAACTTTGTAGTAAGGAAATCTGACCAATACTGTCACCTTACCACTGTAACCAAGGGATCAAAGTTAATATCACTAGTAATAGGATAAATCAAAACTGGGTGCCTCCTGATATGATGCACTGAGAAGAACACCCCATCATTTCTGTAGTGTTCTAGTTGAAAATGTGCCACTTAGAGTATGAGGACACATCAGATAAATCCAAATAAGGGATGTTTTGCAAAGTAACTGGCCTGTGGTCTTCCAAAATGTCAATGAAAGGAAGATAAAGACAGACAGAGGAACTTTCTAGATTAAAGTAAATAAAGCAACATGACAACAAAATGCACTGTGTAATCCTGGATTGGTTATCGGACCAGAAAGAATTTTTTTTCTTTGCAATAAAAGACATTAGTGAGACAACTGGCAAAAGCTATAGATTACATAATAACACTGCATCAATGTTAAAATTCTGATTTTGATCAAATTATGATTACAGAAGAGAAGATCCTTATTTTTAAGAAATACTGCAGTATGTAGGAGTAAAATGTGCAGGTCAGAGATAGCGAAAATGATGAAGTAAATGTGGTAAGTGTTAATATTTGGAAATTTTTGGGTAAAGGTTATACAGGAATTCTTTGTATTATTTTTGCAAGTTTTCTGTCAGTTTTAAATTATTTCAAAACAAAAAGTTAAAAAACAAGCAACCTCATCTCCCCAGATCCCCATACAGCAAGATACTCATATCTCAAATCCTGGCCAGTGAGCTGTAGTTTTTAGTCTAATGGATGGGGCTTTGCAGAAAAGTTGTTTTTTGTTTTTTCTGATAAAAAGGGGAGATACTTGGCAAATGCCTTTTGCCCTTTGCCCTGCCCCTTCTTCCTGCTTGGAATGAGGACTTAATGCCTGAATATGGAGCAGCCATCTCTAACAATGAGGAAAAAAGGAGCTAAAGAAACAAGAGTCTTGATGACTCTGTTAAGCTCTGCCTAGGCGGCCCTCTAGGTAAGAAGCTGATTAATTAACTGTACTCAGGTTGCTGTTATTTGCAGCCAAAAGCAATTCTAGCTGAGCTAGAACACCTACGGCTCCCAGTGGTGTTTAGAGCCTGGAGCTTGAGTGGCTTGATGCCTCAGTCTTCTTCATGGGCAACTGCTTCCAGCTGCCCCTTAAATGCTGATGTTCCCTAAGTTTGGATCCTCAGCCTTCCCCTCTCTCTCTATGGTCTCTTTGGGTTACCTCATCCACTCCTACTTACAATTTAAACCCTGATGACTCTCAAATTACTATCTCCTGCCTGGAATTTTCTCCTGAATTAAAGACCACACATCCCAGCTGGCCGAGTGGCTCAGTTGGTAAAGAGCTCACTCAAGACTGAGATCTTGAGCTCTGAGCAACAGCAGTTCGATGCCCAGCCCGAGCTGAGTTGCCGCGGAGCTGCCAACAGGTAGCAGGATAGCTCAGCTAAAAAAAAAAAAAAAAAAAAATGAAGACCACATATCCATCTGCCTACTGGAAACCTGTGCCTATGGTCTATGGTCTATAGTCTCTTCAACAGTTACAAAGCTGAACTTTCTTTACACACACACACACCCACACACACACTCCCTTCCAACTACTATCCAGCTACTTTCCCAAGTCAGAAACTTAGGAGTCATCCTCTCCACTTCCTACTTTTCACACCCCCTACATGCAATTACTCATCCAGGTCTTGATGACTCTATCTCCTAAATAGTTTCTTAATGCATTTCCTCCTCTTCATGTCTCACCATCTCTCACTGGTATTTTTCACTAACCTTCAAGACAATCTCCCTGTCTCTGTCCTCTATTCCCCTAATACATACTGCTATCCATTATCTTACTAAAATGTGTATATGAGCACCATACTTTCCTACTTAAAAACTTCCTGTCACTTCAACTGCTTATGGTAATAGCTCCCCACCCGCCCCCACATTCCTAATATGGTATGACAATGACCGCAGAGTAACATTGGCTGCCCTTCAGTGCAATGTCTCTCTAATTGAAGGACTGTTGACTGCCCTGGCTAGTTTGTTCTGTTCTTAAGAGGCAACTTCTCCCAGGTTGCAGTAAACTAGTGGTCTTCCTGTGCTCCAATGCTCTCTTACTCACAGCAAGTCTTGTCTCACTTTATTTCTTGTCAGATGACCTGCAGTTTTCTTTCATTTGTAGCAAAAATAGATTTTATATGTTGATTGAAATGAGATGTTGGGGCCACTGTGTGAGACACTGAGGGTTGAGCATCGCCTGAGTCAATGAACACTGTTCATATAGATGATGCTTCAGCCTGTATATGGTGGCCCAGGTAGGTGAGCTCTAGGGATGTTTATAACACAACCTGACTGCACTCTGTGGGTCTCTTATTGCATTGGCTGCTTTTGAGTTAAGCATGCCTGGGTTTCTGGGACTGATGCCTCCATTTCCTGAAACTAGGACTTAATAGAGATGGGGGGCTGACAGTCAGCCACAGAGCAGGAAATAAGTTTACCCACCTTTGGTGGTGCCACCATCAGCCTTGTCTTTTACTAACCTTCTGTGTTCTCTTCGTAGCAAAATGCCTTTTCTTTTTTCCCCCCAAAACTGAGATCAAATGGACCCATTTAAGCCTTTCCCCACGCAGGCAGAGTTAGACATTCCCCCTAGGAGCTATTGTGGTACTTACCACACTATGATGCAATTATGTATTTGCATGTTCATTTCCTTGCATTTGGTTTTTAGCATCTGAAGGCAAATCTTACTCCTTTTTGTATGTCTCCCATGAGCATATCGTAGACCATGACATGTAGGGAAGAATCAATAAGTGTCTGTGGACTGACTATGTTTCTTCAGGTTCCAAGTGGAGCATAGTGGAAAGAGCTGAGACCTGGGTACCATTCCAGTTAGTTCTTTCACTAACTAACTTTGCGTCCACAATCTCTCAACAGCTCCTTCCCCTCATCAATGAAGTGCAGATAATAACACCCACCTTAGAAAAAGAGTTTCAAAAATTAAAAGAGTTCCTGATCATATATATTCATTCAACTATCAGGATGTATTGAATGCCTTTTATGAACCAGGCACTGTGTTAGGTACCAGGGCTATAACATTGTCTTTTCCTCATAAATCTCTTCAACCAGCCAGAAAGACAGATAATTAAACAAGTATCTATAATAGAATATAGTGAGAATTATAATTGAGGAACAAGAAACCATGGGAACACAGAAGGAGGCATAATCTAGTCTAGGGGTCAGGAACCCCCTCTCCAAATGGTGTGAAAGAATTACAAAGTACTCTGCTCATGTCAGGTAGGATAACATTACTAGAGAGGAGGCTGCCCTTGAGTTCATAGGACGGAGGCATCACACTGTGTGAAGCAAACCTTCCTGGAAAAGTGGACTGTTGAGCTGGACCCTATTCCCTGTGATGTTGTTAATCAATCTTGATCAGGAAAGCATGCCCTTTGCATAGTGTTTCCAGGATCAGGGATGGATTTGCCTTCATCTGTTCATGCTCCAGCTTGCCTTGTGGCTCTAAGAAACTGAGCTCTCCAGTTAAAAAAGAATACGAGCATAAACCACAGAGATAGGGAATGCCAAAGGGAAATCTGAGAGGTCAGTGATATAGGCCAGGCAACGAGGTAACACTTTGACTTCTGCCTTCAAAAGCTCCAGAATCTGACTGCTTCTCACCACCTTTACAGGTGGGGCACTGTGACAACTGTAAAAGCTTCCAAACCGGTCAGTACCCTAGCCCTCTACAATATGTCTTCACACATATTCCAACTCTAAAATCCTTTATTCCTACCTTGGGCACATTAACTAGAAGAAGACTAGCGGTTTGCAAGGAAAGGGGCCCTTGGATGAAAGAGCCTGGCAGGAGGGTGTGCTCGATTGCAGGATGAGGAAATGGCAGGTGAGTGCTGTCTGCCTGCCTCACAGTGGGAACACAAGGTAGATAAATAAACAGGACCAAATAAGCCTTCCCCTGTTGTTTTTGTATTAAAGCGTTTTTAGATAACCTCTGTGCCTTCAGCCTGTCCCAGACCCACTCCTCCACATTTCCCACACACCCCCTCAGTTGTTTCCTGACTGCAAACATCCCATCTCTGCCCCCTCATCTCCTTCCCAGTCTTTCCTTGACTCACCCTTCACAGTCTCCCAGCAATGCACTAATATTCTCTAGTCTATCAAAGCCAGCTCTAAACAATCCTCGTGCCCCAGGCTGGGGGAAGGTGCAGGGGAGACAGCACCCCATTTGGTCAGCTCCTGAGTGGGCCGAACTTAAAGGCTGGACACTCAACGTGTGTTTGCAGGGAGGACAGTTAACCTGAGCCAGGCTTCAGACAGGATTGCATTTTCAAAGAGTGATCTATTTCAAATCTCCGTGTTTTTCAAATGCCAGCACGGTAAGGAATTGTGGTAGCATTTATTCCAACACTTTTATTTTTCTTCCCCCAATTTTTGTTTGGAAATATTTCAAACTTACAATAAAGTTGTAAGAAAAAGCAATGAAACCCATGGATTCTTCACCTAGATTAACAGTTGTTAACATTTGCTTTCTGTCTACATCTCTCTTTTTTCTCTTACACTTTCAAGATTATTTTATTATCTACCTACCTACCTACCTACCTACCTACCTATCTAAACACACACACACACACACACACACACAAAATAAGCTTTTTAAAAGTAAGTTGAAGATACTTTGACACTTCTCCCTAAATACTTCATCATGCACTTCTTTAATAATAACATTTTCCTACACAACACCATCTCATTATCACACCCACGAAACTTAACATTAATGAGGTATCTAAAATATAGTCCAAATTTTTCCAATTATTCCAAAAATGTCTTCAAAAGTTTTTCCCCCAAATCTAATCAAAGATCAAGTGTTGCATTTTTGCATTTGTCATGTCTCTTTGGTTTCCTTTAATTTAGAAGAGTCTTCTTACCTGTTTTTTTGTTTTTGTTTTATCTTTCATGACATTGACATTTTGCAAGAGTCCAGGCCTGTTATCTTATAGAACGGCTTCGTTCTAGACTTGTCAGATTGTTTCCTTGTGGCCAGACTCTGAATATACATTTTTTTGGCAAAAATATTTCACAGGACATTTTGTGTATTTCCCATTGCAATTTATCAGAAGGTATATAATGTCAATTTGTCCCATTATTGGTGAAACTAAGTTTGACTGCTTGGTTCAGGTGGTGTACATCAGATTTCTCTATTGTAAAGGTGCTTTTCCCCTTTGTAATTAATAAGAAATAAAGGGGGTAATACTTTGAGACTGAGAAATATCTGTTCCCCAGCAATCTTATACCCAATGGCTTTGTAACTATTGATGATTCTTGTTTTAAAGCATTTATTATATCAATGATTGCAAAATGATTTTCTGATTATATCACTCCTACATTTATTAGCTGTCATTTATTTGTTTAAAAAAATTTTTTTTTTTTTTAAGAGGGCAGTGTCACTGGCCCTCATATGTGGGATCCGAATCAGGGCTGCTGGCATCCCAAGCTAGCTGTTAACCACCGCACCACTCAGCCAGCCCATAGATTCCTTTTTGTTTTGTTCATTGTTATAATCTTTTATTATATTATTGTTATTACTTATAATGCTCAAATTATTTCAAATTTGGCCAGTAGAGCCAGTATTTTTAAATACGATTATTTATATTGACTTCTAAGATTTTTATTCCTGAGCAAATAGTTGTTTTTTGCTGCCTTTCTTTTGGATAGGGTTTGGGATTAGATTTTGGATGAGCAATTTGAAGAGCTAACTAAAATTGTGTGTTCTGAGATGTGTACCCATTTGAAGAATTTCTAGTGGGCTTAAAACAAATGTTTTCACAGAATGTGAGTCAGAAAAAAAAGAAACTAATTTATTTAGTAGGAAAAGATGAAGTCATAGGTATCCCCAGAAACCACCATTTTTATTGTACTATGAAATTAGCTGACATTAGAAAGTATTTTCTTTTAAAGTAGAACCTTCCAGGACAATGCCAAACTTATATGAGGCAATATGGCTCATCAAAACATTTGTGGCTGTACACAACGGGGTTCAAACCCTATGTCTTTCCCAGCTGTGTGACTACGGGCAAATTACTTCACCTTTCTTACCTTAGTTTCCTCATGTATATAATGGGAATACTATTTATCAGTCTAAAGATTTTGTAATGATCAAAAGTAATGTAGGTTTTTTTTTTGAGGGCAGTGTCACTGGCCCTCATATGTGGGACCCGAACCGGGGCTGCTGGTTTCCCAAGCTAGCGCTTAACCATTGTGCCACTCGACCGACCCAAAAGTAGTTTTTGTGCTTGCCAAATAGTAGGAACTCAGGGCAAGTCACTTCTTTCATAAGAGAAGTAGAGAAGGGAACTAAGTTGGGTTATATGAATGGCTTAAAACCTGTATGGTAGTAGCTAAATAAATATAAGTGAGCTGGCTGCACCAAGGTTAAGACATTCTAAAACTATTTCCCCTGCTCTGCCTCTGTAAGCCTGCAGCAAACGCCTGCCACATACTGGAATGTAAGCTCCATGGGGCAGGGATTTCTATTTGTTTTATTTACTGGTTTCTCCCTAGTGTCTAAAATATAGTAGATGCTCATTAGATATATTTTGAATGAATGAATGAATAAATAAATACAGTTTACCAGATGAAATAGAGACACTTTCTGCTTATGTAACTCAAAATTGTTAGCCTCTCTTCTTCCCCTATTCTAAAGTTGGCTCCCTCCAACATAAAAGTGGTATATCAGTCAGTTACTGCTACAGTTATGCTGTCTAACATATTATCCTGAAGCTCAGTTGCTTGAAAGAGCAATCCTTTATTATACTCATGGGTCTACAGGTTGGCTTGACTCATCGAGGCTGGCCCTTGGCTCTGGGCTCCAAACTCCAGGTTAGATTCAGTTATGTTTCAGGTGTCTCTCATCTTCCTTGGACCAGTGGTTACCTGGGGCATGTGACCTATTCACATATCTCATTCTGGGGCCCCAGGTGTAGAGTCTGAGTGTTGACATGGGCATGGTCTCGCTAAGCTGAGTTGGCTTTTAGGTTTTCCCATTACTGTAGCTGTAATACGAATAGTCATTTTCCTGACAATTTCAGTGGGTGATTTTTGGATGTGCTAGATACAGACATATACACACAACTGACATTTCCTTCTTAAACACCAACATGAACTGTCAGAGGCAATACAAGCTACTAGGAATAAGAAGGGAGCTATGCACATCTTAATGAATGCTCTCTTACCTCTTGAATTTTCTGGAAGGGACTTGTTCTCAGTTTTCATGGGGGTATGAGCAGGGAGTAGTTTATTCCTCAAGTTACACATGTATAAACAAGTCATGATAGGATGAAGGAAAAAACCCTGTTATTATAACAAACCTTTACAGCGCTCCTTCAGCACTCCAATCCAAACCCCAAATTCCTCATGCTATCCAATACCCCTCTGTCTTAAAACAGATGACTTAGTAGGTGAAGCCATCAAAGATGAGATTTTGCAGCCTATCTCTGCATCTCCAACCTACCATCTTTTCCACATCCCCACCCACCTTTGCTTTCTTGTCTTTTCCTGTCCAAGCCTAATTCTGCCATCTCTGCTAAAACCCCATTCCAGGTTTCCAATGTATCAAATCACTCCCTTTCTCTCTTCTGTCTTCAGTTCTTTCTCACCAAGGGCTTTTTTTCTAGTGGCCATTTAAATCTCTTCTATCTTAAAACAACCAAACAAAAAAAAGGTGAAAGGGTTAGAAAGAGCAAATTAGTAGACACAATATAGTCATGGGGATATGAAGTACAGTGTGGGGAATATAATCAACAATGTTGTAAAGATCATGTAAGGTGCCAGATGGGCTCTGGGCTTATCAGGGGGATCACGTCATAGACTGATGCCTGACCAATGTGCTGTACAACTGAAGCTAAAGTAGAATAATATCGTATGTCAACTATTATATATATATATTTTCACAGTAGGTAGAGTATAGAATAAGGAAGATAGTCAATGGTATTGTAACAGTTATATAAGATGTCAGAGGGGTAGTAGCTTGGGGGAGGGGGGTTATCACTTTGTGAGGGGTGTAAATGTCTAACTATTATGTTGCTTTGTACACATGAAAAAAAAATTAACTATGAAAAAAAAATTTTATTCTTAACTTTGTTGTTCCCCTTAGAATCTGCCATACAAAGTTGTCTACAGGAATCTAACTGGAGAAGGTGAGAGGACTCCTACAGGAATTGGTGGCTCTTGGGAAATAAAGCTGGTTGAGAATGGATATTAGATAATGAGGTAAATGTATAATTGATGGTGAAGGAGACAATCAACACAGAATTAGATTTAATAAGTGAGTTCAGGGAGGTTGCTAGTTAACATAAAAATCAATAGCATTTGTCTATACTAGCAATAATCTTCTAAAAATGCAATTAGAATAAGAGAGCATTCAGTGTAGTCATCAAAACCATAAAGTATTTAGGAATTAGCTTAACCAAATATTATGGAATGAATTGTGTGTATCCCCCAAAATTCATATGCTGAAATCCTAAACCCCAGTACCTCAGAATGTGACTGTAATTGGTGATAGGGTCTTTAAAGAGGTTATCAAGTAAAAATGAGGTCGTTAGGGTGGGCCCTAATCCAATATGATTGCTATCCTTATAAGAAGAGGAAATTAGGACACTGACATGCGCAGAGGAAAGACCATGTGAAGAGACAAGGAGAAGACAGCCATCTACAAGTCAAGGAGAGAGACCTCAGAATGGAACCAATTCTGTGGACACCTTGATCTCCAACTTCTAGCCTCTACAATTGTGAGAAAATAAATTTCTGTTGTTTAAGCCACCCAGCCTCTGTTTCTTTGTTATGGGCGCCCTAGCAACCTAATATAGCAAGAATGTAAAAAACTTCTATTGATAAAACTTTCAAAACTCTAAGCAAGGTTCTTCCCCTTCTCTTTGCGCCCCTCCCTTCCAGCTCAATTTGGTCCTTAGCCATTAGATGGAACAGGGCAAGGTGAGCTTCTGTGGTTGGGGGATGGGAGCCAGTGGCAGCTGGTGCAGGGTGAGGAAGGGGTGTGTGTGTGTGTGTGTGTGTGTGTGTGTGTGTGTGTGTGTGTGTAGGGAAGGGTGGTGACCTAACATGGAAGCCAGCTTTCAGGTGAAATGGGGCGAGGAAAGTATCTCTCTCCAGAGAGATGTCCTAGCATATTCCATTGTGCCACAAGGAAGTGCTCAAAGAATGCTGGGGACGTGTCAAAAATTCTCACCAGCGGGACTCCCATTGGCCATTCTGGGGATGGTTTGAACATCAAAATAGTTGTGATGATGATGGATTACAACCCTTTGAATAAAACAGAAAATCTTTTCAATGCAGATATAAATAAATAAGTTAGTGAATTGAACATTTAAAGAGGAATGGGATATTTATATTGTTTCCAAAAAACCCCTTCCCCCCAAATCCTCGTTAATTCCAAAGGGGGGAATTAATAACTTCACAGAAGAGAAACTTAGCATGCCACACCTTAGACAAATGATCAAACAGAACATCATCCGTAATGGGGAGATTTGATACCATATACCTCCTGATACGTAGGATGCAACAAGGAAAAGACAGCATCACCTCTGTGGTCGTGTGCGTAACCTGACTCATAACCTGAATCCAACACCAAGAAAACATCAGACAAAGACAGTTGAGGGACATTCTACAAAATGAGGTCATAAAAAACCAAGGTCAGAAAAATCAAGGACAGAGAGAAGAAGTGTTCTAGACTAAAGGAGATAAAAGAGACATGACAATTAAATGCAATGCTTGATTCTGCATGGGATCCTTTTGTTATATAAAATGGTATTAGAACAACTAATGAAACTTGGAATCCCAGGATAAAAAGGTAAGGATGAATCAATCAGTGTAAATGTCCTGATTTTGATGGTGTGTGGGGTTATGTGGGAGAATGGCTGTGTTTGTAAGAAATACACACTGAAGTATCAAGGCATAATGATAAAGCATTAGGTCAGAAATTTACTTTCAAGTGACTCAGAAAAAAACCCTTATTTATTCTGTATGTTCACATTTTATTGTAAGTTTGTAGTTATCTCAAAATTAATGAAAAGAAAAACTCTAATACAGGACAGAAGATGATCTGCACACTCATCCATGCTTGGATTGGATAACTTAATATAGAAGTATCAATTCTCCCCAAATTAACTTTGTTTTTGTTTGTGGTTTTTTTTTTTGTTTTTTTTTTTTGGTTTGGTTGTTTTAGCTGAGCCATCCTGCCACATGCTGGCAGCTCAGTGGCTGCTCAGCTCGGACCTGGAATCCAACCGGCAACCCTGTTGCTCAGAGCTCACACTCTGAGCGAGCTCACACTCTTGAGCGAACTCTCAGCTAACTGAGCCACTTGGCCGGCCCTCCCCAAATTAACTTTTAATCTTATGCCATCTCATTCAAAATTCCAGTTAGATCTTTTGAGAAACTCAAAAAACAAACAAACAGCAAAAAATAAAACGACTCTAAAATTTACATGGAGAAATTAAATTCTATGAATAGCTGAATCAACTTTATATTGGAATCAATATATTTTACATTGCATATGATGCAATATCACCCTTAAAAAATAAAGTATGGGGTTTTGCCCTACTAGATATTAAAGCATATTAAAAAGCCATAGTAAGAGTAGAATGATGGTTGCTAGGGGCTGTGGGTGGGGAAATGGGGGGATGTTGGTCAAAATGTACAAACTTGCAGTTATATGAAGACTAAGTTCTAAGGATCTAATATACAGCCTGGTAACTATAGTTGATAAACAATACTATATTGTATACTTGGAATTCGCTGAGAGTGTACCTTAAGCATTCTCACCACAAGACAAAGTTAACTCTGAAATGATGGATGTGTTCATTAGCTTGATTATGGTAATCATTTCACAATATATATGTACTGTGTACAGCAAGTCATTGCGCTGTACACTTAAAATACATAAGAATTTTTTTTGTTAATTCCTCAATAAAGCTGGGGGATATTTTTTTAAAAAGCCATAGTAATAAAAATAGTGTGGTCTTGGTGCAAAAACAGGCCAATAGGTCAATGAAACATAGTTCAGAGACAACCCCATGTATGTATGAGAATTTAGTTGTATAATATAATTCATTAATCAATGGGCAAAGGGTGAATTATTTACTAATAAGGTGAGCTGAGGTTGGCTCACCTTATGGAAGAAAATTAAGCTAGATGTCTATCTAACCCCATATACAAAACTGGATTCTGGGGAGATTAGAAACCTTAGTCTGAATGGTAATCTTTGAAAGTTAATAGACAAAAGTGTAATTGAATGTTTTGTGAGCTACAGTTAAGGAAAGACTTGGTAAACAAATTATAAAAAGCACAAACCCTAAGACAAAAAAAATCCAATGAATTATATCTCCTTATCACAGAGGATTTCTGTTCAATGAGGGGCACCATGGACAAAATTAATAGACAGCTAACAGAAGGGAAGAAGATACTATTGAGTTGTCAAAGAAGTCATGATGTATTTTTTCTATTTATGTTTTTCGTTGCAAAAATGCATCATGACTTTTCCGAGAATCCAATTTTTGCAATGTCTAAAACAAACCAGAGATTAATATCTAGATGGTACAATGAACTCCTACAAAATCAACAAGGCAAAGAAAGATAGCCACCCCAACAAGAAAACAGCAAAGTTAGAATTATGTTTATATGTAGGGGAAATGGGGCTCCGAAAGGTTGCAGCATGAATGTTCCCGCTTCCCCTTGCTCTTCACTTTAGCAGCCAGGAGCACGATGCTGGTGGCACTGAAGTAATGCTGGGGGTGGCCAGATAAGTGTCCAGACTCCCAATGGGTCCTGAAGGCAGTCAATAGGATTTGCTGATACATGGAAGGCAGGGTAGGAGAGAAATAAAGGCATTTGGGGTGACTCCAAGGTTTTGGAGCTGAGCAACCCCAAGGATGGATTTGCATGAGATTGGCAGATGAAAGACTGAGGCTGGAGCAGGATTTGGTGGGAAACATCAGGCGTTCAGTCCTGGACAAGCTGAGTTTGTGACAACTCTGTCATTTAACACTGTGCAAGCCTTTAATTGCTCTATGCCGTAATTTTCCTTCCTGGCAACTTCTTGAGTCTTGGAGTACTTTTTGTTGTTGTTCTTAGAAGGAATCTTGGAGAGTATTTAGTTTATCTTCCATACTTTGCAGGTGAGGATACTGAGGCCCAGAGAGGGAGAGTTTAATGCCAGGCTTAGAGCTCCAGGCTTCCATTTCCCTTCAGTGATCTTGCCCTTACATGATATTGCTTCTCTGCTCTAACCAAACAGAGGAAAGACCACTGCTCTCTATGAAGTGGGGTACAAATGCTACGCATCAATGTTGTTCGAGCTGCAGGAAACTGGCCTTCTAATTCCCTGTCAAATTTGCCTGAACTAAACGATAAGGGCATCTGTAAGTCATATAATTCCCCTCCATCCCTTTTTTCTCATGGCAGTAATACAAGTGAAAATGTGTGTCTCCAGGCATATACTTTTCCTTGTTAAAAGGCGGGGCCTTCTAATTCTGTTTGGAGCCACGCTCCTGTTCGCTCTAAACAAAGCAGATTGTTCTCCTTCCCTGTAAGCATGAGGCCACCTGGTGAGTGGGCACTTGGCTTAGACATGGGGAAGAAACTAACTGCCCAGGAATCCCACCTCTCTACAGCTGTGCCTAAAATGTCATCATCAATGATAATAACTAACGTTGACTGACTACTCACGATTGCCAAGCACTGTTCTAAGTATGATTAGAGCACGTGTATGAATTCATTTAGCCTGCCAAACCATCCTATGAGATATGGTACTATTAATATCAAACGCTTTTTAGGGATAGGAAAACTAGGTACAGAAAGATTGAGTAACTTGCCTAAGGTCTCTCATGGTAATCAGGGGCAGAAGCAGGATCTGAACAAAGTCTGGCCTTAGGGCCCAGGCCAGTGTTTACATTACACTGCCCCTGGTAATTAAACACTGCATTGGAAATTTACTTCTCTAAATGTCTTCTTCTTCCTCTCCTCCTCCTTCTTTTTCTTAAGTGCAGTCACTTACACTGAGAAACTGATAGGAAATCCATTTTCAATCATCACACTGCCACGTAACTTAGATTCTTAGCTGATTTCCTGTCCACTTGAGAGCAGACCCCTCAAGACACTAGATGTTTTGACATTAAGGAGGAAGCATTTTCCACATGGATTTAACATTTACTGGGCAATGACTGGGGTTTGACACACATTATTTATAGAACCCTTCAAATGTCCCTGCAGGGTAAGAATTATCCTCCTTTCATGTCTGAAGGGAATGGGGGTCTCTGAGGTTGGAGCCAAGTTGGATCCCTGGGTGTTCCCAGTGGTTGCACAAGGCCCTGGGACACTTGCAGCTGGCTAGAAGGACAGAAAGGCTTCCTGGAAGGGAGCTGTAGAGTGCTAAAGTCAAACATCCTAGTTCTTCTGTGTAGCTCTGAGCCTAGAAAACACAGCTGGATTTATTCAGCGATGACAATTGGGACAAACCAGCACCTTCCCACCTCTCAGGGCTTTTGTGTCAGTTTGGAAGGCTCGGATATGGCAATATGCACTGTAATCCCAAAGTAGTGCCACAGGCTACCTGAACCCCCCACCTCCCCAGCAGGGACATTTTTTGTGGTTGAGGGCAGAGACAAGAGGAGTGGAGCTAACTTACAGCTTTTAAATGTGTCATTTCTTTTGTTATTTGCCTCCAGTCTTTCAAATACAAAATGTCCTGAATGCATCAATTAATGTGCATCTGGAATCTGAAATCTAAGGCTCATCACATCCTACACAGACCACTCTTTGTTTTGTGAATTAACTTTATCTACTGTGCATTTCAGTTTAGTCTGGAAACGTCTTTGCTCAAGATTACCAGCTTTGGCTTTTTGTCACAGGCTTAAAGAAGGAGTGACTCTGGCAGACTCAAGCTCTCTGATGTTTCAAGCTACAAATATGTGAACTGAAGTCACGGTCGGTCGATTTGCACTTTTGGATTTAAAAACAGATATTACTTATGAACTAACTGACTGATTGACAGAGAGGCTCCAGTGGAAACAGGTTGAGAGCAAACCAGTCTTTGCAGTGCAGGTACTGTTTGGCCTAACTCTTCGTTCAGAAAATATCTCTCTGGAAGGCAGGCCTCAAACTGTGAGTCCCCATCCAGGCATCAAAAAGGCAGCATACAACCCTCCTTTTGTAGGCACCTCCCAAAATAACTCTCAACAGGATATGGCTCATTATATTAGTTCTGTAATTTTATTTTCCAAATGATGCTTGTCTTTGAAGCTTGGCTGGGGGACCTAGAGCTAAAATAAAATGGGGTTTCAAAGTTTTGTGACAATACTTCCTCAGATTTACACATTACTTTTAAAAATATATATATATATTTTGATCTCTTCAAACCTGTGACACAAAATATCATATCATCTTCCATCCTGTCATTCATTTCCCACATTTGATATAAGTATCGAGCACCTCTTCCCTGGAGCTGGGAACACACACCAGTGAGCACAAGCCAACTGGCATCTGATCTGAAGGAACTCACGGCCCAGTGGGGAGGTGGGTGATAATCCAAGGATCTCACAAACAAATGTACAATGTAGCTGTGAGATGTTAAGGAGGCCAGCAGTTAGTGCTAGGGGTGTGTGCACTGGAGCAATTTGGGATAGTCTGGGGAGTCAAGAGAGGGCACAGCATGTACAAATGCCCTGGACTGTTTCCAGTACTAAGGACTTGGCCAGTGAGGCTCAGCAGAGCCAGGCAATGGAGGACAGTGAGGAGAGTGGAGATGCCAGTGCCCGACCACATGGCTTTTACAAAATTATAACCCAGGCCCCACCCACAAAGATTCTCATTCAATTGGAAGAAGAGGGATTCGATATAAGGAATTTTTTTAAAGTCCCCCAGGTAAAACAGCCAGAGTTGAGAATCGTTAGCCTGGTTCATTGGATCCTTAATCTAAGGGCTATGGGAAACTACTCAGTTGTTGACAGCAGGGATAACACATTCTGATACACATCTGGTGTTCCCAGGATGCAGGCACATACATATACCCAGTGAAGCAAAAAGGAAGCCTTAAAAAAAAAAAGAGTATTTAAATAGCTTTCAGCTTTGCAAAAATGACTTTTGTTTTTAAAGATGACAAGATAGAGGCAACAATAGATGTGCATTTTTCCCCCCCTTAATGCTAGTTAGGTATTCCTTAGAATCACTGGTATTAGGAATTCAAATTTAAATAGAGTGGTGTCAATTTAAATTCCAAGTCTCCAAAGCATTTTCCATTTGTTCTTAGAAATCTCTCACGCTAAATCATGGAAGCTTCTTCCTTTAAAATGAAAATCTTATACTCTGCTAGGCTCTTTATTTTTTAGAAAATGTTTTCATAAAAGGCTCACAAAGCACAGAAATTGTTCTGACTTGAACACTGGTTGCAGTAGGGAATTTGTGATGTTAGAATTGTATGATACCTTCCCAGATAAATTGCCTTCCAAATAAATCCGCTTACTGATATTGAAAGTGTTTCCATGATAATATTTCATTTGATCTTTACAGTGATATTGTGAGGAAACTGAGGAACAATGACTCTCAAGGTCAAACAGAAGTTAGTAGCCAAACCAGAACTCAGCTTCAGTTCTGACTTCTAGCTTCATGGCCTTTTTTTTTTTACTTCAGGCAAAAACTGGGGAATGTGATCTCGTAAATCAGGACTTTTCAGAAGGTTCTGGTCATGTGAGTATAATAATTGTAATATACTGTTCCCCTTTGTAGAGACTCTAGACATTAACTCAATTAAGCCCCACAACTCTACTTCAAGATAAGAATTATTTCCATTTTGCCTTTGTTCACCTAGATTCAATGACTTCCCCATTAACAGTAAGGTCCATGAGGGCAGGCTCCATGTCTGTCTTATTCACCAATATACCCCCATCCCCAATGCCTAGCATAGGTAGGCAGTCCCTAAAAAGGTGTTGAGTCAATAAATGAATAAATGACTGGAAGACTAACTCAGATTGAAAATTCTTTGAGGATAAGAAATAGAACTTCTTGGTGTTGGCCAAGTGGCTCAGTTGGTTAAGAGCTCGCTCAAGAGTGCCGATTGGATTCCTGGCCTGAGCTGAGCAGCTGCTGAGTTGCCAACAGGTGGCAGGATGGCTCAGCTAAAAAGAAGAAAAAAAAAAACTTTTTAAAAATTTGTCTAATATCCCCTTAGGTGGCCTTACTCATCAAGAGATAATGTCCTAGGATCCTTTGTGTGTGCCACTTGAGGGCTAATCGGGCTGTGCTCTGCTGTGGTCTGAAGCCAACCTCCAAGTATGTTGGTTCTGGCGCCTCTTGGGAGGGGCTCCAGTGCAGGCCCAGGTCAGCCACTGCCTGTGACTGCTGGGTGCTACCTGGTAGGAGCTACAAACCAATCTGTAGTTGTTCACTGCCTGTGCTAAACCTAGAGGAGTGTGGGAGAGGCCATACGGTGAAGAGAGGATGACTGCCACTAGTACCAGGCCTGGGGTAACTCCACAAAAAGCCAGGACACCCAGAGACCTACTGCCACCTGCCAGCTCCCTTAAGTTTCAACCACTGATAAAGCCTCATGTGGTATGCGAGTTGGGTGAGGCAGGGTCTCAGGGAGTCACTAGAGTTGTGTTAATGGAGAGTTTGGTTTGGTGCCAGTGCTGAGCCTAGAGCAACTCAGCAAAAGTCTCAGAGCACACTGAAGCCAGTCAACACCCACCTGAGGCTCATGGAATCTGATAGTTTTTTCCAAGAAAGAATGTAATGTGGGCAGGGCTGGCTGTTCATTAAGTGCCTCCAGTGGTGCTCAAGTTGGATCTGGTGGGATCCCAGCTGAGTCAGCAGAGTGGAGCAGCAGAGCTCAGTAAGCCAATCAGATTCAGATTTGGCCTGTGGGGGTGGGCTCAACATAGGAAAGATGGTCCCTGCCAGCTGCATGAGAGAAGGACCTCCCCCTGGGAAAATGCCAATTGTCCTCCAGTCCAACCCCAAGCAACACACCTCAGTCTGCCTCCCATATGTCTCCGAGGGCCCGTGAGTCACCTTCCCTCCGCTGGAGCCCAAGGTGAGTGCCTGCAAGCCAGTGACTCTGCGAGGTCCGTTTCGAAGGACATCTGAGATTCCCGCAGCCTTCCACCCTACTTGAACTGTTGGAATCCCCCTGTTTTTCACAGCCAGATGTTGTGGGGGCCCCTCTTTCCAGCACCAGTACTCTGGGCTGGGGATGATCCCCAGTGTAGGGGGCTGGAGTTCCTTGCTCCTCTGTAGGGGGATCCTCTGTGGCTGAGATATCCCTCCTACTTCTCAAACACCACAGGGAGGCTTGAGGCCCATTTCATGTCTCAGCACCTCCTATCAGTCTTGATGTGGCTTCTTTATATTTTTAGTTGTAGGACTTCCGTTCAGCTAGACTTCAGATGGTTCTCCAGGTTGATTGTTCTATAATTTAGTTGCAATTTTAATGTGTTCATGGAAGGATGCAGGCATAGTGTTTATCTACTCCACTCTCTTAGATCTCTCCCGATGTTTGTATTTCTGTTGTTCAGGATAATCATTTAGTAAGCTGTCTCCTACATAAATATCAATGCCTGATTGGAAACTCAGTTCTTAGTTCTCTGGCCCCAGGCCTTCAACGGAACTGACCTCAATGTGTGAAGCTGTGGAAGCCAAAAAGATAGATGTGAGAAGGATGGTGTGTGTGCTCCAGGATCAGACCTCACCTGCTCTTGGATACCTGTCTGATGGCCCCAAAGACCACAATTCCATCTCCATGAGGCCATGAGTCCCTTGGAGAGCTGTTGGAAATGGGACACAGGAGTAACCTGGGGAAACCAGTGCAGGACAGATAGGTAGGTCTGGAACCTTTAAGACTTAAAAATGTCAGCTAGTGGAGACCAGGGTCTTCTTAGCTAAAAGCCTGGTGCCCCAGGCAGCCCAGAGCTTCTCAGGTATGATCTGAAGACCTCATCCCAATGAGGTCTGTCCCATCAACACCCCACCTCTAATTTCCCTCTGCTCATCAACCACATGGCCAGTGCTGCTTTCTGCCTTCCTGATTTCAGCTTGCCTGCTTGCTTACAGCCCCTGTTCCTGATCAGCCCTGAGGCTTGCACTCAGAGTTCCCCAGTCTTCTTTCTATGCCTTTTGCTGCAAGGCACATGTATGTTATGTGTATACCATCACAATCTTACATTAACATATGCTAATTTGTGATGAAAGCCAAAAACTTGTACAGTGTTAACTTTGTGTCAGGCACTTTTGTAAGCACAAAGGTGTACTTCCTCAGACCAGTGCATCAGTCCTGGACAGTGTGTAAAACACAGGTTGCAGGGCCTCAACTCCAGAGTTTCTGATTCAGTAGGTCTGAGGTGGGGTCTGTGGGTTGGCATTTCTAACAAGTGCAGCTGTTGCTGGTGCCACACTTTGAGAACCTCTATTGTAGAGCATCAGGTAACCCACAGGTGGGTTTGTTAGAAATATTCTTGCACACCATTGGTAGGGCATTTGATAATATTTTTTTAACAGAAGCAAGGCTGAAAGAAACTCTTCATCATAATTCTTTATCAAGGGTTGGATATTGGTAGGTCATACTGCGCTACAGTTGGAGAATCAGTTGACTCTTAGGGGCCTCAGTAGTTGGACTTCAAAATGGAGGTGGAGGGAAAAAAAAAAAAAAGCACTGTTGGTAGGTGCCTGCTGTATGCCAGGCACTGTACTATGAACTTCTCCATACTAATTTCCTGGAGTGAAACACCCAGTGTGAGTGGTATTATTCTCCCATTTTGCAGATGAGGAAACCATGGCTTTACAGCTGAGTTTCCCAGTTGGTGTGCTGGAATGGGTATGATCCCCTCAGTACCAGTGGTGCTAGGATGGGGGCTGAGGTACCCGGAGCACTCTTTCAGTCACCATCTGAAGAGAACCCCTCTCAGCCCCATCAGTTTACCCCAGGTGCCCTGGACAGACTTTCCATAAACTTGGATCCAGGGGCAGACACTGCTTCTCCATCCTCTGACACAGCTCTGGAGTGCAGGGGCAGGATTACAGGGGCGACCTCGGGAATCTGCTCATGGCCAAAGGCAGGACGCGCCTAGAGATGGGAAGCTCTCAGAATTGAGGCTGAGGCTGAGGCACTAAACTGGTAGAAATCTCTCAGGTACCTTGGGGTAAACGGACTCTCTCTCTGGTAAGCAAAATAAAAGGTCCCCGACAATACTTATGCACCACAATCCTAGGCTACAACTAAGAGGAAGAGGAGGATCAAACAGGACTCTCCACGGAGTTACCTGTCATCAAGGCTGGAAGGTTGCCAGACTTTGTTCTTGGTGAATTATGGCAGAACCAGAGATTTATGACCCATATTTTAATAATCAATTGATTGATTGGAGCGCCCTATATTTTCATCTTCTGACTAAGTAGTTTGGTGTCTGCGCAAAGCCCAAATGCTATATCCAGACTCCTGAAGAGGCAATGGCTATATATGTTGGGGGGAAAGCTTAAGTAACTCAATTGACTTTCAGTTGTTGAGAACATTGATTTTGTCTTTTTTTTTTTAATTGCACTTTTGGTTTATAAGACCCAAAATAGCTTTGGACAGTAGAGTACAGATTGCACTATTAGTTCTTTAGGCAACTCTTGACATATTCTGACCTCGAAAGGAGCCAGCTAATACATCAGTTAATTCATTAGGAGCTTCGAGTTCAAGCCAAAGGTTTCCATTGATCTGACTACAGGATGACTGATGCTTATATTTATTCCCATGGGAAGGGAACTTTCAGAGATTCTCATCTTTACAAAGGTTCTGGGAGATACGCTGCCTAAATCAGATATGTCTGAGGAGTTTTGCAGCCTTTCTTCATTCTGAATGTGACCTGTGATCTGCTAGCACCTTTTCTCTTTCTCCAGGGACAACCACCCACCAGCTCGTGTTGGGGAGAGAGGGGAAGGAAGGCATTTTCCAGAGAGAGTAATCATTCCTCATGTTTGTACAATGCTGTCTATAGTGTTACAGAGAACATTAAAAAGTCCTAAGTCACTCCTGCTTTTGTAAGTGAAGAATTGATGTCAAGTGATTATCCAAAATATCACAGCCAACAAGAGACAGGGCCAAGGATTATCAATCCAGGGTCCATGCCAGGATACCAGACGAATCTATATATGGGTCGGGGATCTAGGCTCCATGAGGTCTATGGAGAGAAGTTCTCATTAAGTTTATCCATATATGTTACTTCTCTGCTATTGCCATGCAGAGGCTAAAAAAAATAATTAATACTTTTTCTCCCACTTTCTAAATTCTTCCAGCTGGGCTAATGATCAAACTAACAGAGACAGATTAATAGGAGAAAACTGAGTTTTAGTGCATGCTCATTTACATAGGCATGAAAATTCCAAAGACAGTGAGGCAACATTGGGTATATATGACATTTTTGGAACAAAGAAGGGGGGATGGGGTTATAGATTTCAGAAGTCAGAATGGATGATTTACAGGAAGTACATGGCAGACAAATTCTTGCTAGGTAACTCAGAAACAATAGGACACAGGGTGTCTAGTTAACAGGTTTGGAATCTTCCTGACTAATGCTAGGGTAAGATTCTTAAGGTTGGTAAGCCCAGGCTCCCTTACCTAAAGCAAGTTTTTTTCTATCTGAATTTCTTGGGCAGAAAAGAGGGGAGGACCAAAGTTTCTTTCAGAGTTTTGTTTCATAATAAACAGCTTAAAATCAATATCCCCAAAAGCTGCTTCAGAGTGGCAAAATTTTGGTTCCCTCCAGTCATATAGAGGATTGGGGTAGGAAGGCAGGGAAGCACTCAAATGAGGGAGTGGGCAAGGACCCACAACTCCTAATTCCTCTCCTTAGGCAGGTTCTAGAAGGCTATGGAAAGGTACCCCCTTCCCCATCTTTCTCCCAATTTAGAAACTAAGTCAAGAAACTAAAGCTAATGGAACCAACATAAAATAGATTAGCTCTTTCATTCCAGCTAAAGGAATGTATGGGAAAGATGATGCCAGGGTAACCCAGGTATTTATGCAATTAAATGTAAACAACATAAACATTGTGCCTGAATGACCTGGCTTTTTCAGGTGATGTTTAGCTAAAGGGCAGCCATATGCACCATGTCTGGAAAGAGAAGATTGCAAGGGCTGGAAAGCATTTGTTTTGACCCATATATGCAGGCCACAGGACTGGCATTGGTTTACACAGATACCCCCTAGAAAGAGTGGAGAGAATTTTACAGCCTCCCATGAATTCATTCTGGAAAGGTTTACAGGACATGTACTGTGTGCCAGGGGTGGGTGTACAGATATGAAGTCTGCAGGAGCCCATCTCTATGAGTTCTCAGTCCAGCAGGGAGATGGGAATGTGGGTGCAGGGTTAGAGAATGTCACTGTCAGTTCAGCAGAGGTTGAGGATGATTAGGGGTGCCTCCTGGGGCAGGGCAGCTGTGATCTCATTATATCTGCAGCCAGCAAGACTCAGGGCTGACAAGGTCTCAGAGGGGTCACCTCTGGTATTTAAAGAGTCCCCTATGGATTCATTCTTCCTTGCAAATGGCGTTCAGGGTGCTAAAGAAATTCAGTTGTATTGCAGGAGTTAGCAGACTACCTCACACCCCCTCCCAGGCTCAAAATCCAAAACATTGCTTCAGGGTTCACATTTTCACAGCCGAATGTCAGTACACCTGGTCTGATGAATTTGATGAATTTGAAATCAATGGCAATATTTTTCTCCAACCTTAGAAGTGTGGTTTTAGGCATTGTTGCCTAAAAGGTCTTGTTTAAAGCAATCTCCATCCAAAATCTCTTTAACGAGAAACACATCTGACATTTATTGATCACGTACTTTGTGGCAGGTGCTGTGTATGCATTAGCTCACTAACTCCTCCCTACAACCCAATGTGTGGGTCCTATTACAGGCATTGCTCAGAGACATTGTGGATTCAGTTCCAGAACACCCCAATAAAGCGAGTTGTAATCTTATTGTTGGTGGAGGGCCTTGCCTTCAATTTGTAAAAAAACACAACATCTGTGAAGCACAATAAAACGAAGTATACCTGTACTATCCCCAATTTACCGGTGAATGACTGAGGCTGAGAGAATAAATGGTTAGCCCAGGATCACACAAGGGGCAAGTGGCTTAGTGGGGATTTGTAACTGCTGAGCCCATGCTTTGTGTCCAAGGAGCTTAATTCCCACTTAAACTGGGTCTTTATCAGAAATAATGCAGCATCCAAGGCAAATAAATTTCCAGTTCAGGGATTCTCCGGAATAGGAGGGGCTTCTCAGTCTTAGAAAAGCATATAGTATCAGGAAATTAGGTTTACCATAATATTTATTATGTAGTTTTATAGTTTAGGAAGAACTTTCATAAACCTCAGTTAAGGGAAGACACTCATCCATAATGCCCAAGGAGGGGAGAAACCACCCCAAACTCCATGATGTGTGCAGCAGTGAACAGTTTCCTCATCTATGAAGTGGGAGGAATAATAGCTCCCACTCAGTAGGGTTATCATGAGGTTTAAATGAGAAAATGCCTGTAAAGCTTTTAGCACTGTGCTCAATGCATAACTATAATCGATTACTCAAGGATTCAGGGGGAAAGATAAACAATTTGACTAAGTAATCAAAAGTATTTGGTTATTTGGGTGTTATTAAAATAGATGTGCAAGGATATGACTAGAATGAAAACTTTACACATATTTTAAAAGATATAGATCAAAATTCAAGGAAATTTGATGCTTGCTATGGGAACTTTTTAGGATATACTGAAGAGACATCTATCTGTCTCCTGGTTTGGGGACTAGTTTGATGTAAATGACTAAGTTGCCAGGCTCTAAAAAACCTTTCCTGTTTAATGCCTCCAGCACCTGGAAATGGGGCCAGAGTGACTTCCCTTGACATGTAAATGAAGCCTTTGAGAACGGGGCACCCAAAGTGGCCCATTGTAAGTTTGTTGTTCCCCCGGAACTCCCTTGTATCTACTAAAACTGGGGAAGGCTGGGGGAGGGTCTGTTTTCCGGATACCATCAGTGTGAGGGATACTTTATAAGAGTGACAAGCCTGAGGAATGTTGATAACTTCCTCTTGTGTGTTTGCTTATCTCCTTTCTGTCTCCCTTTAGAGATTAGCAGTAAAACCCATCTGACCCCTCTTGTGAAGGAAGCTGGCCTAATGCCATTATTTCCTTTAGCAACTCTGAAGCCTGGAGAGTTTGGACCATTCCTCATAATCATACAGAAAGTTAGGAGGTCACCGGGGGTTCAAGCACACCTCTTTCAATGTCTCTTCTTGAATACTTGCCATATTACAGAGGGTGCCAAAAAATGTATACACATTTAAAGAAAGGAAAAAACTGTATTTAATATGTATTAAAAGTATACACATTTTCCTTTCTTACAATGTGTATACTTTTTGGGGGGCATCCTTTGCATTTAAAGACTGAGCACACAGCCTGGTAGAGTGTAAGCCCTCAGAAGATGTCAGCTGTTCTTATGTTTTCTTAGAAGTAATTCAAAGAAGTGCATTTGGGAATTTGTGGGGGTGGAAACTGACAGTTTTTCAGGTCCACATCTAAGCAATGGTGGCCTTATCTCATTGGGTACTGTACTTGTTCAGAACTATCCCCACGTAAAAGCAGAAGTGTTTCTGCAGCATATGAAGTCCTGGTAAATATTTAGCAATAATGCCTGGGCTAAGGAAGCATCATAAATAATACCTTTAAAATCAGTGGGGATGGCATATTCACCAAGAAAAGGGAAACTGGCTATGTGGCAGCTTTGTACCCTGCTGAGAGAGATTTCCACTTTGTCTGCTTTGTTGTGTTTTTTTTTTGAGGGCAGTGTCACTGGCCCTCGCATGTGGGACCGAACCCGGGCCGCTGGCTTCCCAAGTCAGCACTTAACCACTGCGCCACTTGGCTGGTCGAGATTTCCACTTTGAAGGATCAATTACTGGTACTGGAGCCAGTGCTGGTGAGGGGTTCTACACCCACGTCATTGCACTGAAGAAGTACAGTTTGTAGGAAAAGGGTTTTGTTCAATGGCTTTAAAGGAGCAGAACCTTGATCCTTGCTTACCCTTCTGGGAAAGGATGCCCAGCCCAGGGACCTAGGAGGATGGTTGTTAAAGAAAGAAGGACACTTGTTAAAGATGGTAAGGCAGACTTTATTCAGGACCATCATGATAGGTGTAAGGACCACCATCATGGGATTTTGCACTTCAGGGGAAGATTGGGTTCAAATCTTAATACAGTGGGCAAGTGGGGATTCATAGCCAAGGGTGGTGTGGGGGGTTGGGGGTCATAGGATTGAAAATTATTAAGAGGAAATATCAAGAGTAAGGGGGGCTCTGGCTAAACTGACCTAACAGGATTCTTGTTGAAAGTAGACATCACCTGGGGGATGGTGGAGGATGAGGAACCCAATCAGATATCGAGGGTGCGTGGATATCAAGGGTGGGGGTTCTGGTAAAACTGACATAGCAGGGCTCTTGCTAAAAGTGGGTTTTACAAGGCAGTGCACAGATGGGCCTAGGAGAAAATTCAGGAGTCTGCTACAGTTTGGTCAAGATCATAAACTCTGACATTCCCCAGTGCTAGCCAGGTAGGGGGCTTTCTGGATGACTCTAATCTCTGTCTGTAAAGGAAGTCATTTCTCTGGAAAGAAGGTTGGACAGGTTTACACACACGCAGGTTTGTGTGGGGGAGGAGAGGCAACCCCAATTTGGGTAGGGGGAGGAAAAGCACCCCAAGCAGTAAGGAGTCCTTGTCTTACTGAGAGATTTGGCAGGCCAGGAGTAAGGGGAACCCAGTTTAGAAAAATATCCATCGCTGAATTAGGGGTCAGTTTGTATCCGACCACAAGAAGGCTGGAGCATCACTTGGGTTTCCTCAAGGAGGCAAAAAGCACCCTCTGTTCATTATCTTCTTTGTTGTGAAACCATCTAGGGGAAAAGGAAGGCTTTTCCATCAGCCCGGCAGCCTTTACAGACACAGGTGCACTGAGGATACAGGCTCAGGGTTGAGGGAGGTAGCCTTGCATGCCAGGCAGCCCGGGCTTTCCTCTAAACAGTGGGACGGAGAGACAGCACCCCACCTGGCTCCAATCACATTTAGTTTCAAAGAGATGAGTGATGAATTCTAGTTATAAGAAGCTGACTTGGGAGAAAGCCTGGGATGGAGGCTCCGAATTTAACTCTCTTTTGACCAGCACAAGCCTTACAGTCAGGACCACCTATGTAAAGATCTTCCTCCCCTCCTCCCCCCCTCCTCTTTTCCGGCAGACTAGTGGAAGGAAGAAGTTTACAAAGCAGGATTATTTTTAGCCTTTGAGGCTGAGGCTGATTGACTCCCTCCCCTCGTCCCTTTCTTTGAAATTCAGAGTCCTTCTCACTCCCAGCTCGGTAGAGGCGCGGAGTTGTCTCCGCAGCCGGCCTTGAGCAAAGTGAGCTCAAAGCTGCTCCATCCGCAGGACGTGGGGGCCAGGGCAGAGTCCCGCACGCCTGCGGAGCTGCCGCTGACCTGCCAGCCGGAAGGGTTTAGAGGAACTGAAGTGCCGGTGCTTTGGCCGTCATGATTTAATTCCGAGGTCCGTTTGTTCGTGCAGCATAGGCAAGCTCCCGTGGAACGTTTAGAGAGGGAAGGGGGGAGGGGAAAAAGAGGAGGATCCGTTGCACAGCGCTATTTCCAAGGAAATACCGATTACGCAGGTAAACACAGAAATACCCTTTCCATGATGAAAAATGCACCCACCACAGTTTTTGTTACTTCCAAAAGAAAGGAATGTGTCTTTTACAAAAATTATCAAGAAATATTTCGGGGCTGTCCGACTGGTGCGGTGGTTCAGAGCTGACTTGGGATGCCAGCGGCCCAGGTTCGGATCCCACATATGAGGGCCTGTGACACTGCCCTCTAAAAAAAAAGAAAAAAAATATTTCTAACCTATGAAAAAGTGCGGCGTACTCACCCGGTATGAAGTCCTAACATCCCAATTTAACATTTAGCCCTGTTGAATTCCTTTCTTCATGATTTAAAGGCATAAAGCATTACAAATACCACCTGAAACCCTCTCTGCTCTCTTCCCACTTCTCTACCACATCAGAGGGGCTGTGTAGCTGTCCAGTACATCATGAGTAGCTTCAAAGCAACAAGACATTTGGACATTTGTAAATTAGCTACCATTAAAAACATTCCTGGGTCGGTGGAGTGGTGTGGTGGTTAAGAGCTGGCTTGGGACGCCAGCAGCTCTGGTTCGGATCCCACATATGAGGGCCGGTGACACTGCCCTCTTCAGCTAAGATGGTGAACAATGGCTCCACCGGGAGCTGGGCTACTGTGAATCCCGGGGATGGCATAGCTGCAGCCCCTGCTGCAGTGCTGCAGTGGGCTGCCATAGGCTACAGTGAGTGGCCAGCAGCCAGTGTGAGCGGCTGGCAGCCGGTGTGAGCGGCCGTCCAAGAGGCCGGCGACCGATCTGCCTCACCCGAGAAGAGCGCAATGATGATACCAACATGGGCCAGTGAAGCAATGTCCTCCACAACTAGACTGAAGAACAAAAGGACAGCAGCTTGTCTGTTCCCCTTCCCCTGTTTCCCCAACACTGTTCCCCTCCCCCAATTCCCCAATAAAATCTTTAAAAAAACCCAACCAACCAACCAAACAAACAAACAAAACACCAAAAAAAACACATTCCTTTAACTTCTTCCTCTTCTTCAGATCAGTAACGTCATCATCTTCACCAGCACCACTATCATCATTTTGGATAAAAAAATAAATCCCCTATCCACCATGATTGCAGTACAATCTCCAAGTGATAGATTGGTTCTGGAGTGGGTCTGCAATGGCCTTAACAATTACAGTTGAGAAAACTAAGTCTGTAAGAGGCGAGGTGTCTGTACCTTCACAGCATGTATACGCAGGTGTAAGAGCTGAGATGGAGTACTGTGACTCCTCAGCACCCCGGCACAGACCCTAGCAAGCAGGAGTCCCCTGTAAATGCTCATTGCAGAAATGCCTCTGTTAATGTACGAATGAGCAGTCAAATCCTGCCTACAGTGCACATATGGTTTGTACCCTGAATTTCATCCTACTCAATGAAAATTTGTTAAGAGAGGCTTCATGTTTTTCACTTAATATAGTGAATGGAATGTTTCGCAAAACTAATTACAGAAAAGTCTGCTTGGGACCTTTGAAACAGTTTCGTTGGGCAGTAGGTTTTCATTAATATGCAAGAGTGTTAGTTAGGAGAAGCGCACGCACGCATGCACACATGCACGGAAGTATTAAAATCAGCATTCAAACAATGTTTAGCATAGTCCAACAGAAACGCCCAGGAACTCATTGCCCTGGGATGGTACATCCTTTTCATTTATCTAATGTCTACTGTGTGCCAGGAAATAAAGAATGGATACATCAGAGCCCTACAGGAGCAGGGAAGCAGGGGAGAGTGAGCAATCATGTCTTTCGCCTGGCATGACATTTATGAGCTTACTGGCTCCACTGAGGGGCACAGCTGGTGGCTGCAGGAGCGAGAGATTTAAAAAAAACCCCAGACGGTTACTAGACTTATCACGAGCACATCGTGAGGTATACAAATGTCAGATCACTATGTTGTACACCTGAAACTAATATAATATTGTATGCCAATTATACTTTAATAATTAAAAAAAACAAAAAACAAAAAACCCCAAAACCAAAACATCAGTTTATTGGTTAGGACTCAAAGCCAGGTTTCAGGGGTACCAAACTCTAACCCAGCCTAGACCGCTTACCAAAGTTCTCAGGGGATGGCTTGAATTTCTCCCAAGGAATCCAGGCTGGGCAGAGGGCAGGTGGAGCGAGGCAGATGTCAGGACCACCTGGGGAGGAACTTCATGCTGTGACTTCTGGCTGGATGGTCATAATGAGATTTAATGCTGGATGGGCATCAGGCACACATTACTCACTGAATTCTCATAACAATCCTGTGAAGTATTAGCTATTAAACCATCCTTACAGATGAGGAAAACCAAGGCCCTGAAAGCTTAACGTGTCCAAAGTCACACAAAAGGAAGTGGTAGAACTGAGGTTCTTTTTCAGGCCAGTGACCCCAAAGGTCATGTTTGGTTTTTTTTCTTTTACATTGATTTGCATACAGTAAAATTTACCCTTTTTAGTGGTTTACAATTCTATGAGCATTGACAAATGCATACAGTTATATAACCACTACCACAATCAACGTACAGAGCATTTCTATCACCCTCAAAAATCCTCTGGTGCCCATATGTAGTCAATCTTCTCCTGTCATTCATCCAGTCCTGTCATAGCCCTGGACATTCAGCGATCCCTTTTCTGTCTATTTGGCCTTTTCCAGAATGTTCTATAAATGGAAGCATCATATTGTCTTTTGAGACTGGCTCCTTTCACTTAGCAAAATGCTTTTGAGATTCATTCTTCTGTTGTTGCCTACATCTGTTTTTTTTTTTTTTTTTTTTTTTTTAAAGATTTTATTGGGGAATTGGCGGAGGGGAACAGCGTTGGGAAATCGGGGAAGGGGAACAGACAAGTTGCTGTCTTTTTGTTCTTCAGTTTAGTTGCGGAGGATGTTGCTTCACTGTTGGTATCGTCATTGCGCTCTTCCCGGATGAGGCAGATCGGTCGCTGGCCTCTGGATGTCTCTCACCGCGGCTATTGGCAGCTCACTCTTGGCTGCCAGCCGCTCACGCTGGCTGCGGGCCACTCACTATAGCCTATGGCAGCCCACACCATCACCGGGGCTCGCACAGCCCAGCTCCCGGTGGAGCTGTTGTTAGCTGTAGAGGGCAGTGTCACTGGCCCTCATGTGGGATCCGAACCGGGGCCGCTGGCATCCCAAAACCAGCGCTTAACCAATGCGCCACTCGGCCGGCCCTACATCTGTTGTTTATTCCTTTTTATTGGGGAATAGAATTACATTGTATGGACGCACCACAACTTATTTCCATTCACTAGTTGAAGGACATTAAGGTGGTGCCTAGTTTGGGGGGATTACGAATAAAAGTGCATAAACGTTTGTGTACAGGTTTTCATATAAATGTAAGTTTTCATTTCTCTTGGGTAAATACCTAGGAATGGGATTGCATAGCTCATGCTTCTCACCAGGCTCCAAGATGCAATGAAACTGTATAGTAAGGACCCTAGAAATGTTAACAGCCCTGGGCATGAAGAAAAGATTTCTTTTTTTGATTCACACCCTTCCAAAAAACTCAGAAATATTTTTTTTTGTTCTAGTCTTCACATTTTTTAATACAGAAAAGATAATGCTATAATTACAACAAAGTGTTGAGCTTAAAAGGTAATTTTTGATCTGTGACAGGAGCTAAAAACTAAATACTAATCTTTCTTTTTTTACTAGTTGTAATCTTAGTCTTCATACCTCAGACAAACTCAACCTTTTCCTCCCATGACATGTACATTTCTAGATGTTTCTTATGTTACTTTAAAAGCCATAATGGTCGGACTCAGGAGTTCAAACAGAAGAAGGTGTAGATGAGGTTTTCTTTCCCTTCTCTCTTCAGAATTCTGCTCTTTCCTCTCAGATTTATTTTAACTCTAATCCCATTCTTCCCCACATCCCCAGACCCCTCCCTCATTCTCACCCATCACCTGCTTTAGAAGAGGGAGCTAGATTCACAAATGGAAGCCACCTTGCTATATTTGGATAAAATCTCTATATCGAGTGAAGAGTACTCAGACATCAGCCAACCCACATCACCCCACTTTGTGTCCTGATGTGTGTGTGTCAAAATTGTGTGAAACATCCCACTTGTAATGAAACTGTTCTTCCCATTTTCACATGGTGAGTCATTGGCTCTCCCACAAGATGGGTTTTAGGGAAAGGACACAATGAAATAGGATTTGGTGAAAAGAACTCATCTACCTGCCTCCCCAAAGCGGGTAGGGAGCATCGTTTTCTCCTTCTTTGGACTGAATGTATTGAGGACCTTTCTCAGGGTTAATGCCTGACTAATTACAATTGAAAGGTTTACATTTAACACAAACATAACCAAGGATCTACGAAACCCTCGTTGCTGACCCTACAGGGTCATTTTCAGGTTCCTGAGTGCCTTGGTCTGGGTTTTTCCAAAAACAGAGCCTGATAGGAATGCTTATATGTGAGTAGTCTGTTTGAGAGTGAAACAGGGAAGGAGGGAGAACCCATAAAAGTAGGATTTACTGAATTAGCTACCACTAAGCAGGACCTTCTGAGAAGCTTTGTAAAATGCATCTATCTCAGGAACATCTGGAGGTCTGGGAGAGGAAATGGGGGAGCATTTATCCTTCTGCTCCCAGCCCTTCGTGAGTGAGAGTTGCCCCATGGGTATCAACAGCCCTGCACGTGCCTGGTCTGTGGCAGAGTATGGGGGAAGCCAAAGGCATGATCCCCACATAGGCCCGTTGGCTACACAATGTCACTCCAACAACCTCTGGTGTTAGTTGGGCTTTAGACTCTCTGGTTGAATAAATGGCAAAGCTCTCTGGAGCCTCCTGGGACTTGGATCCAGCCTCTGTCTTCCTACAGCCCTAGCTGCAAAATTCTAGTTGCTCTGAGTGAGCTGGCAAGCATGTTGGCTGTGGAATTTCTATTTGGGAAAGGCCTGGGGGCAGCCATCTGGTTGGGACTTGGGGGTGGTCTTTTTTTTTTTTTGAGGGCAGTGTCACTGGCCCTCATGTGGGATCCAAACCGGGGCCACTGGTGTCCCAAGCCAGCTCTTAAGCACTGTGCCACTCCGCCGGCCCGGGGCTGGTCTTTTTTTTTTTTCGAGGCAGTGTCACTGGCCCTCATATGTGGGAAGTGAACCGGGGCCACTGGCTTCCCAAGCCAGCGCTTAACCACCATGCCACTCATAGCATTGTTTTTACTTAAACTGGAGATTTATTTGGGGGTAGTTGAACGATAGTGGGAACTTTTAGCTATGGACACAGCCACCAAGGGCAAGGTCCTTTGGAGCAAGTGCTGCCCATGTAGCCCAGAGTCTTCAAGCTTTCTATGCCTGATCTCTTTACAAAACTATACAGAGCATTTGGCTGGGCCGTTTCTTTCCCATTCACATCCAGTGCGCCAGACTGGCCTGCCTACTCCCCCAGAAGGTGAAGGCGAGCAAAGAAGAAATCTTCTCCCAGCATAGGAACTATAAGTGAGGTCTCAGTTGCCAAGTCTTCAGGGAAATATCTCCAACCTCCAAAGTTTGTGACTCCCAGGTTCCAGGCAGCGTGATCCAAGCACAACAGTGAGGGCTGGCGGTTACGCAGTGTCCTTGGGTGCCAAGTTTTCACATGTGTCATCTTACTCAATCAGCCCTTCGACCTGAGGGAAAGGTGATCTCTTGAGTATGTGACCTGTATTCCTCTATTCATGTTTTGGCTTGAAAAACAGTTGCAAATTACCACGTATGGATCTATAATCCTCAACGATTGTCTCCTAAACCTTGGTTTTGCTCCTGGTAAACATCCGCTTTTCCTCCTCAATTAGCTTTGACTTGAGGAATGGGGCAGGGCAGAATGATGAAAATAACCGTTCCCTGGAATTCCCTTGCTTTGTGGGGATACTCACATCTTTTCTCTTTCATTCTCCCTCTGTCCCTGCTTCTAGCACCAAGTTGTCCCCCTTCTTTAAGCCCCAGTTTCCTCCAGGTTGTCTGTCCACACCAGTTCCCAGAAAGGTCACTATCCCCTCTGAAAACAGAGCTTTTCTGCTCAGCTCACTTGGCCATGCATTGCTTCTGCCTGATGACAGCTCTGGATTTATAATTTATCTTTTCAGGTACTTCAGCCTTATCTTTATTGCTTTCCCACAGCCCCATCCCACAGCTTCCCCTAGTAGATTGTAAATTCCTTGAATTTGCTATGAATTTCTTTGTAACCTCCACAGGGACTAGTTGGGTATCTTAGACACAGTAGAGATCAATAAATACTTCTTAAATCTATAAATGAAATGAAAAAGGGACTTGTGAAAATTTGGGGCAGGATACTCTGATGGCCATTATCTCCACTGGGTCTTGAACATATTTGAGAAATTAGCTGGTCTTGGGCCCTGTCTCCAGCATCCTGATAATGAGCACTTTGTACCAATGCCTGTTGAGTTTGTTTGCTAGCATCATCCTTGCTTCCACAAACATTTGTTGAATACCATTCCTAATGGCAATCAATAGTGTAGGCTTCAGAGAGAGACCACTTTTATTCAAATTTCAGCTCTGCTTTGTTCAAATCCTGGCTGTGTGACCTTGGACAAGTGACTTAAGCTCTCTGAACTTCATTTTTCTCATTTGCAAAACGGGAATAATAACAGTGGTGGCCCCTAAGTGGTGGCATGCAAAATATTTAACAGATACCAAATATAAGTGCTCAGAGGAATACAGTTTGGTGCCTGTCCTTGGGGAGCTTGCTATCCAACAGGGACATGCACTCTTAATATAACTGTGTATTTTAGGTTGGGTGCCCAGGAGACATGGATTTGAGTGCAAGCAGTTTATTTGGGAAGTGATTCCAAGAAGCATGGGGAAGGGAGTGTGCCAATACAGGATACTTTAAAGGGCAGGTGACTGACCACTGCAAGGCAACTGGGGCTCAATCCTGCTGAGCTCTGGCAGACGGCAGAAAGTAAACCACAGGGTTTCCCCCACTCCCGCTAAGGGCAAGAAACTTGGGATATTTTTTAATCACCTCCTGTCCCTCCCTGTTTGCGGGCTGCTCCCAAAGGCTTACTTCCCCTGTACTTTTACCCAGCTCCTCTAAGGCAGTGAGAGAAAACTGTCAAGCCAAGAGTGAACAGTACCTGCAGAAGACAGCCTGGGATCAGGATCATAGCCCTCGATGCACAATATACTGGGGGACTATGGGAGGGGCATCGATCATGAGGGCAGTTGTTATAAGTTACTCCCATCATCCATAGGAGCTGGTAAAGAAAGGTAATAAATCTCCTTGAAGAGGTCCAAGGGGAAGGTTTAGGTCTGGGGCAAATGCCTCTAAAGAGGACCCTGCTGCCTCTGCATAGAATTGTTGTTAGGTGGCAACTCTCAAATCTCAGCATCTGCCATGTCCTTCCCCACTGAAGGTCAGCTCAGAAAAGCAGAGACTGCTGCCTGAGCTCCAGGGAAGGGCTCAGCCCTAATTGTCTCGCTAGGAGTTATGACCTTGTTGTGTTAGCAGTGCATGGCTGGGGTAGAAAAGAACAATCTCGTGGATTCAAAAAACATACTGCTACTTCCGGTGCTTCCTCCTGCTCTTTAAACCTGAGATAGCAGAGGAAAGGAAAAAAAATGCAAAAAACGCAGCAAATTGGGGGGAAGTGTGCTGCAGTTTTGCGTTTGTATGTTCTTCATTAGGTCTGTCTTTTCCCTTCAATGATTTCCTCCAGAACTTATAGTCGAAAGGAACAGGGTTATGAGTAGGACCTGAGAGAATTCCAGACGTCATTATTCTACAGGGAGTTATAGAGGGCCCACTGGGGGCTCGCAGCAAGTCTAGCTCAAAGGCATAGTTGGACTAGGGGGTGTGAGATAGGATGATGTCAGGCTGCTTGCAGGGCACCCCCAGGTTTACTATTCCTGGCACCCCATATTCACCCCCACATCTTATCCCTCTTGGTCCATTTCAAGATGTAATAGTAATTTCATGCCTGTTGTTTTGATTTTTTCAATCGTCATCATTGCCTCTATCAGCGTGTGTACTGGGTTGAGTAGTGTCCCCCAAAAATTCTTGTCCACCCAGCACCTCAGAATGTGATCTTAGTTGGAAATGGGAGTTTTGCAAATGTATTATAATTAGTCATGATGAGGTCAGATGGGATTAGAGTGGGCTCTGGATCCAATATGACTGGTGTCCAGTAAGAAGGAGGAAATGTGGACAAAGATACAGGTACACAGGGAAGAAGGCTATGGGAAGGCAGAGGCAGAGATTGGAATGGTGAAGCTGCAAGCCTAGGAACGCCAACGATTGCTGGCCACCATTAGACACCAGGAAGAGGCAAAGAAGGAATCTTGCTAGAGCCATCAGTGGGAGGATGGCCCTACTGACATCTTGATTTCTGACCTGTAGCCTCCAAAACTGTGAGAGAATATATTTCTGTTATTTGAAGCCACCCAGTTTGTGGCACTGTGTTATGTCAGCCTTAGGAAATGAATACGAGTATGAATGACCCTAAGCAGAGATAATGTCTGACTCACCTGAGCCCCCTGCAATATTTAGTTCAAAGCATGTTGGTTGACTCAAGATATCAAAGGGAACTTTTTGAAAAGTATACATTACTGTAAAGGGAATGTATGGCCCTTTACTGCCTGGCTGCTGTCACAGCTGCAGAAATTAGGAGTTTGGGGCACTGGGCAGTTGCCTCTTGGGAGGACAGGACAGCACTAGGGCAGGGAAACACTTAACAGGGAGTTAGCTTGAGAGTGAGCCAAGACGTCCTTCATCTGTTGCCCAATATGGCTAGAGCTGGCCTGTTTTCAGGGCCCTCACATCTAATTATGTGGGTTCAAGAAGGCGCAGACACTCCTTCTGGGAGTGGGGCAAATCCTCAAGAATCCAAGGTCCTGACCGTGGATTCCTCCAGCTGGACTTGGGAGGACTGGGTGTCACCAGGGTTGGGGAAAAGGGGGTGGTGATTTGGTGTTGAAGTCGACTGTAGCAAATAGCCCATTGTTCTCTTTCACCCTTGTGTGAAAGAGGATCAGAAGTTCACTGCATGGCTCTTAGGAAGTTCCTGGCAGCTCTGTTTATAATAGCGAGATTTTGGAAATGACCCAAATGTCTGACAGTAGATGATTGGTTAGATAAAGTATGGTTTAGCCAGACATTGGAATTCTATTCAGCCATTAAAAATGATGTCATGGATGATTGTTTATTGACACGATAAATGGATATCATATATAGAAAACATATGTAGTACTTTATGTATGTGATACATGTTGTAGGCAGAGGAAAGAGCCACACAGAAATAAGACCAAGGTTTTAACAGGTGTTTTCTCTGGCTGGTGAGACTATGGAGAACTTTTCCCTTTATGACGGGTACATATTTGTTTGTAATATAAAACTAAAGTTGTTTTTAGTTTTAAAAATATGCTCCTGCATTATTATAGGTCGAACCATGAGTTTCCTTCCTCCTTCTCCCCTGTGGGAACTTACTTTTCTGCATTTCTTTGCACGTTCGTTTGGTCTTTCTTTCTCTCAATGAATCAGCAGAGAGCCATGACAGCAGCACAGGGATGTCTTGCTGGCAGCTCTGGCGGCCCCTGAGTCATCACCTCTTTGGTGCTGAAGGCAGCTGAGGTCCCCTGCTATGGTCCTTCCACATTATGCAGTGGCTTCTGTGGCCATCCAACATTGTGTCAGCCTCACATTCTCTCTAATAAATCTTGTCTTGCTTGAAATCCCCAATCCTACACCATGTCTCTAAGTACTGATTTAAAAAAGTTACAATGTCCTACTTCAGCTCAATGCGGCCAGCATTTATTTCACTGTTTACTTTGTGCCAGGCACTAAGTTAAGCCGTTGGTGAGCAACGATCACCAAGACGAGGGTCTACACTCAAGAAGGGCCTGTGGCTGACGGGAGCACCTATTAGGTGCCAGGCACTTTGATGAAGACTTTCTATACATTCTCACTTTGAATTTAACTGACACAGCTCTTTGGGTAACCACTAATATTTTTTATGGTTCTCAGTTAGCAAGGTATCATAGTTTACTTAACTATTCCTTATTTTGAACAAGTGTATAATTTTAAGTATTTCCACTATTATAAGGAGACACTGCTATAATCATGTGCATACAATAGTTTTTGCTGACCTTTGAAGAAAATCTTACATATTCACACACATTATGTGTGTGTGAGCAAGAAGACTGAAAGAAAATACACTAAACATTTAACAATAATTACACGTGGGGAGTGGGATTGACTATAGGAGGCATAGGGAAAATAACTTTAAAAAACTTAAAAAAAATACACTTTCTATTTTGGAGTAGTTTTAGGTTCAGAGCAAAACAGGGGAAGGTATAGAGATTTCCCATTATCCCCTCTCCCATCCCCCCAGCACCCCCCCTGCCTACTAGCAATCAACACCTCCCACCAGAGTGTACATTTGTTACAGTTGATAAACCTACATGTACACATCATTGTCACCCAGAATCCATAGTTTATGTTAGAGTCACTCTTGGTGTACATTCTATAGGTTTTGACAAATGTATAATGATGTGTATTTCACCATTATAATATCATACAGAGTATTTAACTGCCCTGAAAAATCCTCTGTGCTCTGCCTATTCATTCCTCCCCTCTCTCCACAACTCCTGGCAACTGCTGATCTTTTTACTGTCTACATAGTTTTGCCTTTTCCAGAATGCCATACAGTTGGAATCATACAGTATGTAGACTTTTCTGATTGGCTTCTTTCACTTAGTAATATGCATTTAAGATTCTTCCATGTCAGTAGAGATGTACAAAACAATTTTAATGTACAACTGTCTTATTGCACTGTCTGCTTTTATTTTATGGGGTGGGGGGAGAAACCTTTATTTCTGCCTTAAGGCTTTTACCCTTTAGTTGCTTGGATGACAGGAAATTGGCGTGTCCTATTTTGTTTCAGGTTGTAAGGCTTTCAGATCTAACATGGCCCATGTGACTTCCAATTCAAGATAAAGAACATCTCTAAAATCGAGTATAAATATAATCTGTGGCACTGTTGCTATATCTACTTTTAGAGTAGGTGTTAATGGATTTCTGGCCAAAACTATTATACTCATAAAATGCACTCAACTTTCTTTAAAACTGGTCTTTTTATTTCTTCTCTTGAAGTAGAGGAGTTACTAGCAGGTTCCTAATTGTGGTGTGTACAGTAGAGAAAATGTTCACTTTAAATTATGCCATTAAGGGTCAGAGGTTATACAACACTCACTTATTTAATGCAGGGAGGGCACACAAGACTAAGCCTCCCTCTAAACCTGCAATTGCCCAAAGGCTTAGGGCCTGTATACAAACATAACAATTTATTTATTTATTTATTTATTTATTTATTTATTTATTTATTTTAGATTTTATTGGGGAATTGAGGGAGGGGAACAGCGTTGGGGAATCAGGGAAGGGGAACAGGTAAGTTGCTGTCTTTTTGTTCTTCAGTCTAGTTGTGGAGGACTTTTGCTTTACTGGCCCATGTTTGTATTGTCATTGTGCTCTTCTCGGGTGAGGCAGATCGGTCGCCGGCCTCTGGATGGTCGCTCACCGCTGCTATTGGCCGCTCACGCTGACTGCCGACCACTCACTGTAGCCTATGGCAGCCCACTGCAGCAGGGGTTGCAGCCTACACCATCCTCAGGGCTTGCACAGCCCAGCTCCAGGTGGAGTTGTTGTTAGCTGTAGAGGGCTGTGTCACTGGCCCTCATATGTGGGATCTGAACCGGGAACGCTGGCATCCCCAAACCAGCTCTTAACCAATGCGCCACTCGGCCGGCCCCATAACAATTTATTTTAAAGCTGTTATGTTACATTTATATCGTTCTTCACAATAAAAATAAAGCAGCTTTGTTGTTGGTTAAAAAAAAAAAAAGGGCTGGTCGAGTGGCACGGTGGTTCGGATCCCACATATGAGGGCCAGTGACACTTCCCTCAAAAAAAAAAAGTTCCTCCATGTCTTTTCCTTGCTTGACAGTTATTTTTAGCACTGAATAATATTCCACTGTCTGGATGTACCATAGTTTATTTATCCACTCACCTACTGAAGGACATCTTGATTTACGTCCAAGTTTTGCATAATGCTGCTATAAATCTCTATGTGCAAAAGGTTTTGTGTGGACATGAGTTTTCAACTCATCTGGGTAAGTGTGCCAAGGGATGCAATTGCTGGATTGTATAGTGAGTATAATTTTGTCAGAAACCGCCAAACTCTTTCAAACGGTTGTACCATTTTGCATTCCCACCAGCAATGAATGAGTGCTTGTGTTGTTTCACATCCTCACCAGCATTTGGTGCTGTTAGAATTTTGGATTTGGCCATTCTAATAGGTGTGTCATCGTATTATTTTAATTGGCAGTTTCCTAATAACATACGATGTTTTCATATGCTTATTTGCTACCTGTATACCTTCTTTGGTGAGGTGTCTAGGTCTTTTGTCTAGTATTTTTTTTTTTTAATCGGGTTGTTATTTTCTTATTGTTGAGTTATAGGAGTTCTTTGTATAATTTGGCTAATAAATAGTGCTTCATTAGATATGTCTTGTGCACATATTTTCTCCTAGTCTGTGGCTTGTCTTCTCATTCTCTTGAGAAATTTCACTTTTAACTTTACATATTTAGTTTTGTTTGTTTTTTTACCCCAAAGGCCATGCAGTAACTTTTTTGACAATTTAAAAAAAAAAACAACATTGTCTTCTGGGAGCCAGCCAGGTGGCGCGTTGGTTAGGAGTTGGCTTGGGATGCCTGTCTGAGCAGAAGGGCCCCAGTTCAGATCTCACATGAGGGCCGGTGACGTTGAGCCCTCTACAGCTAAGATGGTGAACAACAGCTCCACCTGGAGCTGGGGTGCTGTGAGTCACAGTGACAGTGTAGGCTGCAGTGGGGCTGGCCGGCAGTAGGCATGTGCTTTCGTGAGCCGCTGTGAGCGACCATCCAATGGCTGGCGAGCGACTGTCTCACCGGGAAGAACGCAATGATAATACCAACATGGGCTGGTGAAGCGACGTCCTCCACAACTAGTCTGAAGAACAAAAGGACAGCAACTTGTCTGTTCCCCTTCCCCAATTCCCCAATAAAATCTTTAAAAAAAAACAAACCCCAAAAAGAACATAAAAAGAACATTGCCTTCTAATGTGTTCAGAAGCATACAAATAAACTAGGATTTATCAGTAAAACAACTGCTGTTAGAAATATTCCTAGGCAAAATGAAAGATTTCCCCTAATCAGAAACCCAGGTTCTGCCCTGGGATGAGGAGAGATCAGTATGTGTGAATATCTCCCACTGAAGGTAACAGAGTTTTTAATAGCTTGTGTGTGGTTATGACTGTGTCATGTATTCTAGAGTTTAATGCCTATATTGTACATTTATATGTCTGATAGGGGCTTGGATAAACAGGAGAGTCTCTGTCTTCCTGAAAAAAACGAATGAATTGGATTTCCTTTGGCTAAAAGAAAAAAACTGGAGCCGGCTGTCTCGGCTAGAGAGAGCAAAGAGAACAGTTTAAAAAGAGAGCATACTGGAGGCCAGAAAAGGCCATGTGGCAGAGGATGGACTTCCGCAGCTGATGGACTTCTGTGGCTCTTGAAGGAGGGAGCTCTACATTTTTATGGTCAAAGGCCTTGGGTCCCAGACCAGCCCCACCATAAACTGACTATGTGACTTGAACAAGATGCTGAGCTTTTTTGAGCCACAGTTTCCTTATTTTGGAAAATGCAGATGATAATAATAGTAACTGTCTCAAAGGGTTGCTATGAGAATTAAATGATGCTTCACTTTCGGAGTGTTTTATAAAGAATAAAGTGCTTGTTCTAACATGCTATCCAAGCATTTCTTGGGTATTTAGAGACACTGTAGTTTCATGTCTACTGTGTGCCAAGCACTGGGTAGATAAGAAACAACACTAATGTCTGGTGCTCACCCTCAAGAAATTGTTGGGCAGTATGAAAAGCCAGATATGTGAAAGGATCAACCAGTTGCACTGGAACTTATGCCAGATAATTTGCCACTTAAAAAGACAGGATCATCTGTGTTGTTTATTATTACAAGGATGTTCTTCTCACCTTCCAAAGTAGATTGCAGCCTCCTTGACTGTAGGGCGTGGCTTCTTTTCCCTCCCACCTCAACTTGTGTAGTGTTGAGGGAATCATATCAATTACCATATATAGAGGGCTCTCCCTTGGACTAGGTTCTGTGTTAAGATCTTTTAGATATATCTTATGTGATCTTTAAAACAACCCTATGAGAAAAGTAATATTATAATTTCTTATTTTTAAAGTCTTGTGTTTTTTTTTAAAGTTTTTATTTTATTTTTATTTTTTAAAGATTTTATTAGGGAATTGGGGAAGGGGAACAGTGTTGGGAATTGGGGATAGGGAGCAGCCAAGTTGTTTTCCTTCAGTCTTAGTTGTGAAGGACACAGGTAGCTTAGCTCCAAGTCCAGTCTCCATCCGGCCACCCGGTGGCAGCTCATGGATGTTCAGCTCAAGGTGCCATGTTCAATCTTAGTTGCGGGTGGACGTAGCCCACCATCCTGTGTGGGAATCAAACTGGCAACCTTGTTGTTAGGAGCACATGCTTTCACCAGCTGAGTCATCCTGCCACCTGTTGGTAGCTCAGCGGCAGCTCAGCTCAAGCATGGCTCACTGGCCCATGTGGGAATTGAACCGGCAATCCTGTTGCTCAGAACTCGCGCTCTTTACCAACTGAGCCACTCTGCCAGGCCCAGTAATATAATTTCAATTTTACAATGAGGGAACTGAGGCACAGAGCAGTTAAATAACTTTCATGAGGTGTCTCAGCTGTTGAATGGGGGTGTCAGAATTTGAACCTTAATTTATCTGACTTCACAGCCCATATTCTTTTTTTTTTTTTAATACCATTTTATTTTATTTATTTATTTTTTTGAGGGCAGTATCACTGGCCCTCACATGTGGGACCGAACCGGGGCCGCTGGCTTCCCAAGCCAGCGCTTAACCACCGCGCCACTTGGCCGGCCCACAGCCCATATTCTTAACGGCTATGCTGGGAGCTCTGGAAATTTGTTAACTGGCTACTCAACTCATTTCAGGGTCTAAAGTAGACAACGACTTAGTGTTAAAGAGGAGGCATGAGGTGAAGTATGAGGGGACCAGAGAGGTGACAGGGAGCTTTGGGCTCTTGTGGTGTCCCTGTATAATTGGGGACCACAAACACTTTCCGCTCCTGCACTGTGAGAACTGAGAATATTTTCTAGGTCTCATTTAACAGCAGCCAATTAAAGATGCCTGTGGGTGCCACACATGAGAACAGGTCTGTCAGGACGAGGATGCAGTGTGCTCATAGGGTGGCATACTGAGTAGAGAGGTCTAGGGCCCAGGGGCATCTGGGGCTGGGGATCATCTGGGATGCTGCTACGTAAGGACCGAGTAATAGAGAGGAGAGGAAAGCAGAACCTGGGAAGCAGAGATGCTGGGAGAAACAGGCAAATGAGGAGCTGGGCAAATGGAGCCTTACATTGAAAGTTTCAGGCTTTCATTGTTCTTGCTCCTTTAAATGAATGCCATTAGCTCTATCAGTCAGAATTGAACAGGAAACAGACAGCACTTAGAGAGGAATAGTTAAAGACAGCTTAATAAAGGGGCTATTTCCTAACTAAAAAGTCAGGAAAATCAACATGGGATGGTGAAGCACCTTAGGGCTAGCAGTAGAGAGAAATGCTGCCACCCTGGGCCTAAAGCAGAAAGGGGACAACCACAGACACTAGAATGCCCTGAGACCTTTAGTTGTAAGGACAGGCCCCTGCCAGGATCTGTGGTCTTTGGTAGAGGAACACAGCCACTTACCTACCTGCAGCTTGGCAGAGAGTGAATCGGGGACTAGACACCCAACTTCTCTTTCTTGCACCCTCTGATTTCCTGCCACTCTCATAGGTTTTACCCAGTCCGATGCCAGAAGGCAAGACAGCTTGCTCATGCTATTTATAGCAGTCAGCAATCTGAACACAGAGCAGAGAAAGATGGACCTGGAGGGGCAAATGGAGAACACCCAGTGCCTTTGTCCAATGAAGTGCTTAGAAGTGGCTCCGAAAACAACCAAGAGGCTATTAATAGGGAAGTATCTAAATACACTGTGATGTGTCCATGCTCGGAACACTATGCAGCAGTTGCAAAGATAGACTAGATCAATAAGTACTGATGTGGATGGATCGCTGAGATATATCATTGAACTGTGAAGCAAATTGCAGAAAGGTGACTAAAGCAGGATAGCATGTTTATCTGTTTCACACACACACACACACACACACACACACACACACACACACACAGAGTATCATAAGTCTATCTAATGTCCCATGTCCAATGTCTATTATGGTGTGTTGTGCATGTAAACTCTGGAATGATAATAGTGGTTTACTGTGGGGAGGTGGCTCAAGATTGGGGTGATAGTCAAAGGGGACTTGAGGTATGGTAGACACTGTTGCTTCCCTAATAGCATCCATTCCCCATCTGCCCTCCATTCTTCCATGCTAACAATTCCAATTTTGTTCAGATATCAATGGGCAGCACTGCGCTCAGGAAAGATAGGTCCAGATGTTGAGTCATGATTGATCTAAGCCAAATATATTGATTCCACTCCTCTTTGCCTCTGATTTATCTAGGAGTAGGCATGTGACCTAGTCCACTGGTGACTTCTAGGAAGTATTTCTTTTCTCTCTGTAATAACAAATAGGGAGGATAGTGAACAAAAGTTCTGCCTCTCCTCTTTCTTTCTGCCTTGGGGTGATGTTTGAAAATGTGATGCTTGGAGCCATGGCAACCATCTTATGACCATGAGGAAAAGGCCCAGAAACTGTAGAGCCATCAGTCTAGCACCCTGACATCTTGCTGTTCCAAAACAGAAACCATTCTCTTTCAAGCTTCTTGTTACCTCAGATATTGAAATGCTTTATTGCTTAAACCACTGTTAGACAGGCAGTCTGTTACAATTAAATACATCCTAACCAATACAATAGCTCAATCTGCAACAGTTTAAGAATTTATTCCTGTGCTACTTGTGTAACTAAACATTTTTGGTAAAGCCACCTCAGGCACTTGTAGTTCATCTGTGGAATTGACTTGGTCCACCTCCTGCTCGCTCCCCAGACTCTTCCTACACTTTGTTTGCCTATCTCAGGGCCACCTGCTGAGCTGCTTGATTGATGACTCAGGTGGACAAGACTTTTGGAATACACCCTTTGTCCTTCTTGGGGCAGCTCCATCCCTTCCACCTTCTCAGGCTGGGGACAGCACTATGCAGGGAAGAGCCAGCTGTTTGGTAACAAAAGAGGTCTGGGGAGATTGGAAAGGTGCGTTGGAGTGGGAGAGGCCCAGGGGCCCAGGGATAAAGCCAAGAGCAGGGTTATAATCTCTGCAGGATTCATTGGTTCTGCCCTTAGGCCTGGTCTATGACTATTATAAAGAAGCTCCCTCTAGGTTTATCCAGGGGAGTCCTACAGCTACTGAGGTCTGACGATATCTTTCTTTCCTTTTTTTTTTTTTTTTTAAACTTTATTGGGGAACAGTGTGTTTTTTCAGGAACCATCAGCTCCAAGTCAAGTTGTTGTTTTCAGTCTAGTTGTGGAGGGTGCAGCTCAGTGGCCCATGTGGGAATAAAACTGGCAATCTTGGTCTTATGAGCACCATGCTCTAACTGAGCCAACTGGCCACCCTCTGAGGACACCTTTAAATTACTCGTACTCACTGCCTCCGTTGGAGGTCCTGTACACTGGATCAAATCCCCATAGCAATCGGACTTGTAGAAATATCTTCCAGAGAATGAGTGGCTTGGGCAGGTTTGCATTTGCTGAAGATCACCCTGGAGGCCGTGAGACTTGGTGGGAGGCACTGGTGGTAGGCTGATGGAGAGAAGCTGAGGTTTTAGCTGGGACCCAGGATGAGAGTGCAGAAAAAGGAATGGGTGTGAGTTTCACCCTTCCCTTCATCACAGATGATGCTTGACATATGGTGACAAGGCAAGTGTTCTGCCTTCTTCAGAGCAAGGGCAAAGGTTTTTGGGATGCTATTTTCCAGGGTGTTTCAGGGATCTCTCTCTAGCAGGGGTTTCCTTTGTGGCATTTGTCAGTCAGGTTAATAATTTCTTTGCAGCAGGGCTCGGCAGGGGGATGGGAGAACAGGGTTCTGTTGTTCCTTTGCTACTCTGAGCCCTGCACCCCACTGTGAGTGGTAGGTATCCCCTTCCTCTACCCGTTTCCACTGGCCCTTTTCCTGTTCACTTTTCCTCCCCAGACCTACAGAGGGCTGCATTCAGGTTCAAAGGAAAGGGATACCTGTAGTTAAAGAATCAGGTGGGAGGGTGAGGTTAAGGAAAAACAAACTTTTGCCTAGATGGCCGGCTGTTTTATTATGCATGCTTCCCTCTTTTTCACTGTTTTTTTCTTTTTTTGAAAGGCTGAAAATAAGCACTTTTGTAATAGTGACTTGTAATTTACACTTTTCTGACGAGTCACTCAAACTGCTGCTGCAGCCGCTTAAAGAGGAATTTGATGAAAGCCTCTTCAGCAGGCACTTTCTAATTCAGAACGTTCCAATGCAGGTGCTCTCTCTAAACTAGTTGAGGGGCCGAGGAGCGAATCGGGCTACCCTGGGCCAGGACTCCCCATCAGCATCTCTACCACCAATTCAGGCTTTTGAAACTGCTGGTTCTCATGGCTGCTGTTCAACTTACATTTTTCAAGTAATATAGTGGAATTGAAACCAGAGGCCAAACGAGTCCGGGGCTCCTGCTGCCTGCGCCGGCCACTCAGCCAATAGACCAACACAGGAGTTGGGTCATAGAATAAGTGTTGTCAGAGCACCGGTGGTCTGAAAAGGCAGCGGGTTAACACCTCCAAAAAACTGCCTTAACATTCTCAGACCAGCCTGGGATATTTAAGAGAAAATCTGGACATTCCTCTAGAGACCTTATGATGGTTCTGGGGGTCTGCATGGAGCCTTCCCTCAGGCAATGTGGCTTTCTAACACAGTCATCAACCCAGGAGCAGTGATGACAGTCACCTGGAAAGAATGCTAGGCCATAAAGATTGTGATCAGTAAGCATGGGGTATTGTAATCATAAGCAAAGGCTATTGTGATCATAAGCAAGGGGTATTGTGATCAGTAAGCAAGATAGGTTTCAGGGTAATTATCTGAAGCAAGGAACTGGACAGGGGCTATTCCAAACTCAGGAACTGGGGCGGGGACATTCCAAGCTCAAACCACAGGGAGGGGGTTGATCAATTGTTAAGCTCTAGGGCAGGGAGAGGTGAGGCCAAGGACATTGCAAGGCCTCTTTTGGGGTCCTATTTCAGAATCATTGAAAACCTGACCTGGAATGGATCATGGAAATCCATTAACTCAAGACCCTCATTCTATAGGCCAGAGACGTGACTTTCCTGCTTAAAATGACCAGACTGGTTAGTGTAAGAACAGGGAATATAACCCTGAAATCTGGACTCCCAATCCTTTCCCATTAAGCCACGCCATATTAATTTCTAGGATTTTATTTGTTTCATTTAAGTTTTTATTATGGAAAAATTCAAACATACACAAAAGTAGAGACATGAGTATAATGAATACTCAAGTACCCATCACTCTACTGCAGGAGTCGGCCTTGTTCTGACATTCTTGTTTTATCTGTTCCCTCTCCCTTGCCCCTTTGCAACCAGACAGTCTTCATACCATTTTATCTGTTAACACAGGCATGTGTATCTCTAACAGAAAGCTTTGAAAAATAATGTAACCACAGTACCATTATCACACTCACAAATTTAACAGTGTGTCTTAGTATCCTAATACCTAGCTCATACTAAATTTTTTCCGATTGTGTCAAAAATGTTTTCTTTGCAGCTTGTGTAAATCAGGATCTGAACAAGGTCCACACACAGTATTTGTTGATTTTTCGAAAAGAGCTTTTAAATGGTGATGGCCCCTCCTCCCATCCATTCCCCTGCCATATGTTTGTTGGAAAAGCTGGATCATCTGTCCTTTAGAATTTAACATATTTTGAATTTGGCTGATTATGTCCTGCTGGTGTCCTTGAACATATTTCTCTGTCCCTTTTCTCATAAACTGATAGCTAAATGTAGAACAGTGATTCTCAACTGGAGGATATTTACCCCCCTGTCCACTCTCACCCCAGCGTGGCAATATGCAGAGTTAGTTTTGATTGTCACAACTGGGTGGTGCTGTTAGCATCTAGTGGGGAAAGGCCAGGGATGCTGCTAAGCATCCTATACACACAAGAAAGACTTGTGTCCCAAGACATGACTTTTTAGAAATATTGAGGTTAATCAGTGGGTCCAGGAAGTGTAAGCCTGACATCCATTATAAAGTTAGCTAAACTGAGATGTTTGGAGAGTATAAAAGAGAACACTATTAATAATCAAAATAACTGGGAAGGTCTCTGGCAAACAGGGACCTGTGCTTATTCTATCCACTGACTTTTCAAGAGCTTTATTCAACTCTAATTGATTTTCTTTTCACGTTTCCCCCAGGTTTTTATAAAAGTTACATGGGGTACATCATTTAAAGAGTCACATAATTCTAGACTTGTTGCTATAGCAATTCCTTTGTTCCTCCCCATTTTCCCTTCCTAAGAGGCAACCATTTCCAATTTTTTTCAGCTGGGTCTTTCACTTTTTTTTTTTTTTTTTTTTGAGGGCAGTGTCACTGGCCCTCATATGTGGGACCCGAACCGGGGCTGCTGGCTTCCCAAGCCAGCTCTTAACCACCGTGCCACTCGGCCGGCCCCAGCTGGGTCTTTTAATATTTATCTTTGCATATCCTAATAATGGGCTGAAATTGCCACTTCTTGGGCAATTAAGTTTGGGACATTTTCTTTTTCTTTTTTGTTTTTTCAGTTTTGGGCATTTTCTAACAACCTCTCCCTAAAGAATATGATAATCTCTCTATCGTTCCAATACTGCTCTTCAGCTCCCTGTTCAAACACTGTTTCTATCCCTTTATCTTCTCAGAATAAATGCTAATTTTGGTGGTCTGCTCACGTTTAAGAGTAGAAGCTCTGATCTCATGATTAGGGCTTGTTGACTGCAGCTTCTCTGCAGGGTTATCTGGCTACTCTGTTCTTTTAGCGAATTCTTTTTTAAAGATTTTTTTTATTGGGAAATTGGGGGAGGGGAACATCGTTGGGGAACAGACAAGGTGCTGTCCTTTTGTTCTTCAGTCTAATTGTGGAGGACATCGCTTCACTGGCCCATGTTGGTACCATCATTGCGCTCTTCCTGGATGAGGCAGATCAGCCGCCGGCCTCTGGACGGCCGCTCATAGAGGCTCTTCGCAGCTCACACCAGCTGCCAGCCGCTCACGCTAGCTGCCGGCCACTCACTGTAGCCTATGGTAGCCCACTGTAGCAGGGGCTGCAGCTATGCCATCCTGAGGACTCACAGCAGCCCAGCTCCAGGTGGAGCTGTTGTTCACCACCTTAGCTGTAGAGGACAGTGTCACTGGCCCTCATGTGTGGGATCTGAACAGGGGCCTCTGGCGTCCCAAGCCAGCTCTTAACCAATGCACCACCTGGCCGGCCCTAGGGACTTCTTAATGTCAGAATGTTTAAGTCTTTCTTCTTGGGCCAATACGATTGCTCAGAGAAGAGTTTTTCAGTCTTTTGCCTGGTTGCCAGGGTTTTAGGAGCCAAGTAGGGCTAGAGGGCTGCAAGTCTCAGCATTCAGCACGAGGACTTTCCTGTTTTTGTTATAATTCTCTTGCATCAACTGTGTCTGCTGTCCTCCAGTCCAACGACCCTCTGTTAACTTCCTTCAGAGAATAAACCTGAGTCTAATGGTAGAACTATGAAAGGGTGGTTGCCCAGTTGTAGAAAGCTAGGGAAGGAACCTAAGGATCAAACTGCTATATATATTTAAAACAACCTTATTGAGGTACAATTGACATAAAATAAATAGCACTTATTTACAATGTACAATTTGATAAGTTTTGACATACTTGTATGTGTCCCTCTATGAAATCATCACCACAGTCAGGATAAAGAACATACTAACTGTCCCCCAAAGTTTCCTCTTCATCCCTGAGCAACTACTGATTTGCTGTCTGTCACTACAGATGAGTTTGCATTTTCTAAAATTTTATATAAATGGAATCAGTACATTACATGCTCTTTTTGGAGGGAGGAGTTCTGGCTTTTTCTACTCCATATAGTTATTGTGAGATTCATTCTTGTTGTGGAGTGTACAATAGCTCATACCTTTTCACTGAAGTGACTCACCGCAATTTGTTTATCCATGCACTTGTTGATGGACATATGGTTTGTTTCCAGTTATTGGTTATTACAAGTAAAAGTGTTACGAACATTTATGTGGAAGTTGTTGTGTTGACACAGTGTTTCATTTTTCTTGGGCTTAACAGGAGCAGAATGGCTGGGCTATATGGCAGGTGTGTGTTTAACTTATAATGAAACTGCCACACTGTTTTCCAAAGTGGCTGTACCATTTGACATTCCCATCAGTAATGGATGAGAAAATTCCAGTTGCTTAACTTCCTTGCCAACACATGATTTGGTCATTAAAATTTTAGACATTCTAGTTGAGTGTGTAGTGGTATCTCATTGTGGTTTTAATTTGCATTTCCTGATGGTTAATGATGTTGATGTATTGTCATGTACTACTTGCCATCTGTATATCCTCTTTTGTCGATTGTCTGTTCAAATCTCTTGCCCATTTAAAAAATTTTATTGTTTTGTTTTCTTGTTGAGTTTTAAGATTTGTTTACATATTTTGGATATGAATTCCTTATCAAATATGTGACTTCCGTACATTTACTCCCCGACTTTTCTTTTCATTCTCTTAACAATGTCTTTCAAAAGGCAAATGTTCTTAATTTTGATGAAGTCCAATTTATCAATTTTTTTCTTTTTTGATTGTGATTTTATTGTTGTATCTAAGAAATCTTTGCTTAACCCAAGGCTGCAAAGATTTTCTCCTGTTTCCTTCTAGAAGTTTTAAGGTGTTAGATTTAGGTCTGTGTTTAATTTTTTGAGTTAGTTTTATTCTATGTGGTTCGAGGTATGGATCAAAGTTCTGTTTTTTCATCATGGGTATCCAATAGTTTTAACATCATTTGTCAAAAAGACTACTTTTCCCATCAAACTGCCTTTGCACTTGTGCAAGTATTTATTTTTGTATCCTCTATTCTATTTCATTGTTCTACTTGTCTATCTTGAATTCAGTGCTACACTGTCTTGATTATTGTAGCTTTATACTAAGTCTTGAAGTTGGATGGTATAAATCTTCCACATTTTGAAGGTGAATTGGTGATTCTAGATCTTTTGCATTTCCAAATAAATTATAGAATCAGCTTGTTAGGTTTTACAAAAGATACATTTATGTTGTTAATGTAAAAATTAACTATATAATGTAAGATACACATCAAATATAAAAAGTCTGTTGGGATTTTGACTGGGATTGTATTGTATCTACTGGGGAAAATTTACATCTTAGCAATACTGAGCATCCCAACCCAAAGAAACAATATGTCTCCCTAATCATTTAAGTATTCCTTTATTTATCTCCATGATATTTTGTAGTTTTCATTGTACAGAACTTGCACATTTTTTGTCAGATTTACCCCTAAATATTTTATACCTTTAAATGGTATTGTAAATGGTATTATATTTTAAATTATATTTCTCACTATTTGTTGCCAGTATATAGTGTATAATTTGATTTTTCACATTGCTCTTATATACTGAAATTTTGCTAAACTCATTAATTCTAGCAGCTTTTTTTGTAGATTGCATATGATTTTCTAAATGGATAATTATGTTATTTGTGAATAAAGGCAGTTTTATTTCTTCCTTTCCAATCTGGATGCCTTTTGTTTATTTTTTCGTGCCTATAGCACTGGCTAGAGCCTATACAGTTCAGTGTTGGATATAAGTGATGAAAGCAGACATCTTTTCCTTGTTTTGATGTTAGAGGGAAAACAATCAGTCTTTCACCACTAAGTGTAATGTTAGCTGTAGCCTTTTCATAGATATCCTTTATCAAGTTGTAGAAGTTCTCATCTATTCCTTCTTTGTTGAAAATTTTTATCAGGAATGGAACTTAGATTTTGTTAAATACTTATTTTATACCTATTGAGATAGTTGCTTGTTTTTTTCTTTTTTGGTTTGTTAATATAATGAATTAAATTGATTGATTTTCAAGTGTTAAATCAACCTTGCAATCCAGGGAGAAAGCCTACTTGGTCATAATATACATGTTATTCATTTTATATATTGTTGGGATCAATTTGCTCAAATTTTATTTTGAGAAATTTGCATCTATGTTCATGAGGAATATTGCTGTGTACTTTTCTTGCAATGTCTTTGTCTTTTATTTTATTTTTTTTGAGAGAAAGAAACAGATGGGTTTTTATTCATGATGACTGATTTGTTGTGGTCAGAAACCAAGGAATTTAAAAATACCAAGGAGTACAAGCCTGCATGTGAGGTTTGGAAGATAATGGGCAGAAGGCTAGATGTCACAACTAAAAATGATGCCATCAATACAGCCAAGTTTGTAAGCTACAGAGCAAATACCAATCCATTGTTGAAAGCTCTTCAGTTCATTCACAATTTAAACTCTTTGTCAAAATGTGCCATATCGACACTACATGAACAGCACATATCACAAAAATAATGCTCTTTGAAGAGTGGGTACCAATAGATGCATGAAATATGACAACCTGCTATTAATAATTTTTTTTCTTCAAAGAAGGCTCAGTTTACATATTGTTTTGCGAGAGTTTAGATACTGTTTTGTTTTTTTTTTTCTTTCAGTTTCAGGTATACAAAACAATGTTCTTAGTCTGTTTTGGCATCATAGATTGCTAGCTTTGTAGGTTTCCTTCCCTCCTCTTTAATTTTCTGGAAGAGTTTGTGTTGAATTAGTATTATTTCCTTAAATTTTTGGTATTATTATTATTTCTTCTTACTTTGGGGTCATTTGCCCTTCTTTTTCTAGTTTCTTAAGTTGGAAGGAAGCTGAGGTTGTTGATTTGCAACTTCCTTATTTTTTATTTTTCCTAATTTAGCCATTTAGTGCTCTAGATTTCCCTCTAAGCTCTGCATTAGTTGGAATACAAATTTTGATATATTGTGTTTTCATTTTCCTTTGGTTCAAAGTATCTTCTAATTTCTCTTTTGATTTCTTCTTTGATTCATGGGTTGGTTAGGAAGTGTGTCATTTAGTTTTTAAACATTTGGGATTTTTGAGGTAATTTTCTTATTGATTTCTATTTTAATTTCCTTTTGGTCTCAGAACATACTTTGTATGACTTGAGTCCATTTAAACTTGTTGAGACTTATTTTATGGCTCAGAATATGGATTTTTTGGTACATGATCTGTGTTCACTAAAGAAGGTGTGTTCTACCAATCTTGGGTGAAAATAGAAACTATCTTGAGACAGTAAGCTGTGTCAATCATAGAACTCATCTTTATATCCTGTCTCTCAGGTATGGCTGTACTTTGTTGACAATAGCCAATTTCTTGAGAACAATTGCTTCATATATTTTGTCTATTTTATAAATTGTGTCTGGTGGGAAGATAAACCTGTTCCCCGCTGCTCCATCTTGGCCAAAGTGGATGTCTCCTCAAACTGCTTTTAATATGGTTTTCAACCAACATTCCTGCCTTAACCTTCCACTTCAGAAGTACCTGGTTCTCACAATTCCTGAACCTTAAGGGGGCTTCTAAGATGTTAGTTGTATTGTTTCTCACTTCTGGCTCTGGAATCTAATACATATTCTAGGAGAGTTATTAAAGCAGAGCTGGGACTACACAGGGGGCATTGAAATTGGACAATCATGGCTGAGATTATCATTTTTTTCATGAGGCTACATTGCCTGGAACTGGGCCTCACACTCAAATACCAACAAGGGGCCTACAGGGAGGGAAAATGAATGCAGGGCACTCATTTGGTGCAAAATAAGGGAGCGGTGGGTGCCTACATAACTTACCTTGTTTAGACAACTCTGCCCTAGTCTCTTGTGGTCATGCAAGAAAGAAGGCCGAGTGTTGTCAGCTCTTCCTCTAATTCAGAGAAGCTGGAAATTCAGAATTTTATGCAAAATTTCCTGTTTCTAAAATCTTGACAACTAATCCAAATTTTAAAAAATGTTGTGGGCCCAGGGAAAATCCAACGAAAGACTAGATCTGGCTTGTTGGGCTGCTATTTTGATACTACCTTTGGATTTTCATGTCTGCTCCTCCTTTGTGTATTCTTACTCCATTATGCAGGCAACCTTGCCTGCTTTCTCATATGTCTGCTCCCCAAACACTGGCTCACACGTGACTCTGGTTTGTCATGGTACACACTGTGACCTCCATTCCACATGACCTTTCAATTCAGGTTCCCAGCACCATGTCATTGACTCAGTGTCTTAATATGACAATTTCAGGTTCCCAGGAGAGAGAATCTGATTGTCTAGCTTTGGTCTTACCAACTGTGGTGGATGGGGTCAATTAGGATCCTATATATTGGCCTTTTGGGGGCTGAGGGTGGGACAGATCTCTATTGATAGTGAGGAAATGACTGCCTTTCTGTGGAAACAAACCGAATCATACAAGGGGAGAGCTAGAAATGACCTTAGAAAAATTTGATCAAACCTCATCATATTACCTATGAAGAAACTGGGGCTTAGAGAAGTGAAATGACTTATCCAAGTTCAAAGACTTTATTAGGTCAGAGTAGGGCTGAGTCTGGGATTTAGTTTCCTAGCCAAGTTTTCTTTTATTGTGTGTTCCACAAGAGCAGAAAATCAGTCAGTATCCTTAATGCAATACTTTATGCATGGTAGGTATTCAATGAATGTTTGTTGAATAAAAAGGTGTACTAAGTTATTTTATATAATGTAAGCATACTTTTTTTTTTTAAGTTAAGATAACGTTTAACTGCGTATAACAGAAAATCCTCAAAACAATGGCTCATGAACAGTAAAGGTTTATGTAGTTCTCATATGAAAGAGGTGTAGAGCTGGGATGGACTTTTAGGATGTCAACAATACCTCCATCTCTTTGTTTCTGTTTTGTCATCATTAGTGCATAGCTTTCATCTTTAAATTTGTCTTATGGTACTGGAGCTCTGTCGTATACTGGAATTCCAGGATGGAAGAATCAGAATGAGGCTCTGATAAAACATTTCCTGAAATGTCCACCTAACTTTGTTTCTATCTCATACTTCGAAACTTAAATGTGTGGCCACACTTGGTTCCAAGGGAAGCTAGGAAAAGGAAGTTGGATACGTTTTCCCCTTGAATAAATCTCGGTTTTCTTAAAGAAATAGGATGGAGTGGGTACTTGGTAGACAGCAGTGTCTGCCAGAATTGAAAAGAATTAATTGATTGAAATAAGTTCCCTATAGTTTTGTTACTCACAATGACCAGAACAAAAATGTGAAGGCCTTTAAAGATACTTATCAGAAGAGATGCAAATTTGGTTCTGATAATTTTCTAATGTTCTGGTTCAATTGCTTTAGAAAACATTGGTTTAGTTATAGTTCATAGTAGTCCAATAGGATTTTATTTGTTTTCAAAGAAACCTTTTTGGGTGAGTCCACAATTAAAAAATATTGTTTGCTTTCAGTTTAGTATGGGTTTCACAAATTAGTGTGATCCCTTCCAATTTTTGGTTCATAGCTTCGGTCGACGCCAGTTCCTGGTTATGATGTAGCCACACTAGGAATTTTTCAATCATCATTTAGAATAGCAGACATAGGCCAAAGAACTGATTTTCATTTAGGCAGGAGTTTATCAATCCTGCTTTTCATAGGTAGGAGCTAATAATCCTCATGGCTTTGAATGATTCTAAATTTATCTCTGTGATTTGGCATGGCTAAAGGTCCCACTTATGATAGATATGCTAAAATTAACACATCAGCTTCTTTCATCCTTGTTCTATAATATAAATGCACCCAATTTAAAACTTCTCTGTTCTTACTCATAAATTTTACATTCCTATGGATTGAGATTTCTTTTTACCATGTTAGTTCTGGAACACTACACTGGATTTTGTTTGTATGGTATGTCAGGAAATACACTTCAAATTAGAGATTTGCACATTTGATTTTTTTTAATGGGGGCTAAAAGGAGGGTTAATTGTTAATGGGGGCTAAATTTCAAAAGCAGAACATGTACTGGGAGTGATGGTGCTCCTGCTAAAGGAAATCTAGCTGATCAGGGCCTCGAAGGAACTGTGGCTCAACATTGCTCCATAGTATGGAAGCCTGATTTTTACATATCATTCACTAATTAAAAAAATTGAAATCAGTGAGTAAGTCGTTACTGTACAGGCCAAATCCTACACGTCTTAGGCTGCTGGTTTAAGGGTCTGATTTAAATGCTCCACATTTCTTCATGTCTTTCTTGTTCTCTCCTATGATTCTGCAGTTATTCTTCTCAATAAAGATGTTGATAAAGCATTTGAAAGTGGCTTCCTATTTTCATTGGCATCATAATGTTGCCTGTGATTAAAAATGCTCATATATTGCCTGAGATTCAACCTGTATATTTCTTCTTATTGTCTATGGAAGAATAATTCAAGGAGAAGAAGATGATAATGAGGCAGGGAATTAATTTCTCCAGGTATGATCATATGCTTCTTGTAGCCATTCACCAATCCTATGAAATTCATCTGGTCACTTTGCACATATGATCATTGGTCATAAAGTAAAAAAGGCAAGAGAGTGTAAACAATGCCTTACAATCCATCCCACATCATCAATCAAATAGTAGGTCTGCGTGTTTATATGCTACTTATTTATTTTCCAAAATGCATTCAATGAATGCCAGCTGCGTGCTGGGTCTGTGGTAGGATGGCCAGTGGAATATAATGTAGGGCCATGCGTTGCTCTAGGCTTTACTTATTTATTGTTAAGGGAATTAAGGGAATTAAAGGAAAAGAGGCCATTGTCCTCTGGTCATGAGCTGGGAGGATGTGAGCCTTGAAGCCAGCCACAGATATCATTTCTTCATCAGGAGGAAGTTGGTCTGAGAGAGTAAGTTAAGAAGCATGATCTCTCACCTGGATACTGAGCAGCTTCTTGACTTACCTCCCTGCTTGTACCCTTGTTCACTGATGGTCTGCTTTGAACACATGGATTGGAGTGATCTTTAAAAACGGAAGTCAGCTGTCACTTCTTGGCTCAAAACCCTGCTTTGGGTCCCTGTCTCACACAGAGTAAAAACGGAAGTGTTCACCACGGCTTATGGCTCCCATGTGACTGGCCCTGTTTGTCTCTCTGCCCTTGTTTCCCACAATAATCTACCTCACACACTGAAATCCAGTTGCTTCTTCAAAATGCCTGGTAGGACCCTTTGCCCTGGCTGTTCTCTGTCCCCAGGAAATTTCCTATAGATTTTTGAAGTCTAATGCCTCCTAGTCCTCCAAATGCTCAAATTGCACCTTCTCATTGAAGTTTGGTTTAATTGGTTTGCCCTGTATGTAGCCAAGCCATCACTTCTCCTTCTTGCCTTTGATCTTGGCCCTGAGAGACTCTAACACCATGACCGCTAGGACTGGTCTTGTAGAAGAAAGGACTTGGAGAGTGAGTGGTATGGGTCGAGGAGTAGAGCTTCCTTGAAATGGCAAACCCAGTGAATTAGAGGAACCTTGCTTCTGTGGGCTTGTCTGACTAATTTTAGGCTGTTAATTAGCATCTGACAATTATTTTTCACTCCAGAAAGTCCCCAGTTTTATTTACAGAGTGACTTAGGCTTTACACAGACCACATCATCTCCTTATATTTGGATCTGTTTTAAAACAAACCCATCAGCACCCAAAGCCTTCCAAAAAGCTATGCTGGAAGTTGAGGCATGGCCTAGGGCTGAGTGTCTACATCTTCAAAGATAAGGAGGGTCTGGGCCGGCCGAGTGGCACAGTGGTTAAGCCCTGGCTTGGAAAGCCAGTGGCCCCGGTTCGGGTCCCACATATGAGGGCCAGTGACACTGCCCTCAAAACAAAACAAAACAAAGATAAGGAGGGTCTAGAGGCCAGACCTACCTTCCTTCCTTCCTTCCTTCCTTCCTTCCTTCCTTCCTTCCTTCCTTCCTTCCTTCCTCTCTTCTTAAAACCCCTCCATTCTTAATTTGCTTGGCTTATAGTTATTAACAGTTACTAAGCATCTATTAGAAATAAAATTTTATAAAGATTTAAAAGAAGAAAGGATATGTTCTTAGAAAGGTGTCTATGATTTTCTTTCAAAAGATTCCACATAGACAAATAATCTTAAGTTTGTGCTACTTTGTTTCAGCTCCAACATCAAGGGCAGCAGCTCTTGCCAAGAACAGAGTCCAGGGCATGGCCAGCTTCATTCTGATCAGGAAGTTCAGGCAGTCACTGCAAGCTCTGATGATACCTGTATCTTGATCAATACCTTATGCTTCTCTAATTAGCATAGTGAATATCAGGAAGGGGTTTTATTGGTGAGAGTGGTAGCTGGTAGCTTGCATAATGAAAGTGGACTCTCAGTTTGATGAAATTGAACATATTTGAGATGTATGGATGGGCTAAAATTTCAGAGTCACTTGCAGAAACAGGGTAGAAGAATCAGGCAAGGCCTGTAGGTAGCCTGCACCCTTAGGGCAGGCAACAGACACTTGATCCCTAAATGGTCCCATATTCAGCCATTAGTTTAGGTTTAGGAGAATGTCTGGTTACCTAATGCCACATGTGCAGGTAACAGGATCTTGTTTCTGGAATGTTGTCATGCCTATCTCAAATAAACCTTTCATATGAGGTGGTAGTCAAAACATTACGAGGTAGAGAGCTTAGACTTCATGGGACTTATGGAACAGGCTTTATAAATGGCTCTGTGTTTGCTTGTTTATAAGTTGTTGTTTTTTTTGGTAAATGCTTGTGATGTGGTGGAATCTAGTTTTAAGTTTCCCTTTGTTGTGACAGGGTGGGGAGGGTGTGGGGAAGCAGCTAAGCCCCTCCTACCTCCAGCTTCTTTAGTGGCTGTTTCCCCCAAGACAGCCAATGTTGTGTATAACCAAATTGGCTTAGGTCAGTTTTCAATAACTCCCTCCCTACAGAGAATTTGCGTTTTAGCTAGAAAGATTAATGATTAGAATAACAATTGGAAAAAGCCCACAACTTAAAAAAGAGTCATACTTCATACAATGCAAAAGCAGGAACAGGAGGGTATCAAAAAAGGCAGGAAAGAGTGAACAGGATTTTTTTTGTGTTTTTCTTTACTTTTGTCAGCTTTATTGAGGTATAATTTGCATAGCATAAAATTCATCCATTCATCCATCTCAAATACATTATTTGCTGAGTTTTGGCAAATGTATGTACACTTGTGTAACTGCCATTGCAGTCAAGCTTTAGAACATGTCCATCACCTCCAGAAGTTCCTTCCTTCCCATTTGTAGTCAATCCCCTTCCACACCTCTTGGCTCATGACAACAACTGATCTGGTCCTATCACCATAGTTTTGCCTTTAAAAAAAGAATTTCAAAAAGTTCAACCTCACTGGTCATTAGGGAAATGCAAATAAAAACCACCATGAGATACCACCTCACCCCAGTCAGAATGGCTATCATCAACAAATCAACAAACAACAAGTGCTGGCAGGGCTGTGGGGAAAAGGGGACCCTGCTGCACTGTTGGTGGGACTGCAGATTGGTGCAGCCACTATGGAAGTCAGTATGGAGGTATCTCAAAGAACTGGAAATAGAGCTACCGTTTGACCCAGCAATTCCACTCCTAGGTATTTATCCTGAAAAAACCAAGACACTTATTCAAAAAAAGTTATGCACCCCTATGTTCATAGCAGCACAATTTACAATAGCTAAGACTTGGAAACAACCAAAATGCCCATCAGTAGATGACTGGATTAAGAAACTGTGGTATATTTATACAATGGAGTATTACTCCGCTATAAAGAAGAATGAAATCGTGCCATTTGCAATGATATGGATGGACCTAGAGACTATAATGTTGAGTGAAATAAGTCAGTCAGAGAAGGACAAATACCATATGATCTCACTTATATGTGGAATCTGAAAAACTGTATGAATGAGCAAAGTAAACAGAAACTGTCTCATAGACATAGAGGAAAAATCAGGGTTGCTAATTGGGAGAGGAATGGGGATGAGGGAGAAGGGGAAGGGATTAGGCAGCAAAAATAGGCAACTACAATATTGCTACTGGGATAGGAAAAACAGTTTGGGGAATATAATTAATAATGTTGTAAATATTCTGTGGAATGTCAGATGATCATAGGTCTTGTTAGGGAGACCATTTCATGGATGGAGTAGAGGTTTGATCACTGCACTGTATTACTAAAGCGGAGGTGGTATACCTACTGTAATTGAATATATATAGATAGTCACGGGATGTGGATTATACTGTGGAAGAGAGTCAGAGGAAGAGTAATAGATATATATGATATGGGGGGGAGTGGGGTGGTGTATTGGGGGTGGGGGGTTGTCACTTTGAGGGGTAAAATGTATAACTATTGCACTGTGTTGTACACCTGAAACTAATTTAAAAAAAAAAAGAATTTCATATGAAGGAAATACAGCTTGTAGCCTTTTGAGTCTGGCTTCTTTCATATGGCATAATGTATTCGAGCTTCATCTATGTTGCGGTGTATATCACAGTCCATTGCTTTGTATTGCTGAGTAGTACTCCATTGTGTGGATGTACCACAATTTGTTTGGGGAATTGGGGGAGGGAACAGCATTGGGGAATCGGAAAAGGGGGACAGACAAGTTGCTGTCCTTTTGTTCTTCAGTCTAGTTGTGGAGGATGTCGCTTCACTGGCCCATATTGGTATCATCATTGCGCTCTTCCCGGATGAGGCAGATGGGTCGCTGGCCACTGGGAGGCCACTCACGGCAGCTCATGGTGGCTCATGCCAGCTGCCGGCCACTCATGGTAGCTCCCAGTAGCCCACTGCAGCCCCACTGAAGCCTATGCCGTTGTCGGCGACTCACGGCAGCTCAGCTCTAGGTTGAGCTGTTGTTCACCCTCTTAGCTGTAGAGGGTGCAGCATCACTGGCCCATGTGGGATCCAAACCAGCAGCCCTACTGCTCAGAGCTTGCGCTCCAAAGCCAACTTTTAACCAATGAGCCAGTTGGCCTGTCCCCCACAATTTGTTTATTTCTTTACTAGATGATGGGCATTTGCGTTCTTTCCAGTTATGATTGTTATGAATAAAGTTACTATGGACATTCATGCATATATTTTAGTATGGACATATATGCTTTCATTTCTCTTAGGTAAATATCTAGGAGTAGAATTGCTAGGTCATATGATGTATATTTAAGTTTGTAAGAAACAGCCATACTGTTTTTTAAATTATCTGTTCTCAGTCAGCAAAGGATGAAGTTCCAGTTACTCCACAACCTCACCAATATTTGGCATTATCCATCTTTTTAATTTTAGCCATTCTAATGGGTGTGGAATGGTATCTCACTGTGGCTTTAACTTGCATTTCTCTAATGATTAATGATGATTAGTATGTTTGCATGTGCTTATCATTCATTTGTATATCTTTGTGAAGTATTTGTTCAATTTTTTTGCCCTTTATATTCTTCTTCTTATTGAGTTCTAAGAGTTCTTAATGTATCCTGGATATAAGCCTTTTGTCAGATATTTGTTTTGCAAATATTTTCTGCTGGTCTGTGGCTTTCCTTCTTGATTACTTAATTATCTTCTTTTATTTGTTTAGTTTCTGAACTGTTTAGTTTCTGTTTATTTGTTTAGTTTCTGAAGTTTAAAGAGTGTATTTAAAATTTTGATGGAGTTTAGTTTATACATTTTTCTGTGTCCTATTGCAGAAATCTTTGCCTAACCCAAAGCCACCAAGATTTTCTTCTAAGTTTCATGCTAGTAGTTTTATGGGGTTGTCGGAAAAGTCATGACACATTTTTGCAATGGAAAACAGAAAAAAAAATCATGGCTTTTCTGACAACCCAATAGTTTTATCCCTTACATATAGTGCTGTGATCCAAATTATTTTACCTTTCATAAATGGTTCTAGGTGAGTGTTGAAATTTTTGTTTTCTTCTGCATACTTTATTCTTCCAGCTCCTTTCATTGAGTGACTATCTTTAACCCCATTGAAGAGCCTTGACATCTTTGTAAAAAATTATTTGGCTTGTTCCAGCAGTGAGATCGAAGCTCCTCTGCCAGTTTTACCATAATTTAGCCCCTTTCGACTTATCAAAAAGGAAGGCAGGAGGGGAGTAACAGTGTTGCATGTCTATTGTGGGCCAGATATCGTGCTAAGCATTTTACATGTCTCTTCTCATTTAGCTCCACAAGAATGCTGTGGGTAGCAATTAGCATTGTTTTGTGGAAGAAGATACTGGCCTGTTGAGTGACTAGACAGCTTGGCCATAGTCACATAGTTGGGAAGTGGAGAAGTTATGATATTAAGTCTGTCTGATTCTAAAAACACTATGCAACTGTACCAAGCTTATCCCACCTACTCCCCAATGTTCACCTTTATTTGGGAGATTCATATTTATTGATATGCAATTTACTGGAATATTTTTGAAATATGAATCCTCCAACAATTACCTAAATAATATTCAGCTGATCTTGTGATTCCTTATTATTTTGTATGCCCTCAAACCCCCATTTCTCTGGCTGCTGCCTCTTGTTCATCCCCCATTCTCCTCCCTCCTGCCCCTTTGTATACATGGTTCCCTCAGAAGCAGCTGTGTTCTTCCATGGCCCTGCCACCCTGGTCTCAGATGGACACCTGGTAGTTTGGACCAGTGATCTGTTCTCTGGGATTTTTAGACTAGAATGGAGATAGTCAGGCTGTCACTTGTTGGCTGAGGGCTGCTGCTGGTGGTAGTTGTGGGTATAAATTATCCAGGAGAGCGAGCTCCAGCAGGCAGAGAAAGCCTTTAGGCATAGAGATGTAGGTTGGCCGCTGGAAGTTGGGCAGCTGCCTGAACCGAAAGGGAGAAGGAAATGGGTGTGGCACTGACAGCTTCTGCTAAAGCACACTTATTCCACCTTCTCCATCTGCATGCCTGTGTGAGACACTCCTTCCATAATAAAAGTATCGTGTGGTAGTCACATTTTTATATTAAGGTAGATTCAAATTGATTTGGGGTTTGAGATCAATAGAAGAAAAAAAATGAATTTTTGTATAAATTATTGCTTAAAGCCCACCTCATCTCTTTGACTTTAAGGTTTATGAGGACAGAGGCTGTGTCTTTATTTGATGGCTGTTTTATCTGCAGATTCTAGCGCAGTGCCTGGAACATATCAGAAACTGAATGCATTTTTATTCAATGAATAGGGTATAACTAGAAACAACGTGAAGTATTGCTAGATGTGTGAAATTCGGGGAAGTCTGAATGTGTGTATCATAAAAATATGTATCTTGACAGCTCCAAGATGTCATTGTTACTTTAAATATATACTACTGTGTAACAAGCAAGTTGATTTGCTTATAAAATTATTAATTAGTATGTTTAGAGGTCTAAAGACCTTGAAAAATATTGGAGTATTTTTTTTATTTTAATTTTTTTATTTTTTAACTCAAAAAAGTCTAAGGAAGGGAAAAGAAAAAGCTGTTTTTCAGTTGTTTGTTTTCTTTTCCCTCCCAACTCTGAGGTTTCTATATGCTATTAAAACCAGGCCAAGAATCCCTGGCTTGGATTTCGCCTTTCCTTGGGAGCAGAAGTTCCCCCCTTAGGCACACATGTTATTTCATGGAGGGCTATTTTTTTTTTAAAGAAAGGCTGCACAGTTTTCATTTGCAAGGGAGGAGTATATTTTCAGAAACTACTATGGGAGGGAGGGTATCTTTTCACCCAAAGGCAGAGCCTGCAGTCTGGGTTTTTGGAAACCCCATTTCCTTCCTTCTTTCATTCCTTCTTTCCTCCCTCCCTCCCTTCCTTCCTTCCTTCCTTCCTTCCTTCCTTCCTTCCTTCCTTCCTTCCTTCCTTCCTTCCTTCCTTCCTTCCTTCCAGAGCTAGTTTTCTCAGTTCTTTTGGTGAACATGTTTATTGGATGAATTTTACAGCAGGGAGGGAATTCTTTTTGTTGTTGAAAGCATTTCTCAGGCTATTGGAATCCAATCGGTCTCGAGGAATAAAATTTGGGAATTCAGTTTCCTCAACTGCACAGACACTGTACAGCCCGTTTTCTGCACTTTGAAATGTGTCATGTTCACATGTGAAGCCACAGATAGAGTTGAACTAATTATTATTATTATTATCTTAAAAAGATTTTATTGGGGAATTGGGGGAGGGGAACAGACAAGTTGCTGTCCTTTTGTTCTTCAGTCTAGTTGTGGAGGATGTCGCTTCACTGTCCCATGTTGGTATCGTCATTGTGCTCTTCCTGGGTGAGGCAGACAGGTCGCCGGCCTCTGGACAGTCGCTCACTGTGGTAGCTCACGCTGGCTGCCGGCCACTCACTGTAGCCTATGGCGGCCCATTGTAGCAGGGGCTGCAGCCCACACCATCGCCGGCCATCTTAGCTCTAGAGTCAACCAGGTGGAGCTGTTGTCCACCACCTTCGCTGTAGAGGGCAGTGTTACTGGCCCTCATATGTGGGATCTGAACCGGGACCACTGGCATCCCAAAACCAGCTCTTAACCAATGCGCCACTCAGCCGGCCCTGAACTAATTATTAAGTGAGATGTTCTAGGCAAGAAAATGAGTTGGAACTAATATTAAAGCAGTCACTATAAATGCCTCCTTCTCCCCAATGAAAGGTAACGGTATGTTAATTAAACTTCTCCCTTCTATCTGATGCTGCAAAAGAACAAAACCCAAAACCAACCCTCCCCACCCCCCACCTCCTTTGTCCATTGGGAACAATGGTTGGAAACATGATGTAATCAATGGAAGTGGGAAGTGTTTGAAATTTAAAATAAAAAAAACAGATGTTTCATGTGGTGGATCAGAAGCTGACCAATAAAATATTGCAACATTTACACCAACCAAACCTATGGTTATGGTTGTAACCATACATAATTATATCTCATTTTCATTTATTTTTCAAGAGTTCTGAGATTTCCCTTTTAGCTAAAAACAGGACAGGACATTTCATTGATAATGGTGGGGAAAGAGGGGGGAGTATGATAATGGAGTTGCCTTGTAGTAGGCAATCAGGATGTAGGCTTTGGTCCATGACAACTGAGCATAGAACTGACCCTCCTTCAGGAACAAATACTATCTGAAGATTTTTGTCTAAGAAAACCTATGCTATGTACCCCTTAGTTATTTATAATGAAACACAAGTCCTATAAACCTGAACACATACACAAAAATTAAATAGCATCATAGAGAAAGAGCCTGTCTGTCCATTTAGGGGCCTCCCCAATGGAACCCAGACTCCTTTCCAACCTTGTTTCCCACTCTTCTCCCTCAGGAAACCATCTAGCAGACTTGCTCTCTCCACACCCACATATAATTGAGGAATACTCCTAATTGTGAACTTCACAAGGATATTGTGCAGATGTTTTATTTTGATTTGTTAATATGATGTTTGAATCCATGTGATCTCTTTATTCTCAGTAAGTCAGCATATTTCTAATCTAATTTTATACACTAGGTGATAATTGTTATTAAAGAGTTATAGAGCAACCTGACTTTAAAAGGAAAGCAATAGATTAGGTGTTTATATACCTTACGAAGTGATCACCATGATAAGTCTAGTACCCATCTGGCACCATTCATAATTATTACCATATTATTGACTATGCTCACTATGCTGTACTTTATGTCCCTGTGGCTGTTTTTATAACTGGCAGTTTGTATTTCTTAACCCCCTTCACCTTTTTTGCCCATCCCTCAACCCTTCCTATCTGGCAATCATCAATTTATTTTCTGTATCTATGAGTTTGTTTCTGTTTTGTTTTTTTTTCATTTGTTTTTTTAGATTCCACAAATAAGTGAAATCATATAACATTTGACTTTTTCTGCCTGACTTATTTCATTTAGCATAGTACCCTCTAGGTCTATCCATGTTGTTGCTAATGATAAGATTTCATTCTTTTTTTATGACTGAGTAATATTCTATACAGGCACCACATATTCTTTAATCATTTGTCTATCAGTGGACGCCTAGATTGCTTCCATATTTTGCCTATTATAAATAATGTTTCAATGAACATAGGAGTGCATATATCTTTTCAAATTAGTGTTCTTGATTTCTTTGGCTAAATACCCAGAAGTGGGATTGCTGGATCATATGGTAGTTCCATTTTTAATTTTCTGAGGAATCTTCATACTGTTTTCCATAGTGTCTGCACCAGTTGTTGTACACCTAAAACTAATATAATATTGCATATCAACTATAATTAATAAATTAATAAACAAATAAATAAACACAACCTCAAAAAGAAAAATGTGCAGTGAGGAATAAAAAGAAATAAGGAAAAAGAAAGGAAAGCAATAGAGATGAAGAAAGGAGAAATAATGATAATATCTGTTTTTCCATTTTTACACAAAAATAGAAATTTCAGCCGAGTTTTAGGCTGATTCTTATTCTATGTGAGAATACTCTTATCAGTCCTTGGGGTGTTAAGCTGAACCCTGAAGTTAGGAAATTAAGAAGTCTTTATGGGAGCCATAGATGTTGGATGAGAGTAGGATAAACAAGCTACTAGAAAAGGAGAGACCAGAGGGCTCCCAGGCCTGTAGGACTTGATTATGGCCTGATCAAATGAGCTGATTAGTGCAGCTGAAGAAGGGTGGACCTCAAAGCAAGATTAGCCAGCCCTAGAAGAGAACCGCGTGGTGTCATCCTCACTTTGTACAGGGAGAGGAATTTCACTAAGTTCTTTAGAGTATTTCTGGCTGAATAACACTGCGGAATGGAAGGCAAAAAGATTGCCAACTCGGGTAAGCAACCTGCACTGGGCATTTCTCCAACTGAGGCCATGAAACTTTTAACTCATCGAATCACCTTTGTTTTGATGCCCTGTTCATCACGCCATTTTCTTCTTTTTTTGTAAGATTTTATTGGGGAATTGGGGGCAGGGAACAGTGTTGGGGAACCAGGGAAGGGTAATAGACAAGTTATTGTCCTTTTGTTCTTCAGTCTAGCTGTGGAGGACGTTGCTTTACTGGCCCATGTTAGTATCATCATTGCGCTCTTCTTGGGTGAGGCAGATCGGCCGCCGACCTCTGGATGGCTGCTCACAGTGGCTCTTGGCAGCTCATACCGGCTGCCGGCCGCTCACACTGGCTGCCAGCCACTCACTATAGCCTATGGCAGCCCACTGCAGCAGGGGCTGCAGCTATGCTTTCCTGGGGACTCACAGCAGCCCAGCTCCAGGTGGAGCTGTTGTTCACCATCTAAGCTGTAGAGGGCAGTGTCACTGGCCCTCATATGTGGGATCCGAACCGGGGCCGCTGGCATCCCAAGCCAGCGCTTAACCGCTGCTCCACTCGGCTGGCCCTTAACTATTTATTTATTTATTTATTTATTTATTTTGGGACTGTGTCACTGGCCCTCATATGTGGGATCCGAACCAGGGCCACTGACGTCCCAAGCCAGCACTCAACCACCGTGCCACTCGGCCGGCCCTTAACTTTTTATTTTTAATGAGTGAGACATTTGATGGATAAGTCCACCCTATGCCTATTCCCGAGTTTTATTTAACCCTAGCACGCTGGCTCTTACCCCACACCTTTTTCTTCTTCCACTTAGAACAGTACACTGAGTATAAAAATGCTTTCCAGACAGACAAAAATCTTGAATCCTCTCTAGTTTGTAATGAGAAAGGTAAGCCTTTGCAAAGCATGCATTCCTTCTGCCATGCTTCACCCCAGTGGAGTCATAGCCCAGTGTGAGGAGACTGCAGTTATACCTCATAGGACCTAATTCTACACTGGCCTGTCCTCTCTCTACTGACATCCAAGGCCACTGCCAGATTTGGTCAAGTATAATATTCTGGCTCTTTCTGAGAGTATGCTGAAGTACTCAGTCTTTTGTATATGTGCGTCCACTTTCCATTGGGATAAATATCTTAGCACTTGCCTTGTACTTTTTACCCTAATTGGTAATTTTAATATTATTTGTGGTTAATTTCTTTAAAAAAGATTTAATTGTCTAGTCTAAAGTAAATATAGTCAGTTTTCTTTTGGAGAATAGAAAGCGATGTATTTTCAACTTGAAATAAATTAGAAAGATGAGTTGGGAGTCTGGTTTAATGAAAATAGCAATAGTTTCAGAGTCAGATTTTTTAGCTGTGTTCTCAGTAAAGTACTTTGTCTTTCTGAGGCCTAATTTCCTCATTTGTTTAAAGGGGATTTTTGTGGGGTTGCTGGGAAGATTAAATACTTGGGGATGTGGAGCCTGTATTCTGGGGTCTTCTTAGAGGTGATGGGCTGTTGCCATAGCAACTGCCTCCTAGCGGAGGTTTCTCTTTGTAAAGCACCAGCCAGGGCCTGGGACAGATAATATCAACAGAGGATGCCCTTCTTCATCTGTCTGTGTGGTAGAGGCTCCCCAGAGCAGCACGAGGCTCAGCTGCAGATAAATGGACACCTTGATTGTAAATTCTCAGGAACTCCCCCTTGCATGTGACTGTCTAGGCTGGGATGTGAGAATTGGTGCTTCCTATGGCAGGAATGGGACCTGAGAGCAGTGTGTGTGTGTGTGTGTGTGTGTGTGTGTGTGTGTGTGTGTATGCGAAATTTTAGGGATTTTGAGGGAAGGCACAGAATTTAGTTCTTTTCTTAGCTTGTTCTTGTACAACATCTCTGTGATATCAGAGACTTGGGTTCTGTGATGATAAATCAGCACAGTCCTCAGTTCTTTCAAAGGAGATGAAATTGGATCAATTGACTAGAAGTCATAGCTAGATGGTGGGAAGCAGGGGGGGTGATCGCTTTTGTGGGAGATGTTTTGGGACATTCCCCATGTCCCTAAATGTCCATAAGTGCTTCTTCTTTCTGTTCTAATATGAAATGCTTGAAACACCGCAGATATTTTTTCCCTGTCTCTGGTGTCCTCCCTTCCTCCTTTCCTCTCCTTTCTATCACTGAACTTCCCCAACTGTATCTTCCTTCCTTCCTTCCTTCCTTCCTTCCTTCCTTCCTTCCTTCCTTCCTTCCTTCCCTTTCCTTCCTTCTTTCCCTTTAACTACACATCCCATTTGCTCACCCTGGCCAACCCTGGCCAACTTTCTTGTGACATTGTTTGAGTCAGTTTATCCCTCTGGGCTTCTTAAAATTAGGTACTTATCTTATTAATCTCGAGCACCAACCAGCTGCACTATTCTTTTTTTTTTTTTTTTTTTTTTTGAGGGCAGTGTCACTGGCCTCATATGTGGGACCTGAACCGGGGCCGCTGGCTTCCTAGGCCAGCGCTTAACCACCGCGCCACTCAGCCGGCCCTCCAGCTCCACTATTCTGAATGTAGAAGATTGTTAGCAACCTGGGTGTCAGCTCTAACTGGACATCTTCAGCAATCATAGGGCGCTACATGCCCATCTCTGTGGGTGGGGAAAGGGTTGCATGGGATGCTGAAGACAAACGCGAGTCATTTTCAGGCAGGCCCTGGGCTCAGTGTGGGGTGCCTTTAAGAGAAAGGCGCAGGCCGGCCGAGTGGCGCGTTGGTTAAGCACTGGCTTGGGAAGCCAGCGGCCCCGGTTCAGGTCCCACATATGAGGGCCAATGACACTGCCCTCAAAAAACAATAAAAAAAAAAAAAAGTAAAAGAAAAAAAAAAGAAAGGCACAAAGCTTGAGAAAATGTCCTGTTGATTTTATTTATTTTTTATTTTTTATTTTTTTATTATTATTATTATTAGTTACAGATGTACAAAACAATGCAATAGTTATCCTTTTCACCCCTTACAAAGTGACTCTCCCCTCCCCCCTCCGCTGCTCCCCACCCCTGATACATGCATATCTATTACAATTCCATTGACTCCACCCCCACACTATACTCCACATCCCATGATTATATATGTATTAAATTATAGTCAACATCTAATATTATTCAGTATCCTGTTGATTTTAGATTCAAGCTGATGAAAGCAAAGCCATCATCCCTAATGGGGACTACGGGAATAAGAGAAGTAAGAGATACAATTGATTTTCATGTGTCTGTTAGTTTTAGGCAGTGTGGGAATTGGAGTCAGGAGTTCTGGTTTTGAGGCCCAAGCTTACCACTGATTAGCTGGGTGAGCTTGACATCCCTGTGCTTTATTTTCTCCTCCTGTTAAGTGGGGTGAACCGCACTTGACTAGCTCCAGATGTGGAGAGACCGTGTTCATTCACCCGCTCATTTGCTCACTCACTCATTGTTCAAATATCTTTTGAATGCTGCTTATTATGTTCTGAGTATTGTTCTCAGAAGTAGGAATATGATGGTGAGCAAAACAGACAAGGCTCACATGTTCCTATAATCAGTGGGGAAGACAGAAAGCCGAATAAATGGAATACTTCTGGATTGTGATAACTGCTTTGGAGACACTATGGACATAACAGTAGGTGAAGGCAGTTTGCAGTCAGTGAATATTTGGGGCACTCTGGCCCATAGCTGCTTCTGATCACTGTTCTTGCTCTGTTGCCTGCTTTGGAAATGTCTTCTTCACCTTTGATTCATGGGGAAAGCCACATGTAGGGGAAGCCACGGAGATGGCACTTCTTCGTTTTTGGGATAATTCATTTCTTTCTGTGACCCCATCACTGTATCTTGCTCCCTACCAGGTAGCAAGTCTCTCCAATGCTCTTGGCTTGGGCATGTGGAGCCTGTATTCTGGGGTCTTCTTAGGGGTGATGGGCTGTTGCCATAGCAACGGCCTCCTAGACTTAGGAGTCCTTTCCAGTGGCGGTTTCTCTTTGGCTCTTCAGACTGTGGTCAATTCTTTCTCCTCAAATACCAAAGCTGATCTAACTCTCCTACTTCTCATCTTTAAGTTGGAGAAAGCCTTGACTTTCAAGGAAGCTGGGCCTACACAGGTTTCAAGTGTTTGTAAGAAACAAAAGCAAGAGCAAAACCCAAAAGGGGCCTCCTTACCAGGATCATGGAAGGTGTTATGCAGGGCCTGTGTGGGAAGGTCCCCTTTCCTCTTGACCTTACTGATCTTTCCAGACCTTCTAAGGGATTATGCAGGGGTCTCTGGTAGCAAGTTCTCCTTCTGTGTTTGGTAGTATTAGTTTTTAAGTTTTACTGCTCTTTGGATCGTGATGCTAGATTGAAAGGCCAGATTTATAAGGTCAGGAGAATCAAAGACGGCCAGTGACTCACACACTTTCATGTGTCTCAGCCTTTGCCTGTTGGCAGTTTCTGGATCAACTTGTAACCACTTTCCTGGAGCCAGTGCAGGTTAAGGAAAGGAGCTTAGCAAACAGGGAAGGGGTGGGCGGCCTGTCTGAGCCTGAACTTTGAGCCTGGGCCTGTGATGTGGTCAGGCTGCTGTGCGCCCAGCTTGGCAGGCCCCACCAATCCTGGGCAAACAGGCCAGGGCACACACCGCAGGCGCCTGGGAGAGCTCCTGGGTCCCCTGCTGGGTGGGGCTGGCTGGGTCGTCTGCTCCCACCGCTGCCATGGGGCTGTGTTCTGTGAGGTGGAAGCAGCCAGGGAGGGAAAAACAGCAGAATGTTGGTAAAACTCCTGTAAATATGTGCTTGTCTCTGTGACTTCATGTGCCCTTTCCCTGATGGCAAGGATGGGTCCTCCTTTTTAAAGATCTTCAGTAGACAGTTATGTTTACTTCTGTAATCCTCCTTCTCTAATCTCCAAACTGTTAGGTCATGACCCATAAGTGGAACAGGAAATGAATTTAGTGGAATAAAAACAACAGGAGAAGAAGGGGAAAAGAAGTTATTGAATCAGTGTTAATTTTTCAGGTGCAGTATGGACTCCTGGTTGTGTAAGAGAATGTCTTTATTCTTGGGAGATGCATGCTGCTTAACTATTTACAGGTGAAGTGTCATGATGTCTGTAATTTATTTTCAAATAGTTCAACAAAAAACGTTTGTGTGTGTGCGTGCATGAATGTGTATTAACACAAAAATAAAATAATATAGCAAAATGTTAGCTGTTGGTAGGTCTAGGTCAGCAGTTCTCAACGGGAGTGATTTTGCCCACCAGGAGATATTTAACAACATCTAGAGACATTTTAGGTTGTCACAAGTGGGTATATGTGTGGGATGCTCATGGTATCTAGTGGATAGAGGCCAGGGATGCTGTTAAATATCATACAATGCAGAGGACAGCCCCACAACAAAGAATTATGAGGCCCAAAATGTCAATATTGCTGAGACTGAGAAACCCTGTTCTCTGTGAAGAGTGTTTTTATGTTGTTCTTTCAGCTTCTCTGTAGGTCTGAAAATTTTCAAAAGTAAATAAAAAAAAAAATGAAACAAAGTAGACTAATGAAAGATTGAAAGTCTCAGCGTGTATCCCATGGTGCATGCAGTAAAAGTGATTATTGTTGGGTAAAAGTTGTTCAGCTTCAGTCATCTATCTGTTTATGTGTTCCAGGTTGCAATATAGAAGTATTTCCTATGGAGGTTGTGCTCACGTGTTTGAAAAACACTGCTTAATTCATGTGATTCTGGCTGCACTTGCTGTTGGGGAGATAGAGAAGCTTGTCAAACTACTCAATTTCCATTCATTCAGAATAATGTTATAATCTTATGTTGTGTTTATCATGTGTCAGGCACTGTGCTAGACAGCTTATGTGCATTACTTAATCTTCACAAGAATCCTTGTAAAGTGGGCTTATTCCAATCCTCATTTTACAGACGAATTGAGGCCCAGAGAGGTTAAGTTAGTGGCTCCAGGGCACACAGCTTATAAATAGCAGAACAGAGACTTAGCTCTCTTAAACTCCAAAACCCAAAGTCTTTATTAGTATGCCATTCTGTCTCTGACCGTGTCAGCACTTTCAAACTCAATACTGCTTGGTTGGGAAGTGAGAGGAGCCTTAGCCTGTCTCCTGGAAGGTGGACTGTGTAGTGTCAGTAGGCAGCCAGGCCCTTTACTCTCTTCTAATTCATCTTCTGGAGTTGGCAAGCATGAATCTGAGTGCTGTTTTCAGCCATGGAGAAAGATGGTGCTCGTCTTGAAGTGATGAAAATTCGACCAGAAAAGAATGGTTAGGGCTGAATGACAGGAGGCAACAAGTGATCATGAAAATATTTGACTCAAATTTCAACCTGACAGAGTCATCCCTAAATACAGATGTCCCCAAAACCCAGAGTGGTGTGTTTGAAGGACAAAATTGAAGAGCTCATATCTCTTTCCATGTAAACAATTTCTAGAGTGTGAATGAAGCTCCAAAGAGTTGACTGAGGTCCTTAATGGTAGCCCAACACTTGTGATCAGTGTACAGGTGCCAGCAGGCCCCAAAGTGTGTGTGAGCTCTCCGATCTTAGGACAAGAGATGACTAAGTCCAGTTTCAAGAGGCTGAGTACTGACTTCTGGTCAGGATGCCCATCTGGCCAAAGGGCACACCCAGTTTCTCATTAGCTATTAACCTTCAGTCATCTTTAACCTGTTATTCTCATTTCCCATTTTCACTTGGTTACTCACTCCTGATAATTCTAATGAGTTACTCTTTCCATATTGCAGTTGTCTCAGCCTTGACTTTGATCCTCATTGCATTTCACCTAGAGTCCAGGTTCTAGATCACTGCAAAGTTAGCATTTAGTTTGAGCCTCCTTCATTCATCGCCCTCACAGAAACCTGAGTGGCCTTTGAAAATCAGCTCTCTTACTCTCCTACTCAAAATTTCCAATTCCCTTTTCATTACTAAATAAAGTCCTCATTTCATGGTATAGGAATCCACTGCCTTTTAAAATCTGGTCCTCTCCTGTATTTCTATGCTTATCTACCCGTTTCCACCATGTTGCCTATATGTCAACCTTGCAATTCCCTGGATATATATAGCCCACAATCTTTTAGGTCCATGCATTTGCACATTCATCCCTCTCTACTTAGAGTTCTCCTCCTCACTTGTCCTGTCTAGCAAACTCCTACTGGATTTCATTGAATCTAAGACACATTTGGTTGTGAGACATACCATTATTTTCTACCAATAAAAAGAAGGAAATGATGCAAATTAAATGATCTTATGTTTTTTTTTTATCACTTAGGATTTTTTTATGCTTATTAAAGGAACTCTTTTAGGCATATATTTTATATATTTTAAAATAATATATATCTCTTATGCATACATAAAAAAATCACGAAGGTAAAATAAAGTATTCCCAAAATTTGTGTACATTCAGTATGCCTCTCCTTGATAACTTTTTTTTTTTTTTTTTTTTAAAGATTTTATTGGGGAATTGGCGGAGGGGAACAGCGTTGGGGAATCGGGGAAGGGGAACAGACAAGTTGCTGTCTTTTTGTTCTTCAGTTTAGTTGCGGAGGATGTTGCTTCACTGTTGGTATCGTCAATGCGCTCTTCCCGGATGAGGCAGATCGGTCGCTGGCCTCTGGATGTCGCTCACTGCGGCTATTGGCAGCTCACGCTGGCTGCCAGCCGCTCACGCTGGCTGCGGGCCACTCACTGTAGCCTATGGCAGCTCACTGCAGCAGGGGCTGTAGCCCACACCATCACGGGGGCTCGCACAGCCCAGCTCCAGGTGGAGCTGATGTTAGCTGTAGAGGGCAGTGTCACTGGCCCTCATGTGGGATCCGAACCGGGGCCGCTGGCATCCCAAAACCAGTGCTTAACCAATGCGCCACTCGGCCTGCCCTCCTTGATAACTCTTATTTTTCTTTTTTAACCACTACAGTCAACATTTTTATTGGTGACTTGGATGAAGAGATATGTATTTGGACGACACAAAGTTGGGAGGGATGACTAATATACTATATATGAAAAAATCAAAAGGGGTCTAAAATCATCTTAATAAATAAGAATGATAACCTTAAATTGAGATAAAAATTTAATAAGAAAAAAGGTAAAACTTCAAATAGTGACAATCTAGGGTCTCTGTGTCAAAATCTCATACTTTAGGACTGGCCAAGTGGCGCGGTGGTTAAGAGCTGGCTTGGTGGGGCCGGCCGAGTGGCGCGGTGGTTAAGTGCTGGCTTGGGAAGCCAGCGGCCCCGGTTCGGTCCCACATATGAGAGCCAGTAACACTGCCCTCAAAAAAAAAAAAAAAAAAAGAGCTGGCTTGGGATGCCAGCAGCCTTGGTTTGGGTTCCACATATGAGGGCCAGTGACACTGCCCTCAAAAAAAAAAAAATCTCATATTTTAGAGAGTTATGCTGACTCTGAGAAAGGGGCCTTTCTACCTCAGCCAGGCGTCAACAAACAAACAAACAAACAAACGGTAGCCACGTTATTGAACCACCTGAGAAATGCAGGTTATAAATGGTCACCTACTAACATGTGAAATGTAAGATTCAATATAAACACTTCATCGCCCCAAAAGAACTCAGGAGGTCCTGAGCATGGTCATCTGCTCTGTTGATAGTCTCTGGGGCAGTTTCCCGGGTAAGATTTTCCTTGGAGAGGTGCTGGTCATTCAGCTGTGGTTGATGCCTGGGAGGCCAACTTTTCCCAGTTTACAGAGTGGATGGAGGTGAACTGCTACTTGTGGATCTGATCAGACACTGGGGTTTGGCAATACTTCTTCCTATTTTTAGCACATTTTAAAAATTGAGCTAAATAAAGGCCCCAGAGATTTGTTTCCTACAGATCACTTTGAATAGACAGTGTTGATCTTAGTTAACTTATTAAAAAAGCATTTATCTTCAGGTGTTTTGGAAAGAAAGCAACCTGGCATCCTTGGCGAGTGTTGTGCATCCTCACCTTAGCTCTTAGTTTCATAGGGAGCTCACAGCAGGTGAGAGGGGGAACTGCCGTTTCAATGCTGGACATGAGATACCGTGACTTTCCTTGGCTGTAAGGGTAGTCCAGAGGCGGGTTGTGTGGATTCCTAGAAGAAGGAACAGTGGGGAGTCGGTACTCTGCTTCTGGAAGGAAGACCTGAGACCAAGGTTTTGCAAGCCTGTTCTTTGTTGCTGTCATACTTGCTGCTGGGTCCTCCAGGATTTTAAACTCTGGTGTGCAGCCTCTGCGGTGGTCATTTGGGATGAGGTAAAAGGGGTTCTTTGAGGGCCAGATGCTCTGCCTTCTCCACCACCTGGGGGTGCTCTAGCAGGTGAGGAGGGAGGGTGATCTATTGGTCCATTCTACTGTGGTCCACCCAACATATTAGGATTTTGTCCTAACAGATAGTTGGCATCCTCCTCTATCTCTCCTTTTGCTATCTCAGGAGGTTAGTAATAGTTAGCTTACGTTTTATTAATTTCACAACTTCCTGCCTTTACTCTTAAATCAGCGGTAGCTGTAATACATAAGGATCTTCCCACGTAGACACTGTTTCCACAGAACTCTTGAAATGAAGATTGAGTCATTGCATGATGTGGATTGGGAAGAGCCTCACAGTGGGATTTTTTCTCCCTACTTTTTAATTTATTATGATAAAATATATATCATATAAAACATGCCATATAAAGTGTACAATTCAATGACATTAAATACATTCACATTGTACTTACCATCACCACCGTCCATCTCCAGAATGTTTTTAATCTTCTAAAACTTTTTCCCCCACTTAAAAAAAAATTGAGCTATAATTCACACACCATAAGATTCATTCATCCCTTTTCAAGGGTACAATTCAGGAGTTTTTTCTTTACTCACAAGGTTCTGCAACCCTCACTGCTCTCTAATTGCTGGACATTTTTTATCCTTGATCACTTTTGAATTCTGGTTTCCCACACAGCATTATCCTGTCTGCCATCAGGTGCCTTGGTGATGTTGCAATTCTTAAGAGTGCTCCGTTATTGTTTCTGGAATTTCCTCCCAAGCTAGTGATAACTTTTCTGCAAGTTTTGATGACAATGCCCTCCTGATTGTGTCTGATGTTGTCAGGCAACAGCTATGACATGATTACCCACCTACCTGGCCACCGTGGATGGTGTGACACATAATGATTTAGGGATGTTAAAATGTGAAAAAGTGTGGTCCTAGAATCAATGAACTCAGTATCTGTCCAACTTCAACCCTCACGTTGCTGCATCTCCTATGAATCAGTCCTTAGCTCTCTCAGTGGCATCATTTGCACCATTCTGAACTCCATGGTGCTTTGGACAAAACCCTATTATTCCCCCTTTTGTATCTGCCTTATCTATGCTTATTGTCTCCCTCCCTGCACCAGGAGCCCCTACTTATGGAATGAATATTTTATTTATATTTGGATCTGCTGTGCTTAGAATCATGTAAGCAATAAACTAAGTGCTTGATAAATATTCATTGACTGAACCATAATAAGAGCCCACAAATTATAGCTGATAAACGGACATGCTTACATGACCTTTCCTGGATGTTAATCTCTTTTCAGGACAGTTTATTGGGGAAATAAAGAGTGCTTAATTTGGAGGTATCCAGCTTAAAATGTAACCAAAAGAAAAATAATCTGAGACATTAGGAACTCACAACATGCTATGAAAACACAGGGAAATAAGGGAGAATTGGGGTGTGAATGGCAATGAAAACAGAGGGCATGTGGTTGTGCTTAGATCTAGGAAAGAGACAGACAGTTTGACTTACCTAAATGGCCAACCAAGACCTAGGGTCTCATTCCTGGCTGAGGTGTGAGCTTTGGGGGCTTGAGAGGCCTAGGACAACCTTGAGTAGAACTATGGACCAGGACCCTAGGACCTGGTCCATCCAGCAAGCTCTGGACCCTCGTTCAGCTTGATCTTTCTCATGATGAACTGGTTGAGATGGGCTAGCAGGATTCAACTCAGCATTACCTGACGGCTTCTGTATCCGTCCCCTGCAGTCATAGCTCCCTGAGCTGTTGGCAATAATTACCTACTGCAGGCTTGATCGAGGCCAGGCTGGAACCCAGAAGCCCTGGGTTGGCAGTGTGTTAGTTCTTTCCCCACTCGTGTGTGGGTCTGGAAACCATCTTCTGGGTCTGTGCTGAATATCCCAAGGGCCGTGGGTGCCTGTCCTTATCAGGGACAGCTTCCCATGTACGGCCAGTCTGCTGACCAGTCCTGTGCCTGGGTGGCCTCTGGTTCCCTTTCTCCTAGGACTTGACCCTGGCATCTCTCTCAACAACTCTGACAGCCTTCCTGAGCTGTGTCTTATGTACCCACCTGCCCCAAAGAGCCTCGGCTTCCTAGATCAGGAAGCCTGGGTCCTGTTCCTTCTACCATACAGAACCCTGCAGTAGCAATGCTGGGCTCCATCTTCCAGAGTGTGCTCTGCCCCCTGAGATTTGGTGACTTGAAATGCTAGACTCTCTCTTGGGTGGAAGAGGATGAAATAACAGTCTTACCTGTCCTGGTTGATCTCCTCAGGTCTTGCCCCAATTTTAGTCTATTTTTTCTTTTTCAGTAGAAGCCTCCAGCATGCTTTGCAGTCAGAACATTCTTGTTATGACAGAAAGACTGATAAAATTGAGTTTCTAGATCTGTAAAACAGAGGACTTAATTCTGGACCACGAAGGACTGTATCTTGACATGGGCTTGTTCTCTTACCCAGCGTAACTCAGTTTCTTCAGGGGCAGTGGCCACATGACCCAGGCCTTGGGGGAAGCATGTAGCATCTCCAAGTGCTCAGTGCTCAGTTGTTACCTCTGCCTTGAACCTCCCATAACCTTGCTATTCTGATCACAGAATCAGCATCTCTTGGGAAGATTAGGGAAGCAGGGTCTCAGGCCTCACCCCAGACCTCCTGAATCAAAATCTGCATTTTAACACAAAGTCCGAGTGATTCCAATTCACATAGGACTTTGAGGAATACTTATCTAAAGCAGTCATGACTATGGCATTCATTTGTTATGTATGGAAGCTGAGGAGACTGGTGTCTGTGAAGCACCTACTATGTGCTTGTACCTTTTTCACTACCACGCCACAGTGCCTGAGGGTAGGATCCTTACTTTGCTTATAGCTCATTTATTCATTCAACTTTAAGTTTTTGATCCATATGTGCTGGATATGGTGCCAAACATTGGAAATACACAAGTGAACAAGCCACGAGCCCTGATCACAATAACTGTGAGGAGGCAATAGCACAGTGCCTTGCACACAGTAGGTGCTCATTGAGTGTTACCAAGGTGGCTGATCCCCTTAGGCTGGAGTAGGACTCATATCCAGGTAGCCTGGATGTGAGCAGTAGGTGGACTGGAACTTGCTATGTGGACCCCAGGTTGAAGGTGGGTAACTGTGTAAAAGAGCATCAGTATTACTGATGTAGAATAGGAAGAAGTACGATGTGGCAACCTAGGAATGTGGACATTGGAACTGAAGCTGATGTAAACTTGTAATGGGAACCACATAAGCTATATTCTTTGTTCAGCAGGCTCAGAGTGTTGGTTGGTTAGCATTTTTTTTTTTTTTTTTAGCTGAGCCATCCTGCCACCTGTTGGCAGCTCAACGGCAACTCAGCTCGGGCTGGCCTCGAACAGCTGTTGCTCAGAGCTCAGCTCGCACTCTTGAGTGAGCTCTTAACCAACTGAGCCACTCGGCCGGCCCTTGGTTAGCATTTTTTGTTTGTTTATTTGTTCACCTAAATCTAGGAATCTGAAAACTATGGCCCATGAGCCAAATCTGGCCCTCTGCTTGCTTTTGTAAATAAAGTTTTATTGGAAAACACCCATACTCATTGGATTACAGTTACATATTTTATGACTGTTTTTACACTACAATGACAGCACTGCGTCTCCAACAGAGACTGACCACAAAACTGAAATATTTATTATCTGGAGCTTTACAGAAAAAGTTTGCAGATCCCTGATCTAATCTTCCACTTTAGCTAAAATTAAAAATAAAATGTTTTCAATTACTTTCTTTTTTTTTTTTTTCTTGAGGGCAGTGTCACTGGCCCTCATATGTGGTACCCGAACCGGGGCCGCTGGCTTCCCAAGCCAGTGCTTAACCATCGCACCACTTGGCTGGCCCTCAATTACTTTTAAAAGTAAACATATAGATAGAAAAAGTCTACTATGATATTTCAACATTATCTGTGATTTCCTATGGGGAATCTGATTTGGAGGAATTAGGGAAATGGAACACTTAATTTTTCCTTAATATGTTTTTATACTTTTTGAATTTTTAATGGTCAGATTCTATCACTTTTATACTTAAAAAGACTATTTTGTTACATTAACTATTTTTGTTATATTAAACAGTTTTCATTGTGTTAAAAGTAAATGGCTTTTTAAATTACAAAAGCTATGCTACATGTTTATTTTAAATATTGTAGAAAATACAGAGAAGCAAAAGGTAAATTAAAATTACCCATAATTATAACACCAAGAAATTTTGTTAATGTTCGTATTTTGGTGCATATTTTGTAGTCTTTCACTTCATTGTGTTACTATTTTGGTGTACAATCTTCTAGTCTTTTTTCTGAGAGTGCCTGAGTGCATGTGTGAGTACGTATATGTATATATATATTTAATGTACTCATTATCTTGTATGATTTTTTTTTTTTAAGATTTTATTGGGGAATTGGGGGAGGGGAACAGCTTTGGGGAATGGGGAAGGGGAACAGACAAGTTGCTTTCTTTTTGTTCTTCAGTCTAGTTGTGGAGGACGTTGCTTCACTGATCAATTTTGGTATCATCATTGCGCTCTGCCTGGATGAGGCAGATCGGTCGCTGGCCTCTCGATGGTCGCTCCCCGCGGCTATTGGCAGCTCACGCTGGCTGCTGGCCGCTCATGCTGGCTGCTGGCCACTCACTGTAGCCTATGGCAGCCCATTGCAGCAGGGGCTGCAGCCAACACCATCTCTGGGGCTCGCAGCCCAGCTCCAGGTGGAGCTGTTGTTAGCTGTAGAGGGCAGTGTCACTGGCCCTCATATGTGGGATCCGAACTGGGGCCGCTGGCATCCCAAAACCAGCTCTTAACCAATGTGCCACTCGGCCGGCCCTCTTGTATGATTTTTTTTAAACTTAATATATTGTAAACATTTTTCTGGTTTGATAAACAGTCATCTCCCCAGAACTTTAAATTGTTCCATAGTATTGTATCCTATGAAGATATATGATGATGTGTTTAACCAATTCCCTGTTATTGGACATTTACGTTGTTTCCAGTTTTTACCTCTTATAAACAAAGCTGTGGTGAACAATCTTGTAGGAAATCTTTACAGATATCCATTATGACTTTTATAGGATAAATTCGTATAAGTTGAATTGCTGGATAAAGTGTATGTGAGCACCACTAACTCTGATTCCAAGTCTGATTCTAATGTGTGGGGTTTTGTCCACATTAAGCAATTATCCGACACCAGGTGGGGTTCCCACAATTCAACTCAATTCTGACACTATCTATAGTGTCAGATCTCGGTTTCCCAAGACTGGCCCCCGCTTCAGATGCCAATTGCAAGTTCAGGTTGTTTGTTACCTGTCCTTCTGACTGACTGGCTATAAATCAGGGGTTCCTATGACTCCCTCCTTGGGTTTGATTAATTTGCTAGAGTGGCTCACAGAACTGAGAGAAAGATTTTACTTACTAGATTATCAATTTCATATAAAAGGATACAACTGAGGAGCAGCCAGATGGAAGAGAAGCATAGGACAAGGTCAAGGAGCTTCTGTGCTTTCCCAGCACTCCACATGTTCATCAACCTGGAAGCTCTCCAAATCAGGTCTTTTTGGGTTTTTATGGAGGCTACATTACATAGTCATGATTGGGTAAATCGTTGGCCATTGGGGATTGAATTCAGTCTCCAGCTCCTCTCCCACCCTGGAGGGTGGGACTAAAAGTTCCAACCTTCTAATCACAAGGTTCGTTCCCTGACAACCAGCTCCCATCCTTAGGTGACTTAGAGGCTTTCCAAAAGTCATCTCATTAATGTAACAAGGGACAACTTTACCAGTCTCACCACTTAGGAAATTGCAAGGGTTTTAGCGGCTGTTTCAGGAATGGATGAAGACCAAATTTTTAAATTATAAATCACAATATCACACAAGCTTTTAAGGTTTTTTTTTAGGTTACTTGTTGATAATGAAGACCAAATTTTTAAATTATAAATCACAATATCACACAAGCTTTTAAGGTTTTTTTTAGGTTACTTGTTGATAAAGTTGTGCCAACTTAAATCCTCACCAGGAGCGTCTGAGAAAGCCTGCTTCCCAGAACCTTCAATCAGGTCCTATGAAAATGAACAACAGCATCTTTGCCACTTTCACTTTTAGTTTTGTTTTCTTAGAAGACAGGTCTCTTCTTCCTATTGATGGTTAAGCCTCAGTGTCTCACTGTAGTGTAAAGAAATTGCCTTCACCCCATGTTTCAGGACCATGTAAGTCCTTAACGACTAATACAAGGTATGATCAAAAGCTATGAATGTTCAAATTAATGTTTAAATTAAAAACAATTTAAACATTTAAATTTTAAAAAGTTATTACAGTAAAAGATACATTGCCATTAATCCCCTTCAAAGTACTCACCCTCGCTTCAAACACACTTATCCGATTGGTCTTGCCATTGTCTGAAGCAGTTGTGGAAGTCCTTTTTGTGAGTGTCTTTAGCTGCGCTGTTGTGGCTGCCTCGATATCCTGAATCATTTTGACTTTGGGGAAGAGCCAGAAGTCACACAGTGCCAGTGCCAGTGAATAAGGTGGATGAGGACACACCATAATGGTTTTATTTGACAGAAATTGCCTTATACCAGAAGCGATGTATGACATGGATGGAGCCTTGTCATGATGGAGGATGATTTCCTGCACACTTTAAGACATACCTTCTCTCAACCGTAGCTCACATCTATGATTGGCTACACCTAACAAGTTGAAACTTGTCACACACTGTTACTAAGGTTCAACTTACCACTTTCTGTATTGAAGATCCCTGCCTTTGCATTGGATGGCACTTGGCAGCAGCATTCACCATATTTTGTGATCACAACAGAAAATCTCATCGCATCATTTCTGGAATGGCAATTTCTGTCAAATAAAAACATTACAGGGCTGGCCGAGTGGCTCAGTTGGTTAAGAGCTTGCTCAAGAGTGCGAGCTGAGCTCTGAGCAACAGCAGTTTGATGCCAGCCCGAGCTGAGCAGCCGTTGAGCTGCCAACAGGTGGCAGGATGGCTCAGCTCAAACAAACAAACAAACAAACAAACAAAACATTACGGTGTGTCTTCATCCACTTATTCACTGGACCTGGCTCTGGCTCTTTCCCAAAGTAAAAATGACCAGGAAACGTAAACATTTTGAACTGATTCAGTACATCAAGGCAACCACAACAGCACAACTAAAGACACTCACAGAAGGGGATTTCTAGAACTGCTTGAGAAAGTGGCAACAATGATGAGATAAGTGTGTTTGAAGTGAGGGGGAATATTTTGAGGAGAATTAATGGCAATGTGTCTTCCACTATAATACATTTTTTTAATAATATATTTTTATTTATTTAAGCATGCGCCATATCATTTAATCACACCTCATACTTGGCAATGCTAGCCTTCAGCATCAACACCAGTCACTTCTGGATGAATGGGGTATAGATGTGTACATACCAGCTCTCTTGCCTTGCTCAAATACCAGTGTTCAGCAGTGAGTCTGGTGGGGTTAACCTGACCTGGCGTGTACTGGATCATACACGACAGAAAAGCAAAGCCTTTATCGTCAGGGTGGGTGATCTCTCTCCTTCTGTCTTTGGCTGATGGTCTTTAAAGATAGCCTAAATTTTCTGCCTCTATTTCCAATCCCGTGAGGTTCTGCTGCAGAACCTCAGTCAGTCAGGTATTTCTAACTGCTGGATCCGGGGACCTCTTTCAGGTCTCTTCCTCCTTGCCTTTCTGCAGTTCTTGATATTTGACTCTCCTTAGGAGATGTCTTGTCCACAACTCGCATGTCATTGTTCATACTGTTTCCTTGGCTAGCTCTTCTTCCTTTAAATATTAGTATTCCTCAGGTGATACCCTTATTTCTCATGTCTTTTTGTTTATGTTTTATGAACATGAACTCTCTAAAGCTACCATCTGTAGGTGATTTACCTCGCCTCCTTTGGCTACCTCAAAACCAGCCTTCTAAAATGCACCTCATCCGCTCTCAGTCTGCTGGCCAGAACCAGTTCTCTCCCCCACCCGGACCATGTCTGCTTCCTCTCTGAGCCGAATCACCGTCCACCAACTGCTCAACTTGGAAACCTCTGAGGCATTTCTTTTTTCGTTCTTTCTCCCCTCCCTCCCTCCCTCCCTCCCTCCCTCCCTCCCTCCCTCCCTCCCTCCCCTCCTCCTCCTCCTCCTCCTTCTTCTTCTCTCTCTCTCTCTCTCTCTCTCTCTCTCTCTCTCTTTCTCTCTCTCTCTCTCTCATTTCTTTTTCTGCTTTCTGCCTTGTCTCTCAACATCCAACATGTCATCAGATCCTGCTGGTTTTTTGTATGAATGTTCATTGGTGAGGGCCACCTAGAACTGAAATGCAACCCTCCTCATCCTTGACTTAAAGAGATGGGGCCATTTTCTGTCCCGTTCATTTCCTGCTTCCTGATTCTCCCAGGCAGATTCTAACTTTCTGCTGCTGCCACTGCGATCCTCCTACAATGCAAATCTGATCGAGTCTTTTCTCCAAGAAAAGAATCTTAGTGACTTCTCATAGATGACAAAGGCCTTCATGACCTGGCCACCGCCTCCCTTATATGGCTCACATCCTGCACTTCTTCCTGCCCAGCAGCCAGCCCTCCCAGCCGGTCCCAGCTCACACTGTGCCCTCTGCCCAGGATGCACTGACCTAACCTCTCTGAACCCCCTCCCTCCCAGACCTTGCCTCTCCTTTCCCCAGCATTACTCACTTCCTGCTCTCTGGCCCTGGGCACCTTGGTCCTATCTCTTGCAAGACATTTGTCACATTATCGTTATTCCAGCTAATCACGTGCCTTCTCCTCCTCCCCTGCCAAATGATGAGTTCATTTTGGACAGGACCTGGCCTTATTTACCTCTGTCTCTCCAGGGCCTTAGCACAATGACAGGCACAGAAGCATCACCCCATGAATGTTTGCTCCTCTAATGACCTCCCTAAGGTTCTTGGTAACCAGTATTTTAAATAGCAGATGTTAGACTCCTGGTGTTCTTAGTTTTATGTAACTACACCCAAGATAACATCATTTCCATGATCAATTTCCATATTGATCTAAGTTTTTGTTGTCATTCAGCAGACACGCATCTGTATAGGGAGATGGAGGCTTGCTTCCTGAAGTCACTGTTTTCTGCAGTTTCATTACAAATTGGACCTCCTGAAAGTTATATGCTTATTTTTGTCTCCAAACAGGAAGTCAAAGGTAAATGAAAACGAAGACAATCTCACTTAGCAAACAAAGTGAACCAACATTTTTAGCAACTCTGTCACCAAGTGCTTTGGGATTTGAGTCCCTTCCCACTAATTTAGAGAAAGGCATTTGTCTGCCAACTGTGCCTGGAGCAATGAGATGGGCCCTGAGGGTGTTAGCAGTCATGCCTGGCAGCTGACGAGCCTTGTTGGGCAGGGTACTTTACCGTTCTGAGTCTTAGTATCCTCGTCTATAAAATAAGGGCCGGCCGAGAGGCACGGTGGTTAAGCGCTGGCTTGGGAAGCCAGCGGCCCCGGTTCAGGTCCCACATATGAGGGCCAGTGACACTGCCCTCAAAAAAAAAAAAGTATATATATATATATGAAATGGAAACAATGACCCTGAATTATAGGGTTGTTGTAAAGGCTAAAGGGTGAGGCGCACAGAGTGGTGCTCAGCCTGGCAGGCAGTAACCATTCAACACAATGCAGCTGCTGCCCATGGCAGGACATAGAAGTAAATGAGCCAGGAAGTTCCTGCTACATGTAGGCTCAACCCTTGACCAGGCTAGATAGCATTGGTGCTTTACCCCACCCCAAGAGATGGTTGAATTGCAGTTACCTGGGGTGCGGCAGGTATGAGATAGTTAGTCAAGAGCAGGGAACACCCTCTTCTTAAAAATTCATTGGCCACGGAAGAGGTCTTTAGTGGTTCAGAGATGGTGTTCGGGGGTTCTCTGAACCTCCATATGGTCAATTTTGTGCAAAAGTGCATTTTTCTAAGGAAAGAGGCCTTGGCTTTATGAGGTTCTCAGAGGGGTCTGTGACCTTAAAAAGGTTGAGAACCACTGGTCTGGAGACCTACAAACTAGAGACATTTGAATGTGTATTGCTTTGAATCTCCTGGGGGGTGATAGAAAGAATGCTGAGAACAGAAGTCAGTCTTAGCCCGGATCCGCTGTCAGCCTGCAGCCTAGCGCTGGACATCTAGACAGAAAAATGAGAGATCTTTAGTCATGACCAATGTGTGAAATCATTTGGCTTTGTTATGGCAGATGCCTTTGTTGCAGACCCAGCTCTGTTGTCAGTCCCCACACTCGGACAGGAGCTGTACAGCCTGTAGGAGGCTGTGGCAAGCTCTGGAAGTGTGGTTGTGCGCGTGCGCAGGCGTGTGTGCCTGGGCCGCGGGTGGCAGATGTTTGCACCAGCTGATAAGGGTGCGAGGTGCAGTCTGTAATCCAGGAACTTTATAAAAGAGAGATCCAGGGATCCTCATGTAAATGGAAGACAAATCTTGGTTTTACTGAGCTGGGGTTCTAACCAACTTTCGTTAAAGCAAGCCAGATGCTACAGACAGCTCACTAGCTCTTACAGCAGATGAAAGACATCCTAGAGAAACATCTTCCCAGCACAATGTCAGGTGGAGGTGCACTTGGGCGACTTTTCTTTCCCTCTCCTGATGGGAGAAGCTTCTGCACAGGGTCTCCCTCCCTGGTCTTGCAGGGGCATTCAGAGTGCAGAAACACCCAGCCTGAGTTCTCCTTAGAGACCGAGGAGCATATTGACTGGAAATCCAGCCTGTTCAGTCTGCCTGACTCCCTGTTTCATTTTAACATACAGGGTTTAGTGGGATGGGGTGTTGTCTGGGGCTACTCCTTGGCGGAACAAAGCTCCTGATGGAAATGTCTATTGAGAAGCAGAGAGACGCTTCCTTGGACAGGATCTCACTGCTCCTTGTACTTAGATACAATTCTACTCTAACTGACTCAGCTTCCCCCGTGAGCGAATGGCGTCTTTTCTATTCCTTGCTCAAGGAGAAAGAGATGATGCTGTGAGATTTCAGCTTGAGTTTGTCTTCATGCATATTACATTCAGGTTTTTACAATGAGTGTTTGATTTGCTATGGAGGAATATTTATTTCCAAATCCACCAAATGCTTCTCAAGGCAGCCTCCACACAAATTTTAATTGCTAAACCCACTTATTCTGACTCAGTGTCTGTTTGGTTAAATGTCTAGAGATACAAAAAGTGGGGAGAAGTGAGCCGGGCCCAGATGCTCCCCTATGACTAACAGAATGTCCACCCAAAGTTGGGAGATGAGCAGCCTGCTGGCGTGTCCTAGGTGGGTGGGTTTCTCATAGCTCTTATTTAAAGCTGTGCCCTATTGTACTAAAATTATAATTTGTGAATAAGCATTGAATTAGAGTTGTTGGGCTGAGCTGACTCACTGCCGGTAACTGGGACGGGTCTGAGGGATGTCTTCATATCACAGTCAATTCAGGCAGGAGGAGAAGAGCAGAGAATGCTTATGGGAACCTGCCCATAGCTTTTCTGTTATTTCTGCAGGCGATCTGGGGCACTGGTTTCTGTTTCCACTCATTCCCTCTATCCCTTTAGAAAAAGAATAGGGTAGAAGTACTCCTACCCTGGGTCATCCCAGCAGATCTTAGTGGAAATGCTCGAAAAATCAGAGTTTTGGGCTTTGAGACCATACACCTGGCATCCAATCTCTAGGACGGCCCTTGCAGCAGGAGGTCGGGGAGCAGACACACAGGAATTTGGAAAGTGGTTTCAGGGCCAGATTTGGATGTAGCCTAAAATTCTCACCATTTTAAATCATGGCTTTGGGGTCTGGGGAGGCACAGATGACCTTTACAAGGTGGCATGGGTCATTTTTTTTGAGCTCTATATTTCTGGCAGGTGGGGGCAAGCTGGTTGCCTTGAGCTCAGTGACTTTTGGCAGCTCTTGTAAAGTGCTGTTATGGGGCTCCCTTGTGCCATCTTGGGTATTTGTGTCATTGGATGTTCAGTATGTCATATGATTGATTCCAAGAGGTTCCTATTACGATGTTCCAGTGACAAATGAAGGATTTGGAGGTGAGTATGGGTGCGGGAACCACTAGCATCTATTTTCATTAACAATTTAATTTGAATTCACTGATTATATTATATTGATCAATATTTTGAAAACCAGAGGATAAGGTTCTGAGGTACCAGATCTCACGAAGAATAATTTCCACAGGAACAGAGTAGAGAAATCCCAGAATACAGGGCCCTGGAAGAAGGATGGGGGTAGTGGGATGACACAAAGGTTATAAGCCAGTGATTCCCAATGAGGGCGACATTGTCCCTGGAAACATTTGGCAATGGTGGAGACACATTTGGTTGTCGCTGCTGAAAGGGGAGGTACCACTGGCTTGTAGTGTGTAGAGGCCAAGGATGCTGCTTAAAGGTCCTACAACTCACAGGACAGCCACCATAAAGTATTATCTGGTCCATGAGATGGCGCAGGGTGCAGTGCTCATAACACCAAGGTTGCCGGTTCGATTCCCACATGAGCCACTGAGGTGTGCCCTCCACAACTAGATTGAAACAATTACTTGACTTGGAGCTGATGGGTCCTGGGAAAAACACACCATTGCCCAATAAAATTTCTTTAAAGAAAAAAAAAAAAGAATTATCTGGTCCAAAATGTCAACAGTGCCACTATTGAGAAACCCCATTTGTAAATGGACCCCAAAGAACAGCAATTGCAGGGGTGCATTCTCTTCCTCCTATGAGCTGCCTCTTGCATTTTATGTGTAATGATCACCAAACATTTCGAAAGCATCATCTGTGTGCCAGACACAGTGATTGGCTAAGTGGGAGGCTAAAAGATGACTAAGACCATTTAGGATCATTTAGGCTCCTGTCTCTTCTCTCCTTGACAGAAAGCTCTCACGGAGATTGCATCTCTTGGACTCTTACAGCATCAACGATGGTGCCTAATGGTGGTCTTTGTTCTCAACAAATGCCAAATCCATTTGGGAGTGGGCGTGGGTGAGGCACATTGCCCCTGTGGGACCTGTGCTATGATTTGGTCCTGGTGAGTTCAGTTGCCCTATGGTGCTCTTCTGAAGGCTTCCTGGAAAGACTTCCCACTCTGAAGGGCAGACTTGATTTAGCAGCTGTGATGGACTCAGATGTGACTGGGAGTCTGGAACTCATCCTCTTGCTCAATACTGATTATTCATGCTTGACTTCAGTTTCTGCTGAAAAGCTCCACCGCCCCATCCAGCTTCCAGGGGGCAGTTCTTATATGAAGGTGTCCTGGCAAGGGCGCTTTGGAGAAGGAGGGAAATCATCTGGGTTGCTCACAATTCCATCACTTCAACCTCCTTAGATTGCATGTTGAGCCACAAGAGCTCAGTGGATTTGAAGGTTTGTTCTGCAGAGGGAATTCAGGCTCGAGGGAAATGGTGAAGTCAGAAGACATGAACTCTACCTGGACCTGCCCCAACCCCATCACAGCCCACCTAGGGACCTGTGCTCATTTCCACTGCATTGCTTTGCTGATGGACTTACAGCATACTGTCTCTTTCTCGTCACACACTTATAGGCTTCATATTCTATGCCAAAGAGCCTAGGGTGGGTGGAGGTGCTATAGAGTTATTGCAAGGGGTCTGTGACCTGTGCAACAGGCCTTGCCTATAGATCAAATATATAATAATTCACACATGTATTGTTCTATTTTTCAAATGTATGTGAATGCTGCTGTGATTAAACTATAGGGATTAAATGAGGTGCTGAATTTAGAGTGAATTGTCATTGCCCTGCTACCCCTGCTTCAAACCACAGCTAATTTTGAGTTTGTCTCCTAGCTTGCTGCCAATCCCTTCCCATTTCCACCTCTTCAATCAGGAACCAGGTCTCGTCATTACTACTTCATAATCTCATGTGTGTTTCCTTTCTTCCCTACCTATGTCACCCAAGTCTGGCCCTTGCCACTCCACCATGTAAGATGGCTACTCAAAGCTGCCCACCTGGTCTGTCCCTGAGGTTCTATTCTGACTCATCTAGCCCACCACAACCAAGAATATCTTCCTAATGGTCCATATAATATTTCCTTGGCTTAAAAATATTTAGGACTTCCTAAACTTGAAGTCTCCTAACTTGATATTCAAAATGCTTCAGTGTGGCATTAAGAAGCACCTCTTGAGCAAAAAATATGAGTCACCTTATCATTTCCATGCCCTAATATTTAAAAAATAACTTTAAAAATAAGGTTTGTGTCTCATAAGATACCAATGAATTTATAATTACCATGTAGAATTATTTATTATTTTATCATAACCTTCAGTATAAAAGTGTTCAATAAACAGACATCCATGCAATGGTATTAGGGACTGCAATGAATAAAAAGTTTTTGTCTGGCGGTTAAGCGCTGGCTTGGGAAGACAGCGGCCCCGGTTCGGGTCCCACTTATGAGGGCCAGTGACACTGCCCTCAAAAAAAAAAAAAAGCAAGTTTTTGTCATTTTCTCCAGATTTCATATTTTTAAAGAACAGGTAACAGGTGTTCCATCTCTTACTCGCTTTAAATAAGTTGCCAAAAAATCCCTAGTGTTCTGTAGAGTGCTGTGTATCAGAAAGTTCAGGAACCGCCAGCTGGTTTACCGGCACCAGGTCTGTAATATTACACTTTCACTCTGCCTGGGTGGGGGTGTGTGCAGAGCAGGGAGCACGTCCAAACAGGAACTGCTGGCTCCCTCTTGTGGACAGTGGCGAGAAAACATGCGGAAAGAAAAGTCGCTGTGTGCTGGCAAATACTATTTTATTGAAACAACCCCAAGAAATATGATCTGCAAACTATATATGGGCTGAGAGAGAGTTGTATTTTTCTGTGCATTGACAAAAAGGACTGGAAAGCATTGGGGGTGGAGAATAAATCAGATAACTGGAATGTGTGGATAATTAAAATACTAAATTTTAGCCGTTGATTTCATGGCTTGCCCACGCTAAACTGTTCCACCAGGGAACAGTTTGTTTACAAGGAACAAATTGGTTTGGGAATCTCATTTTTTTTTTTTTTTTGAGGTCAGTGTCACCGGCTCTTACATGTGGGACCCGAACCGGGGCCGCTGGCTTCCCAAGCCAGTGCCTAACCACTGCGGCCCTCAGCCGGCCCTGGGAATCTCTTTTCGTCCCCTTCCCTTCGCATGGTGTAAAGAGGAGCAGAATGATCCAAAGGGGGCTGTAGTGGAGATTCCTGCTCCTGAAAGAGTCAGGCATGGGCTGCAGCTCACCTAGCCACACTTGGGCCAGGTCTCAGGGAGTCCTGAGTTGGCCAGGGGGTTGGCATAGGACACTGCGTCTCTGGTTCCCTTCCTGTCAGCTCTTTCTCCTGATGGTTCACCAGGCCTCTCAGCCTAGCCCCGGTTCAATCGCCAGTCCACATGTTGGTCTTTCATGCCTTCCTCTTCCTCCAGCTAGACGTGGAGGTGTAGAAGACAGAAGCCGTGGTTAGGGGGTACTTCCTTAGAAAGGCATGGGAACTGAATGGCAATTATTATCATGTCTAATACAACCCATCATGCATGAAATGCATCAAATATTTGGCAGGTTCAGCCTCTATGATTGCATCATGTGGCCCTAATTTTGAAGGCAGAGAGACAGTGATGTTTTAAATGTATCTGACTGGGGAACACTGGAGAAGTCCCTGCTAGGGACACTCTTCTTTGTCTGGCTAAATCTGTCCTGCCTTTCTGATATTACCTTAGGTGTCATTTACCCCAGGAAACTCCCCTGGAAGTCCCCCCAGGGCAGTATGAGGTGATTCTCTCATGTGCCCCTAGCACCCCTGGCTCACACCCTGATTATTACCTCCATAATTCTGTACTTTGCCAATTTACTTAATTGTTGCCACCATCTGGCTCCCTGCCTCTGGCAGCAACTAACTGTATCTTACTCCCCTTACTCCCCTAGGGCCTAGTGCCCTGCCTAGTGCACTGTGAGGGGTGTCAGGAAAGGCTACTTATATGATATAACTTCTGAGCTTTGAAAATGTCTTGAAATACCTACAAGTATCTTCAAGAATGAGTAGAGATCTTCCAGGGAGATAGAACATTCGAGAAAGAAGTGACAGCATGAGCATGGAGAGTACCATCAATAGATGTGGGCAAGAGGGGCCCTTGAACTGTGCATGGCACCTCAGGGGACCACTGTAGGCCTCCTTCAGGCCCACGCCTTCCACAAGTTTGAGGGATTGTGGGATGGAGGATGTGCAAAGCCTGCACCTCCCAGACCATGTTCTGTGTTCTTTGAGTCCAGAATTCCCTGCTGAAGTGTCCCTGAGTCTGCTTCTAGGGTTTGGATTCCTCCTCCCAGGGTCAGACTGTGCCACTGATGCACAAACTTCCAGGCCCAGGAGGCAGTTGATTTGGGGCTGTATGGATGGAGCTAGGATGCTAGCGCTGAACTGTCCATACACATGCCTGAGAGGCCCTGTGGTGTGGGAAAAATCCATGGGTGGGTAGTGAAGGGGTAAGCTACTTTCCCCACATGCCACATTCCAATGTCGAACCCCGAGAAATTTGATTCTAAATGCAAACTTGGTCTTCTTTGTCATTATGAAGGTATTTGTCCAGGTAGGAAGAAAAATATTTTATCCCACTAGGATGGCTATAATAAAAAAGATGGACAATAATAAGTACTGGTGAGGATGTGGAGAAATTAGAACACTTATACACAGGTGGTAGAACATAAAATGGTACAGCTGCTGTGGAACATTAAACATAGAATTACCATATGACCCAGCAACTCCACTCCTAAGAATATACCCAGGAAAATGAAGAACAGATATCCACACACAATTTGTACATGAATGTTCATGCAGCATTGTTCATATTAGCCCAAAGGAAGAAAGAATGGAAATGTCCATCATCTGATGAATGGATAAATACAATGTCATATATCCATATAATGGAATATTATACAGCCTGAAAAGAATGAAGCACTTATGCAAGCTACAACATGGATGAATCTTGAAAAGGTTATACTAAGTGTAAAAAGCTGGTCACAAAAGGCCACATACTGTATAATTCCATTCATATGAAATGTCCAGAAGGGGCACGTTCATAGAGGCAGAAAGATTAGTGGTTGCAAGGGGTTGGGGGTGAAGAAGGAATGAGTAGTGATGTTACTAGGGATGGAGTTTCTTTTTGGGGTGATGAAAATGTTCTGGAAGTAGCTAGTGGTTATCGTTGCACAATTCCAAGGACATACTGAAAAGCACTGAATTGTACACTTTATACTTTTACAATATATGAATGACATCTCAATTTAAAAAGGAGAAAATATTTATTGGACACCTTGTTAGTTTGATTTAAAATTTTTAGTATTTAAGCATATGGTCCAAGGACCTCCATTTATACTCTTACTCTGAGACCCTGCAATGATACCAGGGAGCCTGAACTTGGAGGTGTGAACACAGAGGCGTGAACATAGAGCTGTGCACATAGAGGTGTGAACACAGAGGTGTAAACACAGAGGCGTGAACATAGAGGTGTGAACACGAAGGCGTGAACATGGAGGTGTGAAGGTGCTGCAGATGCTTTGACATCTTCAAGTTTCCCAGTGAACCAGGGAGCTTAGCCTTTGGGGTGGAGAGTGGTAGGAAATGAGACTAGCGCCTAGACAGGCCAGGCTGTGAGGGGCTTATAAACCATGAGAAGGAGCTCAGATGTTATGGGGTAGGTCTCTGTTGTGGGTAGGCTTCGAAAATCTTAAACCAGATTTTGCATTTTCAGGTAAACCGCAGCTGGCGGGGAGGATAGATCTGAGCATGACTGGAGCTGGAGAGATCAGTCAGCTATTGGGTTTGGGATATTTTCTCCATTCGCGTGTTTGCCATAAACATTTTTGCTGCGCAACTCATTGGTGTAAAGCAATTTTGCTGTAAAAGAGAAAATCATGACAAACAAAAGGACATTAAAAAGGACATAATAAAATGTGGAAAATTAATAACCAAAAGCTTTATTGAGTAAAGTGAAAATCCCGAGCTGAGCAGCCGCTGAGCTGCCAACAGGTAGCAGGATGGCTCAGCTAAACAAACAAACAAACAAACAAACAAACAAACAAACAAACAAACAAACAAAACAATTAGTAGCTACCTCTTTTATGCTTGCCATACCTTGGTAACCTTTGGTTTTGATGGGTGGAAAGAAGAAATGACTGCTCACCGAAGGATTTGCAAATTGATATTTTCTAGTATAGTATGCAATCTGGCTTTATACGTAGCATTGCAATCTGGCTTTATACGGAGTTACCATTCTATTTTAAGGTTACCATGCCTACCCGTCACTGTATAGACCATCATGAGGGCTAAGATTTATATATAACGTAAAAATGGAAGTAACTGCAAGAACTTCGCCTATAAAGAAATGCAACCAAACTGACAACTAGCTTAAATGTGCGTTAAGTCGGCCAAATGTAAACCAAACTGTCAACTAGTTATTTTATTTTTTACGGCAAGATTGACTTATGGCCAATTAATTGTGCGGTGAAAATGCTTGCGGCAATGACATTTATGGCAAACATGCTTATGACAGGGAAAATACTGGAAGCAGATCAGCCCAGGAGTGAGGTGTCACAGGCTGGGACTAAGGCCACGGCAGTAGAAATGTGACAGAGGGAGAGGGCAGGTAAGAGAAGCATTTAGCTGATAAACTCAGTGAGGTTCAGAGATTAATTGGGTCGTCCAATAAGGTCGGAGTCAAGGGTGAGTTGATCTGGCGGATGGTGGCGCCATCAGCTGGGCAGATTTGGGACATGCAGAGAAAGAGTTGGAGGTGCGACTGAGGAAACCAACCATTGCAGTTAGATAAGAAGTCAAGCCTAGAGGCTGACCTATGAAAGTCTTCAGCGTATTATAGCTTAAGCCGCTAGAGTGGAGGAAATCTCGTGGTGTTTGAGGGGAAAGGTGAGGGTCGATGCCCTGGGAGACACCCACATTATCTAGGTCAGGAAAGGAGTGAAGCGGCATGTCACAGAAACCTCGGAGGGAGAATGGTCCAAGCACGGCGATCAAAGAGGATCAGGACCTGGCCTGGATCGCGCAGCAACAGCGATGAGTAACGTTTGCCAGCGATTTCAGTGGGGTGGTGGGAGAGACAGCCGCTCTCAGTGGGCAGAGGACCATGTATGAGGCCCAGAAGTGGAGACAGAGAGCCAAGATGACTGTGGAGGAGGTTGACTGTGCAGGTTCACAAGACAGAAGGGTGGAGTCAATGGAAGGCTTTTTGTACTGGAGAAGAGGCAATGGTGAAGTCATGATCTTTTTATGTATTTGCTATTTTTAATGATAATATTACATGTAAGTGGCCCACACACAAAAATCAAATGCTATAGCAAAAGTATACAATGAAAAGTAAATTCTGTACCTTTTATCTCAGACCCCCTGTGTCCTGTCTCTAAAAAGTAACAATTATGATCAATTTCTTATGTCTTCCAGAAAAAACAATTTCATACATATGGAATTCCCTTTCTTTAAAGATGAGAGATGTTTGGCTGAGTTTAAACACTGATATGGGAAAGGACCAGGTAGAGAAAAAGGTGAAGACAGCTGGAGTACTGATGAGAGAGAATTGGTAGCCGGGGATCACTCCCAGGGGGTAGGCATAGAACCCAGGGGCAGGGAAAGAAAAGCCTTGGCAAGGCAGGCAGGATTGTACTTCCTTTGCTGAGAGATGAGGGAGGGGCAGAGAACAGGGCTGGTGGAAGGGACGTGAGAGAGGTCAAAGGGCAGGAGGCCATAGTTTATAATGACAGAAGAGGAGCCATTCAGAGGGTGGCACAGGAGTGTGGGTAGATGAAGTGAAACTGAATGGCCTGGGGGTAGAGGAACTTTGGAGTGTTAGATGGGCCCTTCTCATGTGGATGTTGAAAACTCTTAAAATGATGGCAGATGCCAAAGTTCTCAATGGAGGTAGGTGTGGCCTAGAAGGAGAAACACTAGCCATGGTAGACATTGGGAGTGTCAGAGGAGAAACTTGGCTGAGTGTGGAAGACGAATGTCTTGGAAGCAGCAACTGCAAACAGGAAGCATAGCTGCTCTGTCTTCTTGCCTGGGGCCTGGGGAGTGTGGGAGGATGGCAGCCTCCCTGCCCGAAGCCGGAGGTGGGCCGCACATTCAGTGGAAAGCTGAGAAGCAGTGGGAACAAGGGTTCCAGAGTGTTCTGGATGGGGGACAGGGCTAGGGAAATGGGGTGGCTGTCAGCCATGCAAGGAATCAGGTGGTGGAGGCACCATGTGGAAAAGGGAAGATGTGAGGTAGAGAGGATAGGATGGGGTGGAGAGTAATATGCATGAAGCAACAGGTCTCAGTGTTCTCATCTTTGATGGCTTTACTTTTGGTGCCAGAACTTGGGGCAAGTCCCAGTCAGGTCTTGGCAGAGCCTAAGTGGAGCAGCCGCTAAACCCCCTTGGTTTTCTGGCATATTCATTGGCCATAGGGCCTACTGGTGGGAGTCAGTCACATCTGGGTTTGAAAGCCAGTTGCATGTTGTATTAGTTTGCCAGGGTTGCTGTACAAAGTCCCATAGACTGGGTGGCTTAAACAACAGAAATGTATTGTCTCACAGTTCTGGGGGCTGGAAATCTGAAATCCAGGTGTTGCTAGCGTTGGTTCCTTTGGAGGACTGTGAGGGAAGGATCTGTTCCAGGCCTCTCTCCTTGGCTTGTAGATGACCAGCTTCTCCCTATGTATGTTCACAGGCTGTACGAAACAGGTGGTGGGGCACGTTTCAGCCACAGGCAGTAGTTTGTAGACCCCTAGATTAGTGAAATTTTTTTAGAGTGCTCTCTTTCTCTCTCAAAAGTGTGTCTTGGGTTGGATAATACATTTTATAGTTTTCCCCACCTGACGGTCTGGGCAAGGCAGGGGTGGGGTGGGCAGCTGTGTAATACTGTATTTGCCACACTCAGCGGAGAAGTGAATTGGTACCTTTGTACCACTTAAGAAGTGGAGAAGTAGAATTGAAGCCACCAAGGAAAATCCTTGTTCTGGATTGCTCTCTGTTTTTAGTGCTCTCTCCTCCCTCTCTTTCTCCCCCTTGTGGATTTGGGACTTTGAAGCCCATCTTCAGAGGGACCACGGCGTGGAGACAACTGCTATCTGAGGTTCTCCTGCCTGCCTAGGCTTTTCCTGCACAGGGAACAGGAGTCCGAAGTCCAACGAGACCTGAGCTGGGCCACAACCGGCTAAATCAGGGTGAAAATACAGCCTTTCCAGGACAAACCTGTACAATTTAAGAGAAGATACATGTATTTTTTTTTCCCGAGTAGTGAACACTTGAAATTGGAGAAAAACATGTAAGAATTTGTCAATCTCTGGTCCCTACACAGTAATCCCAAGAAATTAAAAATAAGATGGTTTATCTTGAAATGGCAGTTTCCTCTGAAAAGCTCAAAGAACATTGAAAGCATCACCAACAAGCATTCATTGAACACTCTATAATCCTCAAAATCCTTAAAGAGTGTCAGCCCAGGGGCTTTTACCCAAGTCAGCTAAGAAAATTTGAAGGATACCCTTTGCCCCAGAATACCTCCACCTGTTTCTGGCCTGGAGACTGCTTTGTATTTTTGCATCATGAAAATAAAAGGGGTTATCTGGGTTACCAAGATGACTGACTTTCTGTGGTCCCCGACCCTGCTCTCTTCCTGCTGGCATAAATGGGCCAAGATGGCCACTAATGCCTCCAAGAGGTGGAGACAAGAGGCCAGATTGGGTTATTCCATAGGGCTCCTGGGCATTTGCCAGGTGGGTGTGGTGTAATTTTACTCAAAGTTTATTATAGACTTAATGTTTGTGTCCCCTTAAAATTCATATGTTGAAACTAATATCTAATGTGATGGAATCTGGAAGTGAGGCCTTTGGAAAGTAATTAGGTCATGAGAGTGCAGCCCTCATAAATGGGATTAGTACCTTTATTAGCGTTCTCCAGAGACACAGAACCAATTGGATCTATCTACTATCTATCATCTCTCTCTCTCTCTCTCTCTCTCTCTCTCTCTCTCTCTCTCTCTCAAGAGGGAGAGACAAAGAGTGAGCGAGAGAGAGAATATATAGGAATTGGCTTACATGGTGATGGAGGCCAAGAAGCCCCATAATCTTCCATCTGCAAGCTGGGGAACCAGGAAAGCCAATGGTATAATTCAGTCTGAGTTTAAAGGCCTGAGAACCAGGAGAATTGATGGTATAACCCCCAGTCTGGTGCCAAAGGCCTGAGAACCATGGTGCCATTGGTGTAAGTCCCAGAATTCAAAGGCTGGAGAAGCAGGAACTCCGATGTCTGAGGGCAGGAGAAGGTGGACATCCCAGCTCAAGAAGAGAGAGGGAATTCACCCTTGCTTCACCGTTTTGTTCCATTCAGATCTCCAGTGGACTAGATGATGCTCTCACGTTGGTGAGGGTAGATCCCTTTACTCAGTCTTCTGAACCAAATGCTAATCTCTTCCAGAAGCACTCTCACAGACACACCCAGAAATAATGTTTTACCAACTCTCTGGGCATCTCCTAGCTGGTCAAATGACACCTAAAATTAACCACTGCTGTGACATTAGAAGAAGAGACATGAGAGCGATGATCTTTCCTTTGTCATGTGAGGACACAGCAAAAGGCAGCCATCTGCAGACTAGGAACAAAGCTCTCACCAGAACTTGATCGTGATTTTGGACTTATATCTTCCAGAAATGTATGTTACCCCAGTCTATTGTATTTGTTATAGTGGTCAGAGCAGAGTAAGACACAGCCTTCATGAAGGAGCAGGCAGGAGTGAATGGACCCCTTTTGACACCCATTCTTAGCAGCTGCCCAGTTCACTCTGGGCATGAATCATATGACCATCTTTTGCAGACTGACAACTGGATGGGACAGGTACTTCAAGTTGGTACCTCATTCAAACCTAAGGTAGTGTTACAGTGGGACCATTTTTAAAAAGCCAGTGGGAAGGATGTTCTACAATTACATCTCTCATACATTTCCATTATAAAACTCTAGCAGGCTTACAATTTACATTTTGTGGCTCCAGTGAGCCAAATATATACCATTTCCTGTCATGATTTGCTCTCCTCTCCATCATCAGGGCAGCTGGTCTTTGTGGGGTCATCTAGGGCTTTGCTGTGACTGGTTACCGCATGATGGCCTGACCTGGCTCCTGGGTGGCCTCTGTTGGGTCTGGCTTGGCCAGCCTTGGCATCAGGCTATGTTTGTAGCTGTGGATTGTGACCTTTTTGTGTCTACAGTGAGGTTCGCAGGTTCTGTGTCTGCTGATTGTCTCAGCATTTTTGAGTCCTGGCTGTGACACTTAGAATTGCTGGCTCTCCTGCTCATCGGCATAGACTCTAGACAACGAGCCCATAGCCATAGCCTCCTGTCCGCTCCTACATCACCAGTGTAGGTCTCTGCTGAACCTGGCACTGCAACTTGAAATGCCAGAAGCTCACCCTCAAGTTGTATAGGGCACCTTTCAAGTCCGGGATGGTGAGGGTTGGTTTTCTCCTTCTTAGAGATTGAGACCCTAGTCTTGCCTTCACGATTTTCTGCTTGCTACTTATTACACTTCTATTTTTTTTACACACGCATGCCAAACAAATAAAAATAAAACAAAACTGTACACTGACATCATATCTTGCATTTTCTTTACATATGGTTTATAGTAAAATTCTGGGCTAAGATCTCAAGTTTTGTTCTTGATATCAAAAAGGAACCCTTGGAATTTAGAAAACCCTTTTCTTTGTGAACAAAACCTGGCTTTCAAGACTATTGTCTTTTTGTGGACCTTAAAAATTCTATACCGAAACTCCATGAATAACCTTGACCTGGGATGGTGGTTTTTTCTTCCCAGGGGCACAGTAAATGACATTAATTCAGTAGGGCTGAGCCATAGGCTTGGCTAGGAAGGAGGGACTCCTAGGGCTTTTAGATGTTTTCATATCTCAAAGATAATTCCCAATACATTCTTTCTTGGGGTTGTTTTGCATTTAAGATATTAAAATCATACTTGTGAATGTAATAAACTCAAATAATGATACATTTAAATCCAAGGATTAGTATAAGCCTACAAATTAGCAAGGAGTATAGATCTTGTGTCTGCCCTGACTTCATCTTTAAGTCAACTTGCAGCATCTGGTACTACTTAGTGGCTGACCAAGGTAGGTGAGCCACAAAACATGCCCAGGCTGTTCAGAGCAACATTTATTTATTTGACACCCTACCCTCTGTCTGCTCACTCCTGATTATGCTACCATGTGCAGTTGTGCAGCCTGTGTACTGCACAATTCTAGGGGGCTGTAGTCCTTAGATTATAATGTGAATGGTGCCTCCTGGAGCCCTGCCCCCCACCACTCCATCTGATGCCATTTTAACCTTTAACTTCTAGGTTCCCCGTCCTTTCCTTATTCTGACTCTGTACCCCTGGAATTAGGCCAGGCTCCTTGGTAAAACTGTTGGATTTTCTCAAGTCCTGACTCTGACTTTCCTGCTGTCTCTTGGGCTCCAGATTTCCCAGTTGGGAGGGAAGGGTACCCTGCTCCATGTGGCTACCGGGCATCCAAACCTTAACTTAGATCAAAGCCATGGCTGGGCCCCCAAGGTTTCCAGCAAGCTTCTGTAGGAGGGTTTTGATCAGCTGGAGTTTCAGAAAAAGTAGCTGTGCTTAAAAGAAATCTGGACTCAATTGAGTAAAAATTTAAAATCTCCTACAGCATCGCTTCCTTTCCTTTCCAGGTGATTGGACCAGCATGGGGCAGTGGGAATGGCTCAGAGTCAGAAGTCAGGATCCTGGGTTCTGCTTCTGGCTTTGCCAGTAGCTAGTTATGGCCTCCAGGTGTTTCTTTACCTCTTGGGCCTCAGTTCTGTCATTGATAGAAGAGATGCCCATGTACAATTGCTGAAGGCCCATCCTGCCCTAAGGCTTCATGTAAATATCCTTGTAACTAGCCCCTACCACCTTCTCCTCCATCAAACCCTTTATTGTTACACTTTGTTTCAGAGACAGTGATTAAGAAAGTTGAGGGTTTTAGGTGAGAACACCCTATCCCATAAGGACAAACCCCCTGCTGTCCCCAGATTCCCAGCACCACTGATTTGGCCATCCCCTCCCTGGGGATGCCACTTCTCTGGTGTCTGTGGTGAGCCAAGTTTGTGCCTGAGGTTTGCCAGGCAGTCCTTCAGCACCGTTGGCCAAGACAGCCTTCCTTAGGCATGGCCTTGACACCTGCCCATGGTTCTTCCTGACAAGGGTGCAGCCTGCCAACCTCAGCCACTGCTAATGTTGATGTTGACAGACCTGCCAACAACCTCCTCTTCCTGGGTGGCAGTGACCTCGGCTCCTTGGGTGAAACTCTCCTACAAGTCCCCCTGAGACTTGTGCTCTTTGGTCAGGAGGCTTGAGACTGCCATGGCCTCTTTGTGTCCCTAGGGTATAATCTCTACCCACGTGCATTAGGATGGAGCCACAGCCCATTGCCTGTGGAGTCTGAGAAATCGCTCACAAGAGAACTGAGCTGGGAGCCACGATGAATAGCCTGTGACAATGGCTGCAGCTTGTGGGGAGACAGCAGGAATGGGGCACTGTGGAAGGCACATGCCCAGGTGCGAGGGGGCAGCTATTACTCAGCTCTAGCCAGAAAGTGAACCCAACAGAGCCAGGGAGCTGATTTCTCAAGAGAAGTGATGATCTGGATTGTTTTTTAAAAAAGGTGAAAACTCTTGATCTTTAAATGTGGGCAACTAGTTCACATGTTAAAAATCCTGTGTGGGTCAGTGCTGTATCAGACAAACTAAATGCATTTGTGAGTCACATTCGCTCTATGGCCTCTGTATCCAGCCTCCTTGGCGAGGGCTGCTCAGGCCAACAGCTGGCTTCTCCAGACAGAAATACAGGCACACAGACAGACAGACATACATAGATAAACTGGCTCTTTTGGGTCTTGATGTTCCCAGTGTGACCTGAGCCAGTGTCCTGCCTTGGGGAACTAGTCTGTGGACTGGGCTATCGGGGCCCCCAGACTTGATTGGAACGTGGTAGCCTTTGGTCACGTGTCCAGGTTCAGTCCCAGCAAAATGACACCTCTGGCTGTGCCAGTTCCCTCTTCTTTTTCTCGGGCTTTCCTTTGAGTTTTTTTGTTTTTTTGTTCCCCTTTGGTCCTCGCCCTGTTTCCTATTTCCTCATGGCAACTGGACTATAGCAGCTCCCTGAAAGTTTTCCTTTTCTTGGCTATTCGCTTTATACTAGAGGGCCCTCTAAGACCAGAAGTCACTAAAGAAGTTAACGGCTGAGGGCTAGTTTTGTGTAAGGAAAGGGGCCAGGGGCACTCTGGGTGCTACTTCCTGCGGTCACTGCATTTGGTCCACAGTGCACTTCACCGATGCACAACACCCAGGCTTCTTCACACAGGCTTCCCAGTCTGCGGGGACCCAGCCTCAGCAGCTGCCGCCGTGAGAGAGGGGCAGCAAGGGCCTGCTCTCAGATCTGGTGTGCTTGCTCCTTCTCCACACGCACTGAGTGACCACACCTCCCTCGGCCCCTGCCATGCTATGCCGCACGATGAAACTTATCCCTTGATTCAGATGGCCATGAGATTGTGAGGTTAGTGAATCCTGAGCTTTTAAACCTGTCCTAGTTGCCGTTTTTGGTGCAGGTCACTAGGTTAAGAGCTGGGAGAGCTGTCTGTAGGGCAGGAAAGAAGAAAAGGAGGGAAATCAGGGCAGAGGATGGTAAAAACTTGCTTTTGTGATTTGTGGCTTCTATGAAATCGGTTTGGCTTATGCTGAGACTCAGAAGAATATTGCTCAGCAGAAGATTTTTCAGGGTGTATTTTATGAGCCATGAAAATCCTCAGCTGAATGTGCGTGCGCGTGTGTATGAGCTGCTGGGAGGAGGTGTTTGGCTGGTTTGGGGTTTTGTAAAACGGTATTTAGTTTCTCTATGTGCTCATTATAGCATGTGGCAGCTTGAAGTTCAAGTGAGCTTGCTGCATTGTTAGTGTTTCTGAGCCAGCGAAGGGATCACTGTCACAGGATTTTTTTGGACAGCTTTTTAGACACATTCCTGCCAGGAGAAGAAATGTCTCTTTTGTTCGGGGTGTCCTGAAGCTATTTTAGTTTGTCTTTGGTGTGTCATGTCCTCTCTTTGCAGTAAATGCCTCGCCAAAGGGCTCAGTGTGACTTCTCTGATAAGGCTGGAATTCCTCCTGGGGTTGCTGGGTGGAGGGGTCTGGGCACTGCATAAGGTTTCTTTCCTTCCACCAACAGGAGGGCATATTCAGTTCCTGTCTGGGCAGGTGACTCCAGCAAGGGTTTAGGTCTGAGCAGCAGAAGGTCCTGAGCTTATTGGGTCTTAGTTCAGGTCCTTTAAAGCTGTGTGAGTGTCGGCACGTAGAGGAGAAGCCGTTTGGGATTTGTAGGTGGGAGCTCTTACTCCCAGGGGGTCCCTTCTTGCTGGCCTCTCTTGATTGTGCACAGAATGTCCTGGACTCCTGGTGAGGTCCTAACTGTTTCCTCTTAAGAAAAATGCAAATCAAGATATGGCAGATTGGTTTGAAGGACAGAATCCTGGGGGCTGAATCGACCGTGGACATGGTGCTAAGACCTACTGCTTTCATAGCTCTTTTCTGGCTGTGCCAATGCAGTGGACAGCTGGGACTCTTCTGCGTGGGATCAGTTGTGGCTCTGTAAAAGCGAGGGGGTGCAGAAAAGGGGGAGCTAGACTTTATGGTTTTGCTGTATTTTTTGTTTTAACTAATTTATTTATTATTTAAAAAATTTTAAATTAAATTTATTGGTTAACAAAATTCTATAGGTTTCTAGTGTACAGTTCTATACTACATCATCTATATATTGCATTGTATGTTTACATCCCAGAGTCAGTTCTCCTTCCATCACCATATATTTGACCCCTTTTACTTTCTTCTAGCACCCACCCCTCTAATCCTAAGAGAAAAGAACAAGGCTGGAGGTGTCATACTCCCTGACTTCAGTTTGTACTACAAAGTGACAATAATCAAAACAGTATGGTATTGGAAGAAAAGCAGACACACAGACCAATGAAACAGAACTGAGAACCCAGAAATAAACCCTCAGGTAATTTTTGACAAAGGAGCCAAAAACATCCAATGGCGAAAAGAAAGCCTCTTCAATAAATGGTGCTGGGAGAATTGGAAAGCCACATGCAAAAGAATGAAACTAGACTGCTATCTGTCACCGTGTTCCAAAATTAACTCAAAATGGATCTAAGACCTAAATATAAGACCTGAAACAATAAATTGCATAGAAGAGAATATATGTACTAAACTTACAGACCACCTTGGATTGAGAATGGATTTTATGAATTTGACCTCAAGATGAGGGAAGTAAAAGCAAAAATAAATGGGACTACATCAAACTGAAAATCTGCACAGCAAACGAAACCATCGACAAAGCAGCAACCAACTGAATGGGAGAAGATATTTGCAAATAACACCTCCCATAAGGGGCTAATATCCCAAATACATAAAGAACTCAGTTTAATTTAAATGTAAATAGCCACATGTGTCTAATGGCTGTGGTATTGGAGAGGGCCGTTCTTCAACCTCCTCTTGGGCAGTTTTCAGTGGACAGGAATGATGTCACCAGTCAAGAAAACATGTGAGTGTGTTAACTGTCAAATGAATCATGCCTCCGAGAGACAACCATCATAACCCTGAAGAGAGTCTAAGGGTGACTTTGGTGGTGGGGTTTTCAGACACCCTGACAGGCAGCTGTAGGCTTTCTGATTTTATTTTTTAAACATTCTGTGGTAGGTGGGGACTTCTGGCAAGCCTTACATGACAGTCTTCAGCTCACAGCTCTAACACAGTGGTATGTTCGTCCCATATGGGGATCACACTGCATGGAGTTCTGGGATAGTTCTAATTTAATGTTTTATCTTAGAATAAAGAGTTTAGGGGGAGGGGATGGGAGTGGGAAGGAGAAAGGGAATTTTCCTTTTTGTTTGTACCCTCTACCATGGTTTGAAATTTTGATTATGTACATGCATAACTTTAACTACATCATATATACATACGTAAAATTATAGATGCACTTCTCTCAATTCATCACTGCATTAATGCTGACATGGAAAAGTGTTCAGGATGTATTATTTGAAGACAAGCAGGTCACAAAACAATATGTTTTTTTTTTTTTTTAAAGATTTTATTGGGGAATTGTGGGAGGGAACAGCATTGGGCAATCTGGGAAGGGGAACAGAGAAGTTGCTGTCCTTTGGTTCTTCAGTCTAGTTGTGGAGGAGGACATCGCTTCACTGGCCCATATTGGTATTGTGATCATTGCGCTCTTCCCGGCTGAGGCAGATGGGTCACTGGCTGTTGGACGGCTGCTCACAGTGACTCATGGCAGCTCACGCTGGCTGCCGGCCACTCATGGTAGCTTACGGCAGCCCACAGCATCCCCACTGCAGCCTATGCTGTCGCCGGCCACTCACAGCAGCCCAGCTCCAGGTTGAGCTGTTGTTCACCATCTTAGCTGTAGAGGGCGCAGTGTCAATGGCTCATGTGGGATCCGAACTGGTGGCCCTGCTGCTCAGAGCTCGAGCTCCCAAGCCAATTCTTAACCAACGAGCCACTGGACTGGTCCAATATGGTTCCTTTTTTGAAGACACATATATACACAGTGAAGAAAAGTCTTGATGGATATATTCTAAGTATTTGGTAGTAGAATTTTTGATGACTTTAAGCTATTTTTTGTATTATACCTTCAAGTTTTTTCCCAATGAACGTGCATTGCTTGTGTTGTAGAAATAATGAGAACATAATTTATTACCATACAATAACAACATTACTCTGTTCTCTTTCTCTCAGGCTGTTGCTTTTCTGTTTGTTTTTGGTTAGCTCAAGTGTCTTAGTTCAGGAAATAGGGCTAAATAACCAATGAATATTATAATTTCAAGTGTGTGTAAACTATTTAGAAACTTTGAATTAAATTTGAATAACAGGTGTGGCCTTTGGAAAGGAGACTTAAAAATAAAACAGAACACAACCATCCCTCCATTGTCACTGTGAGAGATCTGTAGAACTGTGGCTGGAAAACTATTCTTTTGCAATGAATCAACTGGATTGGTTTGGGTTTTGGTTTTGATGTTTGGTGTTATTATGGCCCCTAAAAGTTCAGAGATTGAAGCCATACCTCTCAGTATTGAGAATGTGACTATATTTGGAGATAGGGTGCCTTTAAAGAGGTAATTAAGTTAAAAATAGGATCTTTAGGGTGGTTCCTAATCCAGTATGACTGTTGTCCTTATAAGTAGAGGAATTAGGATACAGACCACACAGACAGAGGGAAAACCATATGAGGACATAGTGAAAAGCTGGCCATCTACAAGTCAAGGAAAGCATCTTCAGAAGAAACCAGCGAACATCGACTTGGTCTTGGGCTTGTAGCTTCCATAATTGTGAGAAAATAAATTTCTGTTGTTTCAAGCACCCAGTCTGTGGTATTTTGTTGTAGCAGCCCTAGCAAATTAATACACTTGGATTTTGTGAGACTTGCTTCATTCAAGCCAAAGAGAAATTGAGCAGTATCTTTTGATGGGCTTTTTCTTGGGTCCAAAATCTGGCAAAAGAAAGTCTGTTTTATTTATGTGGGAATTTAGTCATTGATGGCTTGACAGTTCCTCTTTAAACCTTTGGGGACAGCGACATCTAGTGGTCATTTATTTCACATAACCTTTTTAGTGGTTTTCTCAATCCTGTGGGGATAAGAAAAAAATAAAATAAAAATTCCTGATGTTCAGGCAGCACCCAGACAAATTATATCACAGTCTCTGGGAATGGGACCCAGGCTTTTCTGGTTTGTAAAAACATGAGCTGATAATATGACATTTTTCTCAAAATATGAAGGAGTTTGTTAATTTCCGTACTTTTGTTGTCCCTCTGCCTTCAAAGAAGGTAAAATACATGAAGGAGGGAGAGAGGGAGGAAAGATAGGACCATGGTCCGGTTCACCATTGTGTCCCATGAGCCTGGACTCATAATAGCTTTTGTGAAATGAAATGAAAAAATATAGCCTGTTCTCCAGCTGTGTTAATTATAAATATGATTTCCATATGATAGAAAATTGCAGCTTCACTTAGAACATGTTATATTGGGTTCAGTTCAAGGTGACTCATGGAATATTACAGGAAGACATTTCTTGGTCTATCTTATAACATATAAATTGATTTCTTGGGGTTTTTACCACTTCTGATCCTGGGAGAGGATTTTCTGAGGTTCAATTTAGCAATAAGTTCTCATTGTCTATTAAATTAAAAAAGAACTGTTCAACCTATTATCTTTTCCTCTGTGCTTTCTGCCCTCATTGTCTTTAGGCTTAGAAGGCTCTCTATTATTTCAAAATAGGTTAAATACCCACTTAAAAGTTTTCTAATTTTTAAATTTTTTTTTTTAGTATTGGCTTAACATATCTGGAATTAATTTTGTTATGTATGATGAATAGTAAGTATTTCATTTAAGATTCTCAAATCCAAGAGCCAGTCTTGATTTGTGAACACACCATCCCTTTTCCTGGTGCTTTCTTTACCCGAATTAAGTCCTTTTCTGTGCCACTATGAAAGATGTTAGATTGAGGCTTTTCCTGGCACTGTGAATGGGAGACAGTTTTGCATGTTTTCAAAGGAAATCTCTGAGAACTGGCTTCTTAACCTTTGGATGTCCTTAAAAAAATAGTGAGTGAGGCGAGAAAGAGAAGAACAGACGTGGTAAAGGGATTTCTTTGAAGAGAACTGTTGCAGTACTTTGGACCCCCAACTTCTTTTTCGGAAATGGTAGGGGGTGCTTCCTTCTAACCCCACACTTGAGACCACAAAGAGAACTTCGAGATGTACTTTCCATGTGGGTGGCAGAGGGTCAATGTCCATTCCTACCTGGAAACCTGGCTGCTTTTGGCTGAGCCAGCTACATGGGGATTAGCCCCACACCCCAAGTTTGTGGGGACACAGATGTGTGAGTGTATCTTGGAGACCAGCTGGGGCTCGTTGGGTAAGAGGAAGATGTGGGATTATTGTGGTTTAAAACATGTTTGCACATTCAACACTCCTTTCAGGAGATGCTGCTTAGCTCCTCTCTGCTTGAGTGTGGGCTGGACTTGGTGGCTTGCTTCTGATGAACATAGAATTCAGAGGAAGTCAAAGGGCGAGACCTCCAAGACTAGGTTGCAAAAGTGTGGCTTCCTCCTTGCTCTGTCTCTTGGATTGCTCCCTCTGGGGAAAGCTGATGCTATGTTGTGAGGACACTCAAGCAGCCCTGGAGGACGGGATATCAGATAAAATACAGGATGCCATTAATAAGTTTGAATTTCAGAGAAACAACAAGTACTTTTTTAGTTTAAGTATATTCCAAATATTATTTAGTATAAGTATATCCCAAATACTGACTGGGAATCCTTATTTTGGAGTCGAGACTATATTTTGGGATTTACAGTGACTTAGGATCGTCTCTGGCCTATGAGTGGACAAAAAAACTGGTGACATTTTCACCTGAGGAATGGGGTTTTAAATAATTTTATAAGTAAAATTTAAAGGGATGATGGTAGACAACAAATGATACTGTTTTGATTACTATAATGCAGGCTCTTGCCGATTCAATATACTGATTGTATTAGGGCAGATCTGAGAGTTATTCTGATTGTCAAGGCCCTTTTAAAAAATGCTCCATATGTGATCAGTGTCTTAATTAAGGCCTTTTTGTTGGTTGCAAATAACAGAACCCTCCTCAAACCAGCTTAAACAGAAGAGAATTTACTATAAGGATACATAGGTGGCTATAATATTAATAGTAGGCATTCAATACAAAGGTTGCCAAAAAATGTACACACATTTTAAGAAAGGAAAGAACTGTATTAATATATACCGATGACAAAAGATGAATACAGGTCATGTTTGACTTCTGCAATTACAAGAGATGCTCAAAGTGGTTACCATCAGCATCCAGGCACTTCTGATTATGGTGACCTACTGCTTGGGCAACGTTGACCAAAGAGTTAACATCTCTTAAAATGTGTATACATTTTTTTGGGCACCCCTGGTATTTTTAAAATCAATAAGTGAGTTGATTCAGGGATGGACATATAATATTAAGCCAAGCCAGTCAATGCAGAGTTTCCCCTGACCACAGTGATTGGAATAGGGAAGGTGGCAGGATTTAAGTTACCCCAACTAGAGTAAAGTCAGGCCTTTGTTCAGTGGTCGGGGGAGAAGAAACTCTGTTTTTCTGGTCAGCATAAGTGTCTGTGTGGTCCAAAGCTGCTGTAGCCACTTTGGTACCTTAAGCAAAGCCAGACGTGGGATGATGTGACACAAAAGAGAGGGCACGTAATGAAAGAAATGTAGAGAAACAGACTCAGAGCCCTGATCAAGCCACTCCTGAAGCCTTCACTGCTTCTAGACATTTTAGGAATGCTAGTGCTTCTTAATGGGGGGTGATATTGCTTCTGAAAGGACACTTGGCAATATCTGGAGACATGTTTGGCTGTCTCGACTGGGTGGGCTCTACTAGCACCTAGTGCAAGGATGCTGCTAAACACCTTACCATACAAAGTGCAGTCTCCTTTGCAGTCCCCTTCTGCCTGCAACGAAGAATCATGGCCCCAAATATTTATAGTGTCGAGGTTAAGAAACTTTGACCTAGAGATTTGATTAGATTCCAGTCTTTTTTTTGGCAAGGAGCGTTTGTAGCTGGTGCTGTGGATTTCCCATGACATTACATCAGGTGTGTTTTTTAGGTTCTCTAAACTTCTGTTCTTGCAGTTGCTGCCACTTTAATGCTTATCCCCCTCTCAGTGCCTGGTGAATTCCCCCCCAGCCCTCCAGCCCCACATTGAAGTTGCTGCCTTCCCCTTGTGTTCTCCCCACACCCAGAACTGTCACTGTGGCATTTTGGGGCTCGTTGGTGGGCTGGAAACATCATGAAGGCAGGCAGGGACTCAGTCTGTTTTTTCTCACGTATCTAGTACCCTGGGACATGGTAGTTCTTGGTACATACTTGACACATAAGTAAATCAATGAACAAATGAATAACTCAACTCAGATATTTGAGCTGTCCAGAGGCAGTGTGTCTCTTTCTCCCTGGGCAGGAACTGAATTAACACAGGTGTATTTCCACAAGTCCATTTCTTTTCACTATTCACCAGGAAAATGTTAGGCAAATCTCCTGTTATATGTACAATGGAATATCATTCATACTTAAAAAGATGGAAATCTTGTCACATGCTACCACATAGATGGACCTTGGGGACATCATGCTAAATGAACAAAGTCAGTCACAAAAAGCCAAATATTATATGATTCCACTGACATGAGATACCTAAAATAGGTACCAAACTCTAGAAACAGAAAGTAGAATGAAGGTTACCAGGGGATGGGGGAGTGGGGATAAAGGTGATACTGTTCAATGGGCGTAGAGCTTCAGTTCTGCAGGATGAAAAGGTTCTAGAGATTGGTTGCACAACCGTGTGCATGTAGTTGATGCTAATGAACTGTACACCGAAAAATGGTTAAGACGGTAAATCTTATGTTATGCATTTTTCAACACAGTCAAAGAAAGGTAATTAGTGGGAATTAAAAAAAAAAAATTGTCGGGCCGGCCAAGTGGTGCAGTGGTTAACAGCTGGCTTGGGATGCTAGCGGCCCCGGTTTGGATCCCACATATGAGGGCCAGTGACACTGCCTTCAAAAAAAAAAAAAATTGTTCATGTGGGTTATACCTTGAGAGATTTAGCTTCGATTTAGATGTCAGCACTCAAGTGGCTTCTCGTATTTTGTGATTTATGAGGATTGTACCTGCTTGTTTCGGAGACTAACCTTGATATCAAATGCTGGGGCACCCCAGTGAGTCCCCCATACTATCTGAACCTCTGACCCAGCATGGTGCATGGCCAGCCCTGGCCACCAGTGGGTGTTTCTTTGCCATCGGCCAGGCTGACATGGGAGGAAGTGTAGGTAGATGCGGAGAGCCTGGATCACACCCTGGGATCCAGGGCTTTGGTCCTCAGGCATCAGGCAGATGCTGATCCACTTAGTAATGTAAACAGTACTGGTGAGCCTTTCCTCATTCTTCCACAGACCCTCCTGCTTCTAAATGACAAGACACCTGAGGCGCCCTCCTGCTGCTTTACAGAGCTGTGTGGCTCACTGCAGTCTCCTGATTGCCCATCTAAGCCACACACAAGTGGCTCTTTCCAGCTTTGTGAGGGGCTTTCACACCTACTTTGTCACCTCTCCTGCCTTTTGCTTTGCTCTGAGCTTGTCTCTTACGTGGGCCTGCCAACCAGTTAGCACCTCCGCTGATCAGGAGGCAGGGAATGGAAGGGAATTCCCATTTGGGAGAGCCAGGCTGGGGAACCAAGGAAGGCAGTCAGTCCCTGCCTGTCCCCCTGTCTCCCCTTTCTCTCCCCACAGCACTCTCCCTTTTTCTGAGAAGCCTGTCTCAGAGTTGGCTGTGGGACATCCAGGAAGCATAACTGAACTTCCCTTCTCCTGCCTTCTGCTCCCTGCTTCCGGGGAGAACTCTGCTTTTTTTTTTTTTTGCTAGTGATGTTTCATAACAAAGGAAAATTAGCCTTGAAGATGTGACTATAAACTTGGGGGGAAAAGGACTTAGAAGAATCATGAGAATAGGAAGTGTTTGTTGTAAGAATAATCAGAAAACAGAGAAAAGGGCAAGAGAGAACTAAACACCAACCATAAAAATGGGTCACTCAGAGATATTCCAAGGTCAGCCTGAGTTTGCCAGAAAGAAGAGCCTGAGAGGAACCAGGAGCGAGGAGCCCGTGGCCGAGGCGGGGAAGACAGAGGCAGGAGAAGGATGCACAGTCCATCTGCCCGTTGCTATGGACAACTGGTGCTGGACCCATTCTCACTGCTCGAGAGCCCTGAGCCATAGGAAATATGTATCAGGACATTTGTCCAGGAGAAAAAAGGGGAGACACTTATCCACTGGCTCTCATCCCCCACTGTTGGAACATTTGCCCTGTGGGAGGTTGCCTCACCTGAATTTCTTGGTTGTACATGCATGAACACCAAGTGGGTGCATCCCTGACAAAACAGGGAAGAAAGACCAGAGTGGGCCTGAGCTTGAGGCTCTAGGAACTGGTCTTAGTGGACTAAGACACGGGTAAGGCCAAGAGAATCTGCAGTGGCATGTAAAAGGCATCTGGTACATCATTTTGGTATTCAAAAATAACATATTCCGCAGTTACTATGAGTCAGGCACAGTGCAAAGTGTTTTACACAGGTTATTTCATTTCATCCTCCAGTAACCCTAGGAGGAAGGGCTCTTATTATCCCCATTTTCAAGATTAGAAAACTGAGGCCCAGAAAGGCTAAGTTTACACAGATGAGGGGCCGGCTGAGTGGCGCGGTGGTTGAGCACTGGCTTGGGAAGCCAGCGGCCCCAGTTTGGGTCCCACATATGAGGGCCAGTGACACAGCCCTCAAAAAAACAACAACAGAAAAACCCCACAGATGACCCAGTAAAAATGTGGCTGATGCAGGATCCAAGCCCTGGTTGTCTAAATGTAGTCCCATTCTTTGTTTTTTTATAATCAGTGCACATTGATCATTTGGGCTTGTCCAGCATCCATCTGGCTTCAGGTTGGTTTGATGGACTCTCTGTTGCTCTCTGTTTAGCCTTCTGTGATGTCAGCTGCATTTTAAACCAGCCAACAATCCCAGAGCCATATGCTTCCTTGCCCATATCTAAGAAAATAGATACAAAAGCATTCCCCCCCCCCCACCCCCAGCATTTCAAGTCATCACCTGGCTGTAGAATGAACTGTTTATGAACTGTGATCAGGGGAATGGAATGGGTCAATGGGCTTAAGATAGGGTCCACCCTAGAGCTAAATAATGAGTAAAGGAGCAATGGATCCTTGGAAATTTGGGTTCAGTTAAGAAGGGGGATGTGAGGAAGGGCATCCTTTGACTATTTGGCCACTCTTTCTTCAAGCTTTCATGTAAGAATGGAAGGGACAGATGGAAGGAACATTGAAGAGGTGGTGTGCTGGCCCAAACTCTTTCCTGGGACTCCCTTGTTGAACACCTTGCTTTCTGACCTCCTGTAAGCCTGGTCCTCCAGTCTTCTCATCCCTGCTACTTATTCTTTTAATAAACTCTCCTTTGCCTCAGTTCACCAGATAAGGTTTTACTGCTTTTCACTCAGAGTTGTGACTGATACATGTTGGGATCTCTGAGGAGACCCAATGAGTTCCACCCTGCTTTCCCACCTGGGTCCAGAACAATCAGAGATGTGTCCACATTGAGGCTAGGACACCTTCATTATTGCTGATAAAGAAAAAGTTAGAGATGTAATTTAGTGTGAGAGCCACATGGGGGTGCAAACTGAACCTCAGAAGTAGAAAGATGTAGCCAATCAGGCACAGATGGCATTGGACTTGGTAAGACTCCTTGCCCAGAGGGCAGTGGAGACTGTACTCAATAAAACCAGAACCCTCCCAGGAGTAAGAAGGCAGGAACAAGCCAAGTAGACCTTGGCTATTCTTCCCAGGCTTACCAACTAGATAAGTTACTCCTCCCTGCCTAAGAGGGAATGAGTTAAAGCTGGTAGAGAGAGACCAAGATAGCTTATTTTTAATCTCTCCTCAAGGAAACCTATGGTAGAAAAGAGGTATTCCCTCTTAACAGAGATGTAGCATCTCCCAGCTATTCTTACCTATCCATTTGTCTACCCAGCTACCCTTCCATCCATTCATCTACCCATCGACTCCCATCCATCCACTCATCCATCCATCCATCCATCCATCCATCCATCCATCCATCCATCCATCCATCCACTCAGCCTATCTTTCTATCTTCCTATCTATCTATCTATCTATCTATCTATCTATCTATCTATCTATCTATCATCTATCCCACAAAAATGGACTCATACTGGGAATCTTGTTTGTACCTACTTTTCTCATCTAACAATGTGTTATGACTATTATTTTATATCAATAAATACATTACCACATTTCTCTGAGTAGCTACATGGTATTTCATTATTTAATATATTATAATTTATTAAATAAGTTTTAATTTTTGAATATTTAGGTATTTTCTAGTTTTTCACCATTGTAGATGCCATCCATATCTTTGCGCACATTCTCGATGATTTCCTTAGGATATATTCATAGGAGTGAGATTATTAGTGTCAGAAGTGATTATTGAGTCAAGTGCATGTATCAAGGTTTTTAATGTATTTCCCAAATTAATTTGTAGAAACATCATGTTAAATTATATTTTATCAGTAGTATGTGAGAAAGTCTATGCCCATTTTTTTTTTAAAGATTTTATTGGTGAACTGGGGGAAGGGAACAACATTGGGGAATCAGGAAAGGGTAACAGACAAGTTGCTGTCCTTTTGTTCTTAAGTCTAGTTGTGGAGGATGTTGCTTCACTGGCCCATGTTGGTATCATCATTGTGCTCTTCCAGGATGAAGCAGATCGGTCACCGGCCTCTGGATGGTCGCTCATTGCGGCTATTGGCAGCTCACTCTGGCTGCTGGCTGCTTACGCTGGCTGCTGGCTACTCACTGTAGCTTATGGCAGCCCACTGCAGCAGGGGCTGCAGCCTAGGCCGTCACTGGTGACTCACGCCCGGTAGCCCAGCTCCAGGTGGAGCTGTTGTTCACCATCTTAGCTGTAGAGGGCAGCTCAGCGGCTCTCATATGTGGGATCCGAACTGGGCCCTGCTGCTCAGAGCTGGCATCCCAAGCCAGCTCCTAACCAATGCACCACTCGGCTGGCCCTCTGCCCATTTTTAGTCTTATCTGATTGGAAACTTAGTTTTTTAATTTGCACTTCCTGATTAACAAAGTTGAATATTACTTATATATTCATATATTTATTTTTCCTTTTTCTGCTTTTGTCTCTTTTACTTACTGTTTCTGGTGGTGTGTCTTTTTTTAATTGAGTAAAGTGGTCTTTGTATCTTAAAGACATCAACCTATTGCTTGTTAAATATGTTGCAAATATTTTTCCCATTTGTGGTGTATATTTTAATATCTTTCACCTACAAAATTAAAAAATCTTGTATATGGCCAGGTCTATCAATTTTATCCTTCATAGTTTCTTATATTTGATATTGTGTCTTCAGGGCCTATAGAGTTTTTTTTTTTTTAGGGCAGTGTCACTGGCCCTCATATGTGGGACCCAAACTGGGGCCACTGGCGTCCCAAGCCAGCTCTTAACCGCAGCGCCACTTGGCAGGCCTAGGACCTATAGTTTTTTTTAAAAAGGATATTAGATCTCTGTGAAGCTCTAACTGTAGGACAATATGCTTTTTCTAAATACTTTTGTCTCTCTGCTCACCAAATAATTTTTCTTCCAGAGCTTTTACAAACATTTTTATTTACCTTTGACTGTGTGAAAGAATCCTCAAAATCCATAAGTTAGCACTGACTATAAAAACACTGTAAACTTTGCCCTCTCAGTTATCTATATCCCTGATTTAAAGTTGATCATCAACTGAGGATGTGATAAGTATTAACTCAAGCATCCTGTACTCAGGCAGTTTGTAAATTAATTTGCATAAAGCAATAGATTCCATGATCCCTGCTCAGGGGAGAATTATGTGGCTAGATCCCAAGCTTAGAAATTGCCAGGGCCATCATGGAGCTATTTTCTCCTTTTCCAAACAATTATCAGTGTGAACCATAAAGAGGTCAATGAGAGCCGGGCCGTGGAAAGAGGGGGCTAATGGTTTCAGAGGGCTATCGCTGTTAACTCCTGTGACCCTGTACACAAGTTACTACATTGCCTCTGAGGCTTTCAAGCTGGGTCCTATGATATATCCTTGGGAATCTGTCAACTGTCCTTCAGTTTTTATTTTGTCTACAGGTTTCAGAGGAAGTTAGTGTATCTAGATTAACCTGTATGATGTCTCTGCCCTATTCATTAAGTCCCAGAGATGGCACCAGACATAAGCCCTGGTTGTACATGAAGTCCTGAAGTTTCCTAAGGCAGGGGGTGTGGTTCCAAAAGAGGCCAGGAATGCTATTTTTCTTTCGGGGGGTCTCCAAATAGTGAGCTCAAAAAGCTACTGTGGGTGGTCTACTTTTATATAAACCTTGCTTGCAAGCTTCCTTGAAGGAAGTTCACATTTATTTGTATATTTATTTTTAAGGGAGTTGTGCTATTTCCAGGTCTTGATATAATGCACTTTACAGCTTACATAAAAGGCCCCTCTGTGGAACACTCAGACTTGGTTCAGGGAAATCTGGGCTTTTTCTCTTAATTGCTTAATAAAAAGCACAGCTCTACTGATAAGTGAATCAGAGCCACAGAACTGAGGACTGAAAGGAGGTTTTCAGGGGTATCTTGGGCAGCCCTGGGGGGAGGGGTGGGGCAGATACCTGCAAGAACCATGAGGCTTCAAGTCCAGGTAGAGGCTAGAGTAGCACCTGGGACTTGGGGAGGGGCTGATACATATTATCTATAAAGGTGTGTGCACATTGTGTATGCTTGTGTATGTGTTTTGGGTGAATGTTAGGATGTTTAGAGTATTCAGTATATTAGGCTAATATTGCTGCTGTAACAAATGACCACAAGCGACTTAAAACAACACACATTTATTTTTTTACACTTATGGGGGTCAGGAGTCCTAAAATCAAGGTTTCAATGGTTCTGGAGGTCAGCAGTCTTAAAACCAAGGTGTTGGTAGTGCTGTGTCCGCCCTGGAGCCTCTAGGTAAGGATCTGTTTCCTAGCCTTTTCATGCTTCTAGCGGCTGCCTGCATTCATTGACTTGTAGCCCCCTTCTATCTTCAAAGCTGACAGAGTAGCATTGCAAATCTCTCTGGCCTCTGCTTCTGTTGTCACATCTTCTCTGACTCTGATACTCCTGTTTCCCTCTTTTAAAGATCCTTATGATTACTCTGGGCCCACCGGGTTAATCCAGATCCCAACTTAATCACGTGACTCCTATGGAGGGAATCAGAGTGGTTGGAGCTGGGTGTTGCTGCATGAGTGAGTCCTATGGGGTGAGGTAGATTGGAATCACATTGTTGAGGGCCTTGAATAGGGAGAATCAGATGGTTATTGGCAAAGCTGATCCCAGCTTTCAGTAGGGTTGTCCTAGGATAGAGAAGGGTGGTTCGAATGGGAGAGAACAAAGCCAGGGCACCCACTAGGGGCTGCTGCGACATTCCTTAGCTGGATAGAGTTAAGGATTAGGACCAGGACAGTGTCAATGCAAACGGAAAGGAAAGAAAAGCCATGTGTAATTATTCATCCCAAAGAAATAAATTTCTTTCATTCTTCCCTGCTAAATAGAACCACTGGATCGTGTTCTATCAGTTTTGATTATTGAAGGTCTAGAAGATGTTTAACATACTGTTAAATGACTGTTCTGAAGAATGGTGTTAATTTTGCAAATACTGACACCATTGCAATGTAGACAGATCTGCCAGCTCCACTCTGCACCCCATTCCTCTCCTCCTCTTTTCCTTTCCTCTCAGACCTAAGAATTTAATGTAATTTATGTCAGGAACAGGAATGGTCAGGACATGTTTCTCCCATTCTTTGTTAGCTGATAACTCTTCAGAGGTGAGTTATGTTGACTTACATCTTTTTAAATTTATCATAACATTTGAAGTTCCTTGGTGCCAGTTTAACCAGAGGATGTTTGACCCTGAATGTACTTGTTTGTGAGAAGTGTTATTTGGTTTCTATAGAGTCCAAAGCAGGTTAGAATGGAAACAAAGGAGATGGCCTGAATGACCTTGTTTTTAGAAGAAAATTCATTGAGCATGCAGAACAGGCTCTAAAACTTATGGCAACAACAATAGATAGTACGGGGATCTTGACAGGTGGCTAAAATGTAGCAGCAGAGCACCCCTGGAAGTCCAGGCAGATTGTCTACTGCAGAAGCTCTAGTTTCTAAAAATAGGATTCTGGTCATTAGACTGGAGAAACAAGGCGAGGCCCTCACTCCAGAGAGAATTCACCTCACCAAGAGAGGGTTCAGGAAGAGTGAACAAGATATAGACCAGAAGGGGCGGCCAGTTAGCTCAGTTGGTTAGATAGAGCACAGGCTCCTAACACCAAGTTTGCCAGTTCGATCCCCCATGGGCCACTGAGCTGTGCCTTCCACAACTAGATTGAAACAACTACTTGACTTGGAGCTGATGGGTCCTGGAAAAACACACTGTTCCCCAATAAAAAAATTTTTTTAAAAAGAGAAAAAACCATACAGGCCAGGAGCTGAGTTTCAAGGTCAGAGCTATAACAGACTTGCTGGTGAGTGTCCACCATGTTGGCCTCTTGAGTTTCTTGTATCTGCGGTTAGGCTTAGACTGGGGCATCGAGGCAGGGCTAGCCCTGCAGGTGGGGGCTCCAGGGCTCCAATGGTGAGCAAAAGGCTGGGAGTAAGGCAGGGCCAGGTCACCCAGGTGGGGATTCTCAGGATGCTGCTGGAAACCTAGATGTCAATCTCAAACTGAATCAGGAATCACAACAACCTGGAAGATTTGTTAAAATACAGATTGAAGGGCCTCACCTCCAGAGTTTTTGATTCAGTAGGGCTGGACTAGGGTCCAAATATTTGCATTTCTGACATGTTCCTTGGTGATCCTGATATTGCTGGTCCCGGGCCCACACTGAGTACAGCGTCTCTATTTACTGTATATTTCAATCACCTGGGAAGTTTTAATTTATGTTTAGTTTTTTTAATATTAATATTTTTATTTATTTTATTCTAACTTTTTATCTATCTACCTATCTACTTATCCATTTATGAAGAATTAGGGAAAAAATGCTCTATGTGAATGGATTCTGTTTTTTTTTTTTAACTCAAATTCTACCATTAACATTTACCCATATCATGTAATATTCACAGAAACTATGATTTTTATGGCAGCATTTCCATTGTAGAGATATAGCATTATTTTACTATAGCCTTACAGTTAGATAGTTTTTACTGTTATATTGTTAAAGGAATGATATTTTGATCTTTCTTGAATATAAATCTTTATAAGAATCTCTAATGATTTTCTTAAGATACACTGATAGTATCAGTAGTGAAATTTTAAGATTAAGGGCTGGCCGAGTGGTGTGGTGGTTAAGCGCTGGCTTGGGAAACCAGCGGCCCCGGTTCGGTCTCACATATGAGGGCCGGTAACCCTGCCCTCAAAAAAAAAAAAAAAAAATTAAAAAAAAAATTTTAAGATTAAAACTGCAATTATCTGTAATGCTCTTGGTATGACATCATCCTGTTTTCCAGAAAGGCTACAGTTGCATGCCTTTGACAGCTTTACCATAAAGTCAACTGGCTTTGAACAACATAATTAATATACACATATGAGTTTATTTTATTATTATTATTTTTTTAAGATATTATTGGGGAATTGGGGGAGGGGAACAGCATTGGAGAATCGGGGAAGGGGAACAGACAAGTTGCTGTCTTTTTGTTCTTCAGTCTAGTTGCGGATGGTGTTGCTCCATTGGCCCATGTTGGCATCATCATTGTGCTCCTCCTGGATGAGGCAGATCGGTCGCCGGCCTCTGGATGGTCGCTCACCGCAGCTATTGGCAGCTCACGCTGGCTGCCAGCCGCTCACACTGGCTGCCAGCCACTCACTGTAGCCTATGGCAACCCACAGCAGCAGGGCCTGCTGCCTATACCGTACCGTCGCCGGGGCTTGCAGCCCAGCTCCAGGTAGAGCTGTTGTTAGCTGTAGAAGGCAGTGTCACTGGCCCTCATATGTGGGATCTGCACCGGGGCCCCTGGCATCCCCAAACCAGCTCTTAACCAATGCGCCACTCATATGAGGCCGGCCCCACATATGAGTTTATTTACTACTGAGTTTTACAATTTTTTTTTTTTTTTTGGTATTGTGGTCCTTTTCACCTCCATTTTTCCTTTATTGAGTTGCATGTATAATTCTTATTTATAAGATCTTAGTATATAAGATTATTCAACATTCTGTCATATATATTGCAAATATATTTGTTATTTTGTCTTCTAATTTGCATGCTATTTTAAATTATTGAATTGCCTGGGAAGTTTTTAAAACTATGAATGCCTGTGTCTGATCTTCAAAAATTCTGATTTAAGGGCCGGCCGAGTGGCGCATTGGTTAAGCGCTGGTTTTGGGATGCCAGCAGCCCTGGTTCGGATCCCACATAAGGGCCAGTGACACTGCCCTCTACAGCTAACAACAGCTCCACATGAAGCTGGGCTGTGCGAGCCCCGGTGATGGTGTAGGCTGCAGTCCCTGCTGCAGTGGGCTGCCATAGGCTACAGTGAGTGGCCCACAGCCAGCGTGAGCGGCTGGCAGCCAAGCGTGAGCTGCCAATAGCCGTGGTGAGCGACATCCAGAGGCCAGCGACCGATCTGCCTCATCCGGGAAGAGCGCAATGACGATACCAACAGTGAAGCAATAGCCTCCGCAACTAAACTGAAGAACAAAAAGACAGCAACTTGTCTGTTTCCCTTCCCCGATTCCCCAACGCTGTTCCCCTCCACCAATTCCCCAATAAAATCTTTAAAAAAAAAAAAAATTCTGATTTAATTGGTTTGGGTCTCCCAGTAATTCCAGACTTCAAAACCACTGCTTTAGACTTTGATAGGCTATGACAACAGTTTTTTTTTTTAAACCAATTTATTCTAAAATTGACATATAGTAAAATATATTTTTCTTGGTATTCAGTTCAATGAGTTTTGACAGATACAGAGTCATATAAACATCATGACAATTAATATATGGTCCTATCAACGCCTAAATATTGTCATGTCATCCCTTTGAAGTCAACTCCTCTCCCATCCTTAACTCCTAGCAACCACAGATCTTTCTTTGACGCCACAGTTTTGTCTTTTTCAGGATGTTTAAACCTAAATGGAAGTATACAGTATGTTTCCTTTTGAGTCTGGCTTCTTCCATTTAACAGTGCATTTGAGAATCATTAATAGTTTGTTCCTGGTCTGACTGAGTGTCACAGTGGTTAAGCGCTGGCCTGGGAAGCCAGCGGTCCCAGTTCGGGTCCCACATATGAGGGCCAGTGACACTGCCCTTAAAAAAAAAAAAAAAATTAGTTTGTTCCTTTTTATGGTTGTGTAGTAATGTACTGTATGGATGCACCACAATTTGTTTGAATATACCTGCTAAATGATATTGGGTTATTTATAGTTTTTGACAATTATGAATAAAGCTTCTATAAACATTCATACACAGATTTTTATATATTGTAGATTTAAATTTTTTTTTAAATTGGGGAACAGTGTGTTTTTCCAGGATCCATCAACTCCAAGTCAAGTAGTTGTTTCTCAGTCTAGTTGTGGAGGGTGTTTTTCCAGGACCCATCAGCTCCAAGTCAAGTAGTTGTTTCAATCTAGTTGTGGAGGGCGCAACTCAGTGGCCCACGTGGGGATCAAGCCTGCAACCTTGGTGGTATGAGTGCTGTGCTTTAAACAATGAGCTAACTGGCCGCCCCTACATTGTAGATTTTTGAACAAGTGTTCATTTCTCTGGGACAGATACCTAGGAATGCAATTGCTGAGTCATATAGTGAATACACATTTAATTTTATAAGTAACTGCCAAACTGTTTTCCAAAGTGGCTGTACCATTTTTGCACTCCTGCCAGAAATGTATGTAAGTTCCCATTGTTCATATCCTTGGTAGCATTTGGAATAGCCAGATTAGGGGAGAGGAAAGCATTCCAGTAGATGTGCAGTATCTCATTGTGGTTTTAATTTGCATGTGCTTAATGAATGATGATGCTGAGCACATTTTCATATGCTTATTTGTTATCCAATTATCTTCTTTGATCTACTTCTCCTTTTTAGTCTATCAGTTTTTGCCTCATGTATTTTGATGCTCTGTTGTTAGGTACATACACATTTAGCATTGTTATGTCTTCTTAGAGACTTTACCCTTATCATTATGTCTTGTGTCTCTTTATCTGTAGTAAATATCCTTTCTTTGAAGTCTGCTTTCTTCTGACATTGATATAGCCACTCCAGCTTTTTAAAAAATTAACATTTGCATGGTTTATATTTTTTTACTTTTTGGTTTATATTTTTCCATCATTTTAACTTTAACCCAACTCTATAATTACATTTAAATACTTTCTTTTTTTTTGTGTGTGTGTGTATAGCGTATAGTTGGGTCTTTAAAAAACCCAACCTGACAATCTTTATCTTTTAAATGGCATGTTTAAACCATTGGTATTTTATCTGGTTGTTTTAAGGTTCACCATTTTCTTGCTTGGTTTGTTTGTCTCCTTTGATTTTACCTTTCCACCTTAATGTTATAGTTGTCATATGTATTATATCTACATACATTAAAAACTACCAGATTATGTTATACTTTTTGTAGTCAACACTTTAATTATTTTAATGAATTTAAGAGGAAAAGTTAGTCTATTATATTTACCCAGGTATTTACCATGTCTGTTGCTTTGCTTTTATTTATGTAGTTCCAAGATTGCTCTGCTATCACTTCTCTTCGGCTTTTCATGTTTCTGATGACAGTTCTTTTCTTTCAGCACTTTAAAGATGTTGTCCTAATTGTAACAGCTATATATGATGCCAGAGGGGTAACAGATTGGGGGAAGGAGTTATCACTTTGTGAGGGGTGTAAATGTCTAACTATTACATTGTTTTGTACACCTGAAACTAATTTAAAAAAGAAAAAAGAAAAATAAAGATGTTGTCCACTGTTTTCTGGGGAGAAATTTGCAGTCATTTGTTCCCTACACGTAATCTGTTGATTTTCCTCTGGCTGTTTTCAAGACACTTTGATTATGTTGTATTGATTATTTTTTCTTTAAGTTTATTAAGTTTGGGGTTCATCTGAGTTTCTTGAAGTTGTAAATTTGTGTTTCATCAAATTTGAAAAAATTTCAGCCATTGTTTATTCAAATGTTTGTTTTCTGCATCAATCTTTCTCTCCTTTTCTATGGGGACTCTGTTGTAGTGAGTGTTAAGACTTTTTGATATTGTCCTGCAGGTTCCTGAGACTTTTTTTTTTTTAATACTTTTATTGTGAAACAAATGTTTTTAAAAAAATTAGTTTCAGGTGTACAACACAGTGCAATAGCTATACTTTTTACCCCTGAAAGTGACAATCCCTCCCTCACAATTCACCGCCTCTACCCGCCCCCCCCGCCCCACAGCATACATATCTATTACAATTCCCTTGACTCCATTCCACACTATACTCCACATCCCTTGGAGTTGGCATACAATATTATACAACATCAGCTTCAGGTGTACAATGCAGTGATCAAGCTTCTACTCCATCCATGAAGTGGTCTCCCTAACAAGACATGTGACCATCTGACACCCCACAAAATATTTACATTATTAATTATAGTCCCCGAACTGTCTTTCATATCCCTGTGTTTTTGTTTTTGTTTTCAACCTTGTTTTCTTTGTGTTCTCAGACTGGATAATTCCTACTAATCTAAAAATTCATGGCTCTTTCCTGTGTCATCTCCATTCTGTTCTTAAGGCCATCCAGTGAATTTTTTACTTCATGTATTTTTTCTGATCTAAAATTTCTGCTTGGTTCTTTTTATTAAACATTCCTATTTTTCTGCTGACAATATCTATCTTTTTTAAAAATTTCAATAGTATTTTTATCTTTACAGTATGGTTATGGATCATGGTTGTAGTAGTTGCTTTAAAGTCACTATCTGATAATTCCAACATCTGAGTCATTTTGGGACTGGAATCTGTTAGTTATCTTGTCCTTAAGAATTGGTCTTTTTTTTTTTTTCCCCCTGTTTTTATCACGTTGAGCAATTTTGGATTGTATCCTGGATATTTTGAATATTATGTTGCACGATTCTGAGTCCTATTGAAATCCTCTGGAGAATGTTGATTAGTTTTGTTTGTTTTAGCAGGCAATCAATCCCATTAGGTTCAGACTAGGAGTTCTTGCCCACATTCTGTGGGCTGTGAATCCAATATCAGTTCAGTTTTCAGCACTTTTGTTATGCTGTTTGCGTCTTCCTTGCACATGTACCACTTAGAGATTAGCCTGGGACTTGGCCAGGCCTCAAAACCTTTGGTATGCTTCTTTGGGTTTGTTCCATACACATGCAGCTCAGACTTGTATTTGTTCAGATGTAAAATCAGGGGACCCATTTCTCCAGTTCTCTGTGATTGCCCCCTACGCTCTTCAGCTTCCAGGACCTCTTCTTCCCCTTCTGGTTCTTCTGGTCAGAAAGATGGGTTTCTCTCAGAGATAATCCTTTGCCCCCATTCTCTCATGCAGTTCTGCACAGCTGGGGCTGCCCTCAGGTTCAAAGTAATGAGAGAAGAAGGAGAAAAGGAACAGGGATCCCCGTTACACTTTTTGGACCACTGGGATTTCTTTTCTTGTGTTCAGAGAAACAGGTATCTTCTTGATGTTTTAGGTATTTGCAGTGCAGCTCAAAAACTGGGGTTTGCCTTAGGTCAGGCCTAGAAGGAGGAAAGAAAGGTTGTTTCTCTCACATTCTCAGGTTCACAGGGGTCTTTTTTTCCCCTAGTCCTTTGGCCATAAAATGAAGGTTTTTCTTGGAGTTTTGCTATTCGTGCTTGTTTCACAGTTCTGCAACTTGGACTCTATTCTGTCAGAACTGGAAGATAAAGAAGGAAAATCCCATCCCCAGGAAACTCATTGCTGTACCTAATATTCTTCAAGATTTGCCTTCCCTCTCTGACCTGCCTACTTTTCTTTTTTACTTTTCAGATTCTTCAGGTAGTTGCTTTTTTGTGTGTTTTATGCAGAATTTTACATTGTAATTAGTGGGAGAGATAAGCCACCAATGTATTTATTCCATCTTAAATGACACTGGAAGTCACCACACTTTTTTTTTTTTTTTTTGAGGGCAGTGTCACTGGCCCTCATAAGTGGGACCGAACCGGGGCCGCTGGCTTCCCAAGCCAGCGCTTAACCACCGCACCACTCGGCCGGCCCGTCACCATACTTTTTTGATCCGATGATCTATGCAGTCTGTTTTATTTTTTTCCCCTTTTTAATCAAGTAGAAAGGGGCTTCTTTTTCAATGCAGATAGCTATTATTTTTCCAGTTTTATTGAGATCTAATTGACATATAACATTATGTAAGTTTAGTTGTACAATGTAATCATGTGATACACATATTTTGTGAAATGATTACCACAGCAGGGTTAGTTAACACCTCCATCATCTCACATAATTTCTGTTTCTTTTTTTGTGGTGAGAACATTTAAAATCTTCTCTCTCAGCAATTTTCAAGTATATAATACCATATTGCTAACTATGATCACCATACTATACATTAGATCCTTAGAACTTATTCATCTCATAACTGGAAGTTTGTTCCCTTTGACAGACAGCTCCCCGTTTCCCCCAACCCCCAGCTCATGGCAACCACCATTCTAGTCTCTGCATCGATGAGTTTGACTTTTTTAGATTCCATGTATAAGTGGAATTCATACAGTATTTATTTTTTTCTGTCTAACTTATTTCACTTAGCATAATGCCCTCAAAATTTATCCATGTTGTTGCAAATGGCAGAATTTCCTTTTTTTCTCATGGCTAAATAATATTTCATTGTATATATATATATCATATCTTCTTTATCCATTTGGTAATACATGGACAGTTAGGTTTTTTTTTTGTATCTTGGCTGTTTGTGAATAAGGCTGCAGTGAACATGGGAGTGCAGATAGCTCTTTGAGATCCTGATTTCATTTCTTTTGGATATATACCCAAAAGTAGAATTACTGTATTAGAGGGTAGTTTTATTATTAATTTTTTGAGGAACCTCCTTACTGTTTTCCATAGTGGCTGCACCAATTTACATTCCCGCCAACATGCACATCCTTCCCATAACCTCTCCAACACTTATTCCTTGTCTTTTTGATGACAGCCATTCTAACAGGTGTGAGGTAATATCTTATTGTGGTTTTGATCTGCATTTCCCTGATAATTAATGATATTGAGCATCTTTTCATGTATCTGTTGGCCATTTGTATGTCTTCTTTGAAAAAATTCAGATCCTCTGTCTTTTAAAAAAATTGCATTGTGTTTTTGCTATTGAGTTGTATGAGTTCCTTATATATTTTGAATATTAATCTCTTATCAGATATATGATTTGCAAATATTTTATTCTTTGAATGAAAAGCAGTCATTGCTTTAATTGTGGCCAAGATCTGACACACCGGGCCTCCCACCTACCCTACTGGATGGATCTCACTGCCTACTCCGTCAACATAATCATTTACAAAAATAAATATGAATAAGGCAGCAACTCCTTAGTGGTTGTGGAATTGATCTGACAGTAATTAAATGTGCTTAAGCATCTGGCATACCTCCTAAATTGCACCGAAGAATTTGGAAGCACTTGGTTTGGTCTCAGAGGGAAAACGGAAGGAGGGGATATGCCCAACCCTCCAAGGGTCCAACTGGAGCCCTTGTCCCGCTTGCTGGGACCTTATATTTCTGAGTCTGCATACATGCTATTGATTAAATAGTCCACCTGCATGTAGTCCTTCTTCTTGTAGCTCTGGTAGGTTTGCAGGGCAAACAGAACCAAGACTGTGAAGACAAAAGTTGCCTTGAGCAAGAGCACCACCAGGAGTGAACTTCTGTTCACCTAGGACATGGTAAGGGGCTCGGTGGTGACCACCAAGTACTGGCCTTGGGTGCTGAGCTGGCACAAGTCAGTGGCTAGTATCTTTGTGTCCCCTGAGCTCTCTGGTGTTGGCCTGGTGGAAGCAGTACCACCTGTAGTTGCAGACTGGACTGATCCTGTGTCTGGGGCGTGTCTGGCCCCACGGGCCTCTGGGGAGATGGAGCAGGGCTTGGCAGTGTTATGGGGGACATGGGGTTGGGCTGGTGTGAGGCACAGGAGCTTGCACTGTGGCGGCACTTGGCTCCTCGGCTTGTGTCTTGGTGGTAGTACCCACTGTTGCGGAGAAGCCATTGAGCGAGGAATGGGCTCTGGGATTGTGTTCACCTGGCAGGGTGTGGGCCCACTTGCCGGTCTGCCACAGGCCTGGCCATGGTGGGACCTTGTGTGGACGCATTAAGCTTGGGAACTTGTAGGGGGGCGTGGGGCTGGCTGTGGAGTGGCCGGATGTGTGCTTGGAAGGGCTCTGTGTGCCCGTGGGGCTGCTTGCATTTGCTGTGGTGACAGCAGCTGTTTAAGCGCTCGTGGGCAGTGCCGTCAGAGGTGTTGCTCTTGGCAACGTGCTGCCGCGGGCGCCTGTGCGCTGGGTGCGCTCAGAGCAGCAGCGGAGGACCGAGTTAGCTGTGCGGATGTCTGGGGCAGTGGCGTGGGCACCCTGGAGGCAATGTAGCCAGGGGGACCTGCACGCAGTTGCCAAAGGGCCCAGATGTCCTGTGTGTTCTCCCTGCTGTGACTGCAGGAGAGCTGGGGTTGGCTACCACAGTCCCTTTGGCCAACGTGACACGAAAGGGTGTAGCCATTGCCGTTTTTTTCAGACGTTTTATTAGAGACCCTTTAGTTGTTTCTCAGGATGCACTTTTGTTGACTACAATAAATTGTCCTATGTCTGGTTGAGGACTAAGTACCTCGGATCCTGGGACACTCCTTTGCTTTCAGATAAGGACAAGGAGAAAATGCAAATCAGCACAAGGGCTGTCCACATCCTCCTGGTGAGTCCAGAGCAAGGCTGGGACGTCCCCACGGCTCCCAGCCAGCTGCTCTCAGGTTGCAAAGGATGCCCTACTGCTAGTCTAGGGGATCAGAGGCAGCAACTCAGGGGTGCTCTCAGTCTGGGTCATCTTCCTCCTTAGAGAGCTGCAGGCTTGGTAATGTGTGCTGGCCAGGTGAAGTCTGTGCGCTGGCCAGGTGAGGCCTGGCTTTGCAGGAGGTGAGAGCAGCGGCGAGGAGCATTCCCAGACCACCAAATGCTTTGTAACACATGTGGAATAAAGGCAGATGTCCCATTCTGGTAACAGATGTATCTAGGCACAGCAGGCCCTCGAAGGGCAGGAATTGCCCTCTATCTGATGTGGGGACGTGGCCAACAATACAGACTGCTCAGGGCTTCCGACCCAGGTTGCACTGCTGGGGCTGCCCCTGATTTGCAAATATTTTCTTAAATTCTAAAGGTTGCCTTTTCATTCTGTAGATTGTTTTAGCATGCAGAAGCTTTTTAGTTAGATGTAGTCACACTTAGTTATTCTTGCTTTTGTTGCTTTGGCTTTTAGTGTCGCATCCAAACAGTTGTTGCCAAGAGTAATGTCAAGGAGATTTTTCTCTGTTTTCTTTCAGGAGTATTCTAGTTTTAGGTCTTATGTTTAAGTTTTCAATCCATTTCGAGTCAATTTTTGTGAATGGTGTAAGACTGGAGTCTAGTTTCCTTCTTTTGCATGTGATTATCTGTTATCCCAACACCATTTATTGAAGAGACTATCTTTCCCCTCCTGAGTACTCTTAGCTGCCTTGTCAAATATTAGTTGACCATATCTGTGAGGGTGTATTTCTGGATTTGATTTTGTTTCATTTGTATACGTGTCTATTTTTATGCTAGTACCATACCAGTTTTTTGTTTTGTTTTATTTTAAATTTTTTAAAATTTCTACAGCTTTGTAACACAGTTTGAAATCAGGAAACGTGATGCCTCCAGTTCTGTTCTTCCTCAGGATTGCTTTGGCTTTTCAGGGTCTTTTGTGGTTCCATATGAATTTTAGGATTGTTTTTTTTCTATTTCTGAAAAATGCCATTTGAATTTTGATAGTGGTTGCATCAACTCTACAGGAGGCTTTGGGTAGTGTGGACATTTTAACAATGTTAGTTCTTCCTATCCATGAACACAGGAAATTTTTTTCATTTATTTGTCTCTTTAATTTCTTTCATCAAAGTGTATAGTTTTCCATGTATAGATCTTTCACTCCTTGGTTAAATTTGAGCATTATTGTTTTTGATGCTATTGTGAACAGGATTTTAATAAAAATTCTTTTTCAGGTATTTTGTTATTAGTGTATAGAAATGCAGCTGATTTCTGTATATTGGTTTTGTATCTTGCAACTTTACTGAATTTGTTGATTAGTTCTAATGGTTTTTTGGGTGGAATCTTTAGGATTTTCTCTATATAAGATCATATCACCTGCAAACAAAGACAGTTTGCTTCTTCCTTTCCAATTTGGATACCTTTTATTTCCTTTTCTTGCCTAATACCTCTAGCAGTACAGGACTTCCAGTACTATGTTGAATAGAAGTGATGAGAGTGGGCACTCTTGTCTGGTTCCTGATCTTAGAGAAAAAGCTTTCAACTTTTCACCACTATGATATTAGCTGTGGGTTTGTCATATATGGCCTTTATCGTGCTGAGGTACATTCCTTTTATATCCATTTTGTTGAGAGTTTTTATGATGAATGGATGCTGTATTTTGTCAAATGCTTTTTCAGCATCTATTAAGACGATCACATGATTTTCATCTTTCATTCTATTAACATGGTGTATTACATTTATTAATTTGTATATATTGAACCATCTTTGCATCTCAGGGATAAATCTCACTTGATTATAGTGTATGATCCACTTACTGTGCAGTTGAATTTAGTTTGCTAATGTTTTGTTGAGAGTTTTTGCATCTATACTCATTGGGGATATTGGCTTGTAGTTTTCTCTTGTTGTAGTGTCCTTATCTGGCTTTGGCATCAGGGTAATCCTGGCCTCATAAAATGCACTTGGGAATATTCTCTCCTATTCAATTTTTTGGAAGAGTTTGAGAAGGATTGGCATGGATTCTTCTTTAAATGTTTGTTAAAATTCACCAGAGTAACCCTCTGGCTCTGGGGTTTTCTTTGTTGGGAGATTTTTGAATCTGATTCAATTGCCTAACTCATTATTTATTGGTCTGTTCAGATTTTCTGTTTCTTCATGATTTAGTCTTGGTAGGTTATATGGTTTTAGGAATTTATCCATTTTTTTCTAAATTATCTAATATGTTGGCATATAATTGTTGATAGCAGTGTCTTGTGATTGTTTGTATTTCTGTGGTGTCGGTAATGTCACCGCTTTCATTTCTGCTTTTATTTATTTTAATCTTGTTTCTTTCTGCCTTAGTCTAGCTAAAGGTTTTTCAATCTGTTTATCTTGTCAAAAAAAAACAGCTCTTACTTTTGTTGATCTTTTCTATTGTTTTTCTGGTCCCCATTTTACTTATTTCTGCTTTGATCTTTATTTCCTTCCTTTTGATAACTTTGGGTTTAGTTTTGCTTTTTCTAGTTCCTTGAGGTATAAAGTCAGGTTATATAAATTTTTTTTTTTTTTTTAGATTTTATTGGGGAATTGGGGGAGGGGAACAGTGTTGAGGAACCAGGCAAGTTGTTGTTCTTCAATCTTCATTGTGGAGGGCGCCAGTTGCCATCTGGCTTTTCAGCAGCTCGTGGACTCTAAGCTCAAGGTGGTGAGTTCAGTCTTAGTTGTGCGTGGGTGTATCCACCATCCCATGTGGAAGTCAAACCAGCAGAGTTTTTGTGAAGAGTACGTGCTCTATCCACTGAGCCAGCTGGGTGGCAGCTCAGCTCAAGGTGCTGAGTTCAGTCTTAGTTGTGGGTGGGCGTAGCCTACCATTGAACAGGCAATCTTTCTGTTACACCAGCTGAGCCATCTGCCACCTATTGGTGGCTCAGCGACAGTTCAACTTGGGCACAGCACCACTGGCCAATGTGGGCATTGAACTGGCGGCCCTGTTGCTCAGAGTTGGCGCTCTTAAGCCACTCGGCCACCCCCCCCCCCCGCTTTTTTTTTAATATAGGCATTTATCACTATAAATGTCCCTTTCAGAACTGCTTTTGCTGCTTGCCATTAATTTTGGTAGGTTGTGTTTCTATTTTCATTTTTTCAACATTAAAAAATTTTTTTCTTTTGACCTATTGGTTGTTTAGGAGTGTATTGTTTAATTTCTACGTATGTGTGAATTTTCAAGTTTCCCTCTTGTTAGTTACTTCTAGTTTCATACCACTGTGATCAGAAAAAATCCTTGGTATGATTACAGTCTTCCAAAATTTGCTAAGACTTGCTTTGTGACCTATCAATATGGTCTATTCTGGAGAATATTCTATGTGTACTTGAGAAGAATATATATTCCACTGCTGTTGGATGGAATGTTCTGTATATGTCTGTTAGATATATTTAGTCTAAAATATAGTTCAAGTCAATGTTTCCTCACTGTCTGGTTGATTTATCCATTATTGAAAATAGGGTATTGAAGTTCCTTACTATTATTTTATTATTGTCTATTTCTCCCTTCAGATCTATTAGTATTTGCTGAATATATTTAGGTATTTTGATGTTGGGCACATATATATTTATGATTATTATATCTTTTTGATGAATTGACCCCTTTGTCATTATATAATGACCTTCTTTGTCTCTTTTTATAGATTTGTTTTAAGGCCTATTTTGTATGATATAAGTATAGCTATTCCTGCTCTCTTTTGGTTTTCACTTGTATCCATATCTTTTTCCATCCCTCCATTTTGAATCTATGTGTGTACTTAAAGCTGAACTGAGTCTCTTAAAGGCAGGATATATTTGGGTCTTCTTATTTTTTAAAACCCAGTGATGGATATATATATATTAGGTTGTCGGAACAGTCATGACGCATGTTTGCAACAGATGGCACTAGAGTCATTCGCATCTATGTTATTGCTATGTCATCTCACAGCTGACAGTTCTAGCTTCATTCTAAAAAAAAATTGAGTGATTTGGTTGAGTTTTGGAGATTTTACAAGTTGAAGATGGAACACCAAACTGTGCATTTTTGCCATATTTTATTGTTTTACTTCCATAAAGGGAAGAATGCTCATCAAGCTTGTGAGAAGTTGCATAAAATTTACGGTAACAATGCTCTACAAGAATGTCAGTGCCAACGATGGTTCACGAAATTCCATGCTGGTGATTTTTTTTTTTTTTTTAAAGATTTTATTGGGGAATTGGGGGAGGGGAACAGCGTTGGGGAATTGGGGAAGGGGAACAAACATGTTGCTGTCTTTTTGTTCTTCAGTCTAGTTGTGGAGGACGTTGCTTCACTGGCCCATGTTGGTATCATCAGTCATTACGCTCTTCCCGGATGAGGCAGATCGGTCGCCGGCCTCTGGATGGTCGCTCACCACGGCTATTGGCAGCTCACGCTGGCTGCCAGCCACTCATGCTGGCTGCCGGCCACCACTGTAGCCTATGGCAGCCCACTGCAGCAGGGGCTGCAGCCTACACCATTGCCGGGGCTTGCACAGTCCAGCTCCAGGTGGAGCTGTTAGCTGTAGAGGGCAGTGTCACTGGCCCTCATATGTGGGATCCGAACCAGGGCCTCTGGCATCCCAAAACCAGCTCTTAACCAATGTACCACTTGGCCGGCCCCGTGCTGGTGATTTTGATCTCAATGAAGCTCCTTGGTCAGAGAGGCCCACCGAGGTTGATGATGACAAAATAAAGGCATTGATTGCGTCAAACCCAGGTTACATGAGACGAGAGATTGCAGAAACATTGAACGTCCATCATTCAAGTATTCATGACCACCTGAAGAAGCTGGGATATGTAAGCAAGCTTGATATTTGGGTTCTGCATGAATTCAAAGAAGTTCATTTGACGGTGCATATAAACACCTGCAATATGCTCATTTAACGTGAGGAAAACAATCCTTTTTTGAAGCGACTGATACTTGGTGATGAAAAATGGGTTGTTTACAACAATATGGTGTGCAAATGGTCTTGGTCTTGACGTGATGATTTGCCTCAAACGACATCGAAAGCAGACATTCATCAGAGGAAGGTTATGCTCTCAGTGTGGTGGGATTTTAAAGGTGTCATGTTTTTTGAGCTCCTACCAAGGAACCAAACAATTTGAATGTGTTCTGTCGGCAATTGGGCAGTTTGAATGAATCCATCATCCAGAAATGTCCAGAGCTTGTTAATTGTAAAGGAGTTGTGTTCCATTGCGACAATGAGAGACCACACACAAGTCAAAATTATTGGAGCTTGGATGGGATGTGCTGCCACACCCACCATACTCCACTGACCTTGCGCTGTCAGACTTCTACTTGTTTCACTCTTTTCAAAACTCCTTGCATGGTATAATGTTCAATTCAAATGAGGCTGTAAATCAGCAACTTGTTCAGTTTTTCTTAAATAAAGACAGGTCCTCCTATGAACAAGGAATTATGAAGCTCACTGAAAGATGGCAAAAGGTTATCTAACAAAATGGGTAATATATCATTGATTGATCTTTGTTCTTTATATAAATAAATGAGCTTTGAAAAACAGACAAAATACTTCATGACTCTTCCAACAACCATATATATGTGTATATATATGTATATATTCAGTTCAGGCTATTTTAATTTATCTTATATAGCTTGGCTCTTCCAGTATTGCACCCTCTCCTCTCTCTCTACAGCTTCCTTTATTGAGAAAGCTTTGAGTCCTCTTGGGACTGGCAGTAAATTTTGTTGGTACACCTAATTCTCTGCTGTGTTTCTTCCACAGTCTGTGTCTCAAAGCTGGACATAGATCCTAGATCTTCTTTCCTTTGGGGTAAATTTCAGGACTTTTTAAGGCAGCCATTATCAGCATGTGTATATGTATTTGTGTGTGTGTGTGTGTGTTTGTGTAGTGTCTTGATTTTGATGTCTATACCTGTAATAATAAAGATTCAAATAATCTAGGTCTAAGGGGATTCAGAGGCCTTTATACAAACCTCTAATTCCTGAGGTGGGCATGCAAGGTTGGCTTGAATATGACCTTGTGATACATTGTTATATGGATTGCATCATATAAAGTTTTAGTTTTCATTTTCCCATTCTCCTTGCTTATAAACAGTTCTTTTTTGGCCTGGTGTGCTTACTTCTGTTTATGTGGACTCCAATCTTCCCAGAAGATGTGGCATTTTTCTTACACTGTTTTAGAATCCAAGTTGGTGAAGGTGCTCAGAGTATATCTCACTGTGGAAGTGACAGTTTGAATCAAGAAGTGAATGGGTCATCATTATCATTCTCCTTCAATCCAGAAGTTCCCATGAATTGTGATGAAAAAGAAGTATGGGGACTGTTACAAGCTCAGAGGGGAACCATTTGAACTCCCTTTTTGATTGGCCTTTGCTGGCAGCTCTGCCACTAGCTGCTGGAGGTTCTGTTTAAGAAAGAGGGAACAGGTATGGAAGAATTTCCCTTTTCATTGTTCCTGAACCTTTAACTCAAAGAAGGGGAGCATTTGTATGCTGGTCACAGGCCCAGGCAGATGGTAACTTTCTGAGGCACCTGTTTTCCAGCTGTTTGCACCCCCTATGGAGGCCAGAATGAATGCGAGTAAATATAAAAAATTCCACAAACTCTGTTTAGGATGTTAGTAAGTAGCCAAGTAGAATACTTGTTTAAACAAAATCAGTGCCAAGGGATATTTATATATATGTCATATTTTGCCCAGGGCGCATGTATTAATCTTGTAGTTGAAGGAGTGAATTGGTATTTACCTGCTATGATGCCATACTCAGTGTTCCCTAGGCCTATTTTCCATTTGGAGTGAAATAAAAAAAATTAGGACCTGAGCCCTGATCCTTTTTTTGGTTGTTGTTCTGTATCTTGTAAAAGACAAACCCCTTATGTTTTGAAGTGATGTCATTTTCTTTTTGGGAGAAGAATATGAGATTAATATTTGTCCCTCACCTTTAAGTCTGGCTTTTAATTTAATTATCTTATAGAAGTAATCTTTTAGGAGGATGTTTTATCATAGTTTTAATGCCATTTCTGATTTTGCCTGTGTGGATAGGGCCTGAGTTTCCTCCAAGTGTTCAATTAGAGTGACTTACGAGAACAAAGTGGGGAAAATGGCATTGGATATCATACCAAAGCCATTTGTGCTATCAAATAATGACGTCTCTTTTCTAGAAACACATAATTATATTTGGAATTCATGATAACATTCTCCTGTATTTCAAAATCCAGACCACAAACAGATAAAGATATCAGAGGGAAGAAAATGCTTTTGATGTGTCAGAACTCATTTATTTTCCAGCTTGTAATGCTTTGTCTTACGTATGTGAATGAGCACTTATCAAAACATAAGATTATTATTCAAAAATTCCATTCTGAACATTTGTCCAAATTCAGTTTAATATGCCCTATGAACATGAAGAATGTCGAGAAAGGATCCCAAATAGACTTCAGGAGGCGTTTAGAAAACCAGAGTTCATTTCTAAGTATTTAAAAATATTTATTTTAAGTTATAAAAGTAATACATGAGCAGATACTTAATACAAATAAGCAAACAATACATTCTTTTTTTTTTTTTTTTTTTTTTTTTTTGAGGGCAGTGACACTGCCCTCATATGTGGGACCCGAACCGGGGCCGCTGGCTTCCCAAGCCAGCACTCAACTACTGCGCCACTTGGCCGGCCCAACAATACATTCTTAAATACTTAATAGCATTGGGTCAAAAATCCTTCTTCTGTAAGAAATTTAGGAATATATCTTTTCATGGATAATATCCTTAATTTAGCATTTTTACAATAAAATAATTTTGCAGCTGCCAATTAAAATATATAATTTACTATTTAGGATTCGTTTTAAGATATTTTGCATTTTGGTTTGCCCTCGTTAGTAAGAGAGAGATTTATCATCTAGTCTTTTGAAGTCTAGCAATTATATTCTGCCCATTGTCTGTTTTTTTTTTTTTGAGGGCGGTATCACTGGCCCTCATATGTGGGACCGAACTGAGGCTGCTGGCTTCCAAAGCCAGCGCTTAACCACCGCGCCACTCGGCCGGCCCTGCCCATTGTCTGTTTTTATGCTTTGCTTTATTATGTCATTATGGTGCTTTCTTGTTATTTCCACATGTGTCTTATTTTCCCAGCTAAATTGTAAGTTCCTTGAGTTAGTGTAAGTCTATAGCCTGTATTTTTTGTGTTCTATATAACTTGAAGGGTATCATACACAGTACATGCTCAATAAATACTTTTCCTTATTAGAACTGCAGATCAGCATTAGATTAGTTCAAATGTGCTGCACAGGGACATAGCTCCAAACGTTGCTTTTGGGGAGAGGTGGTAGTGGTATAAATCTTTGCTATCTCCTGGTTCTCTTGAGCTTTAAGCTTGACTTCTTAAGAAATAATTTTAAAATTTTGGTTAATTGGAAGTGCTAACAATTCAGATTTTATTTGGAGAAGTGGAAACTAAATCTGAGTATTTAGATTTGAATGAGGCAGTGAAAGGCAAAGTTGCTATTTCTTTTATTTTTCTCTCACCTCTCCCATTCTGCCTTATACACATATAGCCATTTAGGCAGGATGGTTTCACCATTTTTCCTTTTTTTGATGATAGGCCCTGATTACTAGGGGTAAAATGGATAGTAGTTTGGCTAAATACACTGACAGGTTAGTTTAGTCATAGCCCAGGCAGTTCTCAGATATTTTCAGGTATTCATCTATTTATTCTTCCAACAAGTATGTATTGATTATCTATTATATGGCAGGAGTTGTGCAGTCCTAGAATTACAGTGGGGACAAGAAAACCGTACCTTGGCCCTGAAGGACTTGTATTGTTAGACTCTGTTAAGAACCTAAATGCACTTCTTTGCAGAGAGGATATGAACTGCCTAAAGTCTGGTGGTGTCAGAGGAAAAATCAGACCTCTTCAGACTGATGCACAAAGTAATTGTTTTACTCTTTACTTGACTTATACAGATTTAATTCAGGTTATATAAATAAATATAAAAGCAAGTTGGTTTTTCCATCCTAAGGAGAAAAATATGCACCCCATATGAGAGTTTCTTACAAAGAATCATAGTCCCCTACAACTACTAAGTAACCTACAAACAACTTAAGTTTTGTATTTTTTCCTTTTTCAATGGAAACTGACACTATGTTGAGGGTGTCCTGTGGAACGAATGACTAAAACGGGCATTTGACTTGTTAGAAACAGAAGAAAATGTGACCATGATTTCAAGGATGATCCAATATAGCTTGGCAGCTGTCCTTGAAAACTCTCCTGCTGTGTGTTTTTGGGTAACATGCATGGAGAAAACAATAAAGATGAAATTTCTAGGAAGTAACCCAATCAGGTGTTGCTTAATGGAGTCTACTGTCATTAAAATCCAATTCGATTCATTTGGAGAGTGAAATATCACCATTGCAACTACACCATAATGGCTTTTGGAAGATGAAATTTGTGTAAACTGGGTTAATCCCTTGATCACCAATTCAAATAAAAATAGATAAAACATGAGGAGGTTGGCAGTGGTGAAGGACTGGGAATAGCAATGGTGATGCCAGAAGGTGTCTTTCCTGCCAAAGGGAATTGGCATAGCGAACAGTCTCTGAGCCCAAATCCTGGAAACCACAAACTGGTAGAGATGGAAGACAGATTGTCCATGTCCAGCTGGGGAGCTGGAGCTCTGCTGGCCCAGCCAGATCACCAGCGAACGGCCTTTCTGACCTGCACATGTGGCCTTGTATGCAGACATTTGCATTTCTTTTCACCTAGGGTCTTGCTTTCTGTTAGCAAGCAAGACGTTTAACAGCTTGTCATGAACAACTTATATCTTTGGAAAACACAGCAAAGACAGAGCCTCTATGAGGGGTGAGCTATTCCTGTTTGTAGAAGAGGCTGTTTCAATGTAGTAATTATAGAATTGTTCAGTGAATTCCGGCTTTATAGTCGGAAATAAAACCCTGGAGGTCTGACCACAATGTCCTAGTAGATTTCCAGGGTGTAATTTCTACACACAGGCTGGGTAAGTGATATTGGATGGAATGCACTAGGCAACTTCAATTATGAGGCTGTTACATTGGACTTGAAATACTTGGACAATCCACAATAATTAGCAGGAATTGGGATTTAATTTTTTTCTGCTTGGCAAATTCTTCTAAGATTCTACAAATAAAATGGGATTTAAAAGGCACGTTTTTATTGTTTTGGATGACAAACTTTCAGTTACCCTCACATACAAAAAACTGCCATGATGTTTACAATTTTTTAGGTAGTTATTAAAAAAGACCCTACAAGAATCTCTATGAGGCTGTGCCTGAATACCTATACATTGGGTAGGATGTTTTGACTTCAAATTACAGAAAGCCAGGTCAGAATGGTTTAAACAATATGGTGGATAATTTGTCGTTTCGTATAACAAGAAGACCTGACATAGGATAACTTTAGGATTGGTTCCAAAATCAGTACTTCAAAAATATCACCTGGGTCTCACATTCTTTGTTTGACTTCAGGGAGCCTGGTACCTTCTCCTGGTACCAAGATGGTTGCCTCATTTGTCAGGAATGGATCACATTCTCTTCCTAAATTAGTCAGTAGCAAGGTGAATGGGATCACATTGACTGCTTAGAGCTACAGACTAATCAAGGTCAAGTTGGAGAGAGGTGGATCTCTGAACAAAATCTTATACTCACATACATATATGCATGGCGATCCAACAATAACCAACTGCTGAAGTTTGTGCTCTCTAGAAGCAGGTGTTTCTAGAGACAAAGTTTGGGGTAAGGATGTTAATAGCGTTCAAGTTTTGTGAAGGGAAAGAGGGGGAAACAGGATTGGGCAGAAGAAGAAGCTGAACTTTGATAAAGGCCTTGGCCAAAGGCCTTGGATAAAGCCTTGGCCAATTCACTGGAGAGTTCTGCAAATATTGCCCAGGAGTATCCTGCATTGGGTTGAAATGGCCAGGCCTTCATAACCATCAGATCACTTACCAGATGTGGGCTGCCAGGTGAGGCAGCTTTGCAGCTAAGGCAGACCTGGAAGGGTGTACTCGGCACAGCTGGGCTGAAGGTCCTTCCCTGCAGGGCGATCTGGGTGGCACACTCCAATGTGTACATACCTTACCCCCCAGTGTCTGTTACAGCCCAGTGTGCATAACTGCATAAATGTGAATAATACATAACCACATTTCTTTAAAAGGATTCTAGAATCTCTTTTGGCTACTAATCAAGTTCCTCTTTCTCTGTTCTCAGCCTCAATTATTATGGAGCTGCAGGGTTTTATTGTATATGGTCGTCATGTGTGAATAATAGCTGTTTAGAGCTCAAATGGCTTTTAGAACTTACCTGTACAACTAATCCAATAAGTTGGGTTAAATAAGGAAGCTGAGGCCCAGATGAGTTCTGGGATTGAACTTGAAACCTTGCATGTAGTAGGCATTCAACGAATATACTACATGGCTAAAGGTCAGGAGAACCAGGTTCTAATTCCCAGTCTGTGACCTGGAGTAATTCAATTTTATATATATATATATATAAAACTTGGCCTCATGATGGCATTTAATGCCCTTAAGAATGTCTCCCGTTAGGATACACTCATTTCCCACGTTAGTGATGCGATAATTAATAATGGTTTTCCTACTATCTCCCTGAGTATTTTTTCTCTATATTCTCTGCTCACTCTCCCTCCTTCCATATAACTTAAATGTTGGTGTTCCTCAGGGTTCTATTGTTGCCATCTTGTCTTTTCAGTTTTTATGGTTCCTTCAGATTGGTTCCTCCACTCCCACGGCTGAAATTTGGACTGAGGTATTAAGTTATTGGTCTGCTTTCTACGTCATCTGGATCTTGAAAGCCAGTGTTCTTGAATAAGAACCTCCATCAGATCAGTTTATCCCTGGTCAGACTGGAAAATTATAGGCCATCTCTCTGTTTGGTATTGTACAGTTTCCCAAGCACTTTCAAATCTCTATAACCCAGATTATAGCCCTCACCTTCCAGTATCCCTGCCTGTGCTTCTGACTGAATGGCACCAACTCGCTCAGCATTCAGGGCAACTTTTTCCTTCCAGGGACACATACAAGTGTGGCTTCACTGAGCAATGTGGCTTCACTGAAGAGTTTGGATGTTGGAAGTTTAATTAGCACACCTCAATGCAAAAACTTAAAAATCACTAACTGGACACTTGTAGTGCCTAATAGATTTGTCTGTGGTCTCTTAATTTGTACAATTTTGCCTCATGTTTGGCAGATATGTTATGGGATGCATACATTTTGTTCTGTAATATCACTTTGATTAATTGATCCTTTTATCATTATAAAATGCTCCTTTTTATCTCTGATAATACTTCTTATTTATTTTTATTTTTTTTGAGGGCAGTGTCACTTGCCCTCATATGTGGGACCCGAACTGGGGCCGCTGGCTTCCCAGGACAGCGCTTAACTGCCGCGCCACTCGGCCGGCCCGATACTTCTTGTTCTGAAGTCTACTTTGCCAGTAATGGAGCCACACTAGCTTTCTTATGGTTAAAGTATGCATGGTAAATTATTTTCCATCCTTTTAGTTTCAACCGGTAACTTTGTTACATTTTCTTTCTTTCTTTTTTTTAAAGATTTTCTTGGGGAATTGGAGGTGGGGAACAGCATTGGGGAATTGGGGAAGGGGAACAGACAAGTTGCTTACTTTTGTTCTTCAGTCTAGTTGTGGAGGACGTTGCTTCCCTGGCCCATGTTGGTATTGTCATTGCGCTCTTCCTGGGTGAGGCAGATCAGTCACCAGCCACTGGATGGCCACTCACAGTAGCTCTTGGCAGTTCTCATCGGCTGCTGGCTGCTCAAGCTGGCTGTCGGCCGCTCACTGTAGCCTATGGCAACCTACACCATCGCTGGCAACTCATGGCAGCCCCGCTCCAGGTGGAATTGTTGTTCACCATGTTAGCTGTAGAGGGCAGTGTCACTGGCCCTCATATGTGGGATCCAACCGGGGCCCTGCTGCTCAGAGCTGGTGTCCCAAGCCAACTCTTAACCAACCCACCACTCAGCCAGCCCTGCATTTTCTTTTGAAAATATTTTCAATTGCAGTTGGCATACAATGTTATATTAGTTTCAGATGTACAGCATAATGGTTAGACATTTATATAACTTATGAAGTGATCTCCCTGATAAGTCTAGTACCCATCGGGCACCATACATAGTTATTATAATATTATTGACTATATTCACTATGCTGTACTTTATATCCCCATGACTGTTTTGTAACTGCCAATTTGTACTTTTTAATCCCTTCATCATTTTCACCTAGCTCCCGAATGCCTCTGTCTTCTGGCAACCATCACCAACTAGCAGTAACTTTAAACAATATATACTAGTTGCTTCTTGACTTTTTATCAAGTCTGATAATCTCTGCTTTTTAACTGGGAAGTTTATTTCATTTACATTTACTATAAATTTCTACATATTTGTATTGAGTCTATCATCTTAGCATTTGGTTTTTACTTGTGATTTCTTCTTGTATTTAACCTTTCCTGACTGGCTAAATCAAATATTTTGTATCATTTCATTTTATCTCCACTAATGACTTGACATTTTAGTTATGCTTCTTTGTTTCTTTTTCCCTTTTGTTGTTGTGTTGGTGGTTCATTTAGAGATTATGATATACATTTAACTTCTCACAGTATATGTAAAAAATAATTTATTACTTAATGAAAAATTTGAAATTTATAGCAATATATTTCTATTTATACCCTCCTACTCTTTATGCTCTTATTGTCATGTTTTAGTTCTATATCTTACTATTTTTTACTTTAAAGAGCCAATATGTATAGAAGTAGAAATAAGTTTTATCACTTTTTAAAAAAAAAGTATTTTGATCTTCGAATGCATTCTGGTGTCCTTTATTCCATCATATAGAACTTGTTACTATTTGATGTCATTTCCCTTTATCCTATAGAACTTTTAGCATTTGTTGAATTTTAGGTTTGTTGCGAGAAAGTGTTGAACTTCTGTCTGGCTTGCAATTTTCTTTTTATGTAATGTCTTTTTTCAGGGTTTAGTGGTAAATTTATGCTGGCTTGATTTTATTTGTTTAAAAAATAAATTTATGTCCCCTTTACCCATTTCTCCTACCCCTTAGCCCCTGCCTCTGGCAACCATCAATCTGTTCTCTGTATCTATGAGCTTAGTTTTTCTGTTCAAATCCACACATAAGAGAAATCATACGGTATTTGCCTGTCTCTGTCTGACTTATTTCACTTAGCATAATGCCCTCAAGTTTCATCAATGTTGTCGCAAATGGCAAGAATTCATTTTTTATGGCCAAGTAATATTCCATCGTATATATGTACCACAATTTCTTTATTGATTTATCTATTGATGGACACTTAGGTTGCTTCCATACCTTGGCTATTGTGAATAATGCTGCAGTGACCATTAGGTGCATATATCTTTTCAAGTTAGTGTTTTCGTTTTCTTCAGATAAGTACCCAAAAGTGGAATTGCTGAATCATATAGAAGTTCTATTTTTAATATTTTGAGGAACCTGTTTTGCATAATGGTTGCACCAATTTACATTCCCACTAACAATATACAAGGGTTTCCTTTTCTCCATATCTTTGCCAACACTTATTTCTTGTTTGTTTTTTTTTGTAGTAGCCATTCTGATAGGTATGAGGTGATATCTCATTGTGGTTTTGATTTGCATTTACCTGATGACTGGTGATGTTGAGCATATTTTCATGTACTTGTTGACCACCTGTATGTCTTCTTTGGAAAAATGTCTATTCAGATCTTCTGTTTTTTTTTTTTTTTTTAGCTGAGCCATCCTGCCACCTGTTGGCAGGTCAATGGCAACTCAGCTCGGGCTGGCATCGAACCGCTGTTGCTCAGAGCTCAGCTCGCACTCTTGAGCGAGCTCTTAACCAACTGAGCCACTCGGCTGGCCCTTCTTCTGTTCTTTTTTAATTGGATTATTTGCTTCTTTGCTAAATTGTATGAGTTATTTATATATTTTGGATATTCACCCCTTAGCAAATATATGATTTGCAAATATTTTCTTCCATTCAGTAGGTTGCCTTTTCACTTTGTCAATGGTTTCCTTTGTTGTGTTTGACTCTTCAGTTTGAAGTAGTCTAATTCATTTATTTTTACGTTTATTGCTTTTGCATTTGGTGTCAGATTAAAAAGAATAATTGCCAAGACCTATGTCAAGGAGCTTACTGCCATTTGGTTTCTTGTAGGAGTTTTATGATTTCAAGTCTTATGTTCAAGTAATTTTGAGTTCATTTTTGTGAATGGTGTAAGATAGTGGTCCAGTTTCATTCTTTTACGTGTGGCTGTCCCATTTTCCCAACACCAAGAGGTGGACGACCCAAGTGTCCACTGATGGATGAATGGTTAAAGAAAATGGTTAAAGAAAAGGAAGGAAATCCTGTCGTATGCTACAACATAGGTGAACCTTGATGACATTATGCTAAGTGAAATAAACTAGTGACAGAAAAACAAATACGGTTTGATTCCACTTACATGAACATAATTAAAGTAGTCAAAGATATAGAAAGGGGAAGGATGGTTACCAGGGACTGGGGGGAGGGGACAAAATTATTATTGTTTAATGGTATAGAGTTTCAGTTTGGCAAGTTGAAAAGGTTCTGAATATCTGTTTTACAACAGTGTAAATATACTTAACAGTACTATACACCTAAAAATGGTTAAGATGGTAAATTTTATGTTTTTTTAACCATAATAAAAATAAAGGTAACTGTGCTGAACAATAGTCACTAATAAATTCTAATCTCATTGTACTTGAAATCAGTTATGCCAAAGTATTTTAGAAAAACAAAACACAGAAACAAAAAAGTGCATCACGTATAGAGACTCAACTCACATTTTTCTCTGTATTTGAGGAGAGGAACTTCTGAAGCATCAGTCCTGTGACTGAGTGACAGGTGATCAAAATGATAAGAATTGTGCATTAGAGCTTCTCTTCTCCCAGGCCCCTCAGGGCCTAGTGTTCTAAGGAAGGCATGTGCTCAGGTCACAAAGGAGTTTCTGGCTCTGACTAGCTGGAGGAGGAGTCACCCTCTCCAGGGGAAAGGGCAGCTATCATTGTCATGCATTCTTCCCCCACTTTATGGTGAGTGGCACTAACTCTATGCTGTGAGACTTCCAGACGTTGGCTTTTGATATGAAAACCAGGATTTTGGAATTCTAAAATCTCTTTCTCTCTAAAAAATTTTATTTTTGCTATGTGTCTAAAATACTTATTCTGAAATCAATCACATTTTTTGTTCCGGGCCATAGACAGTGAATTTAGAAGGCCATTCCTGTTGCCTGAAGTAGAGGAGAGGAAGGTGGGGTGGAGGGGAGCATCTCAAAACACCATCCCAGTACTCATTTTGCCCTACTCTGCCCTACTGCCAGCTTCTTTCTTGAGGGTGAGATCTATGTCTTCATCTTGTGCTACCAGGCTTGGCTGGCACAATAGGAGCTATTAAGAAAGTATTTGAATCAAGGAATGAATGAGTGAGTGGGTGACTAGGCCTCTTGGTTTCCTTCCACCTATAAAATAGGGATAACAATTATCAGAGGTGACCACAGGCAAAACTATGACCTAAACTCAGTTTTCCTCTACTCCCTTTGGGTGGCCCATTTCCTATTGAAAAGCTAACCTGGGGTTTTGCCCTACATTACACACTGGTCCATGGGTTATCTTTCTAAAGAGTATTTGCTTCTTAAGCTTTATCTGCATTGCGAAATGGAAGGGCTGTCTTTTTGAGAGGGATTTTCAGGTGCAATTTGTTGGGAGGAATTCTCTGAGGTCCCTTTCTGGGCCTCAGAATCCATTGAGTACATAATCTGCCTTGCTTACTCTAAAGGCTGCCCCTGATAATCCTGGCTCCGCCTGCATCACCAGGCTGTCAGGAGGATAAAGTGGGGTGATGGATGGAGGAATACTGTGAAAAGTTAAAAGCTGCTCACAAATGCGAGTTGTTATTGCTATTAATCCACAGCATCAGAAAGGCACTCCTCTTGAAAAGAGTCCCATCTCTGAGGAGACTGGGGGCAATTTGGAAGGAGCTGTCATTTATTGGTTTCTTGTTCTTAGAGCAGAAAATCCTCCCAGTGTAGGTGGAATGAATAGAATAAAAAGTTGTTCTTAAAATCAGCATGGATAAGGGGCTTCCTCTCTCCCCGCTCCAAAGCTTCTAAAAACTATAAACTTTGTTTTGACAGGTTCATTGCCAAAGCACAGAGAGCCAATAGCCTTACTTTTTCTCTCTGTTTCCACATCTCCTTCTCTACCCTTTCACCCCCCTCAATTATTATAGAACAAGTCTCAGCTTGGAGAGGATCTTCAACTTCTGGAAAGCTGAATTGGTTCCTGTGTATTTGGCTTGGCTGAGCGAAGGGAGAAGGGTTTGCTTCTGCAGGAAGAGGAGAGGGGTGTAAAATGGGTAAAATCTGGGGACCTGGGAGGAGACAGACCTTAGTCCAAGTTTGAGGGCTCTCTCCCTGGGTCTGCACTTCTGTATTCTGCTTCAGTCTTTTCAGCCTGGCCTGGGGGTAGGGCTGGGCGAGGATGGGGGTGAGGCTGGAGGGGGTGGAGGTGGGGCTGGAAGAAGATGGGGGCAGGGTTAGGAGAAGATGGAGGTGGGTGGAAAGGCAGTAGGGAGGGTCTGAGGCAGCCTTTTCCTGGGTCTGATGAGGTTTCTGACTGCTGGTCAGATTTCATTAAATATGGTGCCGATTGCTGGAAAATCAGTCATGAAGTGGGCGAGTTGCTGTCATTTGTTGTCTTATAGGAAGGTAGCTGTTTCCAATACTCTTTTCAGGTGGAAGGAGGAAGGCCCTGCTGCCTTTCCCTCATCACTGGCTATTTCATCTTTTTGTTGGGAGAGTCTTGCATGTGCTGGAGTATTATTAGCTAGAGGCCACATATTGGCCAGGGTTCCTGGGATGGGGTTGGACAGCTAGGAAGACCCTTGAGCTGGGGGTTGAGATCGCCCCTCTGCCCTCACTGTTGGCAGCAACATTGAGTCCAGCTGTTCCTTGGGAGCAACTCAGGGAAGGGCCCCCCTGCAGCCACTTGGGGTATGGGCAAGCCAGGGGAAAATGGCTTCGTTTCTGTGTGGGGTTCAGGAGAAATTATCTTCTGTGCTCTAGAGCCTTCAAGGGATTCACTAAGCATTCCCAGAAAGTGGCTTTTTTACTCTGGTTCTTCCCACTGAGTGAAAAGCTTTACCCATCTAAATTCAACTCATCCTCTAGGGCTCTGTTCAAACCTCACCTCCTCCTGTACTTGTGGGACATCTTCTCTTTACTCTATGTACATCCAGAACCCTGTTTATCCCCAGCACATGAGTGGCTTTTGATTACCTGAAATTCCATATATGCTGGCACTTACACATTTATTTTTTTCTTACCAGTTTATTATGTGTAACTTAAGAATTGCTCTCTGTCTGTATGCCTTTTATTCTTCTTGAAATGGCTCATTTCTTTAGGACAAACAATATGCCCTACTGCTTTTATACATCTTCCAATCCCAAACTTTATACTGAACATTGTAAGCATTTGAAAACCCACTACTTTCTTTTTCCTTTATGAATACAATTTATGTAAAATGAGAACAACTATTGGAAAGACAGCCTACTCTCAAGAGTAGATGAGGGTCTATCTAGTGCAGCCTATACTGCACGATGGGCCTTTGCTCCTCATCCTGCACCCATGGCAGGAACCACTAATAGATCCTCACCCCATTTTCAGTCTGATAGCCTTCTTCAGCCAGTAAATCAATCAGAGCTGCCTGATGCTCTGAAGTCTTTGTGGAGAGTGTGTGGGCTTCTTTGCAATCGCTTCCCTCCGTTTCCCTGCCTTCCCTAAAATGGCCAAAGTAGGTAAGATGTGGTGTAGCATGCTAGTCAGAGGGCCGGAGGATGTCTTGGACACGGGAGGCAGCCCCTTAAAATTTTGGGAATTGGATACTCATGCTTGGATGGTGGTCATGCAAGAAGGTGAATAAAATGGCACTTTAAGTTTCCATAGGTGCTTCAAAATCTAGCATTCTAATACACAGGGTGTTCAGATCTCACATTCTTATTTCCTGGTCCAGGTATGATATCATGTAAGTAGACTTTACATTTTGGTGGTTTCCTGTAAAGAGGGTACAGTCAGTGATGTGATTGTTTTTCCTCTCTCTCAGTTCATGCCTGATGCTCTAAGATTTTCATATTATGAATTGTTTTAAGAAATTAACATTAAAATACTACCAGTGTTCACTTCCGTGGGAACATAACAGACACTGCCACCTCTCCAGCCCCATCCTTTTACCACTTCTGAGTGCCCACTGCCCAGTCTTGCTCAACTCTGTTCCCAGGCTGGCATCAGTGGCCTTCTTCACAAGACGCCCTTGGGCCACTGGTGTTGCTTGGATCATAGCACAGACATCTGGAAGTGCCAGGGGCTTTACATCTACCCTGAGATGGCCCATAGCGAATGACTGACTGTGGGAGTAAGAAAGGCCAGCTCTCTCACCTCAGAGAGACAATTTATGCCCCAGAATGCTCGTGGAATCAGGCCAATGCCGAGACTTGGAATCACACCTGTGCCCAGCTCTTTCCCTATTCTTTTTTTATTGTTATCCAACTACCTTCTGGGGACACTTCATTGATAGATTCCTGGCAAGTGAGTCATAGACTCAAGGTCTGATTCTGAGAACATGACTTAAGATAAGGGCTGCAGATGGGGATGGTGGTGGTGAGAAAGGTGTAGATCATGGATACTCTCAGTCATGGTCAAAATAAAGCTTCACTGAGTCTTGATCTGGGAGCAGGTGACCCATGTGGAAAGCACAATGGAAGGCTTGGAGTTTCTGTTTACTCAGTGGTGCTTGGTAAATAGTAGTATCAGGATGGGGCTGCCAATGGTCTAGAGAGGATGCCAGATTAGGGCTGAGAAATCTGGGTGGGCAACAGTCCATTTATGTCGCTCAGGTGAAACCACTTCTGGAAGATAGGTTGGTTGTAGTTGATTTTCTGTTTCTGAGATTGGAAGTTGGCATCAGCCATGGAAAAGTCATGATGGCCTTCACGGGTAAGGGGGAGATTTTGTGTGGTCTGATTCCTGATCTGCTGTTCTCACTGGTTGCCAAGGTAAGGGGATTTAGCTTTCAGAGTAAACATTTCTTTCTTTTATGGAAAATTCAAATTTGCTGCTTTTCACAGTGGTCACAATGTGGATATACTTCTGTGTGAATTGAAAGAAAACAAAGACATACATTATTTTCCAGAAATTCTAAGTTGTGATGAAAAAATTATGCCTTGTGTAAGCAGTTTTTTTTTTTTTTCCTCTTTCCTCCCTCCATAACCCTTCTTGGATTTTTTTTTTTTTAACACTACCATATGAGTCAGAATGGGTGTATCACTCTTAATTATTGTTGATTACCATTCATGTTGGAACAGCTACCTTGTAACTCCATCTCCTATCAGGAAGTAAATGCTGACTTAGTGACCTGCGTGAGCTAGCTGGTGACCTGTCCCACTGGGGAGATGGCAGGCAGCCGCCTGGCGCTTGTTGAATTAAGAAGTGTGACTACAGTAATTAGCAGTGAGTTTCCAGCACAGGATAGAGTAGATTCAGGGCAGAGCACAGTTGTCATACAGGTTGACCTCCATGCAGGAGAAATGAGGGATTTGGGATTGGGACCTGGAGGGTCGGGGAAGGGGGTCAGGAGAAAGAAGGTCAGTAGCAGAAACCAATTTGACATCCCTGAGCTTGTAATAGGATTTACACTGGGTTCGCAGACCTTGGAGGTGTCGCCTATGCAAAAGCTGTTTGATAATTCCGCAACCCTGGAGTGTGTATTTGGGGCCAGAAGGGTTAAGTCTTGACTTCTTTGTCTCTAGTATGTGCTTAATGGAACACAAACAAAAAGGGAGAGACACCGTGTTAAAATAGAACTGGGGCACAGAATGAAATAATACGTGATTACTAGCAGTGGTACACTTTATGGAAAAAATGTGCACGCAGGTCTTTTAGGAAGTGTAAATAAAACAGATGGATTTATAGAGGAGGGGGAAGTATACTTTACACTCCCAGCTCCTATATCAACAAATGTTGCCCTCAAGGTAAAAAAGAAAATGCTCTAAGCTTGTATTAGTCACACCCATTTATTTTTGGCATAATTTGTGCACTATTTGGAAGTTGGCAAGAACGGGAATGTTAGGGCCAACATTTGGTCTTGCTTCAGGAGTTTCTATGAATATGAATGCCTGAAGTTTACATAGGCTTATGCCGTCTCTATAGCAACCCAAGTTTGTTGTGAAAATCTAGCCTTTTAAAATCAAGAATCTGTATGTTAGCCTCAAATTCAACATGCTATCTAATTCTGGTGTTTTAAAAACACTTTTTAAGTCTGTTGCATGTTTAATATTGGATTGGATTGGATAGTGAGTTGATGGATGTCTTTGGAAAACAAAGACCCACACCCACACTCTCATAGTCTCTCCAGCCACCCCCTCTGCCCCCCCAAAGGGAAGCCCTTGCTTATGGAAGTTAACCTTAAGTTGCTTCCAAATGGAGCCAGATGAGAGGAACATCAGATCATGGAGCAGTCCAGGCAGATCTGAGAGTCTAGTTTGAAAGGACCAAAGGAGAAAATGGCCCGTTAGATTGTGGTATTTCCACTGGGTGTTTAGACTTTTGGGGAGACCTTGGGAGAAACTGTCAGGAGGGCTTGGGTCCTTTGGACCCTGGAGAGCAGAGTGGATGCTGTGTGGGCCCTGGAACAAATGAGGCTAACAGCCCAAATCTTTCTGTCAGCATGAAGCACCAAGACTCACCTGGGCAGCTCTGTCCCTGTTTGGCTTACATGTACGTGTGTGTGTGGGGGGACTGTGCTCACTCTTAATGGAATTCTTGGTGGAATTCCAGTCAGATAGCAGTTGTGTTTAGGGACTTAAGTATATTTACTTGTTCCCCCCAGTTTTGGCTTTTGGCAAAATTATGGCATCCCTTATGTTCTGATAGCCGGCTTCTCTTTGAGGATGCTCTTTCCTCATCCTCTATGCTTCCCAGGGTCCTCAAACTCTCCCTTCCCTAAACTGGTGTCAGAAAAGGATAAGATCAAATGTTTTATACTGCTGTGTAAGAGAGGAGTACTTGGAGAAAGCCATGGGCTTGGATGGAGTATTGGATTCCATTAGAATGTGAGACTTGCCTCTACATAGTGTCATGTCCAGCGGGAAACTCTTAAGTCCTCCATTTTGGTCTAAGGAAAAAGAAAATAATGCCTGCTTGAATGAGACAATGGATATGATACATAGAGCTTTTGTAAAATTTTCAATTCTGATTCAAATGCAAATCTATTACTCTCACATTAATAAGGGATGGCAAGTAGATTTCCATTCATATCCCAGCTTTGCTCCCTTGGTGGTAGTGCTTGGAGTGTTATGCTGAGAAGGATTCTGAGATGCTCTCACAGGGAGAAAGAAGTGCTAAGATTGATTAATGATGTCTGTCATTAGCATGTGGAGGCTGGAAGGGTGCCCTCCAGTGTAAAGTATTGGCACTGTTGGGTCCATTTGCTTTTCAAGAGGGATAGAGAATATGGAATAAGGGGATAAAACTTTAATGGTTAAATTTCAGGTACTGGAGTGTGGAGAAGGCATTATTTTGAGGAAGAGGACCTACTGATGCCCAGAATCAAGCATGTGTATATTTCTCACTCTGTCTAATAATATGAATTCTCATATTAGTCCTGGTTGCCTGGTTAGGGAGATGCTAATAATTGGGACCATCATTGTGCCTTTTCTTTCTGTTATCCCATTGATCATATTGCCTCTTCTATACATTTTGATATTTGATAAGTTTAACACTTTCTTCTTTGTTGTTCTATTTTGATCTCTTCTGTTTCTTTTTCTTTTCTTTAATTGGGGAACAGTGTGTTTTTCCAGGACCCATCAGCTCCAAGTCAAGTAGTTGTTTCAATCTAGTTGTGGAGGGTGCAACTGAGCTAACTGGCCATGCTCTTTACTGGTTTTTAACATTACATGTCAATTGTTTGAGGGAAGTGATTATGTCCCATGTTTTCTCTCCTCTCGATTCCTGGTCTACTGTAGTATGCAAAACAATTTGCTTAGCAAATTCTGAGTTGATCATTAAATTCTTTTCTGATTATACATAATATTAATTTTGGAAAATTTGAAAAATGAGAAAATACGAAGAATCAAGTAAAAATAGGTTATAACATTTAACTAGAGGTAATTACCATTACCATTTGGTGTGTTTTCTTCCAATACTTTTTTTCCTATGTACATATTTAGATATGATTTTTGAAATAGTTGAAAGCATACTCTCTATATAATTATGTAATCTGTTTTTTTCCTTTTATATTACATTATAATTACTTCTCTGGATCTTTAAATGAGTCTTGATAAATACTAAAATGCTTAAATTTTAATTTTTAAAGCTTCAGCTATGTATTAGTTTGTGACTTAAACAGTAATACTTGTTTATTGTCAAAAAAGGGGGAAAAAAATGTTGAAAGGTACAGAAAGATATGGAATAACAAGGAAAAACACTTCCTCCCCTCATATGTTCATTTCCTCACTTCCTTTAACCATTTTAACAATTTCTTATATTTCCTTCCAGATGTTAGTTTTACGTTTGTAGACATATAAAATATGATTCATGTTATTCATACAGTTTTCAACATGACTTTTGCATTTACTATATCTTGGACATCTTTTTTGTTCTTTTAAATTGCTGCAAAGTATTTTGTTCCATGGAAAGCTCATCCTTAACCAAACTCCTACTGATGGCTTTTTAAGTGGTTTCCATTTTTTTTGCTATTATAAACAACATTGCATTGAACATCTTTGCACATATATTTCTGTGCACAAGTGCTAGCGTTTATGTAGGATTAATTATTGGAAGTGGAAATTTTGGCCTAATGGGAGGGTACACATTTCAAATATTAATGGATATGGAAAAATTGCCCTCCAAAGCTGTTTATCCATTTATATTCTCATGTGTACAGCTATACATGAGATTTCTGGTGTCTTGCACCCTTATCAACAATGGGATCTAAAACAAACAAACCAACAAACATCTTACTGTTGTTTTAATTTGTGTGATTCATTATTATTGAGGCTGTGCATTTAGTCACACATTTATTGGTCACTTGTATTTCTTCTCTATGTTATTTGTGTACTTTGCATATTTTCCTGTCGTGTTGTTGGTAAGTTTCTTATTGATACATTCTATGTCTTTAGATATAAGGAAATTAGCTATTTGTCATATATATTAGAAGTAGTTCCACAGATTTTTGTCTTTTACTTTGATTGTGGTGTTTTTACTTACAGTAATTTAAAATGTTGATGAAATCAAATTTATTAGTCTTTTCTTTTAATTATTTTATTTCATGTTAAGAGCCTAGTGTATTCTGAGATAATTTAGACAATTCACCTACCTTCCCTATTAACAGTTTTTAAAAAATGTTTTTATTTTATGTTAAAATAAAAAAGTGAAATGTAGGGCTGCATTTCATTTTAAATTTATTTCCAAACACATAGCTAGTTGTCTTATACCATTTATTGAATAATCGGTCTTTTTCCTTTTGATTTGGAATGTCATCTTTATCATATACTAAACTCTTATGTATATTTTGAACTTTCTCCTCTCTTCCATTGGACTATCAGTCTAGTCCTGCATTTGTACTATATTGTTTTAATTACTGTAATGTTATAATATATTTTCATAATGGAGAGGTCTAAAGTATCCTCACTATTCTTCCTTTAAAGAAATATTTCTTGACCATTTTCACATGGACTATTTTTTCTGGATGACTATGGAGTCATTTTGTCAAATTTCTGTCCTCCCAACAAAAAGTAACAACAACAAAACCCCCTTTATTTGTGATTTTGATGAGGATTGCATTGAATTTATGGAATAGGATGGAGAGAATTGACATTTTTTTTTTTTTGAGGGCAGTGTCACTGGCCCTCATATGTGGGACCCGAACTGGGGCCGCTGGTGTCCCAAGCCAGCACTTTACCAATTCGCCACTCGGCTGGCCCTTGACGTTTTTTTTTTTTAAATTCATTAATTTGTTTTTAAAAATTAGTTTCAGGTGTACAACACAGTGCAATAGTTATACTTTTTACCCCTCACAGTGACAATCCCCCTCCCCCAATCCACCACCTCACTCCCCCCATATCATACATATCTATTACAATTCCATTGACTCCCTTCCACACTATACTCCACATCCTGTGACTATCTATATGTACAATTATAGTTGACATACAATATTATACAACATCAGCTTCAGGTGTACAGTGCAGTGATCAAGCCTCTACTCCATCCATGTATTGGTCTCCCTAACAAGACATGTGACCATCTGACACCCTACAAAATATTTACAACGTTATTAATATATCCCCTGAACTGTCTTTCATATCCCTGTGGCAATATTGTAGTTGAGAATTGACATCTTTACACCACTAACACTTCCTGTCCAGGAACACAGCTTTTGTCCTCCCTCCACTCCCACCTTTTTTTTTTTTTTTTTGAAAGCACGTAAGAGAATATTTGTTGGGTCTCTTGACTGACAGCTCTGAAAGATAAATAGGGAGGGCTTCAGGCCTGGCTGGGTCCAGGGGACCCAAGTTGATCATCAATTCTCTCTCTTTTATTTTATATATCTATATCTATATATCTATATCTATATCTATATCTATATCTATATCTATATCTATATCTATATCTATCTATCTATATTTATTTATTTTTTATTTTTTATTTTTTATTTTTTATTTTTTTAGTTGAGCCATCCTGCCACCTGTTGGCAGCTCAACGGCAACTCTGCTCAGGCTGGGCATCAAACCACCGTTGCTCAGAGCTCAGCTCGCGCTCTTGAGTGAGCTCTTAACCAACTGAGCCACTCGGCCGGCCCTCTGTCTCTGTTTTAAAAAATTATTCCTTAGCTGTTTTTTCTTCTGCTTTCCTGTTTTAGTCTCTCTATGGTGAGGACAATGGTGGCCACTGAAGCTCCAGATTATTTGGTTCTAACTGGTTATTTGATGTCACAGTCCCCCAAAGGACTTTGAACATGATTGTCCATCCTTGGACTAATTACAGTGCACAGAATAGGGCATTTGAAAATGCCCAGTCAGGGTCCAGTGCCCTCTGTTGGGTTCACAGTGTCATTTACTTCCCTCCAGGGGTAAGGGGAGCTGTTTCCATGAGGAAAGAGGAAAGAGGAAAGTCGGACTCACAGCTGGGACTAGAGTTTTGAGGGGATTTCAGTTTTATTAATGCTTATTGGTCTTTTCAAGTTTTTTATTTCTTAAGCCAATTTTGGAATGTTTTTTGTTCCCTTTTATTCAGATCTTATTTGGTGTTTCTCAGTAGAAGTAAACATCATTTGAAAAGTCAGTATAATACTTTGTCTATGGTTTTACCAGAATTTACATGACTGTTCCCTTATTGCTGAATCATCAGATCATTTCCCATCTCTTTGTAGATTCAGCAGTTCTGTGGTGAGCATCGGTGTGCTTTGCTGTTTGACCACAATTTCCTGATTTCCTCAGACTATATTTCCAGAAGCAGATCAAAGGATCTGGACATTTGAAAGGTCCTTGGTAGCCATTGGGAGATTGCTTTTTAGAGAGGCTCAAACAACCTGCCCTCCTTCCCAGATGTATGAGAATACCTGTCTGGCAGAATCCTCACACTGACATTAATAGAAACTTTGCTACATTGATGCGAATGAGGCATGTGGTGGCACACAGCATTGTGCGGCAGCCTCTGTCTGTTGGTGAATAATAGATTTTTTCTTTTCTCCTTCACTGCGTGCTTTACCCCCCAATACAGGCAGATGGCAGTGTTCACTCTTCACTGAGACTGCGGAGACATTTAGTTTAGTAGGTTCTTAGGTCTTTTGGTTATTTCAATTACCCACTGACATCTAGGAACGGAAGGTAAATTCTGAGAGGTGTCTTTCTATTTTGCTATGATAAAATTGTCTAATAGCAGATAAGACAGATGAGAACCCCCCTTCTGTAACACACACACACACACACACACACACACACACACACACACACACACACAGCTGAGACCCTGCAAATTGCTCAGATTAACTTGGAGTTGGCCAAAGTCGAAAGATTTCCAAATTCCATGCTCCATATAGGTCCCTGGAACAGAAGGGTTCCTCTTGCTTTTCAGTAGAAAATGTCATTTGGATCCCCCAAGTTTAGAACCCAGAGCTGTTCATTTGTAACAAGGAAATGCCACATTTACTAGGCAAGCCTGAGATGGACACCGGACAACCCTCCTTGCAATGCTTTGCTGTGGGGCTATTATTCACTCCTGTGTACTTTGGCAGGCACTGAGCAAGGGAATTAGACGCTTAACATGCTCTCCTTCCATCTGAAAACCCCTTTTGCTGCCACCACATTGCCAGAGAACCCCCTCCGTCAGGATTTTTTGGTGGGGTGGATCATGCTTTTACAGGGCGGTTTCTTTCAGAGTGAGTCTATTAGGCTTGTAGGATGTTTTAATTGGGGCGGTGTAATTGTGGGGTGCTTCAAGGGCCCCAGAAAAAGATACTTTATAAATGAGATTATTATGCTTAGTTGTGTTAATGGGCATTTATATGCCCTAAATCCTTCATACAGCAATGGGATAATAGCCCTTAAGGCCATAGTTACTATTTTGGGTTGGGCTCACTTGTAAAACTAGATCTTTTTATTGTGAAGCTGTTTTTAGTTAGAGGAGTACATAAAACCCTTTGAAAGACAGAATTTCAATTTTGTGGTTGCTGTCTTATATAGTTTATATAGTTTAAATGGTAAAATTACTATATGTGTGTGTATACATATGAGGTCTGACAATTAAGTTCGTGAGTTTGTTGCAATGATGTTGCTAACCTTTGTTGATATCAGAAGAATTATCCATTATGGATTTGTATCAACTGTACAAACAGTTAACAAATTTACTATTTGGAAGTGCTGAAAATGTTATGTGGAAAAGTTAGATGACCTGAACTTTCTGCCAACAATTCATGGCTCTTGCATCATGACACTGCACCAGCTCACACGGCACTGTCTGTGAGGGAGTTTTTAGCCAGTAAAAAAAGTAACTGAATTGGAATACCCTCCCTACTCATCTGATCTGGCCCCCAATGCCCTCTTTCTTTATCCAAAGATAAAAGAAATATTGAAAGGGAGACATTTTGATGACATTCAGGACATCAAGGGTAATACGACGACAGCTCTATTGGCCATTCCAGAAAGAGTTCCAAAATTGCTTTGACGGGTGGACAAGGCTCTGGCTTCAGTGCATAGCTTCCCAAGGGGCGTACTTTGAAAGTCCCCATAGTGATATTCAACAATGAAGCCTATAGACTTTTTCTAGGATGAGTTCACAAACATAATTGTCCAACATTGTGTGTGTGTATATATATTTAAGCTTAAATTAAACAGTTAAAATTGCGCTCACTTTGGCAGGACTTCTTAAAAATGGAGAACTACAACATCTTAGTGGAATTTGGCCAAAAGTACATCCTTTTCTCTGATTAGTAATAATTTTTAACTTTTGGGAGACAGGCTCCCTTTGATTTTGTAATGTTTATTTCTCAGAGGTTGCAGGTCCCCAGCAAGATTCGGATATTGTATTCTAGTGATGGGCAGGGGTGCGTTGACAAGATTTGGCAAGTACATTTCTAGGCCTAGGCTTGAGGCAGAGAGAGTGCCCACCTGGTGCAACTGGAAGTCTCTGGGCTCCACAGGAGCTTAGCTACCCTGTTTGGTGGTCCCCAATAAGCAAATCGAATGGATTGTGGACAGTTGGCCATGCTAGCTTGTGATGTGTAGATGTGGTTGCAATCAGATAAAACTGAAAATTGCATGGCACAGGGGTGGGGTTGGGGGTGGGGAAGATGACTCATTTCCCTGGGGAGAGGATTCCGTGCAGTCGGGAGATCCCCACCTGACTGCAAATACCTGTGTCCACCCCTGCCATTGAGTCACTTTTCCCTAATCCCTTTTCATTTACTTACAGGGAGATGGCTATTCCTACTTCTCAAGAGCACACACCACCACACACTTGCTCAGTTCCAAGGGAGGTGACTAGTAATATTGGAGGAAGCTACTTTGAGGATGGAAACTGTGTCCCAGGTACCTGAGGGCTGAATAATCAGATGATGGGACATAGTTCTCAGGATCTTACTCTGTATTTCCAAAATGAACTCTAGTGACTAAGCATTCTTTTCTTCTATTCTCTGGTCCCCCTTTGCCACCTGTTCTGTTTCTGGAGCTAAATTTGTTATTCTGAAGGACCAGCCATCAATGGTAATGATTTCCATAGCACTGCTCAGGCTGCTTCAATCCCCCCTTCCCTACATAATACCCATCAGGCCTGCTCCCAGTATTTCTCCTATATATGTGACCCCAGGCCCCTTGTCTGTCCTTTCCCTTTCTGTAGATCCTCATCAGGCTATCTCTTCTTTGAAGTTTTCTCTTACCACTCTGGGTGTTGGCAGGCATGAATTATATCATTTGTTTGGGGTTTATATCTGCCCTCCAGGTATTTATAAAGCAAAGAGGTGGTCTATATAGTGGTTAAGAGTTTGGCCCCTAGAGTCAGGCGGACCTAATTTGAGTCTTGGTTCTGTCCCCTGCTGGATGTGTAACCCTGGATATGACAATTCAGCCTTCTGAGCCTCAGTTTCTCATGGAAGACTAGAACTTACCCCTTTAAGGAATCATGAAGATCAAACAAAGCCATCTTATTATGGTGGCAGTAAGCACTCAAGAAGTATTAGCTGTTATGGTTATCACTGTTACTATTATTATTATACATCATGTCCTCAATATCATCGTAAGATCCTTGAGAGCTTCCTTCTCTCCACCTCAGGGCCTAGACCTGTGCTTACAGGTAATGACCTTCAGGGGAGGTTGAGGACGCCACAGCCTCATCTCCTTTCCGTGCTCACCCTTCATTCCTGGGCCAAGTGCTTGGCAGCACAGAGGACCTGCTGAGGTTCTTGACAAACAAACAATAGCATGTTCCTTATGAAGCAAACAAGGTGACTTTCCAGTGACCTGCAGTTTCCTGTGTGTATATGTGAGTGGGGAGGAGGTGAGCATGCTGGGGGAGACGAGGGCTTGCAGAGGTGGGATGAGTAACTGGAACCAGTGTCCCCTTTGTCTGTCCTCTAGCTTTAGGAGAAAGAGGACGATGCTGTAGTCAGAAGGCCAGGGTTTTGGGTCCTAGTCTGTCACTAGCCAGCTATGTAAGATTGGGAAGTTCACAGCCTTTAGGGGCTGCAGTCTCCACATCTGTAAAACTGGAATAGTGTAATTCTTAGGGCCGTGGAGAAATCCAGTGAGGCAGCCTGTGTGTAAGTGCTGTGTGAAAAAAGACACAAGTATTAGCTGTCATAATTAGACATGCTCTGACTTCCCTAGTGTGGCTTAATGGTTCCCCTTTTCTTTGCCCTTCCACCCTGCTCTTCCCTGGTCTTCCCTGCCTCTCTGTTCGCTCGCCCTCTCTCTCCTTTCCCCCCTTCAGTTGCTGGGGCAGATCTTTAGTCTGCAAGGAAACAGCAGAGGGGAGTAGAGCTCCAGGTTTCTGGCCAGGTCCTGTGCACCCCTCTTACTTGGAGCCATTCCCCTCCACACCTTTCAGACTGGCTCAGTGCTGAAGCTGGTTGTTCCAAATCTCTTCTCAGAGTTCCTTCCCCCATCAGGCACATTCCTGGGTAGCTAGAGCATATACTTGTTTGGGGCAAAGATTTTTTGTCTCCGTAGCTAGGGCCAGCCGAGTGGCGCAGTGATTTAGAGCTGGCTTGGGATGCCAGCGGCCCCAGTTTGGATCCCATATATGAGGGCCAGTGACACTGCCCTCTAAAAAACAAAACAAAATGTCTCCGTAGCTAGACCACATATTTGTTTGGGGCAAAGATTAGTTTGTATTGCTGTGTACCAAAGAGGGCACACTGCAGGCAAGTTGGTAATTGTTTACCCAGTGGCACTGCTGGCTGGGGGATGGATGAGAGAAATGGGACAAATGCTTCTGTAACCTTTGGAGGACATGCTGAAGTGGAGGCCTAAAGGGTCGCAGGCTCAGGCTCCTGGCCTCTCTTTCGTGTGAAGGAGTAGAGGCTTGAGAGGTGGTCTCCAGCATGGGCAGGTGGCGTAGGCCCTGGTTGTTCAGGTGGTAAGAGCTGAGGATTATTTTTGTTCTCCACCCAGAAGATGAGAATTTGGTCAATCTTCAGCGTTTGCAGTGTGTTGGACATGGCGGCTCCTGTGATGACTGAACAACTTGGTGTTATGGTCCTAAGGGACTTCTTTCCTTTCTTATATGTAGCCTCTGGAAAACCTACCCCCTGAACCTTTATTTCTTGGCTTAGGAAGGTAGAAATTTAGACAGTTGCTGAAAGGGGCCTCGGTATATTGAGACAGCAGGTAAGATCTGTGTAGCTGGAACAGATGCCCATGTGGTTTACTCATTCATTTATTCATTTGTCCTTCTGCTATGCGTATGCCCAGAGTGATACAGGGCAGAACATTCTAGAAACTGTCATTATCCCTTTGAAACTTACCATCCACTGGCGAGAGAGACACATTAAGAATAATTACCAAAACATGTATAATTATAATTATGGGAAGTGCCATGAAGACAAAGTTTTGGAATAGTGACCGATGGGGCAACCTGACCTCATTTGGAGGGTCGGGAAAGTCTTCTCCTTCCAATTGACATTTAAGAGACCCCCAAAGTAAGCAGGGCAAGAGTGTTTCAGACTGCCCTGATGTTAGCTGATATGATGACTCTTTGGTCATTAGAAAAACCCACCTCTCCTTTAAGATAGTTTAACCCTACATGTCTGTGATGCCAGCGAGGTGAATGGTACTTCCTGGAGTCCTGCAGTGTACACTGGAACAGTGCAAGGGAGGCCCTGGTTTCAGGAGGAGGAACAGCATGTGTGAAGGTGAGAGGAGCAGGGTACAGTAGAAACGACACTGTGCACTGGGGTGCAGGCAAGCAAGGGGACGGAAGTGAGCAAGCATGAAGAGGTAGGTGGGGTTGGGACATGCATCCCATGCTGGTCCATGGGAAGGAGTTGAAGGAGGATAAGCCATTGAAGAACTTTAAGCACAGAAGTGAAAAACCCACCAAATCATTTTTATACAAGTATCAAAAAAAACTCACTTTGGTTGCTGGGTGTAGAATGATTTAGAGGGCTAAAATGACAGTGGAAAGACCAGATAGGAGGTTTTCACAGTAAAAGGTGGAGCTTGCACTAGGATAGTGACTGTGGTGCTGGGCAGAAGTACACAGATTGGAGCAGTATTTAGGAGGTGGAATGAATAGAACTTAGGGATTAATGATATGTACATGGGAGGCATGAAGGGTAAGTTGGGGTCAGCTTTTTTTTTTTTTCTTTTTAGAGGGCAGTGTCACTGGCATCCCACAGGCAGTGTGGGATCCGAACTGGAGCCACTGGCATCCCAAGCCAGCACTTAACCACCACGTCACTCGGCAGGCCCGAGGAGGGATCAGCTTTTAAAGGCTGTGTTGAGCAGCAGGAACTGGCTGAGATGACTGAAAGACACATCCAGCACACTAGTGGGGAAACCAGGAGACAAAAGTGGTGAAAATCTTAAAGCACAAATTATACTTAATGGAGAAAGTTGTATTCCATTTAAGATCAGGAACAAGACAAGGATCTCCATGATCACTCACTAGTGTTAACTCAGTACTGGACTTCCTAGCCAATGTTATAAATGAAGAAAAAGAAAGAAGCAGTGTGAATTATAGGGGAGGGAATGAAACTGATCATCTAAAAGCAACAACAACAAATTCAACTAATTTAGGATTAAGCCAGGTTGACAGATGTTGGAGCTGCTTGTGAGCATCAATAAAATTTCGCAATACCAGCAAAACAGATTAGAAAATATCATTGGAAAAGAATACCTTCATGACAGTAACCAATACTATGAAATATTTAGGGATTAACAATAACCAAAAAAGGACATGACCTCTGTAGGAGAAATATTACAGTTCTTTTTTTAATTTTTATTTATTTATTTATTTATTTTTTGAGGGCAGTGTCACTGGCCCTCATATGTGGGACTGAACCGGGGCCGCTGGCTTCCCAAGCCAGTGCTTAACCACCGCGCCATTTGGCTGGCCCAAAATATTACAATTCTTAAAAGCTAGAAAAGGAATCGTGAATAAATGGTCAGATTAATTTCTATGTATTTGAGTGGGATAACAATATAAAATTATGTTTATTTCTCCCAAATTAATTTGTAAAGTCAAGACAATCCCAGCACAATTCCAGTGGGGTTATTTTTAGGAGCTTGATAGATCTATTGAAAAAGTGGTCCAGAAAAATAAAGGTTTATAAATAACTTACATGTTTGAAAAGGGAGAATGAAGAGAAGGAACTTACCCTATCTGGTATTAAAACATATTAACAGTCTTATTGTGGCAAAATCCAGACAAATAGAAAAAGAACAGTGTACCAAAACAGAGAACTCAGCGACAGACCCATGTATGTAAAGGAATTTAAGAAATGTTAAAGATGACCTACTAATAAAATTGGGTCCTGTGGCTGATTCTCTTCCCAGAGATGATTGTAACATTATCCCCCGGCCGACATGTGCTTTTTACCATGTGACTTTGATACTTTTCCCATTGAGTGGTGGGGTATATGTTCTCTCCCCTTGATTCTGGCCAGGTATTGACTACAGTGGAAGTAATGCTAAGTGCTTTCTGAAGCTAGGGTATAGAAAGTGGGACAGTTTTTTCTTTTTCCACCCTTGGAACTCAGCCATCGTAATGTTAAGAGGCCCAAGCATCCTGTGATGAGGTGCAAGTGGAAAGGAACTGTGGCCCTCAGCCTTAGCTGGACTCCCAGCGACCGCCAGCAGGAACTTGCCAGCCGTATCAGTGAGGCATCTTGAAAGTGCACCCTTTAGTCCCAGTGAAGTCATCTCAGCTGACATTCCATGGCACAAAGAAACCACCCTTACTAATCCCTACCAACAATGTGAGCAAAATCAATGTTTGTTTTAAGCCACTACATTTTGGAGTGTTTTCTTATATAGGTTTTCTAAACAGCTCTCTGGCTCATTTTATATATATATATATATATATATATATATATATATATATATATATATATATAATATTGATAATATATATATCGTCTAAATGTTAAAGGTAAAACAATACATTATGTAGGAGAATATCTTTGTAATATAGGAGTGGGGAAGGATTTCTTAAGCAAAACCTCAATTGCACAAATCATAAGTGAAAAATTGACGAATTTGATTAAATAGAAATTAAGTAATTCTGCTCAATGAGGAACTGATAAAGTTAACAGGCAGATGATAGTTTGGGAGAAGATGTTCATAAATATCAAACTCTAAGGGATCAATATTTGGAATTTATAAGGAACTGTCACAAATCAATAAGAAAAAGACAGGAACAGCTATGAAAATGTGGGCAAAAGAATAGAAATTGGCAATCCACAAGGAAATTCATATGACTGAAAAGCATATGAAGATGTTCAAACTCACTGGTGATTAGAGAGATAAAAATACAATAACCAGATACGTTATACCCATCAAATTGTCAGAACTTGGAAAACCAAGTGTGTGTTTTCTAGGTCAGCTGTTACAAAATACCAAAAACTAGGTGGCTTAGGTAACAGAAATTTATTATCTCATAGTTCTGGAAGCTAGACGTCCAAAGTCAAGGTGTCGTAGGGTTGGTGCCATCTGAGGAATGTAAGGGAGACTGTTCCATCCTCTTTGCTAGCTTGGTGGGTTGCTAGCAATCTCTGGCATTCCTTTGCTGATAGATGTATCACTCTAGTCTTCACCTTCATCTTCACGTGGTGTTCTCCCCATGTCAGTCACCTTATATTGTCTTCCCTCTGTACATGTCTGTCTTTGTGTCCAAATCTCCCCTTAGCTTGATTATATCTGCAACTATTTCCAACTATGGTCACATTCTGAACTACTGGGGGTTAGGGCTTCAACATATCTTTCTGGGCGACACATTCAATCCATAACACTGAATATTGCTCTGTGTTGGCAGAAATGTGAGTGAGTCTCAGAAACCCTCAAGCATGGCTAGTGGGGGAGGGGACTGTAGCGAGCACCCTGGCTGTACTAAGACTGATATCACTTGACTCAACTGCCAGGCTCCTGGACATATATGCCTGAGAATTTCCCCCATAGATGCATAAGGGACATGTATGAAGATATTCATTTCAGGACTGTTTGTGGGAGTGGGAAGTTGGAAGCATTCTAGTCTATGCTTGGGGGGCTGGATGTGTAAAATACAGTGTGTGCAGATTATAGAATATTACCAAACACTGAGGAAAAATGGATTAGATGCATGCTTGGCAATATGGATAGATTTTAAAAACATCATTCTGGGTGAAAAAAGGAAGAGAATGATATCTGAAACACGAGAACACACCATTTCTCTATATTAAAATATCAGCACACAAGACAAGAGTCAAAGGATACATAACATAAAAATCCAATAAAATAAAATGGTTGTCTATTGCAGGGAGGGAAATTGAGATGAAAAGGAATGATAAAACATTTAGGGGAGAGGGGTTGTGTGTGCACCCCAAAAAATAATATTTTGTGAACTGAGGAATCTGATCAACTCAACCCTGAGACCTGACACACTAACCACTCTCCACTAAACCCTCCACTTTTATAACTTAGTACTTGCCTTGGGAGACATTTCGTCATGTTACTGCGCTTGCTTTGTTTGATAATACCTTCCTCTTATGGGGAGTCTTAGAGTCTTAGGGTTGGAAGACATCCTCTTTTCAATAGCACCTCCTTGTCCCATGCTGCTTGTTGAGGGGGATATAAGAGAAGCAAGAAGCACTTCCTGTCATCAGTGCAGTTCATCTGGATGAGGAGAAAACATTCTCAAGAAACAATTAGATAACAGCACAAGATGGTATGTAATTAAGTGTTAAATTGCATGGGGCCCAGCCCTCAACCAGCAAAGGCAGACGTGCAGGGGAAGAACAGGATGTCTGCTCAAGATAAAAACAGATAATGGAATTTTATTGACTTCAGAAGAATTTGTTTAAGTGGAGCCACTGCAGCAGGATTTCCCTGGCCCCTGAGCTCACTGCCTATTGCCAAGAGCTGTGGATTTCCACATCTGCTGCCAGGAGGCTCAGAGGTTGCCCTGACCTGCCCATGAGAAGGCGGTCAGCCAGAGAGAGGTGCTCTGGATTTACTACTTTACCTAGCTTCAACCCAGATTTGTTTTACGGGAGATTAAGATTTTGCCTGAGGACAGGTTTCTGTGTTAAAAAGTTTGAAAACCAGAGAGAGGCCTGGAGGATCAAGTCCCAGTGCCTTAGTGGGAGTGCTGGTCCTTCCCACCCTGACCTGGCTCTCGCTGACCTCCTCAGTGGGCCTCCTCTGATTCCAGAAACTGCAATTTTCTGAATGCCTGTCGAGTGTGAATCCTCACATCTTTCAAGGTATAGGTCAAGTGTCTTTTCCTCCTTGGACCCTACCCTCATCAATCACCTTTCCCTAACCAGAGCAGATCCCTTCCTCCTTTATTAAAACATTCACGACATACTGTGCTGTGATTGTCTTGCCATCGGGCTACGAGCATCCCAAAGGTCAAGCATACACTTCTCTGTCTTTGTAGCTTCAGGATCCAGAATGTCATCTGGCACATAAGAGGGTGATAAGTGAACATTAGCTGAGGGAATGTGTGATCGCTATATATGTGTCTCTCTCAGAGTTCACGTTTTTGGTTACATAAAAACTATGGTAGTTGAAACAGGGCGCTCTCTCTCTTGGTCTCGCACAGGGCTCAGCAAACTATACTTGTAGGCCAAATCCAGCTGGTGGCCTGTTTTAGCCCACAAGCTGAGAATGAGTTTTACATTTTTAAAGACTGTCACTTACGCACCCTAAGAAGAGTATGTGACAGAGACTGTATGTGGCCTGCAAAGCCTGAAGTATTTACTGTTTGACCCTTTACAGAAAAAAATTTTCCAACCCTTGGGACTCTAGCAGAAGACACAATGAAAATGTCATGGGATTCTGTAGGCTGTGGGGAGCCAATTAGTACTGATTAACACTATAATAATTGACACTTAGCTAACATAATAGCTCTGATTATGTGCCAGGTACTGTTCTAAGCATTTACGTGTTAACTCAGTTAATTCTCCTCCAAACCCTATGAGGTAAATCCTGTTACTAGCTCCATTTTACAGATGAGGAGACTGAGGCACAAAGCATTACAGTTGGACTTGGCTAAGGTCCTGTAGTGGCTTTTCTTCAGATGGGCCTGAGAACTGGCCCATTTCTCTGGTGGTTAAGAACAATATTTCTTGATCATTTTTGCATATGAGTGTATGAAAGTCTAAATTTATTTTTAAGAGCTATGTAATATTTGTTATGTGAATGAACCACAACTGATTAAACCTATCTCTACAAATGGAAAAAAAACCCACCAATGAGTTCATGTGCCATTCTGCCTGGCTTAACTCCTGGCTCTACAACGCAAGTTAGTCTCTAGGTGTGACGTGCTCAGCTTAATGCCTGACATAGCATGGGAATTTGGTTAAGTGTTCTTTGTTATTATTATTGGGATGCTGCAGAAATCACACTGATGAATACCTTTTGTGTTACTGTAATGGAATGGAGAATATTATTCACTAGAATTGGAGGAAAGCCATCAGATTTGGAGAGCTGTGCTTCCCAGGGCGCTGAGCATATTGGGGGCAGTCATGGATAGGGAGTGTGGTGTGGAAGTTAAGGTTGTATAGGCTGAATGGGGGAGCAGTGTGATAGCAAGATTGTGTGTGTGCGCGCAAGTGTGTGCATATGTATGAGACTGTGTGTTGTTTCCAGCTTTTACTGTAACTGTAAACTTTGAGGACAGATGAGGCATCTAGGACAGTTGATTGGGAAGATGTCTCAGTGAAGTGCCTGTATAAAACATAAAGAAAACCCCCATACTGATATTGCATTTCAGAGTTTCTGGAATCATCCTTGTGTTTTCTTTGAATGTCTGTTTATTTTGGGACTGCGTCACATGGGGGCCAACATTTATGTGGATTATGTTATGTATCGACTGCATACAATAACTTGTTTCTCCACCCTGGGTCCTGTATGGATATATTGAAAAACTAGGCATTGAATGGTGGAACCAGCTTGCACCACCTGGTATCACCTCGTGAGAGCCAGTTGTGCATAGCCATCCCCAGCCCTACCCTTCAGAGATGTCACTCTGGTAGCTTGAAATGGGCTATGATGGCGGTTAAGAAAGGCTACAAATCAGAGTTCTTTTTCTTTACTTCGAGTTGGTTGTTAAATATCTACCAGTATATCATTGCTAGCATCAGATGTATCTCTCTTCTCGGTTCCAAAATTTTTTTATTACCTAACAGTAAACGGATCATGGTAACAAAGGGCAGAAACATGAGGAGAGTAAATGTATTTCAATGGTGAAATTTGATTTTTAATAGATAGGCTGAATAGCAGTTCTTAGTTTTTTGAGGGCTTTTTAAATGTTTCAATGCTAATTGATCTAATTTTGATATCAAACATTGAAAGGAAACACAGTGGATGTAAAATGATTGGCTTTTATGTTCCAATGGTGTATGTGTATGTTTGTGTATGTTTGTGTGTGTGTGTTTGTGTGGCATGAAAGACTTTTGGGTAGGGGGAAGCTGATGTGTGGTAGGGGTAGTTAAATAAAAAAGAGATGTATTTTGACCAATTATTTCTGTTTCACTCAGGTTTATTATTTTTTGTGTGTTTTTTTTTTTTTTTTGTGCGGATTTTTTCTATCATGCCTTGACTTATTGTCTTTCCACTAGGACAAGACAGGGAAAGAAATGCATTTAAAAAACATATTTAATGCAAATCATACCCTGGGAGAATGGAAGATTACTGAGCTGTTGCCCATGCAAGGTTGAATATTATGTTGAGATTTTGGTTTTTAGGCAATAGCTAATTTTCAATAAAGAGATTATCCTGTAAAATTGAAATAAGTTTGGAAAAGAGTCAAAGTTTCACAATTATGTTGTAGAAATTTGCTATTATCAGCGGTTAGCTCTAATTAACACAAGAATGTGATTTCACATGACATTGAAGGGGGTTGTAAGTGCCTTTGTTGTGTAACTTATTGTATGTGGAAGAACCAACTCTTGTGGAAAATGTAGACTTTGCAGCCATTGGAATATAATTATGTGTGTTTTGTTTGTTTTTACAGAACAGATGCAAGACAAAGAACATAGTATGAGATATTGGAATGTAATTTCGAAACATATGTTTTCCAAAATTATGGAAACGTTCTGGATGATAAATAAATCCTTTCAGCCTCAGAGGGTACAGGCTTGTAAGGCTGAGGGAGGGCCTGGTGTTGGACAGGGAGGATCGTGATTTAAGTAACAGGCTGAATAGTAAGCACATCAAAGCCATTAAAGCATAAACCCCCAGATTTAAAAACGTGAGAGGCAAAAGATTATGTACCGTGGTCTGGCGGCTTTATAGAGCCCGTTTCAAATGAGGGATAGAACAAAAGAATGTGTGATTGAAGCTCTTGAAGAGATTTATTTCAGGAGAGAGGCAAACATTTTGCTCTGATACCAATTAACCAGGAAAAAGCACCACGTCATAACTGCCAATATTAAAAATGTAAATCCCACACCCGAGGATGTATTGAAGACAGGTCACAATGCTTTGAAGATGGAATGCATAAAGAGATAACAGGAAAGAGAGCTATCCAACTGCCCAGCCTACCTGCTTAGTTCTGTGTCCCGCCTGCTGGTGAAACTTCCAGTGAGGAAGTTTGAGGGAGTTCAGCCACTTGTGCTGTTATAATGTGGGATTTCCATCCCATCCAAGAGAATTTATCGTGGGAACTCCAGAAGAGCCTCTTTATCAAACTGTTTTCATATGTAGTAGCCTAGTATTTTGGATAGCGTCGTTCACATTGTGTAAAGGTATTTACAAAATGCAGAGTGAAAGCCATCAAGTCTTTAGATAGTACTTTTATGCCTTTTAAAGTATCTCCACATCCATTAACTGAGCTGTTCCTCACCATAATTCTGCACAAAAGGAAAGGCATATAGAGTCTTAGTCTTTAGAGCTTGGGTTGGATTTAGGATGATTCAGCCCAGCTCTTTCATAGTGGGAAAAAGGCCCAGGGAGGTTGAGAGAGATTTACACCCATTAGCCGATTAGGAAAGCTGAGCAAGGGGATCTGAGCTTCTTTGCCACCAACAGCAATGCGTGTAGAATCTTGGGTTCCTCTCATTGATAATAAGGCAGCCCCGTCTTCCAGGAAAGGAAACGCACTGAAAAGTCAAATAAAAAGTGTTGTCTGGAATAGAGATGTCTGTCTGTTGCTACAAAAATATTCAACTCATCATTACTGAACTGAGATAATAAATCTCTTTACCTTTTGTATTTTGGTACATTGAAACATTATCTTTTATGATCCTAGGTGTTGCTTCATTATTTAAAGCACACTTGTTATTGCTGGAAAGACAAGATCACGTTTGATTTATAATGGAACGATTGTGCTTTGAGTTAAATGAAAGTTCAAAGGAAAATGAATTCTAAATAAGAATAATTGAAGAGATTCAAGGTTCATTTGAGTTTATATTCATCAAGGCGGTTGTCTCCAGAAGTCCTCTTATTTAAAGCAACAGGACAGATCGTAACTTACAAACTTTGCCATTATGACATCACTTTATTCTATATATCATAATCAGAAATGTTAAACCTCAGCAGTAATTTATACAGAACGTATTGTTACAGAGTTATAAATGTCATTAAGTGGTAGACTTATGCCTCAGGGTCATGCAAGTTGAACCCTGGATTTAAAAAAATTACCCAGAATGCAAGTATTCTATAAAAATATTCTTAGTCCTTTCTCCTCCAGAGCAGCTTCATATTAAAAGTTCAGTTTTATTTTACACCTGTACTCTGCTCTGGGAAGTGCAACCTTTATTTCTCCTTCATGTTTTTAAAGTCACCTTCTTAATTCTGGTAGAACATAACTCAAACAACTGAAAATGTTAGGAATGGATTTACAGTCCCTCTGGCTACTCGCTATCTGGGATGGGAAGAAAAGTGAAGCTGGAGATGACTTTTCCTGCCATCAGGGGACACCTAGAGAGAAGAGGTGATGAATTGTAATGTGCCAACTAGTTTGGATTATTTAGGGACTGGTGATGGAATTTGTGGATTCTTCAGGTCTCTGGTTTTTATTTTGGCTAATTTCTCTACTCAGTGGCATCTTTGGTGTTTAGGGACAACTGTTTACCTATGGTGGGTCCCCAAAGAGATAGTCGTAAAGAAATGGTCTCTTTTTGAGCACCTACTCTGTGTCAAGCACAGGGTAGAATTTTCACAAATTCATTGTTTTATTAAATCTTTGCAATAAACTTATAAGGAATGTACTATCATCCCATTTTATAGATGATAAAGCCTCAGTGTAATTAATTTATTCCTCAAATCTTTATTGATATATGCTTTGCTGTAGTCCCCGGAAAAAGATGGTGAATGAAAGAGATGTGGTCTCTTCCCTCTCTGAGAACGGAATGCAGTAGGAAAAAGAAATTAGGCAAGTCAGCGCACATACAAATTATAAAATTACAAACAATGATATATATTATGAATAAAAATTCTAAGGGATTATGAGATTCATAAACAAGGGGTCTGATCTAGTTTGTAGGGTCAGAGAGGGTGTCCCTGAGGATGTAGCCTTTGAGCTGACAACTAAAGGACGGAATAGAAGTTGTCAAAGATTGCACAGGTAGCCAGCAGCAGAGCTGGGATTCAAACTCAGGTCTGCCTGGCACCGGGTTTTGTCCATAGTACACTCCCACACGCAGCTGCAATGATACACTGAAACCAGCCCCTTGACTCCAGCTACCAGCCAGAGTTCCCCAGCTTCCGCCTCCATGGACTTCATGATGGTGGGAGTTGATGATGGTGGATTGGAGGTTGTGGTGGGCCTCTTTGGCTTCTCAGCAAGTCCTACTGGCAACACAAAGCAGCCCTCGCTCTCTGTGCAATCTTTCCATTTTCTTCATTGTTCTGGCTAGATTGGATTTGGGCAATGGTGGTGGGGGCAACTCTCCGGTGTATTACTCCTGATTGGGGAGAGGCTGTCGGAACACCTGGGATGGACTTGATTAATGACCAGCCCAAGGCAGAGTTCAGAAATATTGCCTGGGGCTTCTCATACTTCCCAGAGCCTGCCTCCTAGGCTAACTCCCTTTACTCACCTCTATCCCCCTTGGTTTAAAGCCATCCTAGGGATTGGCTACCTGCCTGAAAAACTCCCTGACCTGCTGAGGAACTGCAGCAGGGAGTCCTGTTAGCAGCTGTGGGAGGGTGGTTGGAGTCTGACCAGAACATTCCTCATGTTTCCACCCACTTCGTGTTTGCAGGGTGAGCTGCCCCGTTGGACACAGTGGCCACCCCAGAGCTGCACCTTCCAGCAGGGCACAGGGGTGGGAGCAGCTGAGAATGGAGACGAGAAGTCTGGGAAATGGAACATTTTCCTGGGTCCTCAGCTGATTTTTCCTCTTTCTGCCAGATTACAGCAGGGGCAAGTGATTTGTCAAAGAAATTGAGACATTGGATGGCACTTCAAAGGCACTCCTCCAAAAAGACCCCCCAAAACAAACACAAAAGAACCTAGGAAAAAAGCTTTTCTCCTCAAGCCTAAATTTCTACCACTGGTGATTTATTCTTTTGGGTTAAGCAACATTGCCTTCCTGCTTCAGTGCTTTTGTTAAAATGCCTACATTTTGGGGAGAAGGAAAGTTTTTAGTTTCAGTCACCTTATTGTGAATGAGTTTATTATTTCCCTTTTCTGTGCCTTGTGAAAGGACAGCGGGAGGACACCTGGGTATCTTGGGGTGTAGATTGCTAAAATGCGGGGTCTTGGGTGCCAGCCATTCTCACTGGTCCCAGCGCCTGTCTCCCTTTTGCAAAAAAGCAACAATGTGTTATGATCACTAGGGGGCGGCAGTAGGCCAGCAACTGGTCCCGAGTACTTGTTACCAATTCTGCAAATCAAAGTTGGCAAATATGCATTATCGGTGCTCTTTTTCTTAGAAATCTGGAGCCTCTCTGAGATGGTAGGAATGCGTGGGTTAGGCCATTGTAGTGTGATGAAGCAACTACCCAGAAAAATCAAAGCTTTGGATAGGTAAAGCAGATACCCAACAGATTCTATAAATGGACTTTGATATTGTTCTGCCACTGTTTTTATTATGAAAACATACTGAAAATTTCTCAGAGCTCAAATTCAAATGAGAACATTTGAATCCAAACTGATTTGTCAAATGCATATCAGTGCCAGCAGTTTCACAAAAGGTTGAAAACTTACATACAGATCAGATATATTTTTCTGATTATAGAAAACAAACTCTCTTGAGGAATGGTGAAAAAATATCCCCCTCCCAGTCAAACATATATTGTACTGTTACAGATGGCTCTGTTCTTACTGAATAAATCTTGCTTAGCAACTTACCTCCAGAGTAAATAATAAATTACTGCCGAAAGCTCCAGGCATTTAGCTCTGTCTGGGCAGTAAAACTTTGAGATGGTCCTGACAGCATTTTGTAAAATCATAATTGCTTAGGGAAAGTGATTCTGGATGTCTTAAAATGTTCAGAATTAAAGAGTAGCTGCTCCTTTGAGGAAAATGGGATAATTAGGATAAATGCTGTGCGCTTGTGTTTGTGTTATGCTTTATATGAATTCTAGATTGTAATCTACATACCCTCATTATTTTTGTTAAGAATGTACAAGAATTTTACTGGAAGCAAAGCCACATGCATTATACTCAGGTTTTATAGGAAAGTTTGAGACAGTTAGGGCAAAGGTGCTTAGTTATCTGTGCACAGTACACTCTATATAAGTCTATCCAATATACATATAGGCTGAATTGTGTCCCCCTAAAATTCATATGTTGAAATCCTAACCCCCAGTACCTCAGAATGCAACTATATTTGGAATTAAGGTCTTAAAAGAGGTAAATGAGGTCATGAAGGTGGGTCCTAATCCAATGTGACAGGTGTCATCATAAGAAGAGGAAATGTGGACAAAACAACACACAGAGGGAAGACACAAGGAGAAAGCAGGCATACACAAGCCAGAGAGAGTCCTCAGATGAAACCAACCCTGCCAATACCTTCCTTGTGGACTTTTAGCTTATAGAACTGTGAAGAAATAAATTTCTGTTGGTTAAGCTATCTAGTATGTAGTATTTTGTTATGGCAGCCCTAGCAAACTAATGTTATATATAATATTTATTTATTTTCGAAGGTAGGCATGTTAAAACGGTATCTCTACGTATTTAAAATAGAGCTCATGATTTTGATTTAATTTTTAATGTTGGCAATTTTGAAGTAGAATTCTTTAAAATGAAATCAAATCTTCACAGAGCTGATCACCCCTCTGTACACTGTTGATGAACTCAGTTAACAGTATTTGTGCCTGGATTCAGTATCACCACTTGGCTGTTTTAATTTCTCATCCTTGGGAAGTAGGAAGGTATGTTTAGATATTGCTCTTTTCTATCTTTCCCTCAAATTTTCATAACACATTTAACCCCAAGTCTTACAGAGTAAGTGAAGTCTATTTCTTTGTCTTATTTGATCCTTCACAGCAGCAATGCATTGTTCCCAGGTTCAACTTTGGGGTGGGATATGGAAAAGGGTAATCACTGCCTCCTCCACTCTGACAGGACTCTGAGAAGTGCCAAGAATGTTATATCAAAAACCCAGAGGTGAGAGGTGGAGCTAAAGTGGTTTAAAACCTTTTAGAGCATGGAATCGAGCTGGGCTTTCAAAATGGAGAATGTGGTTCAGAGTTTTTAATCTCATCTTGTTTAATTACCTTTGTTACCATGTTTGCTGAAGGCTCATTGGATGAGAACTTGGACCAGCAGTTGGGGGGCTGGGGGTCTAGCTTATCCCAGGTACCTCTTTCCACCTTCCTTCTAGCACTGCTGTTCTCTGTAGTAACTGTTTTTGAGGCCAGTGGGCAAGTGCTGGGGCTGAAATAACCTTTGGCGAAACTGACAAGTTCAACAACATTCCTTCCTGCCATGGCCCAGTGGCCTGGTGGCTCCTTTCCAAGTCTATTTTTGTATCCATGAGACCCTCTCACTTCAGCTATAGGTACCATAGGCCGATTCTCTGGTGTTGTCCTCTTTTCCATCCCTCCTTCTATAATAGCAAACTTGGTTCTTTAGAGTGTTGGATACAAATCATTTACTACTTGGTGCAAATTTAATAGGTTACCTTACCCTATATCAAGGGCATTTACAATCACATCCTTATCTGTAGGACTTTCTCCTTCTGAGAGCAGTTTCAAATCTAGCAGTGGGGAGGCAGCTTTGAGGAGCAGAGCTTTTTCTTATGCATCTGTTAGGAAGGCAGATTTTTTCTTTGCTGGTGGAGAAGGTCAGATGTGAATAAAAGAACTATGTTAAGTAGCTGTTCTAATGTACAAACATTTGTGTCAGGATTGGAAACCTGGGTCTGGTTGACCTCTTTCATCTTCATCCTTTTATAAGGGGGGCATATTTGGATGTGAATCTGCTCACTCCAGGCAACTCAGTGTCCTATATGATTTATTTGAGCTGTGAAGCAGCTTGAGCCCCACGGGCAGCAGGACAGGACAGGGCACGACCAGCCTCTGAAAGATGCCTGCTCTGTTGCCTCTATCTGATGCAATTTGGGCAACAGAGCATGGTATACGTAAGGAGATCAACAAAGGTGCAGAGCGGAAGAGACTAACCCAAGGTCATATTTTTTTAGATGGATGGATGGATGGATGAATGGATGGATGGATGGATGGATAGATGAGTCCGAGGAGCTTATGTGGGAGATCCCACCTTTGAGTCTTTCACTTTATTTTGGGTGTGAAACATAATCCAGTTGTGTGTGACTATGGTTCCTTAGTGTTGTGCACGACTGTGCTACTATGCTGCATACCACTTGCTATACCATGTAGCATGTTATACTGTAGTACATGCTACATATACACATACTTATGACATATGTTATATCCGTTTAAGATACATACCCCAAATTAAAACATAAAAGATTGAGAAAAGTCACAGTATAAACAGAAGTTCTAATATTTCTCCCTATACCTCCATAGATGTAAATTTATACCTCGTGGGTCAAGGGGGCTAGACGGTACTTTGGAGACCACTTGCTTAGTGCAATAGTTTTATGTCTGATATTGACCAGAATCTATGTTATATTCACTAGATGAAGTAAAACCAGAATTCAGTTAAATAAATATTCCTCTGAGGGCCGATCTCATGGTGGATAGTCTGTGAACTGCTAAGGGGTTAGTGACTCTATGCCTTGGATTATTCCAGGCAGAACTGATTTAAATCCTTGCCCTCATTTTCCAAAAATACAGTCATACTAACTGGTTGCATGCCCATATTTTTAGTATAGAAAGTATTATGACAACTGCTGTGGAAGAAACAAAGATGTAGAAGACGGCTCTAGTTTCTCAGATCTTATTTTGGGTTATGTCATTAGGAGCTGCCACAGTAGCAAAAAACAACACAGAAGGCCACCAGGAAGGGGCACCCAGGAGCTTCAGATATCTTGGCAATGTTTGTTTCTGAACACAACAGGAGGGTGCATGGGTTTCCTTTTATTATTCTTATTAAACCTATACATATGTGCTATAGGTATACTTCTGAAAGATGAGCTGTTAAAAGCAAAAGGAAATAAAAGAGGGCATTAAAAACCACAGGACCCTTTGGGATTGAGTACAAATAGAAGGAAGCAGGTAGTACATTCCATGGACTGATAGGCCAGTGTGGGGAAGCTTTGCCAATGAGATCATCCACTGCGGGCCCTGGAAGCACAGTGGCATTGTGGGCAGGTGGGGAGGAACCATGGGGACATTCCCGGTGAGCTCCACAGTGAGAGCTGAGCATGGTGATGGGGCTGAGCCTGAAAGGTTTGAGCGTCAGCCCTGGAGGTCAGCAAGTGGGGTAGCAGATGGGCTTCCACATTGAGTTGTCGTGGAGGTCCAGTGGAGAGATGGGGTAAAACTGGTTGTAGCATGTTTTGAAAGCCAGACAGAAGAGTTTAAAAATTATGTTGACAGCACTTAAGAGCAAAAGAACATTCACTTTTGGGAAAGTTAATTTGAAGCTTTGGAGAGATGATACCTAATGATGGTATCTGCCTGATAACTCCTGATTCCATCCATTACTTTGTAATGCAGCAATAGCCTTCTTATTGGCCTCCCTTACTCCCACCCATCTTAACCCCTGCTAGGCCATTTCCTACATTTTTGGCTGAGAGGTCTTTTGAAAATGCCATTTGACCACATCTCTTCTGACCTCAAACAGGTTTCAATGGGCCCCATCATCTTGTCCATTCAGCCAAATGCCACAGCCAGGCATACAAAGGCCCCCGTGCCTTTGCCCTTGTCTTCTTCTCTAGCCTTTCCTCCCACTTCCCACTCAAGCCACACTGAAGCCCTCATACTTCTCTGAAACCTTCACCCCCTCACCATTGTCCTCAGGCCATGAGGCCCCCACATCTCCCCCCAACTTCTTCTTATCCTGGCAGACTTCTACTTGTTCTTCAAGACTTGGCTCACCTAGCGGTATCCTCTAACACTTCACTACTCAGTGTGGCCTGGGCACCAGTGGCGCCCTCAGCATCTTCTGGGAGCTTGTTAGAAGTGCAGACTTTCAGGCCCCACCTCAGACCCACTGAGTCAGAAATCTGCAGTCTGGCCTGCTCCCTGCACCACCCCTGAGGGTGGGATAGTCAGGCACCCACGTGCTCCTGGAAGCCTTCATGAGCTCCTGTTGTGATAGTGTTTATTTCTCTGTTTACTTCACTAGATTTTGAAATCTTTGGTGGCTCAGTGACTACTGTTGTGTCAGCAGACAGTAGGTGCTCAGTAAATGCTTGTTGCATGAGTGAAAATCAATAATGACCTCACATTGTGAATAAATGGTTGTCTGTTACTCATATGCTATCAGTGACCAGCTTATGGAGACCCCGTTTCAGACACTTTGTCGGGAGTTGGTTTAGCTTGCTCTTTCAAACCATCTGTTTGTTTTAAATGAGCTGCCAGGCCAGCCAGCCCCTGACACCTGCTAGAGCCCAGAGCCAGCATTCGTGATGCTGACGTCTAAACCCAAGAGACTTCCCATTAGTAGGAATGCTTTAAAATGGCTGCCCTTTGGGGAAACCCCAACTGTTCTTGAAAAGCAGCCTTTTCAATTAAATAACATTTTCATTCTGATCAAAGATCTACTTTGAAGACTTTTAAATTGGGATTAAGGTGAAGTGAGGATTAAAGGACTAAGTGGCATGGGGCATCACCTTTGACTCCTTACCCTTATTGGGGAGCCCCCATCAGGACTCTTGGTTCTGTGTAAAGAATGAGGGGGGGACCCTAGCTTTAGAATTAGCTTTTCTCTTTTTTTTCTGGGAGAGGGAGATGGGTGACCTTCATGCCAGAGCTTCAATGGCTAGAAACCCTCCATTCAATGTTGGATTCTAAGAGGCACATTTAGACCTGCCTCAGTTCTTTCACAGCTCTGTTAGAAGAGCCCAGAGCATCACGCCAGAGAGGGTAGGGGGACTCGAAGGTCAAGGCTTGACTCAGACCTCCGGAAGGCTCCCTGACTCTCTGCCACAGAACATAGTTTTTATTTCTCTTCTTCCCACCCTGATCCCCTGCATTTCCCTTCTAATATATTTAGGTTCAGAAAAATATCTTCTATTTCTAATGAAATAATGGCTTGTATTTGCAAAATGCTTAACTCTTTGATGCACTGTCCAATCTTTGATCTCACTCATGGAAGGCAACAGAACAGTTTTTATTTTAGCCTTGTGGGATTAAGGTGTAGAGAGAGGAAGAGACTAACCCAAGGTCATACAGTTAGCTGGTGCAGAGCTGAGGTTGGAATTCAGGGCTTCTGACTCAGTGCAGAACTCTTTGTTGTCTGCTTCCTGATTTTATAACATGGATTTTTTTTTTCATATGGATACCACATGCCAGGTTTTAAATACACAATCTCTTTTAATTCTCACTTCTCTGAGGGATAGGCACCCTATCTCTCTCTATGTATGTCAAGGTGGACATCCCGTCTTAGCCGGGCAAACTTCCCCTGCAAGATACAGCTTGAAAGTAATGGCTGGGATTCTTTCCCCTGATTTTCCTTACAGCTCTGGGTGCTCCTTCTTCCCTCTTCTCTTGAACTTGTCTGTCTCTCCTCAATGACATCCATCCTATGGGATGGTAATCATTTGGCCTATCAGTGGTTTGAGGGTATCATTTTTGTTTTTGACAGGATGCAACGCTAGGTAATAATATTCTTTCTCTTTCTTTTGCAATTTCATCTAAAGTTTTATTTCTTTGGGATCCTCTGGAGTAAAAGAAAGTGTATTATACATCTGGGCACATTTGACAGATGCAAGTGATTATACTAATAGTGGGATTATTTCCCTATGTGTCTAATGTATTCAGACTTCTTTCAAATGAAATGAATTTAAAACTCATCCCTAAAAATGAAATGAGGTCTTTAAGTTTTTCCTACCTGCCTCCTTCTTTTATCTGGATTTTAAAGCCCTTTTTTTTTTAATTTATTTTATTTTAGTTTTTATTTTTTTATTTTTTTAATTAGTTTCAGGTGTACAACACAGTGCAATAGTTATACATTTTACCCCTCAAAGTGACAACCCCCCACCCCCAATACACCGCCCCACTCCCCCCCCATATCATATATATCTATTACTCTTCCTCTGACTCTCTTCCACAGTATAATCCACATCCCGTGACTATCTATATATATTCAATTACAGTAGGTATACCACCTCCATAAAGCCCTTTTGTTTTTAATATGAGGGGGATATTGTGTTGCTGTAATTTACTTAAAAATACTATGACATAGACAGCCTGATTTTATTTTTATGTGTGCGTGTGTGTGTGTGTGTATATATACACACTATATATGTATACTTACATATATACATACACATACATTATCTATCTATCTATCTATCTATCTATCTATCTATCTATCTATCTATCATCCATCCATCCACCCACCTATCTATCTAGCACTTCTGTGTGTGCACATACACACAAATGCACTGCCATGTTGGTATGTGTGACACATGTATATTTGTGTGTAAATTTATTTTGACCTATATCTTAGGGACAGCCTGTTACCCTAAGAGGGCGTATATAGTTCTAGGATAGGTAGTTAATGTTTTGGCAGCTTCTAATCAGAAGCCCACACTCCAGAGGTGGACTTCAGTTCTCTTTATATTTAACCAACACCAGGGGATTTACTATTCTTCATGGGTGAAATAAGTAGTGTTTAAACACTATGGATTGGCCAGAAATATTGCTGAGGCCCTCTACTTCATGAATAGGGTACAAGAGTTTAGTCCAGAAGCCTATACTTGCCAAAATGGTGCCAGGGGCATCATTCTGAAGTGGTCTCATGCCCAGCCCCTGATCAGAGAATTCTGTCCCATGGATCTAAGTATAAGGTCAGCTGAAACCTGCCACAAGATCATTGTCATGTTTGCCTATGGTGAACCTAACAGTTTCTGCAAGGGCAGGAAGCTGGAACTTCTTTAAGCTTATTGACTATGTTGTATGAGTGTTTTGGGGCTTGCTTGCTAAATGAATGAATGGATATGTGACAGAATTTGGTCTGAGACCAAGTTCATTGTAATCAATCGATGAGGGGAGAGAGAACCTCCACCCACCTCTAACTATTCTCTGCTGCCCATGTTTACCAGAAAGAAACACATAATTGTGAACAACCAAATTAGGCTTAGGTAAGTTCATAGCAGAAGATAATGGAGCAACTCAGTTTATCTCTTAGAGTGGTCTTTGCTATCTTAGAATTATTTTATTTCCATTTTTTATGATAGTCAATGATCAGCCTTCTCAGTTTTTGCAACGGTGGCTAATAAAATATCCTCCAAGTAAGCAACAATAAGAACAAGACACCTTTAATGATGTCTTAGCTTCATCTCATCATAGCTCCAAAATTTCATTTTAAAAATACAATGTGGGGCCATAGATAAAATAGATGCCTGTGTTATAAGAGAGGCAGGAGTGGGCCAGTGGCTTGTTGGTTAGGAGCTGGCTTGGGATGCTAGCTCTAAGCAGCAGGGCCCCAGTTTGGATCCCACATACGAGGGACAGTGACACTGCACCCTCTACCGCTAAGATGATGAACAACAGCTCAACTGGAGCTGGGCTGCTGTGAGTCGCCGGTGACAGCATAGGCTGCAGGTGGTATGAGCTGCTGTGAGCTGCCGTGAGCAGCTGCCCTATGGTCAGCAAGTGACTGCCTCACCTGGGAAGAGCACAATGACAATACCAACATGGGCCAGTGAAGCAACGTCTTCCGCAACTAGACTGTAGAACAAAAGGGCAGCAACTTGTCTGTTCCCCTTCCCCGATTCCCCAATGCTCTTTTCCACCCCCAATTCCCCAATAAAATCTTAAAAAAAAAAAAAAAAGAGAGAGAGGCAGGAGTGCTTGATAGCATACAAGAGGGCCAAAATGATAGTGACACTGCTATCAATCCAGGGCTACTGGGGAGAGACTTTTCAGTAACTTCAACACATTTTGCCACATGGGGCCTGTTAGGATTGAGTAGAGAAGATTGCTACAGGTTTGGCAAGAATCGTTCTTAAAATTCAAGGGAGCTCAGCATAGTACAGCTAGTTGGGCAAATCCTTCCTTGCCAGGATGGGGTTTTCTCTCTTTCGTATGGTTGGAGGATACAATTTTTCTTTTTAAAAATATAGTAATAATAACTTGGCAAAAAGACTGTGTACATAGAAGAAGGCCCTGGAATGAAACATACCAACTGTCAATTATAGTTGTCTTTGGATGGTGGAAATACTGATGGTATTTGCATTCAATTTTTTTTTTTCAAATCATTTTGGGGCCTGATGATACTGTTTTGAAGCACTCAGTATGGAATCCTCTGGCTTTGAATGAGTTAGGGGTGGAGTGCCTGAGCTGTGACATGGCCACAGGGTGAGAACAACCGAGGTTGCCCCCTTGGGCATTGCCGGGCTTATTATGGGAGAAAGTGCCCCAGAGAGGGAAAAAAGGGATTTTTCTCAACAGGGAGATGGAGGCTTGGATCATCTTAATTTCAATAGTAGAAGATGATGTGAACTTATTTTATATCCCAAGCTTCTAAAACAGGTAATGTCAGTTATAGAAGAATTTTTCAATGTTATTATATACTTTTCATATATATATCCTACAATCCAAAGACATTCACTAAATTAAAGGGTACTTATTATGTCATTGAATGGCTATATTATTGTTCAATTAACTACACCCCTACAGTTTGGAAATGCAGATTATTTCCTTTTTCATTATGCATTATGATGAATATGATTGTGCATAAAGCTTTTGTTTGTTTATTCTTGTTAATAATGCTGGCTAGTATTTATGGAGCCTTTTCAATGTGCTTGACTTTGTGGTAAACATTTTACAAACGTCTTTGATTTAATCCTTACAACCGCTCTGTCATTAGATACTATCATTATATCCATTTTACAGATGAGAAAATGAAGACTCACAAAGGCTAGTATGTTGTCCAAAGCCACCCAACTAAGAAATGGTAGACCCAGCATCTGAGCCCAGGTGCATTTGACTTATAGAGTCTATGCTCTTGGTCACTATCCTCTCTCCTCTGTATTTGGGATTATTTCCTTAGTGTAGACTCATAGGAACAAAATGACTGAGCCAAAAATCACATTCATTTATAAGCTCTTAACACCTTTTGCCAATGGTATGTTTTATTCATCCTCATGGACGTTGGGTGGTATTAAAATAATAATTATAATTTTGGCTAATTGGACATGTAAGAATAGCATCTTATACTTTATTTGCATTTATTTGGTAACTGGAAAGGTATACATTTCCCCATATTTGCAAATTAGTAGTAATCATCTTTTCTGAATTTTCTGCTGTGCTCTTCGGTTTATCTCTCTGCTGGGGTCTTGGTGTGTTTCTTGTTGATTTGTACAAGTTATTTACGTAGTAAAGATTTTAACCCTTTGTTACATTGCTGCAGTTTTTTTCTCTGTCGTTTGTCTTCTGATTTCTCCACTATCTTTAAAGATTTAAAATCTCTTCCTCCTTCTGATTAATGCCTAAGAATGAATTTATTCATTCAATGATGAATAAAACTTGGTCTGGTCCTTAAGCACATCACAGAAATCTTTATTAGCATTCATTTATTATTCTATAAGCATCTGTTTAGTACCTATCTTGTGTAAAGCATTGTGGTAGGTACTGGGGTACCAGAGTATATGTCTGCAGGAATGAAAGGGGGACAAGAAGAGGCTGCCTACCCTCGATACTTCAAATCTAGTTGGGGAGTAGGGTCAGGCCCACATGTAAAATAATAAAATGACATAGGACAAGACCCTGTAATAGTGAGTGACAAATAAGTTGTTTAGTCAGTGCCATAAATTTAGGTGAAGTAGAAATCCAAATAGTACTCATAACAGTTTACCAAACTCACCTAGTCTTTGATTTCAGATAGAGCTGAATTGAAATACAGGTACTGACATTTATTTATTATGTGATTTTGGATAAGTTACTTAACTTTTGACCTGGTTAGAGATCATTTTTTGGGGGCAAATAAATGCTTCATCTTACATTTAAATCTAATAAATGCATGCAAGATATGAGACAATTTTAGGTGGTTCTGAATTCTGGAGTGCTTAAATCATACCAAGTATAAAGAATTCAATAGAAATCAAGTTTAGAATGCAGGTTGGACTGTCCTAGTTACCTCAGCTCACATATTCATGTAACTAATATTTATGGGCACATAACCTTGTGTCAGGCACTAGTGACTATGGAGAGTTTTTTTTTATACCTCCTTTAACGTGTATCAGTCTTATCAACAATTGCCCCAAATCCAGGATAACAAGATTTTCTCTCCAAGCAATTAAGGACCTATATACCAAAACAGTTTTTTAAAAATATTTATGGATATACACAGTCTGATTGCTCATAAGCTCTAAATAGAAATGTTAGTGATGAGCAAAATTGGGAAGGGGGTGTTTACAAGAAGCCCTTCAAGGATCTTGCATTTAGGGGTTCATGCTTAGAGACTGATCTTGCTGCATGACTCTAAAAGCCGCTTGTGAAGTCTGCACCTGAGGTGAGTGCTGCCAGCCCAGTGAGCACTAGTGATTATTGCTCCAGAAGCTGATGACTAAACTGAGACACCTGTCGCCACTCCCAACTTTGAGGCAAGCCAACTTGGTTTTCAGGCGTGGGTCCAGTGATGGTAGGACCCTGGGGTTGCAGCCAGCCTTCTTACACTCTAGCCAGCACTACACGGCCATGTCTCCAGGCTCCTACCAACGCTGAATGTAATCAATGTTCTTATTTTTGCCTCATGTCAAAAATATTTTTGCATCTCAACAAACAGACTTCCACAAAATCATTCTTAATGGAAGCATGGATTTCTGTTACCCAGGGTTGCTATAATTGGGTCAACCTATCTCTTATTGGATATTTAGATTATTTCAAGTGTTTGTCATTTAATTCTTCACAAAACTAGTTTTTGATTATTATTTTTTTCTCAATTGTTTTCTAGTAAAGCCATGCTAGTATGGACCCCTACTACAATGTAGGAGAATGCAATTTCTTTGCATGTCAATAACATATGTAACAATAATTTAAAAAGTTGTTTGCCAGTATGATAGATCGAAAGTGGGATTTCATGATTTAGTTTGCACAGTTGGGAAAGTAGCACAGTCTTCATATTGATTGGCCGTTTATACTTCCTCTTTCATATTTTTTCGCCATTTGGTCTTCCTACTTGTTCACACTTTGCTATTGGTGTGATTATTTATTTTTTATTGATACATAAGAGCTTTTTACATATGAAGAACACATTTAATTTTAAATGTTAAGGTTATAGTTAAAAGGAAAAGTGATCAGCATGCAAAGGAAGTACAAACATCACAGTGTCTTGGCTGGTCTCCACTCTTGGTCTTCTCTAATTCATTGTCTACGTAGAGGTTCGAGTGAGGGCTCTAAAATGCAAGTCTGACCATGTCATTATCCCTTCAACAGCTCCCAGTTACAGTAGGATACAGTCCAACTCCCAAATGCAGAGTGAGAGGCCTTTTGTGATGGTCCTGCTTGCTTGCCTCTGGACTTACCTCTTCTAATCTCCTATATCCAGTTCTAGGAACCATTTGTATTGAATTACTTTCAGCTCCCAGGAAATGTCAACCTCTCTCCCTCCTCGGGGCATATATCCTATGCCTGTACCTCTCTTCCAATTCTTCTTTTCTGGATAACTATCACTCATCCTTCAGGTTTGCCTTGGACACCACTTCCTTTAGATCAGTAATCCTCAAACATCCTCAAGGACATTTGGCAATGTCTGAAGACATTTTCGATCATCACACTGGGAGAGAGGCATGCTAATGATAGCGGATGCTGCTAGACATCCTACAATGCGCAGGGCAGCCCTCAACAACAAGGAATGAGCTGGCCCCAATGTCAATAGTGCTGAGGTTGAGAAACCCTGCTTTAGATCTAAAACATCTTCACCGATCTCCTCACCCACTCCTGCCCACTTTAAGGCTAGTTGGATATCCCAGGACACACCCTGTGCTTACCACATTTACAGACCTACTACACTATATTATAATTGTCCTCTAGAAGCTTCTTGAGGGCAAGGAATGTGTTTGTTACTCCAGGGTCTAGGGTTGGGAATATAGTTTAAAGAAGCAGCTGAGCACAGTGAACTGGGGACAGAGAGTGCCTGGATTTGAATCCCAAACTCTGCTACTTACTAGCTGTGTGTTCTTGGGAAAACTACTAACCTCTCTGTGCCACAGTGTCCTCTTCTGTAAAATGAAGATGTTAATGGTACCTGCCACACAGAGTTATTAGGAGGAATATATGGGTTAATATTTGTAGATTGCTTAAAGAAGTAAGCTCTATGTAAGAGTTAAATAAAGGAACAGGAATGAAGTAAGCACACAGCAAATACTTGTTGACTGAAGGAACAGTAAAGGGCTCATTCTGGGTTTGGCCATTTCTCCCTTTCTCGTTTCTCCTGTTTCACTCAGCACATAGTCCTTTTCCCCAACAATTAAAAAAATGTCTTTTCTTTGTAGTTCTTAATGTTCCTAGGCTCGTATTATATCTCTATGTATGTCTGTAGTCTTGAGCCGCTAATTTTCTTCAAAAAAAGAGTTTCTGTTTCTATTGTGTAAAGGGGCAAGTGAGAGTGAGCCAAAACGTGGGATCACAAACACACACACCCGTTTTGGAAACAATTTTCTTTTAAATAAAATGCACATGTAGTTCCTTCTTTTGTATGCGGGGTATACTATGGAGAGATTTTTACAAATGAACGTATTTAGAAGAAGAGGTTTACACAAGGTACACAGCATGCTCTGTAGCGGTATTGTGTGCCGTCTCAAATCAGTGTTACATATTTGAAGTTAATTTGACGTTGAAGTAAACAAATCAAAGTGTGTTTATGGAATAATTAGGCCCTATTCTCAATGCTGTGGCTAAGAAGTTTTGTCACAATTACTGATCAGTGGTTTTCTTTGTTTTGTTTTCGAACTTCCATAGCAACACACAAAAATAAAGCTGTTGTTATTACACCAGTGCTTATGTAATTCCAGCATCTTGTAGGCAGAGCATCTGAGGATGAAGTCAACAAATTCTTAGCCGAATCTCCTCATCGTGGTTCTTAGAGTATAATCCAGTTGGATCTTTGGAAATTGGTATGAGGAGGGAGAATCTTTTCTAAGCATGATCCAATCTTCCAAAATCGCTTTCAAATGCATGCTCCTGCTCCTTCTTTGTTTGCATACACAACTGTTCTGTGTGTTGTGGCTTTCTCTCCTTGTCACTGGGGAGAACGGGTCCAAGGTCTTGTGAAATGAACGCTTCCTTCCAGATCAGCATCAGGAAGCTTGACACAAGAAAAACTGAGGGAGTGTCATACGCGGTCACTTTTTTTTAAAGTTTTTTTTTTTTTTTTCCCAAAGAAGCTCAGTAAGCTCCATAAAGGAGAGGTCTTTTCATGGGGATACCAGTCAACTTCTGGGAAGGTATATCTCGGAGAAGGGATCTGCAGGGGGCTGAGGGAGGTGGAGAACTCTGCCCAGCCAATTTCCCTGAAGTTGGTCTGACCCACTAGAGAGGTGCTAGGACGGATCTAACTCTTCTCCTCAGACTCCGTCTTTCCAGTTACTTTCTCAGGGCATCCTGGCTGATTGGATGGGTCCTTCTGCAAAGAACCTGTTTCCCCTCCTAATCTCCTTTAAAGAAAGGTATGGATCAGTCCCCGGTTCTCAGCATTCATATCAGTTCCATCTTTCCTCCTCTACTAAACCCCAAGACCCCTTACCCTTTGCACACAGCATCCTGTTACTCAGTGGTGTCCTTGTCCCCGGAACTTCCCACTACTCATTTGAGGACCTTGGTGATAGTGGGCGCTGTGCAGCTGTCAAACTCTGGGGTCTGCTGCTAAATGTTATTTTAATTTCTCTTCATCTAAATTCCTCATAGAGCAGCTTTTGAAACATGAGATTGTCTTATTAAGAGGTACTTATGGTAAAGTAGCGTGAGCTCCACCTTTGATGAAGACAGAAGAGGCCAAGTTTGATGGGTTGGACAGCGTTAGACAAAGACAGTAATTAATGACTTAATTGCCTCTTCACCCTTTCCTTAAGAAAGTTTTTCTTCTTTCAAAACTCTCCAGGCTTAAAATTGGAATTCCCGATGCTATTTTACAGTTTAGCAAAAAAAGAAAAAAGAACAATAAACCAGAACCCATTATTTTTCCGATTACATTTTCCTGTAACATCTTCCTTACTTTCTAGAATTATCGTTTATTGATTTTGCTTTGGAAGTTGCAGTGATCTGTTTGTGGAGAGTTCAGTACCTTGTATGGATTTTCTCATGTTAGTTTAAACTCTGATAAGATACATGGCCAATTAATGAAATAAAAAGAGTTTTGTCAATAAACAGAAGTGAATCCACTTTCAACATTTGTTCAGTACCCATTGCCTTTCAGGGCCTAGACAAAATTAGTGGGTAGGATTAAAGAATATATTCGTCTTTTATCCCATGTTTGAGTACTTGATCACAGAGGCATGGTTTAATCCAAACATCAATAGCACCTCGTCAATTCCGTCAGAGACAGCTGTCAAAGTGGACTTTGAGTTTGTTCGAGCTTTGTGTTTTATCCTTTTTTAAGGTCATGGAGTATTTTCTTTGATTTTTGATGCTGAAATCTTTCTTAATCGTCTAAACTTGAGAAACATCTGTTAAGATTTAATGGAATGGCTTTTGTTTTAAAATTAGAGTCCATCTTGCAAATCTTCCTACCTCCTTTCCTTTCCCACCCCCAATTTGGAAAATGGGGAGCTGGGACAGAGGCCGTGAAGCACATGGCCCTTGTCAGACAGAAGCTCCTCTGGTCAGTGTGTGAGAGGATGTGTTAGAATGACTACAGGCAGGACAGGGTCCTTCTGAATGCTGGGACCCTGGCGTTCCATTTTGTTTTGTTTCCTAGTGACATTAGGAAACAATTTCCCTGTAGCACATCACTTAGCTTGAGATCTGAGTGGTAGATTTATGGATCCCAGTGAATAATGAGACAAAAATGATGTAAGGAGGGGAAACAGCTGGAAATAGGAATTTTAACCTTTTCCCATAAGCCTCCTTGTTACTGGATTGCATCATGTCAACAAAATTTAATAGTTAAAATAGCTGGAGGTACAGTAACAGCATCTAAAAATACATGCCTCCAAATATGTACAGACAGCTGTCATGTCTGTTGACAGAGTATATTAGTCATTATCCTCATCAGTAGACACAAAATCATCTCAGTTTTCATAATGGAGGCGTTTCTTACCACATAATTGCTTGTGCTTTTGGAGGTCCTCGGATAAAGCCACTACCATTGTAATCACAGTGTTTTCATTTATTCGCTTTTTATATTCTTAACCTGGATGTTAACACCTCAGGCAGAGCTCTTCACAGGGAAGCATTAAAAAGCTTCTATTTATTGCTTCAGACACATTCCCACCTACCTTATACGTGGAGATATGGGCTGGAAACTTCTGAAGGTAGCCCCAGACCTTTCACACTAAAGGTGTCAATATTGGAACTGAACCTTCTATAAATGCAGTGTTAGAAAAACGCGTCTAACTCCGAGGACTGTATTCGGACCATCAGCCAAGGATTTCTTACCCCACCTCAAAGGCAGGAAGTGGCAGGAGTTGGGGTTTGGGGAGTCAAAGAGAACTCTCTATGCCACATTTAGGGCCCATGAGACTTTGGGGTGCTCATTTCACTGTTCTGAGCCTCAGATTCTCAGTGGAAAATGGGGACAATTATAACTCCTTTACAGCTTTGCTTACATTCATGAAAGCACCTACACTATGGTTGCTGTGGTAATAGATGATTGAAAAATACTAGCTTATTTGTCTTCCTTTCCTGTCGCCTTGTGTTCTCCCTTCACTGAATTCTTACCACCTCCCTCTCCCCACCTCAACACAAGCATGCATTCTTGTCTCCTTTCCCATCTGAAGGATTCCATAGAACAGATACCTGATTTACTTATGAGGTGGGGGTAGAACAGCAGTCTCAGCCCACCTTCCCCTATTTTTGACCATTCTCCAGGAACCTGACAAGGCGAGAATTCTCATTGTTATAAACAAGAGCAAAATATTAGCAGTTATCACTGTATCAGGCATTGTGTGAAATGCTTACATATTCAATCCTCACAATGATCCTATGAAGTAGATGCAATTCTTATCTCCATTTTACAGAGGAATCTGAGGCCCAGAGAGATTTAGTCATTTGCCTAGGGTCACACAGCAGAGAGTGGAGGGGCCAGGCCTTGACCCAGGCAGCCTGTCTCCATCATAGTGAACACCCCATGCTCATAGAGCAAACAAGCCTCAGAGTTGGGTAGGAGTCTGGAGGCCCGTTAGCCACATCTTTACAGCCCTTTTTGATTTGTCGGACACCATCTCTGAGAGCCTTAGTCCCCAAGTTCACCCCTATGTGGCTGAGATGGAGCAAGGCCTGTTCCTTTGGGAGGCGTGCTGCTGTTCATAATGCAAGGGGGTCCTATCAAGGGCGATTTTCCCCTTTCTGCCTCTTCCCCCCACTTCTGACAAGGTTTTCAATTAGCAGCTTGTAGAGGTCCAGCCTGCAATCCTCATTTCATGCAATATGCATAAGTGAATTCCCCCAGAGGGGATTAGAGGGCAGGGGGAGAGGGGGAGGGGTGGAATAAAGGCCCCTTGACTGGAGGACAGAAATGTGCTGTGGGTATGGGCAGAACGCAATGCTCCCTTTAAACTTATGTGGGGCCAGGGGTCATTTGGGAAGTGACTCTCGTGGAGATGAAAGGGGACTTCTGCTGGGGAAGTGGGGCCACTGTGCTGGTTGTTGGGCCTCTCCCCCTGGTTTCTGGTGGAGCAGACCACTACTCAGGACTTTAGGGGTCAGAAGGGTCTGTTCCTCCCCCTTCTGGGAGGGAAGTGAATCTCCCAGATCCCTGGGGCTTCTCCCAGCAGGGGTCCTGCTGCATTTTGAGGCCTGGACAGTTTATTGAAGCCTGGGCTGGATGGAATAACGCCAGCCCCTCTTGCCGGTGCAGGAACGATGCCATTGTTTCTGCAGAGGTTCTGCTGACTGCTTTCCTGTGTCTACACCAGGCTGTGTCTACATGTCACCTTGGAGCCACGTTGAAAGCAGGACAGCTTTCTTCAGGAGGAAAAAAGCGCATGCTTCCAAACACAAATGCTACACGTTTGCCACTGGACTCCAGCACAAACCTGGCATCTACCTGAACACCAGGCCCCCCTGGATTGAGGGACAGCAATGTGCTGTAGTACAGGCCAAAAGGAACATCTTATTTGAACTTATGCGGGGCCCGGGATCATCTGAAAAAGATGACAGATCAAAGCTAAATTCTGATTCTAAATAGGGGTAAAGAGGTTATGAGCCAGCCGCTTTTAAATCCCCGGTGTGGGGTTTATGTCCTTTTTTTTTGGGTCCACAGATAGTTTGCTCTTGAGGAGGATTGTGGGCCTGGCTACCTTCTTGGTGGTCCCAAGAGGGCCTGATGTTGTTTGGAGGGTCAGAGAGAAGAGGTTCTGGATGTCTTAAGTCAGAGACACAACTCCCTTCCCCAGAGCCCCAGAGGCCTCTGGGTAGCAGCCACAGGCACATAATAAAGAGTTAAGTTCCTGGCCAGAGGAAAAAGTAAGAAAAGTAAAAAGTTCGTGATGAATCATGGTGAACTTTGAACTTGAAATCATCCCCAAAGCTTATGTTCTCATCAGAGCATATAATCATAGCTTATGTTCTCTTTGTATTTCCCTCCTCACCTCTCCCCTCCTCTCCCCTCCTCTCTCTTTTTCTCCCCTTCCTCTTCACTCCTCCCCTTCCACTGCCTCCTCCCCGACCCTGCCAGCAAACGCATCCTCTTTCCCAGCCAACTTCATGTTGAGGGCTGTTTGGAGTAACTAAATCCCCACAGGACAGGTCTGAATCATCCCATGTGGGGTGTGTAGTCATGTAATGGGAACATGTGAAAACAGGCCCTTGAAAAAGCTGGATTCAGGGCTGCCCGCTGCCAACATTTTCTAGGTGAGTGCGATTGAATTACAAGCACAGGCTGGACCTCAGTGCCCAGTGCAATCAGGCAAGAGTTTCCTGTGTTGAGGACAGCAAGGGTGTGAGTGAAAGCCTGCTTGCCAGCGAAGAGTGACTCTGAATCTCTCTGTTTTCCTAGACACAGTTTCAGCTTTTAAAATTTCCTGCAAATGAGGCCTTTCCCGTTCTGGGTGAGTGGCTATCCCCTCTTCATGCATCTGACATCCCTGCCACAGCCAGCCGATGAGGCAGGACTCAGGAAAGGCACCCGCTGCCTGGGGCAGGCTGGTTCAATGGGCACTCATCAGGAGGTTTGGGTGTCTCCAACTAGTAAATACACTTGCTGTTGTGAACCCCCTACATAAAAGGCAAAGTATCACATTTTCCTCCGAATTCTTGAGGAAATTGCTCTCATATACAACACCAACCTTTGGCTGCGTGACAGAGACGGAGTGTCGTTTGCATGCCATTACCAGGCTGTAAAGTCTGGTCAGGGCTGCCTGTTCGGAGTTTCCAATCTTTTGGGATCCTGGGAGGGTTACCCTGTGGGTCAGGTTTGTTTAGTCTGGTCGGTAATGGTGTAAAGTGGCCTTGACTGTTCGAGCCTACCTAAATAATGCCCTATCTGTTTGATACTTCAACAGTCCCTCTAAGTTGTATATATGTTTCACTTTCTAATAGTCAAAGCCGAATTGTATTTCATTGTTAATAGAAGGCAAATTGTTTCTAAAAACAACCTCATCTCGCTTTGAAAATCAGCCTGAGTTCAGAGGGCCCCTGCATTTTCAGGGGGCAAGCTACACTTTCCTGGGGAGAATGGCACAGCATTTCTGTGGTTTTGTATGCGCATTACCCACTCTGCATCGCTTTTAAGAGACTCATTTGAATCTGTGCTCTTTTTGAAACTTTTTATTGAAGTATAATATACATAGAGGAAATACCTCCTAAGAGCACAAGTGAATTTTCACAGGCTGAACACACCCCAGCAACTGGCCCCCCATCAAGAAACAGACACTCATCAGCCCTCCAGGGGACCCCCTGTGGCCCTTCACTGGAGCCTACACAATTTTAAATTTCTCTTGTTTATGATTTACCCAGAGTTTTCTATCTTGCAACTTATTCCTCATTTCCCAGTGGCACTACCTTCTCTGGATTGTCACGTCCAAATCCGGAGGGCAAAAGAGCCTGTTCGACCTTTTGGGTGATAAAGAGTGCCTTTCTAGAATCTTTGAATCTCGCATTGTAATGTCCTATGGAGCTCGGCAAATTCATCAATACCTTGTTAAAATGGGGGTCATTTTTATGTGGATTCCTTTAGAAGCTCAAATTATACTCCTTTACATATTTCACACAATAAAAACCCGGTTTCACAAGATTAGTTTAAATGGCATGAGTTTATCTATGTAATTCATACTCGAGTTTTGTGAAACACTACTGAGCCTGCTTTATAAATGTTAAGCAGTTGTGGCCTTGGGGGTGGAGAGGATAGTGGTGGAAGAAAGATGCTCATTGCAAAAATTTTTGCTCAGAGGCTTTTAGGAGTAAATAAGCTCTCTTCTCCAACCTTTCTATATTTCAAAATGAATCTTGTTTGAAGCCTTGTAGATGGACTTCCCCTCCCCGCTTTAAACATAGTTCAATTCCTTTCTTCCTAAGCTTGTCAGCTCCCAGCACAGCTTTCATTACAGCAACATAAATAAAAAGTGACATAAAATTATACAGCCCTGTGTAAAGTAGTTTAAGGAAAATGTCTTTTATAGCAGCTTTTATGGTTTCACCAATTAGTTATTAGATTTTCTCCATTTTTAATTTGATGTCCTGTGTGTACATTCTGAGAGGTTTCCTCCCCCTGTCCCCCCTTTCATCTCCTGGCAGTAATAAGACTGGGGGGCAGGGGGAGGGGGCGGTGATGAGCCCCGTTTAGCTAACTTCCTTGTTTTGTGAAGGCATTTCGCTACAGCTTGTTGCTAGATTTGGGCAAAGCAAGTTCCTTGGGACAGAAGCCAGCATTGAGCCATTTTCAAGTGAGCAGAGCTTCACCCCCTTATGAACCCTCAGTGTCCCCTCTAGCTGGTGGGCCAGTCTCCTTCTGGGGGGCGCTGCAGGCAGGCCTCGGGATGGCACCATCAGAGTTGGACCTTAAGCTGATAATTCCTGAGTTTTTAGTGACTTTCCAAACATTCTTGGGGAGTGAGAATAACAGAGATTTATTCCTGCCAAAATTTAATCATGCAGAAACAGCGAAATTTAGATCAGCGTATAGATTATTTTTTAATGTGATCGCTCGACAGCGGAGGGCAAGGAAGCCAGAAGTTGAACACTTGGCACAGCCGAGTCTAGACCATTGCAATTTGATTCATTTGGGGGAATTGTATTAGGTTTTAGGCTTTGGCTGTTCTGTTTGGGAGCGCATGATGTCATTGTGTCAAGCGTGTCACGGCCAAGGCATTCTGATATTTATGTTGGCTTCAGATCTAGCCCAGAGTCCATGGCAGGCTCAATTTATTGCTACTTTAACTTTGTTTAGTCATGGAGAGGCTTTATTTATGTTGGTAAATTTCAAACAGTGGCCAACAGTGACCGCACAAGGAAAAGGCCTGCGAGATTCGTCATCGATAAATCACCTTGTTGCTGAGTTTCTTTAATTAAGGAAAAACTCCGTCTGTTGATCCCTGTGGTTGCTGGAAGGAAAGCAGGGTGGGGAGGCTTTGATTAATCCATCTATCAGCCTGGCTTTGGAAAGTGAGTCTCCTGTTTCTGATTGTAGCCGGGCAAAGACCTAAATAAAATTTATCTTGTCAAAACCTATGGGCTAACTGAAAGCAAATAAAGAAGTTTTATGGCATCCACATAAAGTTAAATAAATAGGGAGAAAGTGCAGTGGGTCCTACGGACATTTTTCAGTACAGTATGTGGCCATTCTTTGGGGAGAGCTCATTAACTTTAAAAAAATTACCTTTAATAGGCCACTCATTATCGTCATCATCAAATGCTTTGCTTGTCTAACATTCCAGGGCTTAATACCTGATTAAAACCAAAGACTGGGGCTCATGACTTGGTGCTATTAGAACTACTCAGGGTAGTAGGCACAGTGAATGCTTCCAAAGGGTAAAATATGGACACTGTGAGCACACTGCAAGTATCAGGGAATGTTTTTTTATTGATCCCTATAGAAGGTAGTTAGCCTTCCTGGTCACGACATACTATGGGGGCAATGGGATGAAGCTTTTCATATCTGACTGAGCAAAGGACCTCATCTTTGGTTGAACTTACCTTTCATATGGGGGAGTCCCTCTGTTGGGAAAAGTCTAGAAAAATGTATTGGGATTGGAAAGTTCTTTTCACCAAATGCAGTTTAAGCAGACTTCTCTCTGAGGTTGGGCTCATGGTAGAGTACGTTTTATTTTTAGTTAAACAATGTCTTTGAATCAGCAAAAGACAGCAGCTGGTGATGGTGAAGGCCAATTTTGGTACTAGGATGGGCTTAAGAGTATTTGCGTTTCTTTTTTTAGTTTATGAAAAGGGAGCTTTCTTGATATTAAGCTTTAGGATCCATTCATAGGAAAGCGCAGTTTCTCAACCATCAGGTCTTGGAGTATGATGCATTTGGCAATCAGCTCCTGTCTATTTGATGAAGTTGTACAATAAATGTGGGCTTGGGGGAATAAGGAACATTTTGACAATGATCTCTTGTGGGATCCTGGTGCTTTAGACTACTTTGGGACATGACATCTTTGTGTTGACAGTCTAAAGCTTCTCTTGGATTTAGCTGATGGTTTTGCAAGTTTCTGGCTCCTTTCCTGCCTGCTGTCAGTGTGCTGTCTTTATTAACGGGTCAGGGCTCCCCATGACTGAGAGCAGTGGTCGTGGTGATGGTGTGTGAGAAGCAAGGCTGCTCTGCCAGGGTCTCGTTAGGAGAGGTGGGGAAGCCAGAACTTCCTTTGCATTTGTAAGACAAAAACTTATTCAAATGTGGGACAATTTCAATACAGGGGTCACAATCTGAACCATAGAAATTGGTCATAGGTTGATAAAAATTTCCAGTCACTTCAAAATGACTGTATCTCATGCACTTCCTATCTTCTTCATTGACTCCAAGATATAGTTCAAGGGTATCTTGGAATCATCTTAGTTTGCCCTGTGCATAATGAAGGGCACTTCAC